>OZ025298.1:165877960-167077960 GCA_964019185.1 Maratus speculifer
AATAATTAAGACTCCAGAAATAATGCCCATAATAATGATCGAAAGTATGGGTTTTAAGCTTCTTTCTTTTTTTAAAGATTTTTTTTTATCTCTCAACATGAATATTAAACAAATGTATATTTATGAGATAGATATAAGGTAAAGAAGACAATAATAAAAACTGTAGAAAATCAGGATATAAAAAAATACCTCAAACACTGTCATAAGCCATTTAATTCCATGTGACAACTGTATTCCCTTGTCTTAATGTAAATGTAGTTTAAATAAAACTGTGATTTAACCTTTACGGATGGGCTGTGACAGCATCTGTCCGGGCTTACATGTATTCTCAGGTAGACACTGAGGGAGCCCCTGCGTAAAGGTTAATAAGCCTTTACTTGTGTAAAAAAAATTGAGTTATTCCATCATGTAATCTTTTAAGTGTAAAAATGTATGAGAAAAATGAAATTTTAAGTGAATTGTACAACAGGTAATACTGAAGAGAAAAATTGTGTGTGTGTGTGTGAACTCAGCCTCAATTAATATGTGCTAAAGAATTAACTGGTATAAACCAGGAGAAGGCTGCATGTATGTAATAAGAAAAATGAAAACCTGTGCATTACCTATAAGAAAATTCGTGAACAATAAATATATATATATTCACGTGAAATGTCTTGGACCACAAGGAATACCATTGATGAGGGAAAAAAAGAAAGGTGAAATCCCACAAAATTGTTATCCACAGACCACAAGCCCATCCCCGTAGCATGCCGCAAAAGTAACATTGTAAAACCTTTGTAAAATAAAATACCATTGTAAATACCATTGCCGCATGCTAAGCAACGCTCTCGCGATTGTGTAGAAAAACAAATTAGGATTTTTTTTTTTTTTTTTTTTTTTAATGTTGAAGAAATGCAATATTTGGACGTTGACCATCACAGACGCATCAATTCCAGTGCGAAAAGCACATCTGTATATGCCGGTTAAATTGGAGCCCACACATGAAAATCGGTAGCACTGATCACACTGCAGCACTCGATCCATTTCTGAAGTAAATAAAAACTTCTGAAGTACACAAAGTAGAAATAAAATGCACTATATTGCCGAAAGCAAGGCTGCGAGTTGAACGGAGATGAAGTATGAGTCAACACAATCTACCGCAGATTCTTAGGCCTACATCGGGAGGAGCAGACGTTAACGAGCAGGAGTTCTTTACGCTGAGCCTCATGAAATTTTTTTGATCAGAAAAATCAGCCGCATCCAACATGAAGAATGGTTCGGCGCCGGGACACAATTCCAATGCGATCCATCAGGGAAAAATCCGGCAGCGACAGTCCGCATTCTATAGGCACTCCAAACTATATTCTATGAACTGAGAACACTCGTAATAGCTAATAGCCTATATTCCGAAAACGTAATAGATAGTCATCTGTCGGGGGAATAGGCTTTCAAAAATCATGTAAACATCCAACGAATAAGATAATGTCATACTACTCAGGTAGATAAATAGTCCAGATATAGTCCAGATAAGTGCTAATAAATAGTCCAGAAACTAAACTTTCAAGCAAATCGAAGCAGGAAACTAAAAGCAGGCAACTAAAGCAGGCACCATCCCTTGACGTTAAAAAAAAATTTGCGAATGCCTGGTGTTAGGCACCATAAATTTATATATTATAGATCTGTAATTTAAAGTATGTTGACAGGTTCTTTTTAAAAATGCATTCGCTAGTTATAGGCTATGATCGCTTAAGACAATAAATGCTCTTTAAGAAAAATTATTTATTTGCAGTAAAATTCAAAATTTAAGGGTTTCATACAGAAAAGTTAGGGATGGTGCCTGAACGCATTTTTTAAGAAAACAGTCTTCACATGACTGAGTTCATGAAGCGAGAGGGAGGCAATTGATTCCTCACTGAAAAATTCGCACATTGGCATCACACGATTGGCGACATTAAGCATATGAAAAATGACTGATATCATCTCCGCAAAATTGTCTGTTACGCTTAAACAATAAAAGGATTTTGAATTTTATAGCAGGGCAACTAGAAAACAGCAGTCCTAAAAAAAACGCCAAAAAGGAATCCGACTGCCAATTCGTACGTTAGGAGCATATTTTGGGAAAATGTTCTCAAAAGACATAACAACCATTATGTACATAAAAAGACTCATATGCAACGAATAAGTTATACTTAAAATTACGCAGAGAGGAAAATGAAATTTCACTGACCGCAAACACATTCGAACTTTATTCTTTTTTTATTTGTTTCCAGCAAGGGTGAAATACGCATCTTAATGAATTCTCTTTATCTGATAGCCGTTTTTCAGTAATAAGGCAGATGCTAGATGTTTTTCTTTCTTTTCTTTTGAACGGAAAGTTATTGTGGAATCGAAAATAAACGTTAAGATAAAATAGCTATTTAATTAAAGATTAGTTTTAACTGTAATTTAGAAAAATGTAAAATTTAAGAATACTATATGTGATTCTACATCACATGTCCCTTAGACACTCTCTGCTTATTTTCATTCCTAATCGAAAGAAATCTCGAATGTACACCTTCTGATTCACCAAACTTTTTTTCAAATTGACCAAAAACGATAAAGTGTATCTTCTTTTATGGGGCATTTTAGGAATCCTCTGTTGTTAAGCAACATGATACCTATTCCAAAAAGAAGATTGAGTGTGAAGGTGAATGACACGGTGCCTTTTCGTGATGCCTATGTTAAATATCTATGTTTCTTTTTTTAAAAAAAACCTATATTGTTTTTCAAAGTGTTATAAAAATATTAGGAGCGGAAAATCCGCTCCTATTTTTTTTTTTTTCAACAATTAATTATTTTTTGACAATACATATTCAAATGCTTGGCTTCCAAAATAAACTAGTATATCTTTTGGAGCTCCTGACACTTCAGAATTTTCCAAACTCTCGTGGAAAAAATTAATTTTAAACAATTTCATTTTGTAGTCGTTGATCATGGTATTGTAAATTTCCAGAGTTTTCATTTTGAATTTGTCTAGAAACTCCTTGAAGCTTATCGCGTTTTCTAGACTAATGGTATCCATTTCCATAGTGGATACTTTCAAGTTCCACCTGTTTTCATCATTTTTATGAATTATTTGTATTTTCAAAGCTTTTTTCGGGTTGCTACAAGCCCTAATTCCGTCAGAACCAAATGTTAATATTTTTGTTTCGTCGACATTTCTGAACCAGCGTTTAATAAGTGAAAGGCTTATTTTCGCTTTGCAATTTTTCAACATATCCAAAGTTTCTTCAATTGTAAAGATCCTCGTTGACAAAATTTGAGTAGATAAGTCAATGTTTTCGGGTACTACATCTTTGACTATCAATTTGGCATATTTTCTTGCAAATTGATAAACATTTTTATAATGACAGATGCGGCCAATATCAAGCGCCCGTAAATAAGGCAACCCGTTTTTTGAAACAATAACTAAAATTGGAATAGCAAGAGGATCTGTCGCAATCCAGAACAGCATGTTGAAATGATTTCTTTAATCAACAAACGGAACCATATATATATGCATCCGAATCTAAAAATTTCCTCTCCCCACGTGATTTTCAAGGAAAAAAAAACAATTGCATAACATCCTGTCCTTCTAGATAAGAGCCCTGAAAATGACATTGCAAAACATCCTGTGACCTCGATATGATTTTCAAAACCAATTGCATAACATCCTGTCCTCGTTAAAAATTAGCACGGATTGCACAACATCCTGTGACCAGAATTTTGTATAAAAGCCCGAGTGTTTGAGATTGAAAAAATCATTCTCATTCGTTTGTTAAACGAGTTTACTCTGTTGATAAAAAAAAATTGAAAAGAAATTTTTTTGGGGGGAAATGGACTATAAAAGATCAGTCAGGGCAATTGATGTTTTCCCTAAATTTATTTCCAAGTCTGTCGAAAAACTAACTTATCCCGAAAAAAATTTCAAGTTTTGGGCTTCCAACGAAAATGTTAAATGTTTTGTTTTGTTCATGGATGAATATCATAAAATATATTTTTGCAAACATCCCATGGACCAGAAAACCATGGATACAACAAAGAAGATGGGGCGGGAGTGTCAGATTTTCGAAAAATTTCACCCAGAACTCATCGATTGGAGTCGAATGATCACTAGGTATTCGAGAAACCCACAACCTGCGTTCAAAAAAAATTCAGACGTGAGGATGAGTTTTAAACTCAAAAACATGTTTCTTGTAAAAGCATGGTTTACCTTTGGTTTGAAAACCGTGAAAAAAAATACGATCCATTTTATTCAGACTCTAAATGTACCCCTGTTATTTTATTTGCTTCCAAAAACCATGCACAAAAGATTGAGTGTTGAAGATAAAATTTTCCACTACGAAAACATTCATTTATTCGACAGGCGGATCTTGTTGCCCAATGGCGCGTACAAGATCCCAGAGGGTACAACTTACATGTTATATACCACTAAAAAAGTTTTTTTCAGCTTAGATGTATTACCGAAAAACTTTGAATTTCCCTTTCCCGTGGACGATCCGGTAGCCCATAGAATTACTAAACTACAAAATGTGTTTGATGTTCCTCCTGAAACGCCATATATTGATGATGAAAAAGATGAGGATGATTTTAATAAAATGCCACCCCCTCCGCCGCCAAAAAAAAGCAAGAACGGAAGAGGAAAAAGATTTCGCAGATTTTTTTAATTTAGATTCCTCGACCGTTGCATGTCCAAATACTTTTTCTGACAGTGAACAGCAACAGGAGCAACAACAAATTACATATTGGTTAATTCCGAATCCACCGATATTAGAAAGAAATGTAGTAACAACACCTGTCGATTTTGTAAAACATTTTCAAATTCTAACTTCTAAAATAATGAATAATCCAAAAGAGGGATATTTTCCAAACGTCAACTCGGAGGATCCGGAACCTCTAGATTTAACTTTTCATCATGAAAAAACAACAAACTTGCCAAATGCAGCAAAGTCAAATTTTGAAATGTCCAACCCGATAAATACAGAAATGTGTTTAAATTTTGGAAATGATATCAACTCGATAAGTACAGATATGTCTTCAAATTCTGGAAATGATATCAACTCGATAAGTACAGATATGTCTTCAAATTCTGGAAATGATATCAACTCGATAAATACAGAATTGTCTCCAAATTTTGAAATGACCAGCTCGATAAATACAGAAATGTCTCCAAATTTTGAAATGATCAGCTCGATAAATACAGAAATGTCTTCAAATTTTGAAATGACCAGCTCAATAGATACAGGAATGTCTTCAAATTTTGAAAAAAATGTAGATGTAATGGAAAATTCTTATTCCGAAAGCACAAATTTCAATTTAAATTTAGAGGAAATATTAAACACGCCTTATGACCCAACAGAAAACATTGATATTGAGAGCTTAATTTCCGATTTATTAACTCCAACAGTTTGAAAAAAAAACAGTTTTATTTCTAATTTTTTCAATTAGGAAAAAAAAAAAAAAAAAAAAAAAGTTTTCCGCTCCTAATTTTTTTAATAACACTTTGAAAACCAATATAGGTTTTTTTTTTAAAAAAAAAACATAGATATTTAACATAGGCATCACGAAAAGGCACCGTGGCAATCAAAAGTATTCAATTACATTATGGAGGGATCAAATGTATTTTATAAGTTTTAAATTTAAAACGCATAATTATTACATAATTTTGTCGAATTATTTCAATTTTTTGATAATTGGGTCAATCAAAAGTATTCATTGTAATAAACATTTTACATAATTTGTAGAAACATTTGTAATTGATTCCACACAAAAGTATTCCATTACATAATGGGGAGCGTGTTTTAATTGTAATTTACTATTTACAATTTTATGAGATTGATATATGAGAGTAATATTTTTAAAATTTTGTTATCGCGCACCTCACGTACAACTCATTAAAAAAAAAAAAAAAAAAAAAAAAAGAAAATGTTACATTATCATTGATTTATAAGTTTCAATATCAGTCAAACTTTTAAATGGAGCTCTCAGAGAAATGGATGCATAAACTTGTGTGTTTTGTTTTCAAAATATCCATTATTCCAAGTCAAAAAATACATTTAGTATATCAATTATTCCAAGTAAAACTAGTTAGTTGGAGGCCCATCTTGGTTAGGTATATGAAAATAAAACATGTGAAAACTATTTATACAATGCATTGCAATTCCAAAACAAAATTTAAATATTGTTATTATGCATAGTAATGCTCTATTAATGAATTGCTGATGCAACAAATTATATAAAACGCCAAACTACTCAAGTAATACCAAACTGTGTAAATTGTGTATCAGCTTTGTTTTCAAAATATCAATTATAGAGATGCAAATGTTTCGAATTTTGTAACTACATGGATGAGATCCTAAAATGAAATATATAAAAAAAAATCTGTGTCATGGTTTACTGAAAAGTTCAATTTTTGGCATCAGTCAAACTTTTAAATGATCCTAATATTGTGGTTAAAAACAAATTGATACAGTCTGCACATATTTTACGGACAGTTCAAATGTAGTTTTATATCATACATTTTTTTTTTTAATTTGTAATTTTTGTTAAGGAAATTCATGTTTTTTCATGAAGAAAGAATAATTTATTTCATGAAGAAAATCAAGATATTGCTGATATCATTAGTAATCACCAAATATATTTATGTCAAGCTTTTTAGATGCGTTCGTAATTATGTAAATACGTCGCTCAGACCCAACCGAATCGTTTGAAATTTTAAATACACAATTATTACATAATCTTGTCGAGTCATTTCAAATTTTATGAAAATCGGATGTCAATTACAGGGACAATCAAAAGTATTCCGTTACATTACGGGGATCAAATGCATTTTAATGGCTCATTTTAAAATAATAGAATTGGTCTTTGAAGTATGCACAAAGATATACATTCTGTACAATCTGTGATGCAAAAAATATTTATTATTAAATTACAGGATCTTTTGTTATACGCATTGCTTGGCTTAAATTATTGTTACTTTTATTATTAAAAAAATTTTCAGAAAAAAATATATACAAATTTCATTAAAAGATTGACTCTGTGGCTAATTTTATTCCAGACCTTTTCCGCTGTTCCGCGAATTGAGTTACATAACTTCCTGACTGTGATTTCTAAAAACGGATTGCGCAAAACATCCCGTGACACGATTCCTTTTATTCTATAATGAACTTTGTTACGTAATATCCTTTCTCAATAACTTTGATATACGATTATTTTTATCTTAAATTTCCTGTTTTTATCTTTCAAATGACCTCGGTGATTCGTATAAAAAGGCGGTAATCGACGCCATTCGCACATTTTGGACGCTGATCGCTTTTTGTTGCTGGTGGATTTTTTTAAAAATGGCTACTTTAACTGAAAAAGATCTTGAAGATTTGCTTAATTTTATAGATGCGAATGTTTCGCATCTAATAGAAGATCCATATCAGAAAGTTTTAAATACGCCTCTCATAACTTATAATGATAGCTTTCCACGACCTCCGACTCCGATGGAAGAAGATATGATAACAGATTTTGCCTTGCCGCCGCTGCTAGAAACGAAGAAATCTGCAGAGAAGACAAGTGGATTTAAAATGCCCTCATCACCAGTCGTGACTAATAAGTTAAACTTTCGTGTAACAACTCTTGCCTCACAAGTGAAAACAACTCCAGCCAAGCCCGTGACAACACCCTCTCCTGCCAAGAAACAGCAAAATTTTATAGACTTTCTTCAATCTTCAAATACGAAAATGAGAGAACAGTTAAAATTATTTAAAATTCCGAAGAAAACTCCTAGTAACGAGAAGAGCTTTCCTGTTGCGAAATCTCATTTAAAGAAAAAATCAAAAACTTCAAAGGGAAATCATTTGAAACTTGATGGGGAAAAGAAAAAAGCTATGGACAAAAAAATCAAAGTGAAGAAATTGGACGAAAAAAAGGATAAGGAAATGGATTCAGATTCAGTATTAATTCTGTCACCTGATCTTGAAGATTATGAATATATATTTCAACTAAAAGGTGACAAATTTTTGAAATTTAAAAAACAATACGAACTAAAATTCGCTAAACTTTAAATTTCACCTCATGTTTTTCTTTCAAGAAAAATTATTTAAAGGTGAAAGTGAAAAAATGGGTCAGAGGCGGTTGTCCAAACCGCCTCTGACCCATTTTTTTACGAAACGTTACATACCAATATTGGTCAATTTTAAAACTTTAACTTGTCATTTTTTTCACCAGAAAAATTATTAATGGTGGCCCATTTTTGACGAAACGACCAATATTGGTTAATTTCAAAAATTTGTACTTTTCAAAATTTCCATAAACTGAATTTTCTTCCGACAATGTTTTTGATATTTATATACTCGTTTCTTTAATTGTGTTATATCAATCATTCATTGATTTCTCGTTTTTAACGATGGTCAAAGTTAAAAGTCAGTTAAATATAGATTTTGAAAAATACTGACTGTAACAAATCACCTACGTCACAAAATTTAACTGAAAATTCTAAACTTCTTCCACCAAATTTTGTGGTCAATAGCGGACCGTGCGAATCAAAATTCAAACTACCAGCCACAGTTATTCGAAAAAATTTTGACAAGAAAAGCTGAGAAATCTGATAGTAGCGTCAACCAACCAATCTCTCTACCATCTTCAACCACATCATCAACCACATCTGAACCATCCAGATTAATAATTAGAAGCAAAAAGTAACTGTCCAGCTAATGAAAAAATGTTGCTTGTTCGCTTGCTTTGAACATTTAGAATACGATATAATAATTGTATATTTTTCTGCTGTTTTAAAAACTTTCCAACATAGTTGAAAAAGCTTTATGAATTGTGTTTTTCTATCCATGCTCTAACTAGTGTAAATATATTCGGATTCTTCAACCACATCATCAACCACATCTGAACCATACAGATTAATAATTAGAAGCAAAAAGTAACTGTCCAGCTAATGAAAAAATGTTGCTTGTTCGCTTGCTTTGAACATTTAGAATACGATATAATAATTGTATATTTTTCTGCTGTTTTAAAAACTTTCCAACATAGTTGAAATAGCTTTATGAATTGTGTTTTTCTACCCGTGCTCTAACTAGTGCAAATATATTCGGATGCATTTGATGTATGTTAATGCAATTTACTACTTTGTATTCGGCATTGAAAATGAAGTTTGTAGTTTTATAGTTTATTTACAAGAACATTCAAAAGAATTGACATTTATGGTCAATAGGGAAAAACTGTTTGCAATGTATTTCAATGATATGAGCCAATTTCAAATATAATGAAACTGATAAGAATGACAAAGATCAAACATTTTACAGAGATTAGAGTAAGTTATAGTTCGTCAGAGGTACATAAAAGAAATCCATTACTTTATTGTCTAATATGGGAAAAATTCGTTTGTTGTGTATTTTAATGATGTTACTCTATTTCAAACATATTAAAATTGGTCACTGAAATGCACTAGAAGAGATTTGCTAGAGCTTAGCATTCATCATTTATTTACGGGCAATGATTCACTTGCCATACTATCCAAGAATAATAGTTGCAGGAAGTATGTTTTGGGTTTTGGAAAAAAACCAAAGGGTTTAAGGTGCTCGAATAATTTTACTGCCGACTGTACTTCATTAATAATTTTGAAATTATATGTTTCTAATTAAAAATGTTTAGCAAATGCCATGGAGGTACTGCAGGAAGGTACGGAGATACGGTACCATGGATGCATGGTACATTATTGTGGTCTGTAAATCAGATGCTGTTTGCAAAAAAAAAAAAAAAAAATTTCTCTCACTTTAAGAATCCGATAATTTAAATCCTATTCAAATTTTGTCTCTTCAGATCACGATCCCGATTCAAAAGTATTGTAATAGAAAAAAAAATATATATGCACTATAGAAATCAATAAACAAAATATAAAAGCATATTTGTACAGCTTAGAACTCAGTATTTAATTTATAATGTAACATTTATAAATTGGACATCTAAAATAGTTATAAAAATTTCAATGTATTTTGATACTGTTGGAGTTTACAAACACTTATTAAACTTGGTAATTAAATAAGTCACTTATGAAATTTTAGCAATAGCATTGGTTTGAAAAGAAGTATTGACTTATACTTTTTAATATTACTTTAATAACGAGTTTCATAAGGAAGTTTTATAAGGTGGGGTGCTGTAAACGCATTAGCTTGAATAATATTTAGCTGTTTCTTTTTTTCATGCGGATGCATTAATTTCATATTTATAGTCTAGAAATTTGAATATTTCTTCATTTATATGAATAACTTTCTTTTAATAAATAAGTTTTCTTTTATGTAAGAAAAGAAAAAAAAAAAGTCAGGTCCTCCTTTCTACTAATGAATGCAAAACACTCATACCGTTCGCATAAAACAATAGACAGATTTAAAGCAAGATATGAAAATCTTTTCAATTAAAATAACTACCACACTAACAAATAAATATTTTAAAATACTATCAACTAAAATTTTTTTGCTTCATTGTGACGAGCCCAGGTAGCGTTAGGTCGGCTGGCTGCATGCATGACAGTCAATTGTCAACACAAGGAATATAAGCCGTAAAGGGGGAAGTGCCTTCCTTTTTGAGGAAATCTAGCCTGTATTTATGCAAGGAAATCCAAGGTTTGAAGAAAACCATGGAAAATTCCAAGAAATTAGATCGGCAGGTGCGATTGACAGCACCCCCCCCCCAGCTTTAAGAGAAGAATATCTTAACTGCTAGTGGAGCAGATAGCTTTATGCTAATGAAAAAATTACCACTTTTTTAATTTAATAACAATTTAATTAATTTTTTAATTACACTGATAATACCACTTTTTTAATTACACTGATTTCAATGCACAATTGTTTATGCCAAAAAGCAACCTATCTAGAACTTGAAAATTCAATTTAAATTCAACCTGAAAAAAATATCCATCGAACCTGAACCCAATAAAAAAAGACAAAATGTTTTCCATTGAGACGCACTGACCTGAAAATTCAACTGAAGTCTACCCCAAACCCAATCCGAATGAAGCAGAAAATTCTATCTGACTATAACCTTATCTTTGTAAAATGAAATATTTTCTATTGAAACGTAACATGGCTAGAACAGAATTAATTGGAAGGGAACAGAAGATTTCATTTGAATCTAGCACGATCAAAAAGCCCCCCCCCCCCCCCAAAAAAAAAAAAAAAAAATCCAATCAACCTATCGATTTCAAAAAGTCAAAATAATTCCTTTCGACATCAAGTTGTCATAGAGACACACACACTAACCAGAACTGAATGTCAACTCAAAACCAAATTCACATCAATCAAACTGTAACCCAGTCCAAGAAAGCCAAGATAATTTCTGTCGACACGTACCAATCAGAACCTGAAAATTTGAATTGAAGTCTGTCTTAAACAAAATCCAAAGACCTAAAAAAAGAAATAAATCCATTCAATCATAATCCAGTCTATTCGCAACAAAATAATACATGTTGAAGTGCAACTCAACAAGAATCTGAAAATTAGATTTAAAGTCAATCTGAAAGAAAAAATATCCAACCATATCCCAATTCGAGAAAGAAAAAATAATTTCCGTTGATACGTACTGACTAGAACTTGGAAAATTCAATTGAAGCCTATCTTAAACCTGCTCCGAATCCGAATAAAAAAGTCAATGTAACCATAACCCAGTATCTGTACAAGTCAAAATATTTTCTAAGGAAACGCAACTTGACCAGAACCTGAAAAATCCGTTTAAATTGAACCCGATCCAAACCCGAAAAAAAATTCTATTGAACCGTAACGTGATCCAAAAAATAAAAAAAATTCTGCTGATACACACTGACAAAAATCTGAAAATTAACCTGAAATCCCAATCCAAATTCAAAAAAAAAAAAAAAAAAAAAAAAAAAAAAAATCATTGATACATAAATTTATCCAAGAATGATGAAATAATTATTATCGACATAAACAGAACTAAACCTGAAAATTATAATTAAAGCCTATCTTAAACCCAATGCACAAAAAAATCTATCTAATTCTAATCCAATCTGTCCACGACAAAATAATATACATTGAAATGCGATCCGACAAGAACCTAAAAATTCCATTAATTGTCACCCGAAACCAGATTCGAATCCTCAAAGAATCTATCCAAACATATCCCGATTCAAGAAAGAAAACTTTATTTCCATCGATACGTACTGAATAAAATCTCGAAATTCCAATTGGAGTCTATCCAAATCAGAAAAGAAAAAATGAAATTCCATGTAACCATAACACAGTATCTGTACTACACAAAATATTTTCCATGGAAACGCAACTTGACCAGGACATGAAAATTCCTTTTAAACTGAACACAATCTACCCCCACCACCATTTTTTAGGTGCGTTCGTAATTATGTAAATACGTAGCACCTATTGTTGTCGCTCAGTCCGTCCGTCTGTCCGTCTGTCTGTCCGTCTGTCTGTCTGTCTGTCCGTCTGTCCGTCTGCATATAACAACGCAAAAACTACCCAACCGAATCGTTTGAAATTTAAAATACACAATTATACCACAATTTTGTCGAGTCATTTCAAATTTTATTAAAATCGCACCTCACCTTACGAACGCACCTCATTTGCTACCTTCACGTGCAATTTCCAACTTGTTATTAATTTCCGTGCATTATTTATTCAGATAGAAGCCCCAAAACATTATATCACATAAATACTGGCAGACAGACTTACAGACTCACAGACACACAGACAGACATTTTGTAAACACATGTTCTTTGGAATCTTTGACCCCTAAAACGTGTAAATTTTTAAGGGAAAATTTAAGAAGAGTTTGATGGAAATTAAAAACTCGCTTTAAATAGGATGGTTTTTAAATGAACGGAATTAATGGAATATTATATAAGGTATGAAATAATTTGTAAAGTAATATAGAAAAGATATTTCTATGGAATAATTTTAATAAAATTACCTTTCGGAAAATTACCTTTCACTGTGTATGTACATTCCGATTTTTTTTTAAAAATTTCGGTTATAATTTTTTATTAAAAATGTCATTCAGATTCGCCATTATATAGTATCACACTTTTTAGTGCTTTCCTTAAGTTTTCCAGGATATTTTCCATTTACTTATTAAAATAATTATAAATTCACAAATAAAATGCATTAATTAAATATGAGAAAAAAATTACTTCCTGTAAAACTTTTATCTTGACAACCATTCTAATCGCTTCCAGTTATTGATAAGAAGAATAGAAATTAAGTTTCTTTCACCTCTTGATAAAAGAGTAACTTTCCCCATTAGCTTGCATTTCCTGTCTCTTAAATAGACAGTTTTATTAATCTATCGCACGAAGAGATTTTTTACTCTTTCAATAAGTTCCAAAATGTATTTTCTTTTTTTTTAATATTTCATGTTGTACGTTGTTGCAGTCACCATTCTTTGGCTTATTGTTTTTTCTGATAATATGTGCATCCCTCCTAATAGCATATCAATATAAAATGTTAATCATAGAATTTCATTATTTCCGTTTTAAGCTATTGCATAGCTTTTATCGCGGGCTTTGAGCGAAGCGACCGAATCTAGAAATTCCGTAACGAGAAAACCTAACACTTCCGTAACGAAAATACCTAACACTTCGGCTAACGTCGTTTCAGTTCAGCAAACTTCGGCACGGTATCCTTCGGTAGACTTCGGCAGACATTGACTCGGTATTTTTCAGATATTAGGATATCAAGTCTCAAACTTATGTTTCTTATGATCTAATTTTCATAGCGCGGCCAAATTTTGTTAGGTAATTTATCATGAGACAGTGTTAATTTTTGGTGACAGGAGACCCCCTACCGTGAGGGTCGAAAAATTTAAAATGCTTATAACTCGCGATCTAACTTTCGTAGCGCGGCCAAATTTTGTTTGGTAATTTATTATGAGGCATTGTTAATTTTTGGTGACAGGAGCCACCCCACGGTGAGAGTCGAAAAATTTAAAATGCTTATAACTCGCGATCTAATTTTCGTAGCGCGGCCAAATTTTGTTTGGTAATTTATTATGAGACTGTTAATTTTTGGTGACAGGAGACCCCCCTACGGTGAGGGTCGAAAAATTAAAAATGCTTATAACGCGCGATCTATTTTTCGTAGCGCGGCCAGATTTTGTTTGGTAATTTATTATGAGACAGTATTAATTTTTGGTGACAGGAGACCCCCCCCCCCGGTGAGGTTCAAAAATTTTAAAATGCTTATAACTCGAGATTTAATTTTCATAGCGAGGCCAAATTTTGTTTCTTAATTTATTATGAGACAGTGTTAATTTTTGGTGACAGGAGACCCCCCCCCCTTGGTGAGGGTCGAAAAATTTTAAATGCTTATAACTCGCGATCTAATTTTTGTAGCGTGGCCAAATTTTGTTTGGTAATTTTTTATGAGGCAGTGTTCATTTTTGGGGACAGGAGACCCCCCATGGTGAGGGTCGAAAAATTTAAAATTCTTATAACTCACGAGCTAATTTTCGTAGCGCGGCCAAATTTTGTTTGGTAATTTATTATGAGGCAGTGTTTTTATTTTTGGGGACAAGAGACCCCCCCTTGGTGAGGGTCGACAAATTTTAAATGCTTATAACTCGCGATCTAATTTTTGTAGCGTGGCCAAATTTTGTTTGGTAATTTATTATGAGGCAGTGTTTATTTTTGGGGAGAGGAGACCCCCCCCCCCATGGCGAGGGTCGAAAAATTTAAAATGCTTATAACTCACGATCTAATTTTCGTAGCGCAGCCAAATTTTGTTTGGTAATTTATTATGAGACATTATTAATTTTTGGTGACAAGAGACCCCACGGTGAGGGTAAAAAAAAATTAAAATACTTATAACTCGCGATCTAATTTTCGTAGCGCGGCCAGATTTTGTTTGGTAATTTATTATGAGACAGTATTAATTTTTGGTGACAGGAGACCCCCCCGGTGAGGGTCGAAAAATTTAAAATGCTTATAACTCGCGATTTAATTTTCATAGCCCGGCCAAATTTTGTTTGGTAATTTATTATGAGACAGTGTTAATTTTTGGAGACAGGAGACCTCCCCTTGGTGAGGGTCGAAAAATTTTAAATGCTTATAACTCGCGATCTATTATTTGCAGCGCAGCCAAATTTTGTTTGGTAATTTATTATGAGACTGTTAATTGTTGGTGACAGGAAACCCCCCACGGTGAGGGTCGAAAAATTTAAAATGCTTATAACTCGCGATCTAATTTTCGTAGCGCGGCCAAATTTTGTTTGGTAATTTATTATGAGACAGTGTTAATTTTTGGTGACAGGAGACCCCCCACTGTGAGAGTCGAAAAATTTAAAATGCTTTTAACTCGCGATCTACTTTTCGTAGCACGGCCAAATTTTGTTTGGTGATTTATTATGAGACAGTGTTAATTTTTGGTGACAGGAGACCCCCCCCCCACCTTGAGGGTAGAAAAATTTAAAATGCTTGTAACTTGCGATCTAATTTTCATAGCGCGACCAAATTTTGTTTGGTAATTTATTAAGCTATTGCATAGCTTTTATCGCGGGCTTTGAGCGCGGCGACCGAATCTAGGTATTCCATAACTAGGAAAAATCCTAACACCGGCTAACGACGTTTCAGTTCGGTAGACTTCGGCACGGTTATTCTTCGATAGCCTTCGACAGACATTGACGCGGTATTTTTGCATAAGCTGTTAAAAATGCTATGCAATAGCTTTACCGCGGCAGTCCCCGAGTGCCACACACATTTTTTAACACATTCGCTTCCGATCACGCACCAGCGCGTGATATGGCGCCAAAGTTAAGGGGCCACTCACGCGCCAGCACGTGAAGTCCAGTAGCCAGTCACGCGCTGGCGCGTTAAAATCTTTCACTGATTCTGTGTTATAAAATGTAAATCGGCTTCTGGGAAAACCCTACTACAGTGCGGCATTAATTATTATCACATCGTCACAGAAGCGGCGGCGAACGTGTTAACATGTGGTGAATCGACATTTGCTGACTTACCATCATATGTAACATAAGGCAAAACTTAAAATAGCTTTAAAAATGATTTTTTTTACCGACTCTTTTGAACATTTTAGCCACACGAGAGTTTCTGAAAAACATATTCATAGAAAGTAATTGCCGTCCATCCGTATATGTGTTTGTGTCTTCGCTCTGCTTCATGAACGAATTAATAGAATCTTGCGATTTGGTATGTACTTATTTTGTAATAATGAGAAGAAGGATTTTTGAATCCAATAACCTCGATTATCCCGAAATATTTTTGAGGGGCTCTTGAAATATTTGTTCTGATAAAAATTAGAAACAAATTTACGAAATTATTTATATTAAGGAATGTATATAAAATATGATAATAATAATAATTGCATTAAGAATAAAGATGATTGGAAATTAGTCACAGAAATAGTTGTAATCATATTTTCAACACTCTTCGATTTTTAATGATCCTATATTTTATTCAAATTTTATTGCAAGATGTATTTTAGTTTGAATTGAGACGCTGTAATTAATGTGATTGTAATTTTTAGTGTTATAAGAATTTTATTTTTTTTTTACGAAATTTAGTAATAGAGCATTTAATGTTAACGTCATCAAGTCACGATTTTTAAATAATCTATCTAACGAATATATTGAGATAGGAATATTTGTTGGTTAAGATTGAATATTGATCTGATTGATGGAGTTTATTGAAATTCAGGAATCTTTATTAGACAAATGGTTGTTTTAATAAAGGAAACATTATCCAACGGTACTACTTATGGATAAGTAGTACGGTGGCACCCAATGACTAGTTTTATTTAATTGCAATATTAAAAAATTAACCCATTTCATAATATATATGATTTGTAAAAAACCTTTTCTTTTCTATTGTAAAAATCTTTAAAAGAAAAAAAAGTTAGAAAATAAGTTACCCGAGTTTAATATATTATTTTATATGTACAATAAAGATGTCTAAATGTTAGTGACGACTATAAAATATTTGTATGCATCTTTTACATGTCTAAAACATAAGAAAAAGTTATATCTAGTACTCGTTCACTGACAGATGAATAAGAAATACGGTAAACTAATATATACTTAAAGTTGTCTTCTGCGTTTTAAACTCATCGAAAATCTCTGAAAATATTGAGAATTTTAATTAGCGTAGCTTCATTAATTTTTTACGTATAATTATAATGAAATTTGGACTGTTGATTAAATAGATTGAACTTTGTAACATAATACAAGTAGAATATGGCTATATTTTACAGAATTTGTGTAATAATGAAATTAAACAAACTGCTATAAAAACTTGAAGACAATTTTAAGTACATACCGGGTGTCCCAAAATGACTGATGGATTTTAAAATTCAATAACTTGGAAACGGTGACAGCTATTTAAAAAAATTTTGCGGGAGGGTTATGTATAATGTCAGGAGTTTTTTAACGTAAATTTTTATTTTAGTTCGCATCTCAAACAATAGGTGGCGCTGTCGGCGATTGAAGGCCAGGTGATCAGTGGTGAGTGAAGCGTCGACCTGGCCTTCAATTGCCGTCAGCGCCACCTATTGTTTGAGGTGCGAACTAAAATAAAAATTTACGTTAAAAAAACTCCTGACATTATACATAACCCTCCTGCAAAAATTTTTTTAAATAGCTGTCACCGTTTGCAAGTTATTGAATTTTCCAAGTTATAAAATCCATCAGTCATTTTTGGGACACCCGGTATTAGTTTACTGTATTTATTATTCGTTTGCTAGTGAACGAGTACTAGATATAACTTCTTACAAAGCACCATACAGCTCACTAAAGCTCGTAAAATGGGAAAATTCGCTGCCATTTCATTTTAGTCGTGCAGCTGCATTCATAGTAGACGGACGTATTTTTTGCGCCTGACGAAGAATGACTAGGTTCTTTCAAAAGACCTCACGCACTTCAATTTATTCTATGGTGTTTTTTAAGAATTTTTTATAACAGATTTATTGATTAGCACTAGTTAAAACTTATTTTCTTGAATGAAATTAAAATTGTTCTTTTTCTTTTAACTCCTTAAGCGATTGTGCGCATATCTTGAAAACTTACATATGTATAGATTGTTTTGAAGTTTGATATATAATAAGCACATAAATATTTAAAGAATGATATACTCATAGGTCAAAAAAATTTATTTATTATGTAAAAAATATTTTTTTTGCAAAAACTAAATCAAACTTTACATTTTTTAATTAATAAAAATAGTCATAACTAAAAATAATACCGCAAATACTTAAAAGTAGATCATTTTAAACACATGCTTGCTTATTATGTGCACGAAATTTCACAACAATTTTTGCCTACGTTCTCAAGTTATCATGTGTGCAATAACTAACAGAATTAAAAAAAGAAATCTTTTTTATTTTTACATTACACAAATTATCTAAAAGATTAATAAAATATCAGTGGTAGCGTGTTATAAAATCAAATATGTTTAAACGGTATTCAAAATTTCATATTTATATGTAAAACGATTAATTTAAAAATGATTTAAGTTAAATTGATTAATTATGATTTTGAAGATAGAATAATTCAAACTTAAATTTTTTTTCGGTATATTTTACCGCGTTTTAAAAGTTACAAGATCCCTTAAAACAGTTGACTAATTATAAATTTATTTAAATCTTATAATAGAATATCTTACAAAAAATTGCATTTTACTATTTTCCATTCACATTTAAATTATTTCAAGTTATGTTAGCTGAAAATCTCTATTGTGATAAATTTAATATATGATCTAAATTCAGCTTAAGATGTTTTTTAAGCATTATCATATCTTTTTCTAATATTGGAACTTATTATGGTACTATATTAAATTTATTTAGTATTTCATTCTATTATTTAAACATAGCAAATTAGACAGAGTTTTAATAATATTTATATATATATATATTTAGAATTTTCTCAGTATAATGTGATTTCATTCAATTGACAGGTTTGTGGAATCGTAATTAGTATATATTCACACCCCCGACTCACACGGGTTGAATTTTTCAAGTCTTTTATTTATATATTCTGGTTTATCCTTTGAATTTTTCACTTCTTTGGTTGTTCTAAATCTTCAGCCATGGTTCTAATATTGTAACGCTTAATTGAAAAATGTAACATTTGATATTTGTGGAACATTTGATATATGTTGTATAATCTAAAACTGATTAAAATTCCGACTGTTTGTGAGCATCTGAATAATTTGCATAGAAGTGTATACAAGTACAATTGCTTCTGAAAGAGATGTCACTTTGACAAAATTTTGATACTGTATAAAAACAGTAAATCATGACGACAATACATATCACTAAAAAAAGGGAAGTATGACATAAAATTTTATATGCTTCTACTGCTGGATTTTATTATTTATAGTGGGAAGGGAGTTTGTTGACTAATTTCCTCGAAATATTATTGACAACCTCTCAGGTTGTTATGCCATTATGGATGACATTACTAATAAATGGTAAATTGTATAACATCGCCGAAATTATATATATATATATATATTTGATTTATCAAACAGATGATGCTGGAACAGTTAGAAAATACATATGATTGTCAGGTAAAAAATTAAAAACGTGGGAATTTCATGAATTTAGACAAAAACATTGCACTGATCGATAATGGAAAGAAAAGGCAGGGCATGACACTGTTATCATAATTCCAAATTTGATGCAATTACAACCCAAAGAAATATACTGAAAATGAAAACTAAAATAGCTTTAGACTGCAGCTAAACTATGGTACATGTTGATATAGTCGAATAATTACTTTGAGATTGTATCAATATACCGGGTGATCCAGAAGTTCCGGGAGTTTTCAAATGCTAATAATTAACAAACTATAAACAATAGAAGTATGCGGTTTTCACAGAAATGCTTAGAAACTTATGGGATTTGTATTTTTGATGAAACAAACAAATTATGTTAGTTACACTTTTTGGCAACAGGTGGCGTTAAAATTGACAGTATTATTTTTATGGTATGTTATAGCTCGCTAAAAAGAAAGAATTAGTGTTCAAGAGTTACAAATTTTCATTATGACGCCCATAGCTTATAAGTACCGCTGTGAGCCGACGCAAAACAACGTGCACAGTATCCTCAAAGGAGAAAAAAAATTCCAGATGAAATTTCAAATTTATCGTGATATTACAAGTGTACTGATTCATTATGAGCTGGTGATTTCCACCGAGTATTGGCATCGAATTCTACCTCATTTACGATTGCAACAGACATTTGGGATCTCCTGCTTCTATTACGATCTTTCAATTAGCCTTTTTCTCAAACCTTTCTTACCATGGCATTTCACATTTCTAATGGCCATCGAATCTTTTTCTATTTTTACTTCCTTATTGTACGATAAGACCACAGCTCGACATTCAAAGAAAGCATGTCTAAACATGGCAGTTACTCATCAAGTTTTGTATCAAAATTCCCTTTCAATGCAATTTCAACCACTTTAAAAAAAGTGATTGAACATAAACCACTCTTAAAACGAAATCTCATTAATAGCCTACAAAAGATGTTTCGCAATGAACTCATACTCATGTGTCTATAAAGCATATTTTATAGTTACATCCAGTGTTGTACAGCAGCGCCACCTGCTGCTAAAAACTGTAACTATATCATGTAAAAAAAATCATGCTAAACAAAATCCCACGTGTTTCTGAGCATATATCTGAAAACCGAACCTTTGTATTGTACATAGTTTCCAAATTATTAACATTTCAAAACTCCCGAAACTTTTGGATCACCCGGTATATAAATCTACATAATTGCCAAAGTCGTTTTCGAAGTTTCTTATGATGATAAGAAGGAAGCTGGCAAAAAAAATCATTTAAAGTTCAGACTAGTTTTAGTAGATAAAAGCGTTAAAAATGTACAAGATATTTTCCTGAAGTGGGAGCATTCCTGCAAATAACATTAACACGTCGCTTATTAGTAAACCATTTTCTGGACTCCTTTTGGGGAAAAAAAACATGACAGACAATATAAAGTTTGTTTGGTTCATAAGAATGAAAATGGAAGAAAATTCGAAAACAATGTATATATTATTGCAAAGACTGTGCATTAGGGCGGAGCGTTTCCCCCCCCCCCCCCTAAATTCTTTTACCGCTAGCTATTTTCATTACTTGTTTAAAAATGTTGAATTTCCGTTGTAAATTTATTATAATATAACATATTATTCCAATTTTTTTTTTTTTTTTTTGTAATAACAATTACATCTTTCTACCTATGTAACATTTATTTTGTGCTTTGAAGTTTTTTCATAAGTAAATATAGTTCAGTAATTGTTTTTCAAGACTTTTTTTTCAATTTACTAAAAAAATTGTCATGCATTATTTGATTTCTGAAATTATACATTGTATTATGAGATGATAGATATTTTTATAAGATATAATTACAGTGAAGACAAATAATTTTTGTTCATTATGTTATAGCGAAACAAATTTTCAAAAATATTCTTTTGAAATTTTACATTATTAAGTAATTAGAAAGTAATTTATAATAATTAATATGGTGTATTATAATAAAAATGTAAATATATTAGCGTTAATAGCATAAATGAATTTAAGTTTAAGCATACCGGTTTTGGTAGCATACATTGGGTAGCAAGTCAAAAAGTCTGTAAAATTCAATCGTGTTTCAAGTAATTGGACAATGATCTTAACGAAAGCCCTATTTTTTAAAAGTGGATAGAATATGATAGTTTTCCATACTAAACGTTTCAAAATGTGTTTCGAAGCATTTTATTGTAATACTACATTCACAGGTTCTGACAAAAGTTGAAAATTCTTAGACGGTGAGGCCTTATCAGTGGCCGAGAAGTTCTGTCTCTGAAAGTGGTAGACGCTAGGTGCTGGGTTCGAACCCATTTGATGCCGTCAGTCTAACCTTTCGGAGTTTTCCATAGTTTTTTTCGAACTTTGGATTTCCTTGTCCGTATTTACAAAAGGGTTTGGGTTCCCTTAGAAAGACCCACACGGAGGGCATCCTCCCTTTAAGACTCAAATCCCAAGTGTAAATAGCCCCACCAGTGGCCGAGAGGTACAGACCTCTCAACTGGTAGACGGCAGGTGCTGGGTTCGAACCCAATCGCGGCTGTCGGCCTAACCGTTCGGAGTTTTCGTGGTTTTCTTCGAACCTTGCGTAAATACGGGTTAGGTTCCCTTAGAAAGACCCCCACGAAGGGCACTCCCCCTCTGGTCCTATATCCCTAGCGCAGATAATCGGACGACAAAAATAAACCAAACTAAACCCAAGTGTAAATAATTGGCCGGAGGCGCTATTAAAAAGTCTTCAGAGCCATCTTGAGGAATCATTTCACTGACATTAATGCACTCAAAAACTAACTAAATAATAAAATCTAAATATAGAAAATTCACCCAACAACAAGCTCTCCTGAAACGCTGATTGTTTTTCTATGAGATGGGTTTTACTTTTCTGAAGTAGCAATGTATGCTAATTTTGAAAAAAAAGGTGAGTGTTGCTAAATAAATTTGTCAATAAGAAGGTTTTGCAATAAAATCTCCATTGGACACTTGAAAATACAGACCACTATTTAGGAAACACATTTTTAATTCAAAACATTCACATGTTTTATAAACCTTTTCCTCAAAAAAGGAGAGACCTCCGAATTGAGGACAAATTGTCTAGAGGTCCCCTATTGAGAGTTTTTATTATATTTAGATAAATAATTTTTCGTGTTGTTTTAATCTTGTTCCAATCTAGAATCTCGAAGTATTTATTATAATGAGAACGATAACTAAAATGATAAGCTATCAGGTTTACAAAAATTGCATATTAACTTTGAGAGCTTATAAAATGGAGAGTGCAGATATAAATATTTTTTCAGGATTTATCGTTATCAAACATGGTGTGTATAATGCTTACAAAATATGGCTGCAATAAATGATGCGTAAAGTGTCTGAAAAAAAATACGACATTTTAAATTATCTGAAAATTAAACACTCCGTTTCAAACACTTTAAGTGTCTGAATTTCAGACATTTCAATTTAGAAAATATGCATGAAGTGCATGCATGACATACTTTTCTTTTTTATGTATACAAATGAACACTAAAGTGTGCAAGATAATAGGTTTTTTGATGAAAGTTTTAGTGATATTTTACATAGTATGTTGTAAAATCCGTAAATGAAAGTTCTCTTTGATGCTTGTAAAATGTTGTAAATGAAATTGGCACTATTAAACAATATTCTGTTATTCTTTCACTTCGTTTCATCAGCAAAATACTTCAAAATAATGCCTCGTGATACAGAAAGAATAACTGATGATGCATATGATTTTTCCATCATATATTATCATCATTGTTATTTAATCTGTTCTCGGTATCACGCTTGAATGAAAACAAACGCTCAAATTTAAGCAAAATTCTAAAAAAAGTATTTTTTATTAGTGTTTTATAATTGTAGTTTTCTTTACATAAATATGCAAATGTGTCATAATCATTTATTTCAGTGAATAAAAGGCTTGGTTTTGCCCTTTCACTAAAATCACAATGTGAGGATGAAATACTTTATAGTGTACAAGGCTGATAAACGGATGTGTTTTTTCGCATTTTCCTATTAATTTTCTTCACAGTTCTCAATTGTTTCGCGAGTCAAAATTACACATTATCTATCCGTTCTATTATGTGTGGTGACAGATACGTAAACAGATACAGGATACTGGAAGATACTGGAAACTAGAACAATTATGAGTCCTTGGCATATGTAAATAAGTAGTCGCACAACTTTATATGTATATATATTAGGGTGGACCTTATTTTTCAAGTTTCAAAATGTAATCTTCTCACCCTCTAAATTTGTTCCTTTTTATGAAAAAATAATTCTGGTAAAATATTAGCTCAATTGAACAATATTTAGAGGTAGCTCAATGATGTAGAAGTTTCTAATGTATGAGCAATGGTAAACATATGCGTACTCGCATGCTATGTCATAGAAAATAAATTCTATCTTCTAAAATATATTAAAATGGATTTAGCATTACATTTTTATTCATAGATGGCAGTACTATGCACAATAATATTTAAAACAATAAACTGCATTTAGCAAATAGCAAAAATCAAATATTCCATTAGTGTTGAATGAATTTTGAACTAGTGATTTATTTTGATAAATATTTCAAAAGCGTTCTTTTTTTATTAGTTTAGAATTAAGAATTCATTGACACACAGGATCAAAAATAATCTTGGATATAACTCTTCAGGTAAGAATTTTATATATTCAAAAACAAAAGTTAAGAAATTATAGTATTATTAGCTACTGAATTTAATTTGAAAATATAACAACAGGTAAATAGGAAATAAATATACATTTGAAATCATGTATTAAAATTCATGATTTTAAATATGGTATTTTTTTTAAAGATTTATTACTGATTAAAATGGCTGAAGCAACAAGATTTAGAACTCAATTGTATATTCTTGGTGATTCAATTTCTGAATTAAATGGCAGCAAGTTGCCATCTTTACGAATGGCTCTTAGATTTTTTTTACATCGCCATTTTAAAATGAAGAAGAATATAAGAGAAGCATCATCTATTACTATTAAGGAAATAGCAACATTTTGGAATAGAGCTCGAATTCCCATGAGAGAACATTAACATTTTCATCTGAAGTTGCATTATTTAAACGCTTTCAGAAATATTGGAGCTTAATTGATAAAGACAAGTACGAAACGGGAATTTCATTTGATGATGTTGCAAATCTAGTAGAAGATATTAGCAAGAGACTACCAACTGTGCAAAGAAGTACCTATAAGAGCAAAGAGAAACAAAGCTAAGAGGTGATTATAAGGAATTTTTAGAACTTGTAATTATATTTCTAGGTACTGTTCCAGAAAGGGGAATCAGATTTATGTCACCAGGTGCAATGCACCATGCCCATTGGATGTCCAAAGTAATATATTGTCTCAAGATCTGGATGTTCAAGGCTCAGTTTAAATTGACTGTAAAAGAGGAAGAAGGTATACGTGATATGTGTGTTTTTACAGTCCGTGTATACTTGAAAGCTTGGATCACTGCACCTCAAGCTTCATGTGCCCCATATAATGACCTGTTGTTGCTGTCATCACTACTTGACGACTCATCAATACATTCAACTGTTTCCAAGTCATCATCACGTAAATTTGCTAATCACTTGTGGTATTTGTCAGAAGGACTTGTTGGTTTAGCTTTATTTGATAGCCGTGTGAGTTTATTAACTAAAAGACGCGTGGTTATTGCATTACAGAATGAAGCTGATTCTAAAAAACAAGCTCAAATTTATTCCAAACGAGACAGTGTTGCTCTACATTCATTCAAGAATAAAAGATTGGAAGATTTTGTCACAGCTAAGTCAATGATGTTGTTTCAATTGTTGGAACTTCTGGATGGATTTCTTGCAGTAGATCCTGAATTGTGGGAGTTAAGAGAAGACTATAAACAGGCAAAGGAGGTAATAAAATCTCTACAAGTAGTAAATGACCATGCCGAAAGTGCAGTTGCACTTATTCAAGAATACAATGGATTGATAACTCATGATGAAATGCAACTACAATTTTTACTACAAGTTGTTGAAGATCATCGAAAAATGTACCCAGATAGCAGAAAAATGTGTCTCTTTCAACCTGCACAAATACAATAAAATTTTAATGTAACATGAAAATCTAATTATTGTGCTGTAAATTAAATAAATGGTCACAATTAAATCATTAAAACATTTAAAGTGCTTACTTATTTGTGTAGCTAATATTCTGAATTTTTTCCTAATTTTATAAATTTCAGGTCAATTGAGCTACCTCTAAATATTTGAATTTATTGCTCAGACTTTTTACATAATGTTTTTGTATCAAAAGGAACAAAATAGGGGGGTGAGACTTGTAAAAATAATAATTTAAAAAAAATCATGGCATTTAAGGTCCACCCTAATATATATATATATATATATATATATATATATATATATATATATATATATATATATATATATATATATATACATGAATTTTATTTACTTATAAAGTACAATTAGAAGAGATTTTTTTTCACTTTCTTTTGCGTTTTTCATAAAAATATGGAGCAAATGACATATTTATACATGACATTAGACTTTATATATGAATTTAAATGACATTAGATAATATTTTGATTCTAATGAATTTTTGGAAGTGATGGAATTGGAAATAGAATATTATGAATAGTCTTTTATGTATGATTCAGCAAGGAATGTGATGGTGCCTCTTACGTAAAAAAAGCATTACAGTTACAAAAAATAAAATATATTTTATTTGCTATTTACCCTACATATTAAAAGAATCTTCTATTGTAAAATAATGAAAGTTACTTTACACTACACTACAAATTCTCAACACACAAAAATAAACACATTTTCGAGCACGTTTTGTCAACACATTCATGTGTTTTGAATTAGAAAACTTAATTTACAAAATGTTTTTTAGTATTGTGATTATGTTCTTAAATGTTTCAAAAGTGTTGCTATCTAGAAATGTGTTCTAAAAATTGTGTCGTTAATTGTGATGTAAAAGTGCTGTAAATAGTGTTGATGGAAATATTTCTTACAACAGTGTTTTGCTGCACAACACATTGTCAGCAAATAAACAGTATTAGTATTATAAAACTATCGTACAATTATTAGTAACTATCTCTGGTGACTAACATAGTGAAAAAAGAAAGTTCACTGCCAATCATTCATGACTGAAGTGGCAATCAACGTGTTTTAAATATGGATAATTAGACTATTATTTTTAATATACTATTTTTTATCATTACTATTTTTTAATTGCAGCGTTTATTGATTGCCAGAAGAATTTACAAATATTTACTGTTAATCTATTCCATAGGCATTCTTTAAAAATACTTAAATGTGTAGTGAATTTACTATTGTTAACCTTCCCACTGCCGTGACGGGATATATCCGTTCACTAATCTGCAACTTTCACTGCAATTAAAGCTTTATTTAAATTAATATAATTCTACAAATATAATCCAGTTTTAAGAAATTAAGTTATAATTGATAGTTTCAAAGCTTATAAGCATATACGTTACAAAAAAATTATACCATGTTAGAAAGTCCCTCTTTTATTAACATTTTAATAAAACAAGGAGAAAACAACATTACATTTTTGCTCTTTTTTTCGGCTGTCATGGGGTACACTGTAAAAAAAGGGTCGATCTACTAAAAAAATTTAGTATTCCCTGTAATTACTAAAAACTTTTAGTAATCTTACTCGGTTACAAGGAATCTGTAAGAATTGCTAGAAAAAATGCTAGCAACGAATAGAGTTAATAGTTTTACATTTTTCATAGCTATTACTACAATTCACTTGGCGTGGCGCTGATAGCCTGGTGCTCATAGCACCGAACTCCAGGCAGAAAGTACCTGGGTTCGATGCTGGCCGCCACCAAATGTGCACCGAATGTAAATAAAAGGATTATGAAAATCCTGTCTTAGCAGTTACTATGGTTGATGATCTCTGAACTTTCCCTCCCCTTTAGAAACATGTCAAAATAGAGTAGGTAGCAATGTTTGGTGCTGCCATCTATTACGGCTTTACCGAAAATCTTCCGTTTCAGAAGTCTCTCTTTTTACCCACTGGATGCAGCTCGAAGGAAGCTCCTGCTCTTCGGGCACACGTAATGGTTACTAAAAATAATTTTGGAGCTATTACTAAAATTTGATTGGTGGCTCATTCTAAAAAGTTTTAAGTTAGTTATACAAAAAATTCTTTTGTTCAGTTTAAAAAAGAAATGTTTGTTTCACTTGCAAAAAAAAGTTTGTAATAGTTACTAAAAAATTCTGTGGAATACAAATAAATTTAGAAATTTTTAGTAACCTCTTGATTTTTTTTTTTTTTTTTTTTTTTTTTTTTTTTTTTTTTTTTTTTTTACAGTGTAGTGTTATGGATTGGACTGCATTATTAACAATCTTAAAGTGATATTACATGTGTTAAATTTGAAGCGATGAAACTTTCCTGTGACTCGTCAGTTTCCCAAGCATTTAATTTGTTTTTCGAAACAACTGTTTTTCATTTGTCAGTTTTTCAATTACCTGTTAGAGCGACATTATTCTGGTTCCGTTCCTCCCGGGGATGGCCTCCACAGTCGACAAAAGCGCTCGCATTATAAAATGTTGCTTGTTTTTCGAGCAACGTTTTTAAAGTGAAAGGTTAACATGGAGTCTTCCGGAATTTAGAGAAAACTGTTAGGCCGAATAACAGCATCTTTAAAAGAAAGGCATACTGAAAACACATATCTTGATTTTAGCAAATTTAGATGCAAATATATATTTTGGATTCACTTACTCAACTAATATAATAAAGTATCTAAGGCATTTTTGAAAGTTCCATAAAACAGTAATCAAAGATATGTATATTTAAGGAATTAAAAATATTACATAAATGCATAACAATGTACACAGTGAAGTCATATTAATGTGACGAGGTTGCAATTTTTGACGTTTTGTTAAATATTTGGAAAAATACATGAGGAATTATCCTGAAACTCCAGATATGTAAACAGTATAGAACAGGTTATATATATTCATGAATGTTTTTTCGGAAATGAAATAAGAGACCCTCAACAAATTGAAAAATAACTAATACCTTTTGCATGACTCTGTCAAAATTAATGAAACAAAATCGATCAAACTGTAGATTATGATGAAATGGACTAATGTAATAAACCGTGCTCAGTTTTATGAGGATAGCATGCATGATAACACGTAGAGAAGTTAAGGTTTTTATTAAAACAGTCCCAAATTTTGCCAAGTTTTTTGCTTATAATTTGCAGAATTCCTGGTATGAAAAAAAAGTTCTTTTCAGAAAACATGATAAACAATATTGTACACAATCCCTTGTAATCAGAATTTAAAAAATAATAATTATTATACGAATAATGAGTAGGTTTACTAAATGGTTCATTGCGCATGCGCGAAAGTAATCAAAATATAATTTGCATAATGTGTTAGTTAAATCGATAGAGTAACTATTTAGGAAGTCTTAAAACATAGTTTGAAAATTCTGAAAATTATCTTTGATAGAATAAGCTCAAAATCAGTTGATCGCAAAATGAATCAAAAAGATGAAGGGATGTATCGAAATGTAGTAATGCGTACAATAACATGTATGCTGCATTGACATTAATCAATGAATATATGGATACAGAAACTAATCTTTTTGGGAGCAACGGACTTTTAGCTTATTCTATCGACGATAATTTTTAGAATTCTCAAACTATGTTTATGATACTTTCACAAAAGTTGCTCAATGCATTTATCTAACACATTATGCAAATATATTTATTGCTTTCAAGCATGTGCGATGAAAGCAATAAATATATATTATTTAATAAACATAAATTAAATATACATTATTTACTAAACCTGCTAATTTTTCGTACAATTTTAATTTTTTTTAAATTCTGATTGCAGGGTATGTGTAAAATTTTGTTTATCATATTTTCTGAAAAGAACATTTTTTTATATTAGGAATTCTGCAAATTATAAGCAAAAAATTTGGGATTTTTTTTATAAAAATTTTATTTCTCTCAGTGTATACATGCTGTCCTCATAAAACGGAACACAATTTATTACAATAAGCCACTTAATCATAGTCTAGAGTTTGAACGCTTTTGCTACATTACTTGTGACAAGGTTACCAAAACAATATTTGTTATTTTTAATTTGTTGACGTACCTTATGGGGTTTTGGGGTAAAAATATTCGCAGAAATATATGACTTGCATTAATCTATTTACACAGGATTCTGTTTTCAGGATAATTCTTAATGAATTTGCCTAGATATTTAACAAAACGTATAAAATCTCACTCGGTCACAGTCATATGAATGGACTGTGTATAATTATTGCAATATTAGTGAATTAAAATTTTTTTAATATACAAGGTTTTAGTTAATACCCTCTAACATAATTTTGTTATTTCATTAAAATGCATGTATAAAAAGATCGTTTGGTTAAATAGCCGTTAATTTAACCATTTCGAATTATTTACAAGGCTGCGGAAACTATTATTCATCATTTAAAAACAATGTATATTCTATATATAATGTTTGTTTAAGCTTGTCTAAAATTCGTTTTAAACGTTGCTCTAACATTTATAATACCCACTAAAAAGGCCTTTTTTGACTTTGAAAATGATATATTAAACTAGATACAGAATAAAAAAAAATTCTAATACATAAAACATGAATATAACAATTCCAAGATTATAAATGATCCCTTGCCACATGAATTCTTTCTTATTTCCTAAATAATCCGACTTAAATTTAAAAATTTTACGTCCTAATTAGTTTCTTAGTAACACTGCATTGAATTGCATCACACAAAGAAGCGACTAATGGCGGAGGAACAAGTACAAAACTAAGATTATTTCGTAAAAGAAACATTTGAAAAGAAATGTTTATACAATACTCGAGGTATTTTTTTTTATGCTGTATGCATTCATTTTGTTAAATCTTGACAAATATTCACCATTTTACTTGGACGAAACTATTGTTTGAGGATGCTTACTAATGAATAAATATATGTGCATACATATATTAAATGCAATGAACTCAGAAGGGATAAATTCTGTTAAATAAACGCATACGAACATTATGTAACGAAGTGAATAATGGATGAAGTACAAGTATAAAAATAAGATTTTTGCGTAAAAGAAACATTTTAAAAGAATCAATATATATAAATATATTTATTTACATATGATGTTAAATATTGATTATTTGGTAGGTTTGCGCATGTTTAATCAAAAACATGTATATAACATGTACTTGTACGTACATGTACAACCATGAAAAGAATTATAAGGGTACGTTGAAAAATAAATATGTGTTAAAGTAATCATCAACTGACAAGCAAGAAGAATCATGCGTTAAGTATAGATTATGAAGCACTTTCCAACACTTAATGAAATCTTTAACAAAACTTTGTTATTTAGAGAAATAATAGTGTATAGCTAAATGTACCCAAATATGTATCCCAGTACTTTTGAACAGCCCTATATTTCATATGTCAGTTGCTATAATTTTAAAATTTAGTTTAGCAAGAAAATACCCAGTAGCTTGAAATTTCTTTTTCAGCAATTCATACTATTATATGGAAACATGCTTGAATACTTTTGTTCAGCCCTGTAGTTTACATTGTACCTTTATTACACGTGAGCATTAGGCTAAAATTTTTTGTAAACTAAAACACTTTTAAAACAACTGAAATCACATTCTCATAAATCATCATTCATAAGCGTCCATGTACCGAATTCTTTGCGTGGCCCTGTATATCCTTTTATCTATATTCTGCAAACATTTCTCAGTAAATTGAGTGAAACTGAGCGTAAAAATGCATAGCTTATTTAAGAACCACGCTTAAATAATTTACGCTCATATTCAGAAACGTTGGTGAGCTCTTTTGGATAGCCCTGTATATCAACTGTAACATTTATACACTCCATGTAATGTGCATATATTTAGCGAAATATAAACACGCATATCATAATTAAAAAACATTTCATCCCTCCATCAGCCATCATCGGACACATATAAGGTACTTCGGAAAGAATATACTATTTGAAATCTTTTGTATGGCCCTGTAAATGCTATGTACTTCATATTATGCAAGACAGTAGCGTATAATTTATATTAAGCTTTTGTGACATATATCAATTTTATTATACATGAAAAAGCTTAATATATTTAAAATATGTCACACACACTTCCCCCTTTTACCATTATTTAATGGAATTCTTTTGTTTGGCCCTATAAATGTATAATAGCTACATTTTCACCTTATACTTTATAGAATGCATATTTTAATATGTTTTGACAGGGTATAACATCTTTAAAATTCCTTTGAAACGATTTTTCCCATAGGCCGTAATGTAATGGGAAATTTTTGATTCGCCCTGCAGATAAACTAATCATGGTAGAAACTTCATTTTCGATAGGACTTGTGCTAGGGTAAACGTCAATAACGTCCTAAAATTTCATGACAATCCTAGTATATTAACGATTTTTCCCCATGGACCGTAATGTAATGGAAAACTTTTGATTCGCCCTGTAGTTAAACTAATCATGGTAGAAACTTCATTTTCATTAGGGTTCGTGCTAGGGTAAACGTCAATAATGTCCTAAAATTTCATGGCAATCCGAGTATATTAACGATTTTTCCCCGTAGGCCGTAATGTAATGGGAAACTTTTGATACGCCCTGTAGATAAACTAATCATGGTAGAAACTTAATTTTCAATAGGGTTTGTGCTAGGGTAAACGTCAATAACGTCCTAAAATTTCATAGTAATCCGAGTATATTAACGATTTTCCCCCATAGGCCGTAATGTAATGGGAAACTTTTGATTCTCTCTGTAGATAAACTGATCATGGTAGATACTTCATTTTCAATGGGGTTCGTGCTAGGGTAAATCTCAATAACGTATAAAAATTTCACAGCAATCCGAGTATATTTACGGGAGTTAGAGCGCGGAGAGACGGCCATCTGGACATCTGGACAGACGGCCAGACGGCCAGACAAACCGAATATATAACCACTTTTCAACTTTGTTGGAAAGTGCTAAAAAAACAATCAAGCATTATTTTCTACTCGTATCTAGCAAAAATTAGTGACTTATTGATTTGAAATTAAATTACAATAAAATTTCTCGAACACAGATGAACAGAAATATATTACGTGAAACATGAAAAAAAATTAAAAGGACATAATAAAATATTTTTCGAAATAAATTAGCATTCTGCAAACTCACCTTTAATTTAAATGTTTCTTATTGATCGTGCAGAAAGTTCAGTTAAAATTTGTTTAAAATATTTTTTAACGTTAATTAGATAAATAATATCAACTTGTGTATATTTGCCTAACGTGCACCAAACTTACACACTTCTCTAGCTAAAATACTTTGAAGAACCCCTATAAGGATTAAATCAGGGTTTTGTGGTAGTCAATCTAAAAGTTAGACAGTAATGACCGCGAACCATTGACATGATGCAAGAGACACATTAAATATTTCATGGAACTTTTAAAACAAATAATTACCACCTGTGTTAAAAAGCAATAATTTTTAGCTAACATATCCACATATGATTCTGAATCCATTTGACCTCGAATGGACAAGACTGGTGTGTGTCCCATTCGCTGCAAACCTGGCAAACTCAATTACAGAACCCCTTCCAATTTGGCGTTTAAAAAAAGAGGTTTATCTTTCTTCAAGTCCTATCAATAATGAATATTACTCTCGGGTGCATTAAAAATAAACTTTTTTCTTTCGGAATTACCACATCTTTCCAGCGAAATTCAAGAGAAAAGCGTTTCTAACTAATTTTAATATAGGCTTCTTAAAACACCACACTAGTGTCTGAAAAAGACCCGGATGATAATGTAAAGTTTATGCGGGCGTTCTTTTCAAATATCTCACTCAAATTTCAATCATTCAACGTGACTTTTTTTCTTAGGCTGTCTGAGGACGATTCACAACCGGCTTCGTTTATACTTTTTTTGATTTTGGTGTCAGATTTAAAAAAAAAATACTTTAACTTTCAGAGCCGGTTTGAATCGGTTTTGAAATTGAAACTATCCCAATATAAAAAGAACTGAGCCTAAATCAAAAAAGTAAAAACTAGGCCGGTTAAGGATCGTCCTCAGCTATCCTAAGAAAAAAAAGTCATGCCAGAATGTTAAAATTTGAGAGAGGTATTTGAAAAGAACGCTCCTAAAGACTTTACAGTATCATCCGGGTCTTTTTTAATCAATAGTGTGGGCTCTTCAGTAGTTTACCGTAATTTAACGTGTCTAACATTGGTAATCATTTGCGAATATTATGTTCTGTTGAGTTACTGCATAGTAGATTCATTTCTGTATTAATTTAAGTAAAACTCGTATTTTTTAAGGAAACTCGACAGACAAACGCGCAATTTCACGTTTTTGGCACTTAGTCAAAAAACTGATCTACCCGTATACTTGTTTTTGTCATAATCTTAACAAATTATTAGTTGCTGTTATAGATCTGTTTATACTCCTTGCAATTTAACATCCACTCTTTCCACATTTTAAACAAGCCAACACATTTCCTTTTATCAAGCTCAGATTGTTGTATGCTTTTTATATGAAAATGGACAGAAATTGAACAGTCTTGCTGTGGACAGTTTTAGACCACATTAAACATTCGTATACCGTAAGGCATGGTGACGTCACAGTGATGCCGTTGTGAAGTCACATTGTGACTTTGTGACCATCAATTGTCGATGTGACATCACGTGATGTCGATGTGAAGTCACAGTGACTAAAATGTGAAGTCGTTATGGCCTTTTTAGAGCTCTTTTGTAATGTCAAATTGTGACTACTTTGTGAACTCACGGGGTGACAAGTTTGTGAAAAATGTGTCATTTGTGACTACTTTGACATTAACATTGTAACGAAACTGTGACAAAAGCGACGATATTTAAATTGCCAGAAACATGGGTTTTAAAGTAAATAACATGTTTTGGCGAATATTTGTAATTTTCTAAAAATTTTTAAGAAAGTCACATCTCAGTCACAATGTGAAATCACTGAGTGGTGGCATTTTGATCACAGATGTGATGTGACCAAAGTGACGTCATTGTGACGCAACTGTGACCATGCATGCTATGAGGGATGATATTATCAAATCGGCAAAATTTAATTTGCGAAAAAAAAATCTGTGTCCTTATAAATTAGCCCCATATAGCAAGCAGCCTATTAAAACTTTTTTAAATTCGTGTCTTCTATTTTTTTTTTAATTCTCAATTTTGTTTGGAATTTCTTCATTTCAAGTGTTTTTATCATACAAATATTTGCACATTTTTTTCTTGCTAAGCGACTCCTACATTTGACGATATTTCGCTTATCCTTGTAATTTTTTCCATGGCTATATATACATCAATAGATATAGATTATGTTATTCTTTATCTTAAAAACATTCGCTTTATGACCGTTTGTAAGTTACTAAATTTTAAAATCCATCAGTCATTTTTTGGGACACCCGGTATATACCAAACAGTGTCAATAAATGTAGAATTGTGTTTTTTTCCAATGCTTAGTCTAACGGCAAGACAACGAAATAAAAGTACTTAGAAAGAGAGCCTTTATGTGAGAAATTAAAGGCACCTAGCGTCTCTGACAATCTAATAGAAGTTAAATAATCATACTTTTGAATTTAATGAAACAAGATCATTCGAATGATGTCACATAAAATAGAAAATAAACACATGTCACTCAACGTGTCTTAAATATTTTTAATTAGAGTATTTTTTTTAATATACTATTTTTTAAGAAAGTTACAAATTACATGCTTGTAGAATAAATTCAAAAAATAAAAAAAATCCTTCCGGTGTGGCAAGAATGGTGGCTAATGTCATACAAACTCTTGCAGCGCCAGAGCTCAAGAGGTTAATGATAATCAATAAATTCGACTTGCACTGAAACGTAACCACACCATGTTATATCAAGGAATAACTAAATCTAAAGTTTTAGGAAAATCTATACACTAATTCATGAGATATGGCTAATGTGGAAATAGTGAATAATGCATCATAGTAGCGTTACCTGTTGATAAATGTTCCCCAGAAACTAATCAGATCTAGTATTTATCTAGGTCTAATAGAATCTAAAGTTTTGTGAAATTCCGTGCATTAATTCTTTAAATAGAGTGACCAAAATATTTTTGTTACATACAGACAGATAGACAGAGTGACAGACTCACAGACAAACATTTTAAAAAACATATTTTGGGGGACTCCTAAAACTTGTAAATCTGACGAAAACCGGATTTCGAAAATTTTCATGAATTACTTTTATTACAGAAGAAAGTAATAAATTTAGAAAATAAATAAATTATTCATAAATGTAATCTACATATTCATTTAATTAAAGTGTTTAAATGATAAAAGTGATAAATGACAAGTCCGCATTTTGAGGGGAAAAAACATTTTGAACCACTTTTGCCTACATAAGGTGCATTTAAAGAAATTTAAATGTTCGATTTATGAGTTAAAATCTCTTAGAGTATTGGGCTTTCTCAAATAATTATTTAAGACATGGAAGACGACCATTAACTTTTTTAAACATATGATTAACTCTCATTTTTTGTTAATCACATATATATATGTATACTTATACATATATATATATACTTATAGACATAAGTAGTTTTTAAAATAAATGTAATGCTGTAAGTAAATAAAAACATACAGGCTGTTTCACAAAGGACCCCTAACTTTAAATATCTATAACTCGGAAACGGTGAGAGATAGAAACATGAAACCAGTGGTGTGTTTATTAAAAAAATCGTAAGAATCTAATGCATAAATCAGAAAATGTAGTTAAAAATAGCGCTCATAGATGGCGCTGAGAGCGTTAAGACATTCTAAAGAGACACTGTTAAAAATTTTAAACTTTTGCTGCATCGTCACTCCACCACTTATATAGAAAACGATTACTTCAATGTATTATGGAGGATTCTCATTGGTCAAAACAGAGATATTCTATAAAAGCGATGGAGTGACGATGAAGTAAAAGTTTCAAATTTTTAAGAGTGTCTTTTTAGAAGGTCTTAACGCTCTCAGCGCCATCTATGAGTACTATTTTAAACTAAATTTTCTGATTTATGTATCAGATTCTTACGATTCTTTTAATAAACACACCACTGGTTTCATATTTCTATCTATCACCGTTTCCGAGTTATAGATTTTTAAAGTTAAAGGTTCTTTGTGAAACACCCTGTAAATGTATTGCTTCTTTGTTTACAAATTTAGGAAACTACTTATCATATTTTTTAATGCTGAAATATACATTTATAAATAATCTACAGCCAAAACAATTTAAAAAATACTGAATTAGCATCAGAGATTGTCTGGAAAATCAATATTTCTTATTTTAAATGCCATTTCAAAACTGCTTTATCCTCTTTAAGAATAAAATATACTCATATAAAATAATTCATTGATTGCAATTTTTTAAGACTTCGCTAAGCAAAATTGTATTATTTAAAAATATTCCTGGCAAAATAAGAATTAAAATAATAATTATAATAATAAAACGATAATTTAAAGTAATTATAATTTAGATAAATTTTTCCAAACTTTTAGAGTATTTATAACATAACCACTTACTGTTGATTTTTGTTCAGAAAAATATTTTAAAGGTAACCTGAAATGGAGTCGATAATAAGATTTTGCTTTTTTGCATACAAAAACACTGGAACTGATTTCCAATAATCAAATTATGAAAGGAAGAAAAAAAGCATCAATTTTATTTTTCATATTTTTGGTAAAGTCTTCAATGTTTTACGACATTAAAAATATCGGAAGTTATTACGTGAAAGTGTCTTACAAATGTTTATTTAGAAAACCATTTTGTGATAGTATAAAAGAAGAATACTGCGAAGGATCCTTTAATTTAGAAAAAGAATTATTTTCCAATAATGGCTGACAATGAGTAACAGTAAAAAGTTTCCCTTAAAAACAAATGTTGTTTTTTTACTATGTCTGTTAAATTATGTATAATATGCAGCTTCATACTGTAAAAAAAAGAATTTCATTATCTAAGAAAATACAGCATAATTTTAAATAACTATCCATTTTTACAGAGTTATTAAAAGAAAATGAAAAAAATACAATCTGATGTTTATCAGAAGTAAAAAAAAAAATAACAGCTTAAAGTTTAACTTAAAAAAACTTTAACAACACATTTATAAATCTTCAGTGTGTGCCCTACCACGAACGAAATTGAGGTAGCATGGTAATTCCCTACACACCTTTCTTAGCTTAATTTTTAACTTAATTTTTTTTCGGGGACTTTCTAGGGATCATGTTTTGCTTGAACACTATGAACTATCGTTGACAAACTTAAGTCAATATCTAGAAGATTCATAGCAGACGTGCTAAAAAATGTGTCGGGTGAGTTGAACATTATAACTGTGTTTGTTTATATTTCCAACTGTTTGTTTTCATTTACAATTAAGAACAAGCTTTTATCTTTTCCTTTTGTCCTTTTTTAATAGCCCTGTATAAATGGAATTTTTATTTATAATGGCCTTTATATATTATGATAATGAATATGAAAATAAATAATACGCTTGACGTTCATCGTGACTCTGAACAACATTCTTCATTTTAAAAAAATAATTATTATATGTTTTCGACTTTTAAAGTAGCATTTGAGAAAAAACCATTTCTTTTTCAGATACGTATTTTGGAAATGTTTTCCAGATTTTTACAGCTTTAAATAATCCGTTTACACAGTCGGGAGCATATAATGCAATGCAATTCGTATGCAATGACTTCCCAAACAAACAGATTCATTCTGATCAAATATGTTTTATTGGCAAGAATCCCATTAACTTTAATATATTTCATACTTTTGAGTACATAAATTTTATTTACATACCTTGAAATATTTAATTGATAACTAATACTATCCTAAAAACTGATTTTCTTTTTCTGGAAAACTTATTATAACACTACAAATATTTCCGAAAACCACAGGCAGTAAAAAAAAAAAAAACTGTTATAAATTCTTTTTTAAATCACCTTTCAATTCTTTTTTCAAATTATGCTAGTTTCTAGGGTCTAGGATTTCCAAAAAATATTATCCTTATTTTAAAAAACTTCGATAAATCGGAAGCGATTACTTTATGTTTTATACAGGGTGTTTCTAAATTCATGGTACAAACTTTAAGTGGCAATAGGACACATCAAGACAAACAATATTAAATAGGAAACTAAGGGCCCCAAATGTCTTCCGAAGGAGATAGGCGCCATTAAAATTTAGGGTGCAAAAATTCAAATGATTATAAAAAAACTGAAAAATTGGTCGATTCGTTTGCGGTTTTCACTAAAACTATTCTTTATGTCAGAATTGTCTTAAAAATAAATTATAAAGCTAAATTTAGAAAACATTCCAATAGAGGGCGCTTTAGACTTTGGAGTAACGAACAACTATTTTTTAAAGTTATTTTTTGCATCTCATTAATTTTTTTAGAAGCTTAGACAAATACTTACATTTTGAGTTCAAAATCTAAATCGATGAGAGTGGTTAAGTAGCGCAAACTGAACTGTGGGGGGAAGTTCAAATTCCAAATGATTATAAACAAGTTGGAAATTGCACGTGAACGTAGCAAATGAGGTGCGTTCATACGATAACGAAGTTTTAAAAATATTCAGATCTTGCTGATATAGTAGAGCGTACTTCGGATACAGTATAGTAGTCGAAATCTTTGTGTTTCTGTAAATATGCTGGAAGTAATTTTTATTACACCTCAGCAACGTATATCTTATTCATAAAATGTGAAATAGTTGAATATAATTAAAACACACCCCAAACAGTGTTTCCCCCGTATGGCATTATGTAGTGGGATACTTTTGTGTGGCCCTGTAATTTAATAATAAAAATTATTTGCATCACTGATTGTATGGAATACATATTTTAGTATATATTTCATAGATTCATTCCAATTCTATCATGTTTGAATGAGTGTAACGTCATTAAAATGCATTCGAAACTTTTTCCCCATTGACCGTAATATAATGGAATACTTTTGATTGTCCCTGTAAATGATCTATGCATCCGACTTTCATAACATTTGAAATGACTCGACAAAATTACGTAATAATTATATGTTTTAAATTTCAAACGATTAAAATGCATTTTAAACTTTTTTCCCCTTTGACCGTAATGTAACGGAATCCTTTTGATTGTCCCTGTAACTGATCTATCCATCCGATTTTCATAAAATTTAAAATGACTCGACAAAATTATGTTATAATTATGCATTTTAAATTTCAAACGATTCGGTTGGGTAGTTTTTGCGTTGTTATATGCGGAGAGACAGACGGACAGACGGACAGACAGACAGACGGAAGAACTGAGCGACAACAATAGATGCTACGTATTTACATAATTACGAACGCACCTAAAAATGGAAAAATTGGTCAATTGATATACGATTTTCAGTAAAATTATTCTTTATGTCAGTATTATCTTGAAAACAAATTATAAAGATAAAATTCAAAAAATGCCGATAGAGGGCGCTTTAGACTTTGGAGTAACATACAACTATTTTTCCGTTACTTTTTGCATCTCATAAATTTTTTTTTAGAAGCTTAGACATGAACTTAAATTTTGAGGTGAAAATCTGAATCTTTGGGAGTGGTTAAGGAGCGCAAACTGAATTGTGTTCATGGGGGTAGGGAGGTTCAAATTTCAAATGATTATAAAAAATGGAAAAATTGGTTGGTTTTCGCTAAAACTATTCTTTATGCCAATATTTCCTTGAAAATAAATTTTAAAGATAAATTTCCAAAAATTCCGTTAGAGGGCGCCTTAAATTTTAGAATAAACAACAACTATTTTTAACCGTTATTTTTTGTATCTAATTAAATGCTTGCAAAAGTTTCGTCTTAAATTTTGAGCTCAATTTCTAAATAGATGGGAGGGGTTAAGAAGCGCTAACTGAACTGTGTTCAGGAGTTGAAATGTTACCCTTCCCACCCCTCGAACACAGTTCAATTCTCCGCTACTTAATTACTCACAACGATGCAGATTTTGAGCTCAAAATTTAAGTTTGAACTTTTACAAGCATTTAATTAGATACAAAAAATAACGGTTAAAAATAGTTGTTGGTTACTTAAACATAGTAGTAAACCAATATTGATCCAACATCGCGAGAATATTTCATTTATTGGAAATATTGCTAATAAAACGCCAATATTGATTATATATTGGGGTTTCATAGGAAATATTTCCAGTAAATTCCCAATATTGTACAAATTTTGGCATTACACTGGAAATATTTCCAATGAAACACCAATATTTAACCAATATTTGCATTTTATTGGCAATATTTCCAAGAGAAACCCAATATTTAAAAATTATTGGCATTTTATTGGCAATATTTCCAATGAAACCCCAATATTGGCATAATATTGGCTGCAAATATTGGCTAAATAAGGGCAAAATGTAAACACCTCAATATTAGAACAATATTTGATACCAGTATTGCGCCAATGTGCCAACATTGCTCCGAGATTTAGCCAACTCTGGCCCAATATTATTTGGCTACTGGGGAATCATCTAGGTTTAATGAATTTTTAAAAAATGTTCATGCTTTGAAACATACATGCAAATTATGCATGACAATGTATCAGTATTCAATTAAGATAGAGAAACTAACAAGCAATAAAAATTATTTATATATTTTAAAAGTAAGCAGAAAAAGTTTCACCCTATAAAAATATGTTTGCTTCATATTGGACACATGCCACAAACACGCCATCTCCTGTAAAGAAGTTCTATGTCACCCGAAAATAGTTCATATACATTTTAATTTTAAGGATTTTTTATTCAGAAAATGTAATAAAATGTTTTAGTTTTAAAAGTTAAATCGCATACTTTTGTTTTATATAGCTATAATTGAAATCTGAAAAACAGAGTGTCAGATGCAAGACAACCGAAAGATATATTGAAAAAAATATTTTGTGTATAATTTTTTCACATTTTATTCATATTTAAATTAATATAAAATGTTACGGTGAAACTTGCTTTTAGATATGAATAAAAAAATTTAATTTTATAGGTAATCATTTTAGTGTAGCCTATTTCACATACACACAAAAGATGTAGAACATTTAAAAATTTATATCTTCTTTACAATATTGTTTTAGATAAAATTTCCTTTAAAAAACTTTATTTTTTAATGTCATTTACTTTAGTTATTAATACTTATTTTAATTCGATGAATGAAGTTTAATTTAATTAGTTACACAAATTAAAAATCTTCTCGAAATTAATTGTGACTTTCCTTTAAACTTTCCTAATAAAATACTTCTTCTGGGATTTAATTTAAAATATGATTAGCTTTCGTCTAATTTTTATGCTAAAAATATACCCCACAAAAAAAAAAAAAAAAAAAAAAAAAAAAAAAAAATCAAAAAAGTCAATATTTTTAAGTGGTTGAGAAAATATGATAAAGTCTCTTAAATTATAAATTAATTTCGAATTTCCAAAGAATGTCTCAGTTGTTAGGATAAAGGCGGTACTTCTACATGTAAAAACAAGTCAGAAATTGCACGTCAAGTGTAGCAAAGACAATGCGTTCGTACTATAACGAAGTTTTAAAAAATTCAGACCTTGGCGTATGTATGCACTGCACTTTAGATACAGTATAGTTCAGTACCATTACTTTTATAAAATAGATTAGAGCTTAATAATTTTCACTACATTCAATTAGGATATAAGAACCTCTCTTTTGCCAAAATTGTTACATAAAAATGTTTTTATTAATTGAGAACCAATTAAAAATCTAAGTTTTATCTGGTTATTGCCGTTTTACATTTATTTTTAATAAAAGTAATAAAATAAAATTTTATTTTTTTAATAGTGAAAATTATTAAGTTCTAATCTATTTTTTTAAAGTAATGAGAAAAATACATTTTTGAAAGCTTTAATTGTTAATTACTCAAAATATTGAAAATGTGCCTTACCTGGTTATTACCGGAAGCCACAGAATTATACAAGATTTAAAGAAATAAACAGAAATGTTATCTGGTTATTACCGTTACTTTATGAACTTACCCGATTATTACTGTTTTTTCAATTTTTAAAGGAAAATTTATAATCGCCCTATGACAGTATTGGATTTTTCCTTTTTCTGTACTATGGTAGATGAAAGTACTCCTTTAAAGCTACATTTTTCCAAATTATCTCAATTTTTTCAAAAAGGGCCTTACCTGGTTATTACCAGAAGCCACAGAAATAATATAAGTTTATGCTACTTTTATATATACGTTTGAAAAGAAAATTCTCTTGTTTGACTCTGTCTTTTCATTTTTTCCTTTCAATACAGATAAGTGATGGAAGAAATAAGAGAAGTTCATAATAGTTTTCTTTTGAAGGAGATATGCGATGTATTTGAACAATAGCAACAAAGATAAAAAGCTTTCAACTATTTATATATTACACACACACGCAAAAAAAAACCTACAATGTTACAAAATATTTTCTAAGAAATTTGGATTCCTAGAACTTTTTATATAATGGTAATAGCAAAATAGAATCTGTGAACATGAATTTTTGCTGTTACCGTTACATGAAAAATTCTAAGAATCTCAGTATTCTATAAAAAGCTTTGTAACCTTACTGATTTTTTTAAGTGTACTTTTCTTCAGCGTTCCACAAAGACTTTTTTTTTATAAATATCATGGTTAGGAAATATCAATATTCTTATGTAGAACCGTTAGTACATCTTCTATTAAAATGAACACGTTGTTTTGAACTAAATATTTTTTTTAATAACATACATATCTATGTCATAAGCAAAAAAAAAAATTACTTTGATTCAAGGGGGGAAAATGGCTGTGATCCAGATAGATCTTTTACTGTCAGCGAAACGAGATTGACCAATCAGAAGTCTGAATTTTTGGGAACTTTTTACTGTTCGCAAAAATGCAGGCTTCTGGTTGGCCAATCATGTTTCGCTGACAGCAAAATCTGTATATGTATCCCGGACATTTTGGTTTAATCAGAAACGGGGAAATGATTCAGTAATACATAAATTTATATACATTATGGGGAGGGTGAAATCACTTACTATGGTTCATACAACATCCATGGCAGATTTTATGTTTGACATTGCTAGAGGCAAAACACATAACATTCAAAAGGAACGAAAATAAAAGTGTAACATAACAGTTCTACACAGTAAAAAGAATCTCTATGTTCTTAACATTTTCCTAGTAAATTTGTATTCCAAGAACTTTTCATGTAACAATAACAGCAAAATTTAACCGTTACTTAAATATTCCAGGAATCCCGGTTTCTTAGAAAAGGTTTACTAACGTTGCAGATTTCGTTTTACTGCACTGTAAAAAAAAATCTGCAAAGGTACTAAACCTTTTCTAGGAAACTGGGATTCCAAGAACTTTTCCTGTAACGGTAACAACAAATATTTAAGTTTCAGAATGGATTAGATGAATTTGTCCTGTTATCGTTACATGAAAAGTTCTTGGAATCCCAGTTACCTCGAAAATGTTTAGTACCTTCACAAATTTTTTTTACAGTGTGTGTGACATATTTTAAGGCAAATGTTCAGATTTAATTTCTTTTTTTTATTGGAAGTATAAAGTTTTTGTTTTTGTTTTCAAATCTATTATAAAACAAATTTCGTTAACACATTCGCTGCCACTCACGCGCCAGCGGGTGATGTGGGGTGATGTCCAATAGCCAGCCACGCGTGAAAAATTTCTCTGATTCTTTGTTATAAAAAGTAAATCGGCTTCCGGGAAAAACCCACTTCTACAGTGCGGCATTAACTATCAACACATCTTCACGTTGTAACGTTACACATACGCTGGGTGTCATTTGTAACGTTAGGTTGGTCGTGGTGCAGGTTAAATGTAGACATACTCAGTGATTAAGATAAAACAACAACGTTTATTGAACGATAAAGGCTGAAGGGAAGTGGAGCAAGTCTTGATTTTACACAACTGAGAAGACTATGAAAAAACTAAACACATACTCACAAGCTTCGGCCTAGCTCAGTCGGGGCACCTTCTAATACTTTCCGCTATCTCTTGGCCGATCTGCTAGATAAAGCTTAATTAAACAGCCCGTGGCTGTGGATAATCCTTTATTCACAAACAATCCAAATGAAACTAAGAGGTTTCTTACCCCGGCCAATTCTCAAGTCAACTGTCGAAACTCCTTTCCACTCACTGGAGGCTTCGTTGCTACTTTTCAATCGGCTAGCACTTCGCTGAACAATACTTCACTTCGCTATCTAATACCAGAGATCCTCACTCGGTGGCCTAATGCCACAGATGCTCACCCACTGTCTAATGCCAGAGACACTCCTCATTCACTCAAACCCAAGCTTTTATATGCTGCAAACTGAGATACTTCACATTAACATATTACCAATAACCGCGAGCTAACTGTAAAATCCAAAAGAGCACACACACTCAAGAAAGTTAAAGTAAAAGAGAGGATAGATGTCGCTTTTACGCTTACACATGTTAACTTATTGACGTCACGATCTCAGAAACACTAGAGTGCCTTTATGGAAAGGTCACTCCCTCACAACGTAAGCGGCAGCGAACGTGTTAAGATGACCAAATTGCGTATTTTTTAAATGTACTATCATCAAGAAAAAGTATTTAGCACTATTTTATATTTATAAGTATCGTTAAACAAAATTTTCTGGTCATCTGTGTCTTATTAAAGGCATGGCGAAAGATTAAACCAAAAAATCCCTGTCGGCTGGGCCTATAGGCGGAGGTAGATTTCGAAGAGTGCTCATTTCAACAATATATATATATATATATATATATACATATATATGATTAGACATAAACCCAGTTTAATAACTTCATTTGGCCGTTTATGAAATTTTTTTAATTTCATTTTTCTGCAAAAACTGGTTTTATCAGAATCACCTTAAGAATAATTCAGCTCAAATGCCCATTTTCACAACATATTTTGAAATAGATTCTGAATTTATTAAAAAATCGACCAAAACAGTACATTATACAGTTCCTAAATAACAAAAAACTGTCAGTTGAATGCATTTGAGAAAAAAAATTGAATTTAAAAATGAGTCATAAAATAACCGATTTGTTGTTTGAATACATCCTTAATTCTTTAATCATGATTGCTTCGGAAAATTTTGTGCGAAATACTCACATTCACAGCATTTTTAAAAATATATTCTATCTTTATCAAAAAACTGGCCAATGCGTCACAGTATATAGTTCCTAAATAAGAGGATCTGTAAACTGGATGCGTTTGAGAGCGAAAATGGATTTTAAAAGGAGTCATAAAAAACGCAATTTGCTATGTGAAAACTTCCTTAAATTTTCAAATCACGAAAGACTTTGGGAAATTCTGTTCAAAATACCCTTTTTGGTAGCCTTTTTCAAAATATATTCTATCTTTATCAAAAAACCGATCAATGCATCACATTAAATAGTTCCTAAATAAGAGGATCTGTAAATTGGATGCATTTGAGAGCAAAAATGGATTTAAAAATGAGTCAGAAAAAAACGCAATTTCTTATTTGAACACTTCCTTAAATTTTCAGTCACGATGATTTCGGAAAATTCTGTTCAAAATACCCTTTTTGGTAGCCTTTTTTGAAATATATTCCGTCTTTATCAAAAAACTGACCAATGCATCATATTATATAGGTTCTAAATAAGAGGATCTGTAAATTGGATGCGTTTGAGAACAAAAATGGATTTAAAAACGAGTCAGAAAAAACCGCAATTTCTTATTTGAATACTTCCTTCAATTTTCAGTCCCGATGACTTTCGGAAATTCTGTTCAAAATACCCTTTTTGATAGCCTTTTTTGAAATATATTCTGTCTCTATCAGAAAATTGACCAATGCGTCACTTTATACAGTTTCCAAATAAGAGGATCTACCATTTGGATGCGTTTAAATCAAAAATGAATCTAAAAATGAATCAGAATATAAGCAGTTTGGATTTGCGGTTTTTTCTCCAACTTCTATTTTTGTTTAATTTCTTTTTGCTATAGGAATTGGTCCTATGAAAAGCTTATCAATATAAAAGTTGCAGATATTTTCGAGAAGATGTAAAATAAATTTAATCAGATTTGATATCTTAAAAATTGACGGAGTTATAGATTTTTCTCTTTTTTTAGCGCCCTTTTTCTTTTCGTTTTTAATTTTTTTCATCGGTAAAAGTTGGTCCAATCAAAAATTGATATCTTGAAAATTAACGAAGTTATGAATTTTTTTCTCTCAAAATCCCTGCTTTTTTCGCCCCTTGAGCCCACTTCTAAATTTATCAAAAATTTGTCATGCATATACTTTTGACCCATTTTTAAGAAGTAATATAAACTTTAAACGGATTCGATATCTACTTTAATTAAGAAGTTATGGCGTTTTTTCGGTTTTCGCAAAAACGCCACCTATTCCGACCTCCTTGTTCCGATTTTGCCCATTAACGAATTTAGCCAAGATTTTATCCCCTTTGATTTTATGTACCAGTTTGGTGGAGATTGGTGAAGAATTATAAAAGTTATCGTGTCCAAAAAAAAGTGAGATAGATAGATAGATAAACTGGTGCGATTGCAATAGGTAATATTTCTTACAAAATCTACCTAAAAATAGTCTAAGATGCAAGATGGAAAAGGAAACATGTCCTTTCTTTCCTGTTTCAATACAGCACAAAAGGGTTTTTTTTTCCAAACATTATACTTGTCTTTTCAATTTTCTCTTTCAATACAGTAAAATATTGAAATAAATGTGAGAAGCTTATAATAGTTTTCGAATGAGATATGTTATGTATTTGAACAGTAGTAATACAGATAAAAGGCATTCAACTATAGATATAGTGAAATTATACAAATAACTACTTAAAAGATTTTGCAAAAATATAGATATTTATTTATTTTTCCTGAGATCTTTCGAATGTCTACGCATTCATTATCGAAGGAACATTAAAGAAGATAATTGATTAGAAAATAGAAAACATCAAAACAAAACAAAAAATAGTCCGCGTGTATAAATAAAGTTATTATTTATTTATATATGCGGACTGTTTTTTGTTTTGCTTTGATGTTTTTAACCGACTTCAAGGAGGAGGTTATGATTTCGACCTGTATGTATTTGTTGTTCACGCATAACTTTCGTAAATATAAACCGATTTTGATAATTCTTTTTTTGTTTGAAAGCGTATGGGACTCATGTGGTCCCATTCAAATTTCATAAAAATCTGTTGATTAGAACTTTTTAAAAAATTAAAACATTAAAATTCAATATCTTTTAGAAGCAATCGACCAATTAGAAACGTTCATATTTCATGTTTTTAAGTTACACTTACATAGACACACGATCTTTTCAAAATGTGAAATCCTAACTGAACAAGGTTCACATTTATTAACAGTGTACACTGTAAAAAAATTGACCCTTTTGCTGCATAATCACTCCCCCGTTTTTAAAGAATATCTCTCTCTTGACCCATGAATATTCTGCACGATAGGCCGAAGTAATCGTTTTCTATAAAGGCGGTGGATTGACGATGCAGCAAAAGGGCCAAATTTTTTACAGTGTACACTGTAAAAATTTTGATCCTTTTGTTGTATCGTCACTCCCCCGCTTTTATAGAATATCTCTCCTTTGACGCATGAGAATGCTCCATGATACATTGTTAAAAATTTGACCCATTTGCTGCAGCGTCACACAACAACTTTTATTGAATATGTCTTTATGACCAATAAGAATGCTCCGTAACACAGTGAAGTAATCGTTTTCTATAAAAGCGGTGGACTGATGATGCAGCAAAACGCTCAAAGTTTTTATAGTGTAATTGGGACCAAAGCGTTTGTAAAAAGAAATATTTCCGAATCAAATGCTGTCACTCTCTTATAGAGGCAGCCAGATGTAGGTAATGAGTTTCAGATTACTCATCGAATACGCCACCGCTCATTTCCGATTACAGTGTCACTGTAAAAAATGTGACCCTTTTGCTGCATCGTCACTGCCCTGCTTTTGTAGAATATCTCTCTTTTGACCCATGAGAATACTTCGTAATTGGGTGAAGTAATCGTTTTCTATAAAAGCAATAGAGTGATGATATAGCAAAAGTATCAAATTTTTTACAGTGTAGGTTCCCTCGATATGAATATGACACATGTAGCACAGTATATAATTGGTTGAAACGATTCTGGACAAAAACGAGTCACCAAGCATCTTGTTGAGCGGGCAATTTTCGTCAACCTTGTTAACTTCTCATACGAGTACAATCTAATTCTTCCAGGAAATCATCATCATCAAATTCCATAATGAAAAAATGCCTGGCAATGCAATGCACTGTTAAAAATTTGCAACTTTTGCTGCATCATCACTCCATCGCTTTTATAGAATATCTTTACTTTTATCAATGAGAATCCTTCATAATGCATTTAACTAATCTTTTTCTATATAAGTGGTGAAGTGATGATACACTGTTAAAAATCTGCTGCATTTTGTTGCAACGCACTCCGCCGCTTGTATATAATGTCTCTACTGCGACCTTTGAGAATGCTCCTTAATACAGTCAAGTAACCGTTTTCTATACAAGCGCTGGAGTGCGTAGCAAAAAAATGCAGCAGATTTTTAACAGTGTACACTGTTAAAAATCTGCTGCATTTTGCTGCAACGCCCTCCACCACTTGTATATAATATCTCTATTCCAACCAATGAGAAAGCGCCATTTCACGGCCAAGTAACCGTTTTCTATACAAGCAGGGGAGTGCGTTGCAGCAAAATGCAGCAGATTTTTAACAGTGTACAGCAAAAGTTTCAAATTTTTAACAGTGTAGTTGGGACAAAAGCGTCTGTAAAAGAAATATTTGGGAATGAAATGCTGTCACTCTCTTATAGAGGCAGCCAGGTATCAGTTATGAGTTTCAGATTCCTCGTCGAATTGCCACTGCTCATTTCTGATGCCATTACTACCTGTATAGGTATTAGAGTGTTGCTCTTTATCGATTGAAGCATAGTGCGATTTTTGCTAAAATCTTTCTTTTTCCTTTTTCTGAGTGAAGGGGGAGTACTTTTGACTGACTACACTAGAAAAGCATTTTACTATACATTAATATATGAAGTCATTTTGCTCATATATGGAAGCACTATGTCGCGCTCTTATGTATAAGGACACTTTACTTGATGGATTGTCACCTTTTGAAAGCCACTTTCGATGACCGTAGGATTCGATGCAGACTAAGATTTCATAAATGCGGTAGCTTTTCGAAGTGGCAGATCTTGTCTGAAGAAGTTACCATACAAAAAAAATCTTAAGATTCACAACGATACTAACCGATATTGTAAGTGGTTTCAGAAAAGTTGACAATCAAACAGTGACAAGTAAACTGAATACATCAGAACTTAGCAAAGTGCGTACATTAATATTGCATTGCAAAGAGCTATCGTGTGCCAGTACACATAATTATGTATTACGGTATGCATAACTAAAAAGTAGGAAATAAAATAAGCTTTTTAAGAAAAAAATATCAACCGACTTCAAAAAAGCGCTAAAAAGAATTAAATAATTCTTTAAAGTTCTCTAAGGCCAAAACGTTATCCAATAAGCACACATCGGATATTAGATACCGGCATAAAAAACGGTTAAATTTAATATGTATAATTTAATGTCCACCAAACATAGATTTTAGAGATAATATTATTTTACAAGAGATGAATTGACATATTTATGATTTATTTTATGAATATATACATATAAAAAGTAATGAATTACTTTTTGAAGTTGGTGCCAAACTCTATTTGATGTATATTAAGAATTGTAGCTAAATTATACCTAGTGCCATAATTAAAATGGGGATAATCATTATCGATTTTGATTGTTTGGCACCAACTTAAAAATGTAATTCATTACTTTTTATATGTATATATTCATAAAATAAATCATAAATATGTCAATTCATCTCTTGTAAAATAATATTATCTCTAAAATCTATGTTTGGTGGACATTAAATTATACATATTAAATTTAACCGTTTTTTATGCCGGTATCTAATATCCGATGTGTGCTTATTGGATAACGTTTTGGCCTTAGAGAACTTTAAAGAATTATTTAATTCTTTTTAGCGCTTTTTTGAAGTCGGTTGATATTTTTTTCTTAAAAAGCTTATCTGTTTTCTAATCAATTACCTTCTTTTATGTTCCTTTGATAATGAATGCGTAGACATTCGAAAGATCTCAGGTAAAATAAATAAATATCGATATTTTTGCAACACCTTTTAAGTAGTTATTTGTATAATTTGATTTAATAACAATATGTAAATTTCTACCAAAGGCACTAGTATACAGTGCTTTTGACTTATTGTGTAGATATAGTACAGAGTAGAAAAAATCTGGTAAGTTACTAAACTTTTTCTGGGAAACAGAATCCTAGATCCTTTCATGTAACATCAGCAGCAAAGACTAATGTAACTGATTCGGTTACTTGAGTTTTTGCTGTTAGCGTTACATGAAAAGTTCTAGGAATCGTAGTTTCACAGAAGAAGTTGCTTTACAGATTTTGTTAAAGCGTACTTTTCTTGAGTGTGCGAAAAAGAATTTTTTAACTATAATTTAAATAGAAATTTTCAAAATTTATATATAGAACAGTTTGTAAAATTTGCATCAAAATTAGCAGTTTGTTTCGGGTAAAATAAATTTTAAATAACACAGATTTCTATACAGTAAGCGAAATAAAGTAACTGTGACCTGAAAGGGAAAATGATATATAGCGATGCTATAGATTTTTAGTTTTCAGCGAAATGAGATTGCAATATTAGAAGCCTGCATTTTTGAGAAATTTTTTCTGTTTGTAAAAATGCAGTCTTCTAATTCGCCAATCGCGTTTCGCTAACCACGAAATATGTATCTGTATCCAGACCATTGATTTTTAATTAAAAGCAGGGAAATGATTCAGTAATAAACAAAACGTGTAACATTATGTAGAAGGTGAATTCACATATGATGGCCCATACAGCAGAGATGATAGATTGAAAGTTCGACGGTGCTAGAGGCAAAAGCCACAACATTCAAAGTGAACGAAAAAAAAGGAGTTATAGTCAAGAATCGATAATCCGCTCACCCATAATCTGTAATTTTCTATAATTCACGTTACCTTGTGAATGTAAACACTGAAATAAACATTTAAGAAAATTTACAACTTCGTGATACAAAAATAATTTTTTAAAACAAATAACTAAAACAAAATTGAAAAAAATCATAATAAATCATCTACTTTTTAAAAAATTTATTAAAAAAATTGTATTAATGAATGTATTTAATTATTTTGATTCAAATGTAAATGTATATAATTTTTTTAATAAAATGGTTTAAGAAAAGATTTTTTAAAGATAGCCTATTAAAATTAATTATTATATTTTATATTGATCTTTTCATACTATATACTGATTATAGAATTAAAATTTTGCCTATGAATAATAAAATGACGTATAATCTATAATATTCTGTAATAATCCATAATCCGCACAACCTTTGGCCCCAACTTGTGCGGATTAAAGAACTTTGACTGTATATAACGGTCTTTCGACTGTTAGGCTATAAATTTGTTTAAAAAATCCTGTGTTTTATCGTTATAAATGTATGGTATCTCGAAAGCATTTTGCAGAATCAATCGAAATATATGGTCGTGGGAAGAAAAAAATAAGCACTATAAGTGTAAACCCTACTGACTCTGCTAAAAATATCGTAGAAGAAAGTTATTGGTACCAAGCGACTGTAAATAAAGTCTAATTTCAAATGATGTATGCAAAATTTTCATAGGGAACCATTTACATATTAAAACAAAACCAAACATTGTTTTTTATCAATAACAATCCGATTCTAACTATATAGATGAGCTCAACATTTCAATTAGCCTAAAAACAAATTTTCATGCAATTTGTAGAATACGTTTTTAGAAAAAAATATTATTTTAAGCCGAGCATATTTTAGCGGCTGTATCCTAATTGGCGGAAACAGCCGCTAAAATATGCTCGGCTTAAAATAATATTTTTTTCTAAAAACGGAGCTTTTCTAAAAACTGGGCGGAGCCCAGTTTTGTCTCCAAATGTCGTCAAGTTTTACCGCAAACTTGGCAATATATCGCCAAATTTAGCGGCAAAAATGAAACCGAATTGGTGATATCTATAATATTTTGCCACGTTTCCATAGAGGTAAAATGAAAATCAATAGGTTTCTTTGCTTGCAGAAGATCAACAAATTAAGACATTTTAATTCAACAAAAATTAATATTAGCACATGAATAGAGCTTAAGAACTCAACTGATTTGCCCGTACGTCACACGGACAAGAAGAGTCCTTGATTCATCACTTAAGGCTTTTTGACACCACTAATTTTTTTAAATACAATTTCATACTATTTAATGGCAGAAACATTTAGAATAGATGTTACGAATATTTTAGCTTAAAATAAGTGATGTATATTAAATATTTTCAATTTATTGTATGTAAAAAAAAGAATCAGTTAAGTGGTTAATAGAATTATTTACTTTTTTAGTACAAACTATTTACAAAATGCATTATGTTTATATAACAATAGATTTATGTGAACTTCTCAGAGAAATAAATCCATAAGCTAAACTATAGAATATTGTATGAATTAACTAGAATTAATGGACAAGAATATGTTTTAAATTTATCTATACCTATATTATAAAGAAGTAAAGCTTGTTTATTTGTAGGAGATATTCTCTGGAACTACCGTACCGATTTCAAAAGTAATGGTACTAAAATGATAATGTTAATCAAACATAGGCTATATCCTATGTCGATGCCACTAACCCAAAGAGGGTGCATGAGCAAAAAACATTAAAAAATGCGACTTCTCTGCTAGTGAAAGGTCTAAGAAACATGAAATTTTGCATGGTAATTCCTTATAAGATATAAATGATCTCTAAAAACTTTTTTTAAAAATACGAAACTTAAAAAGGGTGAAAGCGCACAAAAAGTGTTCCTAAAACGTTCTAAATTGCGATTTTAAAGCAATCTCGGAAACTAACGAACCGATTAAAAAAGCAATAATATCAAAATGATGGTGACATATCTTCCTCCAACTTAGGCTATATCTTATGTCGGTGCACTACCCCAAAGGCGGTACAGGAACAGAAAACATTCTAAATAGGCGAGTTTTGTATTACTGAAAAGTGAGCTAAAGAACCAATTTAAAAAATGAATAATGGTGTCTAAATAATGGTGACAGAGCTTGCTCTTATATAAGCTTTATTTTATGTCAATGTTACGACCTTCTCCAGGTTACTGAACCCCTCTTGACATTCAAATAAAAAACGATGTAAAAAAACATTGGTCAGATATGTAAATTGGAAGTATTTTATATCAACATACGACGAATTCGAAAAACGACTGCAATTTATCTATCGAAGAAAACATTTGAAATTGTAAGGGAAATGAAAACATTGTCATTTACAGAAACATATAATTGTATGTTTGATAGAAATATTTCTAAAATCGCAGTTATTAATTGCTATATTTTTCAAAGTTATTAACCACATAATTTAAGCTGTAATTTAAACTGAAAAAAAATCTTCTGTATCGATTCTGATATATAACAAATTTTTTATTAAACAATGAAATTAATAACACAAATTTCCGAAATACGCTACACATTTTATGTCGCTTTATCCTGTCTAATAAAAAAACGAATATATATATAAACTGTGAAATTGATAAGTATATGAGTTTTCATAATCCAGAACTATATGATATAAATGGTAAATACAAGAAACAAGGACTTTATTTACTGCTTACTCAACCCTTTATCTACCTCATTAAGAATTCATGAAAATTTTACACGAACTGTTTAAACCAAAATAAAAGATCTACATAATCATTTAATAAATATGTGAAGGATTTTAGAAGAATTGGTGGATTTAGAAGAATCAATTAAATTTGAATGTACAAGGATTTTGTGCAATTTTTGTAGCCCCACTCAAATATTTTATTTTTAATTAATTTCTTAGTATTTTGTAGAAATATGAAATGTACAATTATGATGTTCTTAAAATATAAATATTGAAATATTTCCTCATGTAAATATCTCCATTCACCTCCCTCTTCGCCAAGAAAGCTGAAAAGATGCAAAGGAAAAAAAATCATCTTTTAAAAAATATTTTTGTTTTGTGTAACCAATAATGATTATGGAACAAAATAAAGTAATGCATTTGTAACTCATTCTAAACAGTATTACAACTAATCGACGTATTAAAATAATTTTATAATAAGTTAATTTGATGGTACTTATAAGTTTCGTTTGTAGATAAAGGGTTAATTCATTTTATATTAGCTTTTTTGATGTTTTAACTATTTTTTTTAATTAAAGAATTAAAGAGGAAAAAATGTGTATCGCTTAACACGACTAATTTGAACTTTAAAGCCTCCAATCAAAGAAATATAAATGGAAATTGATTTATAGGGAGATTGCCCTTGTTTTTAAAAATTATAATTCAGATTTTTTTAAAGCCGATGAAAATAGCGTGCTTTTAGAATCTTGGGTGTTTGACAAGGGGATTGACTCACAGAGCTCGCAGGGGCCTGAGCCCTTTCGTATGATAATAAATTCAGCGTCCCTCTGTTTAGGTACTTTAAAATTATTGCTACATGAAGCATTAGCATATTAGAAGAGTAATTTCAGGAAATGTCAATAAAACTTGTAAGATAATGCAACATTAGAACCAATATATTTTGAATGTCTGTAATTCGAAAATTTATCTTTGAAATGACTTGAAATTTCCTGTTTAGGCATAGTTTGAACCGAAGATTTGAAACATTTTGTTAAGTTTGGACACTTTTATTTTAAAAAAATAATTTGGAATTCGTTTTAATATGTAGATGGTCAATTAAGCAAATTGCATAAGGGCATATATATCAGTCATTTTCCATTACTAAATTTCATTCACTGATGGGGCTTTAACATGTGAAAATAAATAATCAGAAATATAATTTATGTGACGAATTTTTATCTTAATTTTAGTAACCCTTAAAGCCCGGGTTTAACCCCATGTTTTTATGATATAAAGAAATTGAAACTATCTCAATGTAAAATTTTAATTTTTTATTAATAATTATGTGTCTATTAAATAAAAACATTGATTATGGAATTGTTTTCATAGCTCGCATGACTTCCTCTTTTTTTTATGTTACAAATTTTTTCAGCTACGGAGGTGAAGTATATGTGGCATTACTGAATTTACCACTAGAAATTAAGGAAACTCTGTAATTAAATTAGTAATGGTAATAATGTATAAAATCAATACATATCTTTTTTAAGTGGTATTATTATACCTTATAAAAAATATCAGCTTTAAAAGGAAAAAACATAAAAAGTAAAAATTTATATACCTCTAAAAACACTTTTAATGCCTCCGGTGAGAATACGCTACACTTAACAGCCCCACCTCGATTTATAACTTTAGTTTTCAGAATTGTTTATTTAATCATAAAGCAGGTAAAATAATCCCTTGCTAGACAGAGATGTTACACAAAATACCATGCGATTATGTCAAACGTTATACGTTTTCACAAGGGAAAATTAAATTTAAGTGTTTTTCTTCTAATTTCCCCAAAGACGACATATCTAGGATTTTCGGTAAGGATTTTTTACTAAGTACAGTAATTGTAAAATTTGATTACTCAATTGATTCTTAACTCAATGCAAAAAACCGCATAAAAATATTTGCATTTTTAACGGAGTTATAAGCATTTATGTATCAACACTTTCATAGTCACACCCATATAATTTCAACTTTAAGTTGCGTTTTCTCAAAACTTGATTTTTGACGACTAACACCAATATTTAAAAAAAAAACTATTTGATGGAATGGCTTAGTTTTTTGCATGCATATAACATCATTAGCTATAGAATAAATTAATATAGTTTAGATAGTTTAATATTTTGAGTATTTTTAATGAAAAAATGCTGTACTCTTTAGGAGTTTTTTAAATTTTCACATTTGAGAGTTTTTTTAATAATGTTGTTTTTGAGTGATAGTTATATTCTTAATTCATTCTCTAGAGTAAAGTTTCCGGATCATTTTAAAGTAAAAATTAGGTTCTTATGTCAATTCAACGTTAAGATATTTTCGTGTTGGTGATATAGCACATAATTTTTTTTTTCGAAAATTGTGTTACATAAATTTTTCTATATTCCTTATTATGTTACATTGAAGTGCTTCATTTTATAATTTTATAAGACTACAAACTACCTTTAAAATATCAGAAAGTTTCAATTAATTACACTGAATACTTCTGTTTTTATATGGACTCGAAATGAGAGCTCTGTTTACATGTTTTTCCGTATCGATCAACCCCTGAGCCTCCTTAAAAGAGCTAACGTTCAGCAGAATACAGATTATATGTACAAAACTTTAGATCATATATACTGGGAAAAAATTAAACAACAAAATTAAAAAATTTTAAAACGAGTATTTAAAATTTGAACTCTCAAATTTAGTCAAATTGAAATAAATAAATAAACGCATATAACTCACTGCAAAGCTGTAATATTTAACATGAGAAAAAAATAAGTGAACTCCTTTGTATAGTTTTTGCTCCAATAGAAGGATGAGATTTTGTCCAACATTAACATTTAATAGCTCTTTAAATAATTCTTCAATTTAAAAATTTGTTTCTTTAAGCATGTTTATCAAACATACCACTTTAATACTACGATTTTTATATTTTTATATGCAATAGATTTTTGGATACATGATGCAAAATTGATTTACGATGGCGGCGGCCGTCACAGTGTCAGTTACTTTTTTTTGGTACTACTTGGTTACCCCGTCAACCATAAAACTATCGCCAAATTATAAGATTAAGTGCCAATAATGGATGATCGCGAATGTTACATATATATATATATATGATCTTTGATAGTTACAAAATTTAAGCTTTAGCTAATGTGGTTAGTACTAACTAAAGAGGTTTAACACAAACATATTCGGTTTCAGACCAACTGGAATCCCCATCAGGTTCTGTAGTAAGCCCCTACTTATACATTTTATTAAAATATATAAAATTCAATATGAATAAAATAGTTCACTATAGTTGAAATACACGCAAACAATTCCTCCTCCAGTGCATAGTGTAACTGAGTAATTCTGTGAGCCCCTGTACAATAAAAGTAAATGATAAACTTTCCATTCGAAATACCGGATACAGTAAATCTATATAACATGCATAAATTTCAGGCATTTTGAATATATTTTAATGAGTAAAAATATGAACAAACACACAGATAAACCGAATTTAATAATACTTTTTAATATGTTGGAAATTATATAAAAATTACTGCGGAACATTTTGTATTCTTGCATTATTTTTTCTATGTAATTTTATACAGCTGCGTAACTGATGATACATATTTTACAAAATGGATCAAATGTAAGAAATAAAGTTACAGTTAATTAAAAAATGCTTTTATATTTTTTTAGAAGTACATTATTCTTATGATTAACAATATAATAAAGAAAAACACCCAATAACACACCATGTAATAAAACAATTTGTCCACATATACATTTATTTTACAAATATAAAAAGGATTATATAATAACAATAAGCATAATATAAAAACAAGAATTATATTAACATATATTTTTTAAGAGGGATAAACAATGTAATAATTATGTAAGAAATAATAATTATGTCTGATAACGCAAAACACTAAAATTAAGGCAATGCTAATATAAGAATTTCTTAAATCATGAAAATGCGTTTAACAGAAGAATTTTAATATATTTAAATGTAGTTTTAAACATAATATGTATTAATAAAAGTTATTTTTTTCTTCTTTTTTTAACCCACTCTAAACATCTGTATACGAAAGTCTTAATGCTAAAGATTGCTAAATGCATATGTAATAGAATTATGAAAATATAATAGAATCACATTGTATTTATACTACAAAGGCTGTTGATTGAAGCAAATCTTATTTAATGTCTGCGTAAAAATGCAGATTTAACATATATTTACCATTTTGACTTTTTCTGATTTATTTCATGGATATCTACATATATTGCTTCAGTTTATTTTTTAATGAGACATTAAGTTCGCTCATCCGGTTTAACTTGCTAAAACTGTTAAAAGCATTTTTAAAAAATAAATATGTATTCTACTGGAAAAATCCATTAGTTGATATGACTCTCATTGACAATATTTGATAATTAACTAAATATTTTCTAGTAGGAAATAATGTATCAATATATGATTTACATTTAACGTATATGAAATATCGAAATTACTACATTTATCATTTTAATTAGAAACTTTATCTAATAATTAAAATAAAACAATTTCTTTGCTGAACTTCTATCAATAATAAATAGAGTAAAGTTTTGCATTTTTACAAGTAATGGGTAAAACATTTTCCTACTTAATATTAATTACTTTTTGAGAATTCCACAAGAAATATTCTTCATAAAAAACAAGAAATTTTCTCTTTATTAGAGTTTCTCTATCTAGTCTATTTTAGCATGCAGATCGCTGAAATATTTACTTAAATAAAGAAATTAAATGTTATATATTGAAGATAAAAAATAAAGAAAATTAACTTAAAATATTTATTAACTCTAAAATAACTTACTTCTAAGACTTTAATAACATTTTTTAAAGAAAAATCTGTAAAAGAGACTTGTTTTTCTTTGTCGTTTTCATATTTGTAACACGAAGAAAAGATTTACAAAAATCATAATTTGTAAATCATTCATTTAAAATGTCATAATTTTATAAATTGGAAAATAATTACAAAATAGAGAAAAAAAACTATGTTCTTATTTAATACTAGATTCAACAAATTTAATAAATACAATTTATATATAATATACATATTTATTGCAAATATTCACATTTATATTTATATTTATTTATTTATTTATTTATTATTTTTTTTGCTTTTTAGATAGGAATAATTCCTGGATTTGCATAAGGAAATTTAATAAAGAATAACAAAAAATTGTTTTATTCTAGAAATATTATACAGCATCACAGTCTAATTTTATGAGCAAGTGATATATATAAAATAATAATAATGTAAAGTACTATAAATAAAAAATATATGTGTGAAGTAAGTATAACACTATTATTTTCATAAGTACATCTCGCAAATCTTATTATTATTATTATTATTTAAAGTAAACATGCGCGGTTGATTTTTGCGTAGCATACAATCTACTGTAGATATACTTTCTCTCTTGAATCAATTTTGAAGTTTAATAGCTAATGAGTTTGTGAAATCCAAATTGCGTGCTTTTAAATAATATTTGCATCGCGTGAGCGTAGGGTCTAAAAGAAATGCTGAATTAGCAAACTTTCTACTAGTTAAACTTATAAGAAAAAAATTAACTTTCTTTATACAAGTACAAAATTTTGCATCTTTTAAAAGTAACAGTGTAAATAACAGAGATCAGTAGTTTTCATTAAACTACATTAAATGAAACAATTTTTTATGCAGGGTGTCCACTCTCAACGGTGGCCAATGGCTAATTTCTAAACCGTTAGTCATAGACATATAGTTCCAATTGCAAAAATGCTTTTAAAAAGATAAAGAATTGTTTTTCAAGCGTTTTAGGTCAAAAAAAATTTTTATTAAAAAATTACGAAAATTAACTTTTTATACGGTCCCCCGGTCCTATTAATGATATTTAGTAGAAAATTTCCATCACCCTATCAAGTAATACAGAAAAGGTCCCATTCGTCCAACATTAAAATTGACCGAGTTATGAAACTTTAAATTTCATGACTTAAACCACTTTTCTGTGGCTGAAAACAAATGATTTCGACTAAGTTTTCAGGGAACGTATGCTAAGTGTTTAAATTATTATAAAGGGCGTACATTTCCAACGCTGTCCAATAGCTAATACCTAAACCATTTGTCAGAGACATATAGTTCCAATTACAAAAAAAAAATTAAATGAGATAAAGAAATATTTTTAAAGCAATTTAACTGAAGGAGCTATAACCGAATAAGTTTTTAGGTGGTGTTAATTTTTATTAATTAACTCTAGATTGATTAAAATAGTTGAAAACGTGAGTCTTAAAATATCTTTATCGAGAAAAGCTAATTTTGTGAGATCGCGATTTTATTTTAAAAGGATGTGTTATTTTGATAAGTTTTTATTTTGCTTAAAACATTCTTATGTATGTTCTCCTAGTTCAAAATTTCTATTCGTATTTTAACTCACTTCCAAATATCCGATCAAAGTTCAATTTGAACACTTATTTATATCCAATGACAATGTAATATTAATATAAATTTAGGTGCGTACCAGTGTTGGGCATGATCGCGCTCACTGAACGAAAACTCACGAGTTTCGCTCACTATTTGTGAACTTTGAACTGAACTTCGCTCACTATTTTATAAACGAGTTTGAACTGAACGGAAACTCAAAAAATAGACGAGTTTGAACAAAATTTACGTTCAAATTTACGTTAAATTTTTTCATAATTTATTTAAAATTTTTCCAGACCTTTGTACACTTTTTCCCTCTTTCAAATGCCATTTAGAGGCCTACACGAGCCTTAGGACGAGTTAAGTCTGGATATCACTTCTCTGGGTAGTATCCTAATCTTACTTCTTCTGAAGACTCGGGTCGCGCCGAACTGGACCTGGGCTGTATGCAATTTCACCGAAAATAGATATATACAGTAAACTCTCTGTACAAGGTAGACTGTGTAAGGCGTAAATATGTCTAAACGGAAATATTTTCAAGTTCCTGCGAATCCGCATACAGAGTAGAATTTGTCTAAAACGGAATATTGTCTTCTACGGGAAATTTTCAAGATACCGATCGATTCCGCTATAGCCATAGTTTATTCTAATTTTAAATTACCATGATTCAACAATTAAACTTTTCTTTAAAGAATAGTTCATATACAATGCTAGGGGATGGGGAAAACAGTATTATAGAAGGTGCTACAAAAATCTGTATATGACGAAATCCTGTCTTAAACGAAACAATTTCTAGATCGGTGCAAAATGGATAGAATAATCCGTACAAAAAAAACACATTTGTAAAAGACGGCGAATTTCTTAATAAAGAATCTGTCTACAATGAATTTTTCTAAGTGTTTTAAGATTCACCAGTATAGAAATTTTTATATTTTTAAGCCTCCAATCCGTGGAAATTTCAGATATTTAGATACAGTTAAGGACACATTTTAAAATCAATATAGTTTACAATGGTATATACAGAAATAAATATGGAAAGACCAATACTTTGGAATAAATGTGCCTATTTACGCAGCCCATGACCCCCTTTTTTTAAATGAAAAACATAAGCATGAAAGGGAAACTGTAATAAGTACTTTTTAGAGTTCCGTATTTAAAAAAATTAAACGGAACCATTATAAGATCTTGTGTCTGTTTTTTGTCTATCGCAATTGCTATAAGGTAAGTTAGCCCCTCCTTTTCTGTAAAATTAATACTAAGTTCCAAACTAGCAAAAAGGAGCAATTACTAAAGCACAAAACTCAGACCAGCATTGTCTCGAAGGGTATGCACACAGACATCCAGAGAGTGCAATCACGATTTTTGTACCATTTTCAATATTGTACCGACCAAAAATATATGAAGTTATACATCGAACTGAACCAAATTTTTTGTGCAACTGTATGACTATGACTAATTGGTCCTCCCTGAATTTTAAAAAAATCCGCCGGAAGGGGCACTGCAATAGCGAATTTTATGCCATTTTCAATATTGCACCACCTAAAAGTTTACGTTCTAGAACGTTACGTTCTAGTAGTTAGTTCTAGAACTGAACTAAATTTTTGTATATGATTACTTTTTGGTGAGGCAAGTAGGTCCTCCCATAATTTGAAAAAAAAATCTGGCTATCATTCTATTATTCATCGGCTCGTGCAGAGACGGAAATTCGTTTTTACTCCGATTAATTGACTGAAGTAGAAATTTAAGATAAAAATCAAAGTTGGTATGATATTGAATTTTTAGTATAACATTATTAAAGCATTAAAATGAGTAACTCTTTTTAAAAATATTAAAATGTATGTATGAGATAGAAGAAAGTTTTGGGAATGGCACATCCAACTAGTTTCCATTCAAATGCTGTTTAGAGGTCTACATGGACTCGGGGCGGGTCGAGTCTGATCATTAGTTTTTTGGGTCGTGCCCAGGTCTTCCTCCATCTGAAAGCTCGGTCCAGACAGGACTGGGCTTATTACTGGAACTATACTTTATTCTTAAGCGAAGTGTGCACAAATCGAAATTTTTTCACATTGTCTCACAACCTTGCTTGCATGAAAATCATTGACCCGTCCCTGTCTGATTTGTATAAAGATTTGTTTAGGGAACAACCTCTTTGGGTCTACAATTTTTGACGAAAACACGTATATTTTTAAATTACCATTATTCTACAGTTAAAATTTTCTTTAAAGAATAATACATGTTGTATTTCTAGAATCACGGAAAAAAGCGCACCGGAAAAAAGCGCACGTTCACTAGAAAAGATATTTAAATATGTACTTTTCTGACACATTTCAGAAATAATGCAAATATATGTGAAAAAAATTTTTTTACACCCTCAAGAATAAGAAGGGGGGGGGGGAGATTCAGTATTTGCCTACTCAGTGAAACGCAAACATAAATAGTTCAAAAGGCGTTTACTAATTAGTTTTATAATTTCAAACAAGATATCAAAATTAGAAAATGCAAAAGAGTTTTTATGTGTAAAAAGCTTAATATTATTTCTAATTATATTGGTAACTTTCGTCAAATCTATCAGAAATAGAAAGTGCATTATAGTATTTTTATTAAAGTTTGAACAATTTTGCCAGTTCAGTTTGTAAATTTGCCAACTGTAACAATACTATCAAAAGTTTGGAGGGGAGGAGGCTCCCCCTTGTGCCCCCCCCCCAATTAGCGAGGCCCCTGAATATAAATGTTATAAATAGTTGTTAATTTGTTTACGCTTGTTTTACATATTTTTTAGGATAAATTTATAAATTAAGGTTATATATTCTCGGAGCGCATTAAAACGAAAAAGGTATGTTTTTTCTTATTCAACCGACTTTCTTTTTGTAAGGAGGTCCCTTCGTAATTCTAGCATCTTGTCTCACAAACATCTCCTAACTTTTCTCCGAATTAGATGCAGAACAAAGATTACAATGTTCTTGTATTTGTATCGTCCGTATTGTATTTGTATTACCGGTACTTCCGTTAAATTTCTCCCAACCCAACAACAAGGGGAGAAAGCGTGTTGGTGTTGACGATTTTTTCGTGTCCTTGACAATTACAAGCTGATAACCAAGTCACCAGTTTAAGGAAACATGTTAGAATCGGAATAAAATGTGGTTCAAAGATTATGGGACAAAATAAACCATTTATTCATTTAGAAATATTTTATTCGAGTTTTTCCTCAACCAAGTGCTTATTTTTTCCCCAATAACCTATTTTTAACAAATTTTGTTTTAGATAGATAGAAAATAATATTTATAGATATTTATGGGTGAAACCAGCTTCGCTTAAACATAATCCTAGTTTGAAGATATTTTTAAAACATTTCCACAGAAACACATTCTGTCGCTGTGTGTGAAACTCGGTGATCTGACAAAAAGTGCAAGAAGAACGTAATAATTTAATCAATAACAGATTTTATTATAGTTTTTAGTAAAGTTGCAGCATTACAAATTATTATAATTGAGACATATAAAAACATAGTTAGGATGATTGGATAGTTCAGGTATATCCCTAAATCGTTGCTTTTTCACTTTTTAGATTTTGGTTGCAGATATTTTTTTAAAATCTCACTTCCATTTTCGGAGCCGGTTTCGAAAACAAGAGTAATTTTATAAAAAAATGCTTGAAACGAAAAATTGAAAAAGTAAAAATAAGAGCTATGTAGGGACGCACCTTATCCAATTAAAACAATAAATAAATAAATAAATAAATAAAAATAGAAATAAAAATGTCGAGATGTATCCTTAGTGATTCGGTCTACAGGCAGAGGCATGCTTCGAAGTTTAAAACTCTTTCTAAAACAAAAACTAAATCAAAAATAGAGAAAACCCAGTTTAACAATTTTATATGACCACTTTTGACGAGTTTTTAACTTCCTCCTCGTGAAAGAGCTGGTTTTATCAGAATCATGTTAATGCAATAATAATTTTTGAAGTCGTATTTGTTTTTTGCTCCAACTGTTGGTCCCATTAATAAATTTAACTTCCTCCTCGTGAAAGAGCTGGTTTTATCAGAATCATGTTAATGCAATAATAATATTTGAAGTCGTATTTGTTTTTTGCTGCAACTGTTGGTCCCATTAATAAATTTCTATTATTAATGTATACATAATGGACCCGCCGTTTCGCTCAGTTATTTAAATAAGTTCACTACACACAATAAAAATATCTCAGCGGACTGTAGTTTACTATAAAGTTTATTTCTCATCACTTAACATATACGAGAGCCGATGTTTACACTACTCCTCAGATCGGTCTCTCGAACATAACTAAAAAGAACAATTTATGTTGCCATTTCGAACACAACTCAAGTTATTAAAAAAAGAAACACTTTTTTGCGAATAAACAATAGATGGCGCTTCTGGCGGCAACATACCGCCGGGCCTTGAATGTTGCAAACATTCAATACTATACAATTTCAATACAACTTTTCTCAAAATACATGCACTAAATGAAATATTAAATTTACAAATACAAGCACAAGAATGTAATACACAATAATACAAAACAAATTACGAAAATAAATAAAATGAATGAAATTATGTAGTTAGTGAGGTGTCATTAGAATTAACATGAGGCAAAACAACAATTTTGATTACTGGCCTTTTATAGGTGTCATTTTTATGTTTTAAAATAATAACTCTAGTTTTACCATCTTGGCCTGAATGGATTTTAATAATTCTCGCTAAATGCCATTTAGAAAACTCAACTAGCATATATATGCACTCTCAATACACTTTATATTAATATTTACTTTGATAATACATAATATATTCAAACGGAAATTATCTCAATTTTACATATGTACACTGAAAATAATTATATACCAACTAGCTTCATAGATCATATATCAGAATAGCTCAAAATATCTTATAAAACACATTGCATTAAAATATATAAAAACCTTTTACAATAATTATAAATTTATTTCTCTATATATTGCACAACCATTTAAAGGTCAAAACTTCTGCCTAATCTCAAAAAGTAAAACTTGTAAACTTAAATAAATATCCTTTATGAAGTATTCTACTATCATCTGAGTAAGTTTACTTTTAATATATAGTAAAATTGGAAATTTTTAGTTAGCATTTAAGTTACTGTTTGCTAACCTACCTCCTACTCTAAGAAGAACTGTATTATCAAGAAATGGGTGAAAGTTTCTTATCTGATTACTATTATTTACCTTACCTGATTTTTGCAAGAATTTTATGCACTGATCAAAAAATTTTAGTTGAACACTTTAAAAAAAAATCTCTCTGCTTTGTTAAGACCTTTGATGTTTAAAGGACCATCTTTTCTTTCTTTTTTTTATTTTTGCTAAGAATGCCTGAAAATAAATCCTAAACTACGAATTACTATACAATAGTTATGACTTAAATCAATTATATCATGCACAAAGGTATTATTAGAAACTGTGAAAAAAGATATACTCTTAAAGTCACTAATATTACAGTTTTTAAGTTTGTTAGAAAAGTCATAGGAATAAACTGTTTCAAGTATAACATTTTGTTTAACTTTCAAAATTACATCACAAACACTTATCTCGGGTGTAATATTTTGAGCCTTAGAAGGCACTTCTTTCTGCTTCTCTTCTGAAGCAAATTTGTACAGTAGATTTACTGTTGTAAAATTAGGAAACTGGCAACAATGAGGACAACTTGGTGGTAGACTACGAGGTGGAATCATGAAATAAGAGAGATGAAACAGACGATTTTCCTTCTTTTCTAAATGTTCAAATGAGCATAACAGAAAGTTTCCCTGGGAGTAGAATATGCCGCACTTTGGAAAACAATGGTGTTAATGAAGTCTCCAAACATGCACATCACAGAAAGCACGATGCCTTATTTCAGATGATGGTGTGGACAGATAATGTTGGGACACATAATTTGTACATGGAATAACTTTGTTCTCAAAGGTATCCTCAGCTTCGCAAATGTGTTGTATGCTGTTATCAAAACATAAGCAAGAAATTTCTTTTTCAACACAAGAACAAGGAAATCTCGGAAACATCAATTCTTCAATAGGAGAATTACATGCTGGAGGTAACTTAATCTCTTCTTCAGATACATTTTCTTCTGGTGTACTGAAACGTTCTATATAGTTTGTCTTTAATAATACATCTGAAGTTCCTTTTACATATCCATGTGGTAGAAGTTTGATTTCACAAAATTGTGGTTGGAAATCACTCTTGGACAATTCATAAGTACAATATTGATTCTGTATAAAATTATCTCTGTTCTCGAAATTACTTTTTGAAAAGTTATCTATCGATAAAGCTTGATTTATAAATGCTATCAGAGATGTATTTTTCTTTAAAGTACTTCTAGACATAAATTTCTTAAGAGAAGTATTTGGTTTCATCTTAGAATCAAAAACAGACTTTTTTGCAACAGTAAAGGGTTTCACAAATGTTTTTGAAGCAACAGTACGCGATTTGGTTTCGGAAACACCATATAACTGTATTGTTTCATCATAGATTGAATTTTCACAATTAGAGTTTGTTTTTCGTTTCAAAAGATAATCAATAACTTCATCTTTTAAATCTTTCTTTAAAAGCATGTTTTTTGCTTTAATAAAATTTTCCTCATTTTCAAAAATTTCATTTAGTAGTTTAAACATTTTAACTGGTTCTCCAACTTCGACCATGTGGCCTAACTGTTGGTATTCTTTTAATAAATTAGAACATAATCGTAAATATTCGGGATCCGTTGCTAGGAGATTCCATGAAGAATTTAAAATTTTCATGGCCTTTTGCTCTGATTCGCCAAGACAAGACGTATCTTCCTTTAGTGGCATTTTCACCATATATTGTTCATTTTCAGTTCTAGAATAATTTTTCAGAAAGTGCTCTTCACAAATGTTTGACTCTTTAGTTTTAGAAATCTCAGACTCTCTCTCTATGTTTTCTAATTCCCAAAACTCTTTAGTTACCCTTTTTAACTCTAAATTATCTGTTACCAACCTACAATGAATATTGCTTTCTCCCTTAGCCGGAAGGCTTCCACTAACAATAAAACCGAAAACACTGTTTTGTAACACAATTTTAGTATTTAATGTTTCTGAATAAATTTGATCCGGCTTTAAAAATTCATAGAAATTTTCTGCATCTCAAAGCAAATGAATTGGGCCTGGGACATTAAATTTCTCATCAGCTAATTTGATGTTAGTTAATGGAATAGAAGTCTCAAGTGGTCTAGACGGCGTAAATTCTGTAATTTTCGGAACGACCAAAAAATCTAATTTCAAATTAAAATCTTTACCTCTATTTGAAATAGTTGTGTTAACTCTAGACCTAACATTCAGCGATAAATTATTTATGCCTGAAATAGAAATGTTAGTCTTTTCTCTTTTCAATTTAAGTTTATCTACTAATTCCTTACTCATAAAATTAGAATTTGCACCTACATCTAATAAACCTCGTACTTCATGAAAATTACCAAATTCATCTTTTATTAAACAAACTAATGTGCTAAGTAAGACAGCTTTTAACTCATTAGCCAAATTACATGTCGTTGAAAATAAATTGCTTTGATTATTAGCTTGGAAAGGCTGGAATACTGGAGCCGAAACATCTAAATTAGATTTATTACTATCATTGTTTATATTACTCATTTCCTGTGGAATTACCTCTTGATTATCAACTTTATTTATTTTTTGTTCTCGAGGGAAATGGAGAGTTACATTATGTTTTTTCCGACAAATAATACAAGAGAATTTGGATTTACAATCTACTACTTTATGGTTCAGAAGACAATTAAAACAAAGATTTTTTGCCTTTACTAGCTCAACTCTATCACTCACAGACATAGTTTTATAAACAGGACATTTATGTAAAGGATGACTTTCATTGCATGACAAAATACACTTAGAATTTAGAAACTGGTTTGGAATAATGTTTTTTATTATTCAATTTTGAACAATCAGCATCAACTACGGGTTTCCCTTTTGATGTATAATATAAATCTATCTCTCGCGATAACTCAATTGGTCGAAACCAAGAATCCCCTTGTCTAACATTTATAAAACACATAACATCCTTATCAAGAGTCTGACAAATTTTATCAGAAATCACTAACTGTTTTAAAGTTTCAAAATCTGTCACATTTCTCAATTTTAAATAATAATCCCAACTCGTTGTTTATCGGGATGCAAACTGTACATATGTTTCATTAGATTGACGTTGTGCTTTCCTAAAATGTTCTAAGCAAGTTTGCGGAGTCGATTCAAACTCTCTAAGTACTATAGCTTTTACTTTAGAATAATCCTCTAATTCCCCATCTTTAATGTATGTTATAACATTTGTTGCCCTTTCCCCTAACAAATTTAGAAGAATTTCTGATTTATACTTTTCTGGGACATTTTTCGAAATAAAAGCCCTTTCCAATGAAGAAAAGAAATAACCCCAACCTTCCGGTCGCGTCGGAATTTTAATTGTAAGTGTTCTTATACTTTTAATGAGAGACTCTAAATATTCTACACTTTCGATTTTCTCAAAATTATTCGCGTTTTCATTTTTTTCTCTGCTTGGGCCTTAGCCAATTCAAGCTCTAACTTAGTACGTTCTAAACGTAATTTCTCAAGCTCTAAAACCTTCGCTTCATCACTTTTCCTTTCTTCAATAATATTACTCGCCATATCTTCAACCATTTTAGTATCTGTCTTATACTTATCATTTTCTTTAATTAAATTCATTAAATCATAATTAGTTAATTTAGTATCTGAAATGTCAATTCCTAATTCGAAGGCTATCCTTAGATAATTTTCTTTTTTAGCACTTTTAAACATGATAATAAACACAATTTCACAATAAATGAATAAATAAAGCAATTTCACATACCTTCAGAAAAAGAAAATAGAATCCAACTGATTACGGCAGATTTTTTGTTTATTTTTTTCCCTTTATTCGTCTCAAACCGTTATTTTCATTTTTATTTGTCACAGATGATTTCGCAACATTGTTTTACGAAATATTCTTTTTATTCTAATTTTTGTTTTGAAGATATAACAGCGAACAGCTGCATATTATTTCATTTAAACATTTTTTTTCTTCTTACATTCTCAATATTGCAGTAATACTGATTTTTTCATTAAAAAAAACCAATAAAGCAACAGTTTCTATTTTTACTCGTAAAACAAAACTAAAATGTTAAAAGAATGAATCTTGATACGCACTTACTGCTGATTTCTCCGGATCGTGGGGGGACCAAAAAATATATGGACCCGCCGTTTCGCTCAGTTATTTAAATAAGTTCACTACACACAATAAAAATATCTCAGCGGACTGTAGTTTACTATAAAGTTTATTTCACATCACTTAAAATATACGAGAGCCGATGTTTACACTACTCCTCAGATCGGTCTCTCGAACATAACTAAAAAGAACAATTTATGTTGCCATTTCGAACACAACTCAAGTTATTAAAAAAAAGAAACACTTTTTTGAGAATAAACAATAGATGGCGCTTCTGGCGGCAACACATAACATTAAAATGATTTACAATAAATCTAAGGGATTTGATAACTTGTAAATTATGAAGCTATTTTTTTTAACTTCAACTTCTCCCCTTTTCCTATTTTTTCGCTTTTTATTATTATTATTTCTATAAGAGCTGATTTTATCAAAAAATTATCAATATAGTTGTAAATAATGAAAATATTTATGATAAATATAAATAGATTTGATATTTGGAGAATTCGCCAGTTCTAAAAAAATCAAATTAGTCAGTAATAATTTATAACTTCATCTTTTCTAAGGATTCCAGGGGCATTATTAGAAAATTCTAACATAGAGAAGAATATAATTGGTAGTATTTTTTTAGAAATCGGTGAACGGGGGGGGGGGGAATGAATGGAAAAAAGTGACAAAGAACTGGAAAAATGTGACAAGTAATATTTAATAAATATTTAGCTTGTCGAAAAGTAAGACTTAAAAATTAAAGTGGTAACAAAAACTGTATTTTTTATGTTCTGACCATTGGCATTATTATCTTGAGATATTAATAGAATAAATTATGAGAATGACAAAAACCAAAATGTTGTTATTGATGTTATTATTACATTAAAATATATTTCATTTTAGTTATTAAAATATAAATATTAGGTGATATTAAATATTAAATTTCGTTTAATTAGGAAGAATTGATTTAAAAAAATTAAAATATACTTTATTAACTGAAAGTAAATTAATATAATTGTAAAAATAAATAAAATTAAGTATAAATTTAAATATAAATTAAATTATTAATAATTAAAGTAATATAATTCATTCATATATTACATATTAACTATATAAAATAATAAAATAATTAATCAATATATTAGTATAGTATAAAATAATTATATAATAATAATAATATAAATAATAGTAACAATAATAATAATAATAATAATAATACCAATTCTTATTATTATATATAATAATTTATATATTATATAAATATATTTACATAGTATAGTAATAGTATATTTATTAGAAGACCCACTTCATATTTATATATGTTATGTTTAATATATTTTACAAAAAAACAAGACTTTATATTATTATTAAATTATATATTAAATTACATATTAAATATATATTTTCATAATACTGTTTATTTTCATTCCACAGAGCTTCATAATTCAAATGGTGATTTATTTAGTTTATTTTAAATAAGAGTTAATTTTTCGTGTTCATTATGCATGCTACAAGACAGTTTATATATTGTTCTCACTGAATTTTTAATTTTGGTAAATATTTATTTTGAATTGGATTTATTAATGGATTTATTATATATATATATATATATATATAATTAATGTATAATAAAAATGTGTAAAATACGTAAAATAAATGAGTGTATATTATTAATAAATAATTTTATTATTACATTAATAATATAATTATATATATCATATAATACATTTATGTATATATTTATATATGTAGTAAAATGCTATGTATTATATTATATTATTTATAACTATCTTCTAATACTATTTGTAATTTTAATTATACATAATTATTTATATATTATAATATATTTAATATTTAATATAATATATAATAGTTATTTTTATAATAAAATATATAATAATAATTTATAAGTATAAAATAAATATAGAATTAAAAATAAATGTATAAAAAAATAAAATTAAATATTGAAAATTATACTCATTTACAAATAATTATTTAAGGGTATTCTCAACTGCTCCGCTCAACAAGCGCAAAACGTTTTGACACATTTACAAATTCATTTTTTAACAAAAAGATATTTGGCGCAGCATGTCCCTGAAGGGATTTTGCGCCATTAAACCCTATACAACCAACCAACCATTAACAAAAAGATAAAACTGGAATGCCTGACTATGGAAGTGATTTCGGATAGAACTTATTTTTCCATTTTATGATAATTAAATTACCTATCCACTTCTAAAATATTTCGATGACGTGATCACACTTTTTCTCCTGCTTTTCGACCGGTTTTTCTGCTTTCGTCCGGAAATGTGCTCAAAAACGTTCACTTTGAAGGCTTGTTATGAAATATCTATTGCGTTTTTTTTTTAAAGCAGAAAACTGAGTGCAATTAGACAGTTTCTGAATTACAACACCTGCTAGTTTCATGTATTTTCGAAGAAAAATAAATTAAAGCATGTGTCACAAAGTTGCCCTTTTGGATTTAAGAACATCCTTAAAGATTTATAATACTTTAATAAGTGATAAGAAATTAATAAAAATAAATGTATAAATAAAATTAAATGTTAAAAATTATACTTATTAACAAGAATTTAGTTTTAAAATTATAATATTTTATTATCCGCCATTACTGACATTATTGTCATGTACCCCCCAGCAGATTCGCTATATATCCCCAAGGATACGCGTACCCTGGTTGGGAACCACTGCCCTAAGAGAATGATACAAATCAGCCACTTCTTATCACTTTACTTTTTATCATCGATTTCGATATTGCTTTTCTTGACGAGGCCAAGTCTGTTCAAAAATCAGTAAAATTTGGCTTGATTTTGCGAAAAAGCACATACTTTTAAGTTGCCATTATTATACAATTAAAGATTGGAATTTAAGAATCGTAGATTCCAGGCTTATTTAAATTGAGTTAAACATGTGGAACAAACTGCCTATGACGGAATTTTCTTTTAAACTGAAAACTGAAAATTTCTTTTAAAGTTCTTTTAAACTGTTCATCTATGCAAAATGAATACACTAATACGGTAGAAAAAATATGTTAAACATTTACACCTGCTAAAAAGGAAATGTATTTTTTTTCTTTCCAATGCAGTTTCATCTTAGAAGATTTTACTTTTACCGTGTATCATTTTTTAGATTTTTATGTCTCCACAACATGGAAGATGGATTAATAATACTAATGATAGCTGAAACATATACATACAACTAACAAAGGTTCATTAAAAGCATAAACATCGCAGCCTACGGCACTTCTGCTTAAATGGAGATTATAAGCAGACTAAGGTAAGTTTTTTTGGCCAGAACTCTTCCGTAAGGGTAAATATCAATGTCCTGCCGAAATGTACTCGAGGTCGGTCCGGGTTCGGTGCGAAATCTCAACTTTTTTTTTCCGGGACGGGCCAAGCTCGGGCCTTGTTTTTAGCTAATATATCGGGCCGGGTCGAGCCGCTGAATTTTCTCTACGAGCCGGGCTGGGCTCGGGCCGAAATTTTCATTTTAATATCGGGGCGGACATTTTTTTTTCTATGGATCGGGCCTGGAAATTTCCGTCCGTGCATACCTCTATCTTACATATCGAATAGTCAAATGATTAGTTCACAAAATTTTGTAAATTTTGACAATACTATCCAAACATTAATTTAAAAAAAAAAGTGAACTTTTTAGTGAACTTCCTTCACTTTTACAAATGAGTTTGATTTGAACGAGTTCGTTTGAAAATTTTTGAGTTTGAACGTGAACTTAAATCACTTTTGAGAAATTGAACGTGAGTTTGAGTTAGTTCGTTTATTTTGTGAACGTGCCCAACACTGGTGCGTACCATTTATTTATTTTATAGGACTACACCAAATTCTGTTTGGTTAAGTAATCTAATAGAATTTTAAGCATATGTCATATTGTAACGAATTGTGGCTATTGCTTTTCATAATTTAAATTAACAAACTTTCTGTTATTTTTACTTTCTTCTATCTTTACAAGAAGAAAGTATTGGATTCATGAAAATTTTCGACTTCCGGTTTTCGACGGATTTATACGTTTTAGAAGGTCCTGAACACGTTTTGACTATTTTTAGAAAATGTCTGTCTGTGAGTCTGTCCGTCTGTCTGTGAGTCTGTCTGTCTGTGAGTCTGTCTGTCTGTATGTGACAAAAAATTTGTGGGCGCTCTATCTCAAGAACTAATGCTCGAAATTTAATAAAATTTTATATTCAATTAGACCTTGATATGAATTAGTGCCTATTGGTTTTTGGTGAAAATTGGCCGGCAGGTGGCGCTGCTATACTACGTTTTTCATGATTTTCAAGATTGCTATACCTCAAGAACTAATGCACAGAATTTCACCAAACTTCAGATTCTGCGACCCCTTGATATACATAGGCGCTGATTAAGTTTTGGCGTAAATTGGCCAGCAGGTGGCGCTGCTATGCCACGTTTTTCATGATTTTCATGATAGCTATATCTCAAGAACTAATGCACAGAATTTCACCAAACTTCAGATTCTGTGACCCCTTGATATACATAGACGCTGATTATGTTTTGGTGTAAATTGGCCAGCAGGTGGCGCTGCTATGCCACGTTTTTCATGATTTTCATGATAGCTATATCTCAACAACTATTGCACAGAATTTCACCAAATTTCAGATTCTGCGATACCTTGAGATACGTAGCCGCTGATAAGGTTTTGATATGAACTGCCCTATAGATGGCGCTGCTATGCAACATTTTGCACGAATTTTGCGATAGCTATATCTCAAGAACTAATGCAGAGAACTTTATCAAATTTTAGATTCTGTTACACTAGAATATATAACATAATTAGACGCTGATTACATTTTGGTATTAACCTTGCAACAGGTGGTGCAGCTATGCTGCATTTTGCACGATTTTTCCGATAGCTATATCTCAACAACCAACGCACAGAATTTCATCAAACTTCAGATTTCGTTACAAAATATGTTATACCATCATATAACATAATTACACGATGATTACGTTTTGTTACAAATCCTTCAACTGATGGTGCTGCTGTGCTATATTTTACACGGTTTTTTTAAACTAACTATATCTCAAAAACTAATGCACAGAATTTCATCAAACTTCAGATTCTTTTACACCATAACATAATTAGACTCTTTTTTACGTTTTGGCATAAATTTCCCAAGATATGGTGTTGCTGTGCTACGTTTTGCAATTTTTTTGTTGTAACTATATCTCAAGAACTAATGGACGAAATTCTCACAAATTTCAGATTCTGTTAGGTCTTGATATAAATAGATGCTTATAAGGTTTTAGTATAAATTACCAACATGAGGCACTACTAAGCTCATTTTCTCAGAATATTAATTAAATTTTGCTTTTTAAGCTTTTCGGATGCCAGAATCTCATTAGGCTAGGTCAAATGTTCGAGGAAATTCGATAGTGAGTAACTTTGGGGTCATCACATTTTTTTTTTAAATATTAAAATGTACTTATGAGATAGAAGAAAGTTTTGGGATTGACACATCCAACTAGTTTTACTTATATTTTTAGTACAAATTTTGCTTTAATATGTAATCATCAACATAAATTTCAAAATAATGGTTTAAAAATTATTTTACACTCAATGTTTAATGTTAAATTTTATATCTTGCGTTTATTTTTATTTCCAGTAAATTTGTGGCTGACCCCTAATTGCAGCAAAAAAGCTGCTTCAACTTTAAACAGCTATTACTGGGTTAATTTTAATCGTAGAGGAATGGGATTTCTTTTGTATTGCTTGTTAGAGTAGTGGTAAAAATTTACTAAATATCACTTATAGGACCGGGGGACCGTATAAAAATTTATTTTTCGTAATTTTATAAGAAAAATTGGTTTCTAAAAATGGTTTTAATTTTTATTTTGTTGCTTATTTAAAAATATAATTAATTCAATTGTATGTTGAAAATAAGAGTTATAAATTGAATTACTCCGATATAAACTACGAGTAATTAACGGAATTTCATTCCATATGTATATAAAGTGAGGTCATGAAAAATGAATAATAATAAACATTTTATTTAAAAGTCAGTAAGAAAATTCATGTCATGAAATATCTTTTCCTTTATTCTGCCAATAAGACAAATAAAAACGCAGGCATTGTAAGAACAATCATACATCATGCATGGATCACGAAAGAACACTTTCAGAATATGTTATCAAACTTTCAGGTACTACTCTGATTTCCTGCCGGCCGATTTCGCTAAATTATACAAATCTCAAAACTAATAGCCAAATTATAGATATTGACTTAATTTTTATTTCAAATAATAATAAAAAAAAAAACAAATAATTAGTAGAATATTAATAAAAGTACAAATAAAAAGTCGAAATAAAAATCACTTAATGAAGTTTTAAACACGTGTATCGTATTTAATGTAATTGAATTGACATTCACGATCATCCATTATTGGCATTTTATCTTATAGTTTGGCGATAGTATTTAGGTCGACGGGATAACAGAGTAGAACCAAATTTCACAGTTTAGTAAGTTGTAAGATGATATTTAAATACATTGTAAAAAAATGCTTTTAAACCAAGAAAATCTATAGAATAAAAGCCTAAGTCATGTAACTTTCATTAACAGTTCCAGGTTTTTCCGCTTCTCTTTTAATATGTTATTCGGCTAATATCATACATATTGAAAGAGCTAGCTTTTTCCCGATTATGAATGATATCGTAAAATACTGGGCCGATTTTAACGAAACTTCCCTCTTACATTAAATGAATCAGGAAAAAAAGATCTGACCAAGTCTCGGATTGAAGAAATTTTATGTTTACAGGGTAAATCAAACAATGCGCTGAAATGTCTGCTTGCTGTAGATCAAATATTTTTCACACCGTCACACACCGTTTAAGAAATCAAATTTAGTTTCAAACGTTATAAATTTAATATGCTAAGAGAAGAAAAAAACAACTTAGAAAGATTGGGATTTCGATAAATTAAATGCATTCTTTTGAAATATAGGACATATGATAGGCGTAAAATCCATTTCTTTTTAAAGTTAAAAATAATATTTTTTCAACACTGTTAAAAAAAAAAAAAAAAAAAAAAAATATATATATATATATATATATATATATATATATATATATATATATATATATATATTTGATAGAAAATCGAATTTTTAATATGTAACTATCACATTGGAAACAAGTATTAGGAGCAAAATAGTGTTACGAATTTTGCAAATAGTTAGTGTTTGTACTGTAAAATAACGTAAATAATTTTATTAAGCTCCATTTCTTTACTATTATTAGTTTTTGTTACATTGTCTCTGTTATCAAGCAAACTTGTCTATTATTTTCAGTGAATGTATATGGCAGCTTTGCGAAATATTAGAGATATCGCCAAGTTGGCGTCACTTTTGGCGACTAATTTTGGTCGCCAAACTTGGCGATATATTGCCAAGTTGGCGACAAACTTGGCTATTGTTGGCGATGGTAACCCTTCCCTCTCTATGGTAACCCCCCTTAGATATACTGATACATTGAATGTTGTTCCGTGGATTTTTCGAGAAGGTTGTAGAAATTTCCAGCACATGCTGTGAGCCTATATAAGGAGAGCAATACGAGCTCCTGTGGTTATTATTTATCAGTCAGTCATTGAGTGAACAAGGCGTTTGTTAAGTAAGTTTGCTTGAGTTTCATCTATGTTGTTTTGAATGTTATTAAGTGTTGAGACGTTGTATAAAGAGTCTCTGGGATCTAAAGCTGTACTTGTACGATAGATTTGAACAGTTATTTTTGAATATCTAGTATTATTTGTGAGTTTCGAAGACTCTGTTGTTCTGAAGGTCTGTAAATAAATTATTTTCTACTTTTCTAAGAGAAAAGAATTTGAAGTTGTCTAACCATAATATCGAAAGAACCCCATATACGCTGCAACAATAGTGATAAATGTCCATGCCAGGGATCGAACCCGGAACCCTTGGAATAACGCTCCAAGGGCTCTATCATTTAAGCTACGACGACGATGCCCGGCCTGCCATTTTTCACTTGTATTTTGTTGGTCGGCGGCAACTGCAGCACAAGATAGTAACGGCTACATGAGCACACAAACCTGTGGCGTAGCATGAGACACAAAGCATCGGTAATTACATCATTTAAGTATAATTAATTCTTTAATCAATTATCAGCAGTGAATTACGGTTGAAATTATTGAATATTTAATATGTGACTATCACATTGCTAATAAGTGGAAGAAACAACATAGCAATAATCTGTCATTTTTAGCACCAGTGGTAAATCGCTTAATTTAAGGAAAATATCTATACTTTTTTATTAAACCCAATTTTTCTGAAAATATAATTTTCTGAAAATCGTTTTTCTTTCGTTCTATCTTTTTTCTTTTTTTTTCTTTTTGAAAAAACTACAGAATTTACATTTTTTTAAAAGGAAAAGAACTGTTTTTTAAGCATTTTTTCTGTAAAAAATACAAACATATTTTTTTGTACGATGTACATATAATTTTACAGACTGTACATAAATGGATGTCCTAAATTTCCTGGGATTTAAAAATAATTTTAAAAAAGTCTAATCTTGTTGTTTATTGGTAATCAAAAACACCAGTTGAAAATTTAAATTTAACATAGTTATAGTGTTCATTGTGAACCGTTTCAGAAACGTTAATGATATTAAGGCGGTACGGTAACTTAATTATAAATATTTCATATTAATATGCATTCTACCAGAAACAAATAACAATCCATTTTCAAAAGCAAAATTACTTTTTGACAAAATGAGTATTCAGATAGCATGCTGTAGTTGGTTTCATTAAAATGATTATATCAATGCGCTGAATAGAATTGCAAGTGTTTTATCTTTATTATGAGACAATTCATAAATCATAAACTGATAAATGCGATTTCAATTAACACAAAACCATTTCAAGGAAATAATCAGATTGTATTACTTTTGGAAAATTAGACCAAGAAATATTAATGATTTTTAAAAGAGTTTCAAAAATCAAAGAGAGATATTTTCTACTTTATAAGTGTCATTAAACTTTATGACGTCATGATTTGAGCGTCAATAATTTGACTTCTCAGAACGAGTAATTTCGAATTACACGTCTCAGGGGTTATTCTTGACGCACCGTTGGTAGTATTTATACAAAATAGTTGAATGACTATGAAATCATCAGTAGAATCTTTCTAGTTGGTCAGACAGGCATTATCATAGAAAAAGGAATTCGGAGACCTTCCCCCTTCGTTAGTAAAGCAAAATTTTCACCAAAGACTGGCTCAGTTTGCATCCCAAGACGATACAGGTTAAAAAGGAATTCTGTCGTCACAAACAGTTCAGCTGACATTGTTCAATCTGAGACTACGGGGATAAGATCCCTCAAATGTCCCCAAGTATCATTGCCCGTACAGTTGGCCCGGGAAAATCATGACTGGGTTATTGAATTTAGGGAGAAATTTGCCTCATCGAATGAAACACGATTTATCCTTCAACATCTGTCCTTTATAGGTGTGTTTATAATTATGTAAGTACGTAGCACCTATAGTTGTCGTTCAGTCCGTCCGTGCGCATATAAAACGCAAAAACTACCCCGACTCGTTTGAAATTTAAAATATAGAATTATTACATAATTTTGTCGAGTCATTTCAAATTTTATTAAAATATCGGATGCATATATCAATTACAGAGACAATCAAAATTATTCCATTACATTACGGTCAATGTAGAAAAAGTTTCAAATGCATTTTAATCGTTTGAAATTGAAAATAAATAATTATTACATAGTTTTGTCCAGTTATTTCAAATTTTATCAAAATCGGATGCATAGTTGAATTATAGGGACAATCAAAAGTATTTTGATACATTACGATCAATGGGGAAAAATGTTTCATATATATTTTAATGGTGCTATACTCATTCAAACAAAATAAAATTTATATGCCTCTATAAAGTACTTATTATAAGATACCTTTTGCACAATCTGTGGTGCAAAGAACATTTGTTATTGATTTAGAAGGACATACAAAAATATTCCATTACATAATGGTATAGGGAGAACATTGTTTGGTGCGCATTTTAATTGCAATTAATTATTTACAATTTTATGAAATTGATATATGAGAGTGATATTTTTAAAACTACGTTATTGTACGAACGCACCCCGTTTGCTACGCTTCACGTGTAATTTCCAACTTATTGTTCTAGGAGAAGTGGATACATAATTGCGGTGACATGACCACCTATAATCAATATTTCAAAAGTATACTGAGTGAGACTTTAAGTAACTATAATTAAATTCTAAACAATTATATAACTTTTATGTTTGTAACTAAATTAACTATTATAAATGCTTATAATTTACTTAGTATAAATATTTGAATAATAATAATCTAATAAATATTAACGATAATTTTTTTTCAAAATTATCGAAAATATTGAAAAAGTTGGAAACTTTGATCCCAGAAACTGATAAAATTTATAAGTAAATTTAAAACTGTGAAAAATATATTTAAAAAAACACCATATTTTCAGCAGCGAAGAACATGAAATCACTTAAAATTGTAAAAATCTTCCCATTTCATTACAATAGATTTTGATGGTAATCTCTATGTTAATTGTGGAGAACAACATATCACAACTAAAATTAATATCTTGATTCAGTGCATAATATACATGAAGTAGTTATATGAAATGTGTATAAAATATCAAAACATTTGCCAAAAAATGAGACAATAATTTATGAAAAGTGAAATGTTGAAATTATACGAGTTTCGTATTTATATGTTTATTCGAGTTTCATTCACTCATTTTTCATTATATAATTGTAACTTTACTAATTGTTATTTTTTCATGATTAACTTTATAAAGTGTATTAATTTTGGGATATTAACATCTCTTTTTATTTTTCATATTAAATGGCCATTTGATCTCCGTTTGAGGTAGAAGGTGGCCATCTACTATTTTAAATCAAATATTTTTTTCCACATTTTGTACCGAATATATAATTAGTTTTTGACCAAAATGTGAACAGTATATGTACAATATTTTGAAATATGCATAAATATTTCTGGTATTATCTGGGTCTAAGAACTTTTCTTTCAATTGTTAGAAACTATGGCCATCTGTCTTAGAGTTACCCTACTCAAACTGCTGCAAAATCTTAAAATAAATATGAAAAGCATGATCCCCCACCCTCAAAAAAATGAAGAGCACTGATCCACATTTCAATGCAGAATATTAGATTTGTTTTTTCAACGTATTTAGCCCTAAATATCGGTGATAAAATAGGGGGAAATTTAATACTCGTGCGCTAACGCTTCAAATGCAAACCTGTATGTAGACCCGTGTACTTACAGATAACTGTAAGATATGCAGTGAAATTTCACTATACGACCACCTACATGAACAACGATTTTTCTTGGAACTAAATTTAATCCCATAGGCTCATTAACTCCATTCAGAGACGATTTCGGTTGGAACCCTTCTATAAGCGACCAGTTTGTTTGAAAAAATGATTCCTAATTCCATTTTTCCTGGTCGCTTGAAGAAGGTTTTATTACAAAAATAATTCTGTACAACACATTATTCATTAAACTTCTAAACTAAGTTTATTATTATTATTATTATTAGGCAAAGAATTTAACTCTGATCACGAATTTTGAATTACGGCCATTAAAGTCTACCTCCCAATTTCGCCTGTAAATTAAAAAAAAAAAAAAAAAAAAAAAAAAAAAAAAAAAAAAAAAAAACAGATGAAGTAATGAAATCAATTTTTTTTGTTTCCAACCAAAGAAAAAAAAGAAAAAAAACATTTATTTATTAAAGTTCGAAAGGACTTGGACGTGTAAATTTTAAACACAAAACCGTAAAACCAAAGCAAACGTCAATGAATACATTTTATTCTACAGTAATTAACTCATGTAATTAGCTTTGTTTTGATATTTTGAAATTTTTATATCTTTTTCAAATGTGAAAAATAAATTTTCGTAACATTACTTGTTACATTTTGAAACAATTAAAGTCTAGATTTAAGCATTAGCTCAATTAAGACACCACTTGTAAGAGCGACTAATTTTTAATGGAAAGGAATTTGAATGCTTTAGGGAGGTTTAACAACATATACATCGTGTTAAATGACAATGTTATACTATTTTAACTGCTATACTATTTAATGCTATGTATTTCAGACCTGAGGTACACAAATGTGTACCTCCATTCTTTTCCTCATTGAAAATAAACCGTTCTAATTTTTTGCATTTTTACTTTACTTATATAAAGCTAAATGTTTTTTGTTTTAAAACAAAACCAATAAATGTTAGCACTGATGAATATTACCTCATAAAATAAGTGTTATTTTCATCCGAGTTTCGAAAATACCTTCAAGACTTTGAGAACAAAAAGGTAAGAAATATTCATGATTGTTTAACTTAAATGCTTTACAATAAAAAAAAAATTGAGTATTTGCTGATCATTTACTTGTTTAAAGACATAAATTTTGTTATTGCATAAATTTATATTACTGATAGTTAAACTAACGTTTTAAGGGGATTAGTACTTTTATATCCATATTTGTAAACCTAAATTACCAGTCCCCTAAAGTACTGATTTCATCAAAATGACTCTTTTTGTCAACTATGGTGTCATTTCTATCATGCAAAGGCAATAAATATATATTTGTAGGGCTATGTATAATATGAACTTTATTTATTTATTTATTTATTTATTTTCTTTATAAAAGAAAATTTTCTCTGAGGAAGAGCCTGATTAAAAGGTTTGAAAGTACTAAGATGTTTTAAAATAAAATTAACTGTTAACATCTATAGTTTATTATTTTAATCGCCTTTTAAGAAAACATTTTATGTTATAAGCAAGGCGAAAATTCCATTCTGTCATATATTTTATATTTACTTGTAGAGTTATTTTATGCTCAGGTCTAAATAGGTTAAAAAATTCAAATCAAGTTAGTTACACTGTTATATAAAACTATCATCCCTTTTAAAAATGAAACATGTCCAATTAATATTTTTATCGATAACCTAATATTCATGTTTAAGAGTTCAACATAATTGGGTTTGTCATTTACTCCAAATAAAATAAATTTAATAAACGAAAATATGTACTGAACTATTTTTTTTATTTGCTTCAATAATAATGCAAAGTATGAAATGGTAATTTACCAACAACTAATCCTTCCTGATGTCAAGGAAATTTAATTACGTTTATTTTAATTAAAATGTTAATTATATTTTCAATTTTTGTATTTTAGGCGCAGATTATATTTCGCTTTATTTATGAGGTAATTATTCTCATATTAAATTTCCCGTAGGCTTGTTGCATTTGAAAATGAGGTAAAAAGAATAGTAATTTTGATTAAATTGAATATAATTTCATAATCCATATTCTAATCGTAAGCGAATGCAACAGAAATAATTATAGTAAAATCTGGAAACTTATATGAAAAACGGTAAAATTTTAGTTAAGTAATTAAAAATGAGTTTTTTACTTAATATTAATGCAATCTATAATTGTATACTAATATTAAACAAATTTTACAAAAAATAATTTACTCATGATTATCTTTTTTAGATATATTTTAAAAAATAATAAAAATACTTCAAATTGGAAAAAATTCTCGTTTAATTCTGAATATATATATAAAAATTATTTTTCCCACTTAAAATATTATTCAGTTTAAATTCTCTAAATATATTCAAAGTGTGTAGCATTAACTTTTGTTAATTTAATTAATTTCTCCAGTGATTAAGTTTAAACTTAATCACTGGAGAAATTAAGTTTAAATTAATAAAATTCTACAAATATAATCCATTTTTAAGAAATAAATTATGATTGATACTTTCAAGGCTTATAAGCATATACGTAACAAAAAATTATACCATGATAGAATATTTCTCTTTTATTAGCATTTAAAATAAGTTGCAGATAAAAAAAAAATTACAATTTTGCCCGTTTGCTCGGCGGTCAGGGGGTTAAATGATCCCTGTATATGTAATCAGCTACCTATATGTATAGTAAATTGACTATGCTTTGCGCAATAAGGCCAATCGTATCACAACTTAATGTCATTCCGTACTTAGTCTTGACTTTCGAAACGTTAGCAAATGCTAGAGAATACTCGTTTATTATTTTGTGAGGTTTCCTCGATCAAGTATTTAATGATGTAATACATGCATAATTAACACTGATAGAAATCATATAATGTAATTTCCTATAATCAGTGGAAAATCGCTACTAAATATAGTCAGATACGCAAGATTATAATGTATATATGTATATATTCTAAAGAAAAAACATTCTCACTGTTTGCATGTCTATGATTGACAATGAAATCTACGACGCGTTTGAGACTGAAAAATTTTGAGATGATAGTTGTAGGTCTTTCATGTTACATTTCAGTCTCAAATTAATAAAATTCTTACAATAAGTTGAGTTATTAATAAACCACTGTAACTCACTCTAATTAAAAACTAATCTCGGTCGTTGTGATATTACAACGTATGTGACCATGTGCTGACGTCTTTTTGACGAATTGCTCGAAAATGAGGAATAGAAAAGAAATCTTCGGGGTATTTTATCATTCATATGCCTAGCTTCTTTAAACCGCAGATTTAAGTTAAAATTGAAAGCCACACTATGAAAACTACTATACTACTTCAAATTCCGCAATCAATTTAATCAAACATCCAGGTTAACATCTTGGAAATAGTAATAATAAAAAAAAAAAACACTTTTCCGATTTTTTTAAAAATTATTACTATGCTTCTCCATAGTACAATTTTAAAAATACCGAAAAATAAAAAATATTTTCTTAAAGCGGAATTGCTTTTCTCATCAATGCTTTTATGGATTTAAAGAAATGTTAAGTATAAAGTTTTTTTTCTTTATACACCAGCAATCTTTGGTCCTTTTACGCCTCACGGAGATGTTATTTTTTATACGGTGAAAGTAATTCAGCGTCTATATTGTAAAACAATCGTTTTAGAGCATCTCAATAAACCCTATTTATATCACCTACAAAACCAATGAAATGGTTAATCTAGTAGAAGTATTTTTAACAAAATTAAATAATGCCCCTTTCAAGCCCAAATTTATAGGTTTTGGCTGACGAAAAAATGTACTTAAATAAAAAAAATATTTTTAAAATATAGTAATTTTAATACTTTCAATACACAGGCCAAACCAAACACCTATGCGCTTAATACTAAAGATATTTTTCACACTAAAATATAGTAAACATCTGTATTTCAACATAATCTTCTTATATCCTCTCAATATATTAGATTTACAACATTTACAAAGATTTCAAACTTTCGGACAATTAGAACAATTTTTCACAAATTATGTGAAATTTTGACGAAATCAGTAAACCTCTGAATCTTTCATCGCGATTTAGTTTGCTATCGATAAACATACACCTCAAAAATCGAAACACGAAGAAAAAAAAACAAATAGAAGATACTTTTAGTTCAAGATTTTTTCACTTAAAAATATTAATTCAGATAAAATGATGCCTTAAGTTATAGAATCATACAAATGTGAGTTTTATTTAATGGTCATTTATCAGGTGTTCAAGCAACACCGGACATGTAAGTTTGTTTGATTATTAAACTATCACATGTAAGAATTGGACTGTTTGGTCTTATAAGAAATTGAATTTTGGTGTACTCCGTGTGTAAAAAACGATACATGAGTAAGTACTTCTGTCGATGGTGACTGCAATGATAACAACTAACAGGATTATTGCATAAAAATTAATAGCAATGTACCGGGTGTCCCAAAAATGACTGATGGATTTTAAAATTCAATAACTTGCAAACGGTGATGCTATTTTTAAAAAAATTGCAGGAGGGTTATGTATAATGTCAGGAGTTTTTTTAATGTAATTTTTTATTTTATTTCGCATATCAAACAATAGGTGACGCTGACGGCGATTGAAGGCCAGGTGATCAGTGCTGAGTGAATTGTCGAACTGGCCTTCAATCGCCGTCAGCGTCACCTATTGTTTGATATGCGAACTACAATAAAAAATTACGGTAAAAAAAAACTCCTGACACTATACATAACACCCCTGCAAATTTTTTTTAAATAGCTGACACCGTTTGCAAGTTATTGAATTTTAAAATCCATCAATCATTTTTTGGGACACCCAGTAATATAACAAGTTAGTTATGCATTTTAATGAGAGTGTGTCTTAGAATCTCAGAATTATCCGTAAAGTTAGGTAACTAATGATTGGACTAAACATAATAAACATTCGGGTATTTTAGTTTTTTTTATTTTAAAAGTGCTCTAATTTCACGAGCTACAAATGATGTAAGATATCATATTTGTAGAAACGGATGAGGCTCTAAAATGTTGTAATCAACTGTTGTTCTATCACATGCTACCATTTTTCAGAGAGGAACGCTTAAAACATTAGTTATGTGTCTGGTGGGACTGAATACAGCCTTATAGTGTATAGTGCGTTGGTATTTTACTGAAGTTAGATAACCTGATCAAGAATACAGCCATCAATAATCTTAAGTAATAGAAATAGTCCAAGAGCCGACCGCTCTAAACCCTAAGTCATCGAGCACAAGGGAAATTCCTTTATTTTATGGAAGAGTAGTAATAGGGGAATATAATCATCCATGTCTGCCGGAAGCAAAGTGGTGCATAAGTCAAAAATTGATACCATTCGTGGTTCAATCGTACTTTTAACATTGTATTTGCCGTACAAGTGAAAGCAGGCAAACATGAAAAATTGGGTGCAGGAAAACATAATGCTAAGTCTACGAGTCAACCATTAATGGTATCAATTTTCGACTTATGCACCACTTCGCTTCCGGCAGACATGGATGATTATATTCCCCTATTACTATTCTTCCATAAAAAAAAGGAATTTTTCTTGTGCTCGATGACTTAGGATTTCGTGCGGTCGGCTTTTGGAGTAAAATGGATAAAAATTTAATAATCGCTCAAATTGACTTTTAAAGTACCATAAATACTAAAATAATATCGTATTTCAGTCTTATGACACATATTCACTTTGTAAAGTTTTAATTTCACAAAGTATTAAAAGTGGGTTTTTTTTGTCCCACGCGTAAATATGTCACAAGATAATATTAAATCCTAAAAATTTATTGTTCTCTTTCAAAGCTTTATATTTAATCAAAAAACAGGTAAGTAATCCCACGTTAGTCATTACTATTCAAGGTTTTTAGCTTACGGAACTTAAAACACAATCCTACATGATAAAAGAAACATTTATTATATCACCCAGGGAAATTATGTGGATGATATGCGACTGACAGTACATGTACGATGAAGATTTAAGAACAGAAAAAGAAGTTTTTCAAAACAACATGATTAAACATGATTTGTTTCAGACGACTAGAGATTGCAGTTTTGTGAACTTAAAGTATTTTCTAAATGTTTGATAAAAAATTTATTTTCTTTTTTCTTAATTTAAAATTCTATTTACTCGTAATAATAGAGGTTACTCTTTATGATTTACAAGGAAAAAAACAGAATTTAGTGAAATGTAACTTATAAATGTGAATAAATATTCATTATTTACTAATTTAATGGAAATGATTAGTATTGAAAAAACATCTAAGAGGTGTTATTCATCACACCAATCATCTGCGCGTTGGATATAGACCTTAGGGGTAGAGCCATCTGTAGAGGGTCTTCTAAAACAACGTAACCCGTATTTGCGCAAGTTTATCAAGGGGTCGCAGAAAAACCTTGAACGGTTAGCCCGACGTGCATGATTGGGCTCGAACTAACAATTCCCGTCTATCAATTCAACGTCAGACTAGGGATGGGCATTATTTATCGTATTAGGATAAATAACAGTGTTACTACGCTAGAACCTAATATTGCATTAATATGTTACTGAAAAGTCCCTGTTAAATAAATAACACATGTTCTTAATGACAGCATCTTCCTTCACTTGTTTTAATCAAGATTTCATTTTTTGTACCTCTAAAATAATAATAATATTCATTAAAAACATCCTTAATCGTTTCTTTTGAGACGTTTGCCGAACAATGTTGAATGTCCGGGCTGGGTGCCCGGACAGCGCACCCCCCACCTCTTCCTGCTTGCGCAGACACATTCACAATTATTTAAAAAATTTGCGTCCCCCCCCCCTTATTAAAACATCCTTAAAAACCCTTATTAAAAAATCTCACAATTATACACTCTAAGATAAAAAAAACCTGTCTAAAACGGAATTTAAAACTGTTTTAAAAGCTTCCGTTTTAGAAGGTTTTACTATATAAAAAAAGATATTGTATGTATCCAGCAAGTACAGCCCGGACAGCCCCCCCCCCTGCTTGCGCAGACCCATTCACAATTATTTAAAAAATTTGCGTCCCCCCCCTTATTAAAACACCCTTAATAACCCTTATTAAAAAATCTCACAATTATACACTCTAAGATTAAAAAACTGTCTAAAACGGAATTTAAAACTGTTTTATAGGCTTCCGTTTTAGAAGGTTTTACTATATAAAATAAGATATTGTTTGTATCCACCAAGTTCAGGTTAAAAATTCTGGGCACCCACCCTTTCAAAAAGCTGGTTACAACCACAGAAGAAATAACTCCTTAATATTGGCTAATTCAATAACTGTTAGATTTTTCACCAGTTTTTCAATTCAGTTCAGTTATGTAGTTCTTTTCTGTTAGATTTTCCACCCGTTTTTGAAAAAATGTAGTTTTTTACATTACAAAAGAACATTTTATCGCTTCGCAACAGTTGTTTATTTTCAAACGTTTTGTCTGAGGATAATGTTGTTATCGTTAACGACTTTTGATTTAAAGTTTCGTTTCCTGTTTGGTTTTCATTCGCGGTTGTTGAAGAAAGAGGATAAATAAAAAATGATTGCGTCTCTTTTTTATTAAATATCAGAAAGACTGAATTTGAGATTTGTGGATTTGATTTCTAAAGGGCTCTTCTGGGGGGGGGGTTCCCTATAGGACCAGTTTTTGGGAGGGGGGCTGGGGGGGGCGTTTCTCATTTTTTGATGTAATATGTCTATCGAAAGCTTATGCTTCATACATTACAAATCTAGCATAAACAATTTTCTCCCGTTATTCTGGGTCACGTTACGGACCCATTAATGGGTTGAAATTTAAATTTCTTAAACTTCTTCGAGGTTTTTTGCCAAATCGGTATCAGAAAAAAATTGTGCCAACGTGATGTGTGTATGACATCTGCGCCATATAAATATTATTCTGTCTTTTTTTATTGCAATTTTTTTATGTAAAACAATATGCATTATTTTTCATGCACAATTGCGCATTAAATGAAAATTGTAATGCAATTTTTGTAGTAGTACTTTATAATAATGAATAAAAAAAACACATTATTTAAAAGTATTTCCTGCACAATAAAATGTTTCCTGACGATTACAAAAAAAATATGTCCAGACAATTCAAAAAATAAAAACGTAATTGTCCAAGTTTTCACTTCTGTCGGCACTCCAAAAATGTCACTTTTTTTAGGGGGGGGGGTGAAAATTTTGTGGAAATAGGTCTTATTTTTTATTTATGTATGGATCCATATAAAAAAGTATGAGCTAGTGAACTTTGGAACCATTTTAATACAACTCATATTCCAAATATTAAAATAATTGAGAAAAATTATTAAAAAATTATTTTCAATTTAATCATTTTTATACTAAGTAAATGCAATTAAATTTCTTATAAATTGAATCTGGAATGTTTAGATAAGATTTTAATATTTACAAAATATAAAATACAGTACAATATATTAGGTTTACAGCTTTCTGAAAGACATAAAAATAGTAGGATAAAATTTAGATGAGTTCAAAGTATTCGAATATTTTATTTTGCGCAACAATATTACCTTATTAATATGAAGTAAATGGTAGTTAATTTTTTGTAGCACCCAATTTTGCTTTCATAATAGCGTACAATCGATATTGCATACTATACATATCTGCTATTAAGAAACTAGCAAAAAAAAAAAAAAAAAAAAAAAAACTGAGTCCGGAAAAAATTTCATTCTCTATCATCTGTCCTATCTCATATGTTTCTTTGTCCTATCAGTTAATATTTGTTTTATGTTTTGCAGCCGCTCTAGTAGTGGCAGCACGCGTTGACTTGCTGTACGAAAATTCAGTAATGCATTTCATCTCAGATTTTAAAACATCAACAGTGCTGATTGAGAAAACGCGGTATACGGAAAATGGATTTTTGAAAAATTCGTTTTCCTCTGTATGTTAAAGAAAGTTTTCTTAATATGTTTTCTTGTACTTTCTAATTTTCCTGTTTTTCGTATTTCCTATAGGATACATTATTTTATATTCAAAAATATATGTGCCTATAGATATTTTTTTAAATGTTTTTGCCCCACCAGTGGCTGAGAGATTCTGCCCTCAAAACTGGTAGACGGCAGGCGCTGGATTAGAACAAAACCCAATCGTGGTCGTCAGCCCAATCATTCGGAGTTTTTCGTGGTTTTCTTCGAACATTGGATTTCCTTGCGTAAATACGGGTTGGGTTCCCTTAGAAAGACCCCCCCCCCCCACGGAGGGCACCCCCTTAGGATCCATATCCCATGTGTTGTCCGTTTGGGAGCATATTTAGCAATTGTTTATAAATTGTTTATTGTATCCTGTTACAAAAATAACAGGATGTTGGAACCTGTTACCAGCTCTACTGTAGAATGATGTAACCTGTTAACCAAAAATAACCATATTTCCCATCTCTACGTCAGACCCAGATGGGGCAAAAAATCTAAGAGAAATTCTTCTGTTTTATACGCAATATAGTTTATTTACCAGAAGGCGTCGGAGGTATATGATAATCAAACGTGAAATATCACATTCGGCACCATAGTAAAAAATTCTTTTCTCAAATATTTTTAATTTTTTTTTTACATTTTATGTTCTATTGCAAGTAAAAATAAAATGAAGAGACATACTGCCATTGTCTCATTTACTGAAGATAATTTCGATTTAAAAATTGCCACGTTACTAAAACTGGCACCGTCATTCATCTTCATTTTAAAAGGAAAGGTCATTTTAAATAAAAAGGTCAAGCCTGCCACGTTTGATGCGGAAACCATTTCAAACAGGTAAAAACATGATTGGTGATATGACAAGATTAACATACCAGAATTCGTCACTATTTTCAAGGAATATACTAAAGAGTTGATGGGCTGGACAGCTAAATTGATGAGGTCTCTATCTGAAGCTAGATTCGTGATGACCTTCCATATCAGTCGAACCGAGAGAGGTGAGAAACGTTCTCGTCCGAGAGTGGCGTTTAAATGATTCGCTGCCGCTCACGCGCCATCACGTGATATGGTGCAAACGTTAAGGGGCCAATCGGGCGCCAGCGCGTGATGTGGGGTGATGTGGGGTGATGTCCAATAGCCAGTCACGCGCTGGCGCGGGAAAATCTTTCACTGATTCTTTGTTATAAAAAGTAAATCAGCTTCTGGGAAAAACTGACTTCTACAGTTCTGCATTAATTATCATCACATCTCTACGTAAGCGGCAGTGAACGTGTTAAAACCACACAGGGAAAAAGCGCACTATTTTAAGGTTTCTTGCCCTTTAATTTAAAACACTCATGAACTAAAGATATTTCTTTGTGGAGGCTATTTGTTATAACACGACTGCATTTTGAGATTTTGATTTTTTTTTTTTTTTTTTTTTTTTTTTTTTTTTTTTTTTTTTTGCATTTGATGCCTGGAACTAATCTTCACATTGTACTCTTTTAGTTTTTTAATTTTCGTGTCAGATATTTTTTTTAATTTCACTTTTATTTTTGAAACCGGTTTTGGAAGGGAAAATAACTTTATAAAAAAACTATTTTCTAATAGTTTGAGGGTATGACACCTTTCATGTGTATGCAGTTATCTAAGCAGAACGTTAATAATGCTCATTAGCTCTGAAAGTTTTGAAATTTTCACGTTCGGCAATTTAACAGAAAAATTGTTGTGCTAGAAAAACAGACAGACACATAAAGGTCACATAATTGTTACATTTTTACTTATTAAGTACATTTCATGCACAAAACTGAAATATTAAAAACTCAGTACTGTAACTAAGAGACAGATATATTGTAACAAATGTAAATATTTTGAACATGATGTAATGTGTCTTCAATAAATCAATTAATTTTAACATACATAATAAATTAGTTAGTTTATAGCGTTTATTTTTTTACAATGCACATTGTTTATAACTGATTAAATATGGATATAATGACATTATATACATACAATTTAAATGAGAAATTAGGAAAAGTAGAAGAGTGAATTAGGAAAAATATTATAAATTACATTACTTTTTTTTCAATAGAGGATACAACCATAGATACTCAAATGTTAAAACGCTACAAATATTCGTAGTATTATGGGGTACACTGGAAAGGCATTATTCAGTACTTTACATATAAAAGAGTGGAATATTAAAAATCCGATACTGTAACAAAGAGACATATAAACAGTAGCAAATCTATATATTTTGAACGTAAAGTAATCTATCTCCTGAAAATCAATCAATTTTAATATACGTAATGCATTATTTAGCTTATAGCATTTATTTTTCCTACAATGAATATTATTTTTAATCGGATAAATATGGATATAACGTCATATATATATCTATATACATATTTTTTAGCCTGTATGTTTAAGCAACCATTCATCATTAATCACTAAGCTTTTTTTATTTGCAAAGTAAGCTTCTGATTCTACTTTTATGCGATAACATAAGATAACAGTTTGTTTAGCTGAATGTGTTTTTTGCAGACATATTTGTTAAAAAAAAAGATTTTTTAAAAACGGGATACATTTAAAATTTAAAATAATGTTGAGATATATGTTAAAAGACGCCTTATTGAAAGCAACTTGATAATTATAAGGCGTGATTTTGAATAACTCAAAACTCTGTTGTATGTAAAAAATATAGGAATCTTAAAAAATGACATAGTTTAATAAATTATTAGTGTTACGAAAATCTGAGGAGAAAAATATTTTTAATTACATTAGGTTTGATTTTTATAGACGATTAAATTGTATATATTCAAATGTTATAACGCTAGAAATATTTGTAATAATATGGAATACTTTTGAAAGAAATATATTATTAAGAACATTACATATAAAAGAGAGAAAAATTAAAAAATACTGTAACAAAGAGACAGTAATAAACAGTATCGAATGTAAATATTTTGACCATGAAATAATGTATCTTCTGAAAATCAATCCATTGTTATATAAGGTACCCTGGGGTAATAACGCCACGTTAAGGTTCTACCAATTTTCACGGCTCAGTTTTAGATTGTATTTTTCAAACAAATACATGATTTAATACAGCAACTCATTGACTATCTATATAAAATAAAATAATTTAACAGATATGTATTTATAAAATGTAATGGCGTGATTTCTTGACCAATGCTATTTGGCGTTATTACCCAACTATATGGGTAATAACGCCATGCAAACAAAACTATGAAATAAGACGGAATAATTGCATGTAGATTGCCCAATTCTACAAACTCTACAAACTTAGAAATTGACAAATTGCATTCTAAGCTATTGAAAATGTTCAATGTTTTGCGAAAGTGTAAGAAAAATTAATGTGAGATGTTGGGGGGAGGATGAGGGAAAAGAATATCAGACCGTGAGCTTCTTTTTGCTTAAAAAGGACCGCTTAAATAGAATTATTAGAAACATTGCACAGTTTTAACTGTGTTTATTTGAATCAGTATTTAGGATGTAGCTTGGCCACTATAGGGAATCAACCGGGGTATTAATGCCAAGGATTGGCGTTATTACCCCGTTATAGTTATTGCGCTGTACATTTTAAATTACAAATTATCTCGAGAAGATATCCAAATTCTTCAACAACATTTTGAAAGTCCATGAAATGTACTACACATTTATGTAATTAACAAAGTATTTCCGGATAAAAAAAAATAGTCTTCACATCACAAAACGTATCTCGCAAATTTTAGATCAAGCGTTAATTTTAGTTGCTTGTAAAAACAGTAAGACCTAAAAATAAAGCAAATTAACTTGAAGCTGTTTTTTGCGATTTATATTACTCAATACCCTTCTGCGCAGAGCACATAGGTGTCATTTACCAGATTATTTCATAATTATGCATAATATTAGCACTTGGCGTTATTACTCCGCCTGGCGTTATTACAACAGACCACCTTACATAATAAGTTAATTAGCTAATAGCGTTTCCTTTAGCGCTTTTTCTACAACAGATATTGTTTACAATTTATTAGATATGCATAAAACGTCTTTATATATGTACAATTTAGCAAGTTCAGCCTTTGAGAAATCATTCATCATCCATCGTAAAATGATTTTTAAACTGACTGCTTCTTTTCATTACAAAGTAAGCTTCTGATTCTATTTTTTTGTAACAACACACACAATGGCCTCTTTTATGTAATCTAAATATTTATAAAGAATTCTTGTCTCATTTGTAAAGTTATTTCAGTACAATATTCAGTATTATTGATATTCAGTAGATATGGAATTCAAATAACAAAACTACAAAGAATTAACTCCCAAAATGTTTTTATGTAATCCAATCATTTAAAAAGTTACTGTCCAATGTTTTTATAAAGAAGATTAAGTACTTCAATGCATTGAATTCTTATAGTTAAATGCAAAATATTTCATTCTGAATTTTTGAGGTTGTGTTAATTTTTTTCAGAAATGAGAGCAACTATCGATCCACATTTGAAATCCTTAAAATACTTCAACTGAAAACACCTTTGTAAAAGAAAAAGTATTCAACAATTGATGACAGTAGTAAACGCACATTTATGCATGCATGGTTTGAATTGTGGCACAAAATTTAAATGGAAATTTAAAAATATCATTTTATATGTTCTGTCTATTTTCTTTATTAACGTTTGCGTATAACTTATACATTGCTTTATTTATGTCGTTTCCTGCAGGATATCTCGATAGAGATTCTGTTATTTTCATAATGGTTATGCTTCTGGAATTCATCTTGGCGATATTTTTTTTATCAAGAAAAAAAGAAATGAAATGCATAATTAAAACAATGACAAAAGTTTATTCTGTATGGGTCATTCCACGTCAATTCAACCTTTTTTTCCCCCATTTGTAACCCAACCCCCAGGGATTTGGATGAAACTTTGTGTGCACATTAATTCTATCATGAAATGATTCCATCAGAAATTTTTCCTTCCCAGACCTCATAGTTTGAGAGATATGGGGGGGTCCAATTCTTAGGTTTTTCTCAAATCGCACATTTCTGAGTGTGTATTCTGAGATTGCAGTTCCATCTTCAAAAAATTGTTTCTCTGGATCTAAAACATGAATCATCCTAAAATATCACTATAAAAAGGTAAAAAGATGCAGATTTTAATAAAAAATATTTTAAAAATTTACTTTTAATATTTAGGATAAAAAAAGTCAGCCAAAATTGAGAATTATGGTTATTTTTCCAAATTTTTGTGACTTCACGAAAAAGGCTGTACACAAAAAGGCAAATTAAATTTCCAATTTCTTTTTGTTTTAAATAAAAGTTTACACTTTGGGCTTTCTATCTATGAAATAAAAATGATGTCTTTCGCATGGCTTATGCAAAAATTTTGGGTACTTTCCAATTAGCCGGATAAGTGCTTTATTTTTACATATTACATATGCACACAAAAAAGCAAATGAAATTTCCAATTTCTTTTTGTTTAAAATAAAAGTTTACACTTTGGGCTTTCTATCTGTGAAATAAAAATTATGTCTTTCACATGGTTTATACAAAAATTTTGGGTACTTTCCAATTAGCCGGATGCTTGTTTATTTTTACATATGCACATATGTATACATCTATATAAATACAGATGTATTATACATGTACATATGTATGTATATAGACAGTATATTGATATATATAACACTGGTGCCCGTCTAACCGAAAAGTACCAAATTTTGCCTCGTTTTGAAAATCTGCACTAACTAAGGGGGAAAAAAATCTGACTAAGTTTAGCTGTGGTACTTAAATAATTACTGGAGTTTCTATGAGTTATTGAATTTAATGTTATTTGATGCAAAAACAAATTGGAAATTTCATTTTCCTTTTCATGTAGAGACTTTTTCATAAAGTCACAAAATTTCGGAAAAATAATCATGACTTTCAACTTTGGTTTACTTTTTCGTCCGTATATAAATCTCTATTAATTGCCCTAATTGCTTTTTTCACTTGCTTTTTATGCCGCTTAAATGGATCTCCACATTTATATAATTCATATTTCATTAAGAGCGAAATTCTGTGATGCTCACGTATATTAATCAAACGGTTTTCACTTAATTTTTGTTTTATTAATGCAATAGTCCTAACTAATAAAAGTTCTTTTTCTGAATCACAGAGATTATCAATGTAGTCTATTTCTCTGTTATTTGTATAGCTAGTTTTGTGACATTCTAAACCAGTTAATATTACAATACTGCAAGCCTGAAGACTAGTAGAAGGTTTAATATCAGGCTCCATATTAAAACAATAAAGCAAAAAAAATATTTATACATATCATAAACTATAAAATATGTAACGATCAGAATGTATTTTTTGTAGCACAGTAAAAGTTAAATCATTCTTCTATGATAAGAAACAACAGAATGGCAATAATTTGATTAACTTGATTTCAAAACATCTGCTTTCATACTAACGAGCATTACCCTGCCTTTATCAGAAGGTGTTTATGCAAGGCAGGTGCAATTAAATCTTTCAGACTATAGAAACAAATTCAAGTTCTGTTAAACATTTGTGTATTTAAACTTGCCAATATAAATATTTAAACTGATTAAAAATAACGAAGGAAAGGAAATACAAGGTTATGAATTTTTTTTTAAACACAAATAATTAATATATAAGCATTCGAAAAAAAGAATGGAAATATGAGAAGAAAAAAATTTCTATTTTATACTGTACAAAAAAAATCTGTTTTGAGTTTAATTATTGAAAATAGAAGTAAGAGATTCTTTAGATTGTCAAAAAATGCCCATTATTAAATAACTAAATGAAATAAATGGACCATTCACTAAATTTAATGGGGAAACATATTACAGTCAGGTTTTTTTTAATCAGAAAAAACAAAGCCTAAACTTTACTTTGAAAATTAAAAAAAAAAACATGCATCAAATAACATTAAATTCAATAACTCATAGAAATTCCAGTAATTATTTAAGTACCACAGCTAAACTTAGTCAGATTTTTTTCCTCTTAATTGGTGCAGATTCTCAAAACAAGGCAAAATTTGGTACTTTTCGGTTAGACGGGCACCAGTTTTATACATATATATATCAATATACTGTATATATACATATATATGTACATGTATAATACATCTGCATTTATATAGATCTATACATGTGTACATATGTAAAAATAAAACACGCATCCGGCTAATTGGAAAGTACCCAAAATTTTTGTATAAGCCATGCGAAAGACATCATTTTTATTTCATAGATAGAAAGCCCAAAGTGTAAACTTTTATTTAAAACAAAAAGAAATGGGAAATTTCATTTGCTTTTTTGTGTGCATATGTAATATATAAAAATAAAGCACTCATCTGGCTAATTGGAAAGTACCCAAATTTTTTGCATAAGCCATGCGAAACACATAATTTTTATTTCATAGATAGAAAGCCCAAAGTGTAAACTTTTATTTAAAACAAAAAGAAATGGGAAATTTCATTTGCTTTTTTGTGTGCATATGTAATATATAAAAATAAAGCACTCATCCGGCTAATTGGAAAGTACCCAAAATTTTTGCATAAGCCATGCGAAACACATCTTTTTTATTTCATAGATAGAAAGCCCAAAGTGTAAACTTTTATTTAAAACAAAAAGAAATTGGAAATTTAATTTGCCTTTTTGTGTACAACCTTTTTTGTCAAGTCACAAAAATTTGGAAAAATAACCATAACTCTCAACTTTGGCTAATTTTTTTTATCCTAAATATTACAAGTAAATTTTTTAAATATTTTTTATTAAAATCTGCATCTATTTATATTTTTACAGTGAAATTTTTAAGATGATTCATATTTTAGATCCAGAGAAACAATTTTTTGAAGATGGAACTGCAATCTCAAAATACAGACTCAGAAATGTGCGATTTGAGAAAACCCCAAGGATTGGACCCCCCATATCTCACAAACTATGAGTTCTAGGAAGGAAAAATTTCTGATGGAATCATTTCATGATAGAATTAGTGTGTACACAAAGTTTCATCAAAATCCCTGGGGGTCGGGTTACAAGGTGTGGTTGAATTGACATGGAATGACCCGTATATGATTTAGAAAAATTGTTGAAATTCACGAGACTAATATTCCTTCTTCTACTTCTTAGCGATATTTCATGTGTATTAGCCACAATCTTATATTTTGCAGACATGAATTCTCCATATGTCTTTGAATATTTTGGTGATAACTTTGTTTACGGAGTAATACCAGCGTCTCATCCAACTCCAATTGTATATTTATCAATTTTCATGGAAATTTGGGGATACATCTCACCTTCTATTACAGCACTTTTTTCTTGCTTCTGTTACTTATTCCAGAAAATAATACTGGGTTTTCAAAAAAAGATTACAATTGTGAGTAATGTGAATGTTGAGTTTATTAACCAAGCTTACAATGATATCCTAATTTTAAATGTTAATCTAAATAGAGTTTTCAATAAAATTCTACAAATTACGTTTATGATAATAGCTGGAAGATTATTTTCCAACGCATACGATCTCACATTTAATAAGTCTCTAACAACCTATGTGAAATTATACGTTACTTTATGTGTGGTATTTGATTTTCTTCGATTTCTGGTAATCTGCTGCTTTGCCTCTTCAGTTTCGAGCGCAGGTTTTGAATTTAAAAATTCTATGCATTATCTGCCTATACAAATGAGTGATAAATATAAGTACTACAGTCTTACAATAAAAATGAATGAAAATTTCGTGGGATTTAAACTCTTAGATAGCATAATACTAGATAAAAGTCTCATATTGATTTTTTTAGGCAGCATACTATCATATGGAGTAATTATCGCATCATTTAACAAAACATAAATCAATGTAAAAACTCCCACTAAATTTACGGTAAAACTGAGGTTGCCAGCAGCTTTTGCAGTTAAATTAGGTTTAATTTTTTTATTACATGTACCTTTACTGCAATTTTTAATGCCAATAACTGCTGGGAATCTAAAAGTGTTTTTTTTTTTTTTTTTTTTTTTTTTTTTTTTTTTTTTTTTTTTTTTTACAGTGTAAGGTATCTTGTGATAATAACGCCATGTTAAGGTTCAACCAGTTTCCACGGCTTAGTTTCAGATTGTATTTTTCACACAAATATGGGATATAATATAGCAATTCATTATCTATCTATATAAAAAATAACAATTTAATATACATGTATTCATTAAATGTAATGACATGATTTCTTCGCCAATGCTAATTTGCGTTATTACTCACCTATGTGGGTCACGACTCCATGCTAACTAACCTATAAAATAAATCTGAAAAATCGCAGGTAGGTTGCAAAATTCTAAAAATACCAATTCTAAGCCCTAGAGATTGGCAAATTGCATTCTAAGGGATAGAAATATTTTATTTTTTGCAATAGCGTAAAAAAGGGGGAGGTGTCAAAAGAATATCAGACCCTGAGCTTATTTTTGCTTAAAAAGGACCGCTTAGATAGAAATACCAGAAACATTGCACGGTTTTAGCTGTGTTTATCGAAATATTTTTTTATGTTTCTATATATGCATTCTATGTGATAGAAAATATTCAATATTTTATGAAAGTGAAAGAAAAAAGGAGAGTGGGGGAGCTTCAACAGAATATAACACCCTTAGCTTCTCTTTGCTTAAATGTCATGCTTATAAGCAAATTATTTTACTTCTAAGAAACATTGTTCGATATTAACCATATTTGTTGGAATTTTCTTATTATGTGAAATTTTATAATAACTAGAGTTACGTATAATAAATATTTAAGTTAACACTGTTACAAAACTCTTGTAAATACTTTTTAACCCGTAAACTTCACACGAATGTGGATTCGCGGAAACCTAAAGTTAAAATGTTGACGTTATGTAAAACATTCTTTAATAAGTTTGTATTTTAAATTAATTAAATAAAATTTTTCATAATAATCAATATTCTTGTGAGATCCCTTATTACGTTTTATGTATAATTCAAGTAATTATTGTCCATTATCTCTTGATTAGCAACAAAATTAACATTTAATTGCTATTAGCAATCTCAGTAAATGGTGTTTTTTTCTTTTTCTTTTTTTCAGATTTCAGAGTTTAATTCGTAATTTTCAGTTATAGATACAACTATAGATACAACTGAAATTCTCTTTCGTTTGGAGTCCTTGTACTGTTCTTAAAAATAATTAAATAGATTAGATTTAATTAGAAATAATCCTATATAAAAAGTTTAGTGCAGAAACAGTACTCTACGAGTTTCAATCATTGATCACCATTTAAATTTTAAGTAATGTTACAGATCTCACAAACCACTGCTTTTTTTCGATTTTTATAGTTTAACTTGTGATTTCCATTTTAATTATAAACACTACCGATTTTTTTTCATTTTGAATTTTAGCATTATCACCAATGTCTTTTAAATAGGTGATGAATTATAATAGTTGTTGTAAAAAATTTTAGTACAAAAACACCATCCTATAAGTCATTTATTTTTTTATTCACCTTTCGATCTTGCGGTCTCGCAGACCGCTTCACACTAGTTACGTTACAATTTCTGTCGCATCAATTAAAGGTTAAATTTGTAAAATTTTGAAAAACTGAACTCTGAGAAAGCGGATAGTTAAAATTTAGAACTGAAATGAAGAATGAAGTGGGAATTTAATAGAAACCTGATTTTGAAAATGTACGAATTAGAATATCGAAAAGATTTTGATATCGTTTTATTTATAAGAGATTATTTATGTATAATTTTATTTATATTATTATATACATGGTGTATCTAAACTCTCTGGCAATAGTTTAAGGGGTGATAGTACACATTAAGACAAACAATATTAAATAAGAACTTAAGGGTTCCAAACGTTTTCCGAAGGTGATAGGCACCATTAAAGTTTAGGGTCCAAAATTTCAAATAAACATAAAAAACGGAAAAATTGGTCGATTGATTTGCGGCGTTCACCAAAAGTATTCTTTATGTCAGTATTTTCTTGAAAATAAATTATAAAGATAAAATTCAAAAAATGCCGATAGAGGGCGCTTTAGACTTTGGAGTAACCAACAACTATTTTTTGCCGTTAATTTTGTCTCTCATTAAAAGTTTTCGGAAGCTTAGACTTAAATTTTGAGCTCAAAATCTGAATAGTTGGGAGCAGTAATTAGCGCAAACTGAACTGTATTCAAAGTTTCAAATTTAAAATGATTATAAAGGAAAAATTGGTCGATTCATTTGTGGTTTTCTCTAAAACTATTCTTTAAATCAGTATTTTCTTAAAAATAAATTTTAAAAATAAATTTCAAAAAATGCCGATAGACGGCGCCTTAGACTTTGGAGTAACGTACACAATGGCTGCTCCAAAATAGTTTATTAAAATTCATTAATATAGAGGGGGAAAAGCTCTTCCCGGAGAACACATTCCATAAAAAAACATAGCTTCCGCAAGTCGCATAACCCCGAAACATCGAATAAAAGATTTCACCCATCTGACGCCTCCTCACTTAAGTAAAAAAAAGTTTCTGGAATTTTAGATAATCTCTGACTACGTTTCTTTTATGTAAACAGAATTTTGGTGGCTAACGCTGAGGTTAAAAATAGCAGTATCGTATCGTCTTCAAAACGATAATTTTATTTAAAAAATAGTTTTACATAACTAATTTATAATCGAAATCAAAATTCGAATATGTTCTACAGACGATAATTTTACGCAAAAAAGAAAAGAAAGGAATTTATTGATACGCAATAAATATCAAACGCGAAGAAAAAATATACATAAAGAATGATATTTTTAAAAGTATGGTTTTGGAATAAATTTAATAAGACCTTATTAAAAAAAGGCTTGATAAAATACCGAAAAAATGAATTTTATTAGGAATTTTAAGGAATAAAGTTTAATTAAGAATATTTTTAATTAAGAGCCTTTTTTTAACTACTCACGTTGGAATAAATGTTTGTTAAGGCGAATTAAAAATTTGTATCATTTCTATAAAGATCTATAGATTAGATCTAATAACAGAATTTTAATTTAATAAGCTGCAATAAATACGGGTTATTGTTAAAAGGAAATTAATATAGTATAAAGTTAATTTGGTGGAAAGAAAATTAATCTGTAGTATTATCCCCCCTCCCCAAAAATCTTCTATGGAATTGATAGTTAAATAAAACTACAATTTCAGACAGCAGAAATCTAATAACATAGAAAAATTTAATTTTGGAATAAAACTCGAATAATAATCGAATAATAATTTGGAATAAACATTGAATCATTGAATTTAAATAGTTAAACCACAAAGAGTTAATTCTCAAAATGTTCTTACATAATCAAATCATTAAAAAGTTATTGTTGCATGAATTTTAACACAGCGTAGGTACTTCAATACATTGAATTCATATGGTTAAACGCATAATATTTAATTCTCAAACTATGAGGCTGCATTATTTGTTTTGAAATGAAAACAATTGGAAATACACATTTAAAATCCTTTAAATGTTACTCCCAGAAGCAACTTTGTAAAAGAAAACTTTTTCAACAATTAATGGGAATAGTCAATGCCAATTTATGTATACATGGTTTGAATTGTGCAGTGAAATTTAAATAGAAATTTAAACATATTATTTTATATATTCTGTCCGTTTTTCTTACTACATTAAATGTAATAAATCGCACATACATCTTATATATAGCATTATTTATATCACTTCATGCAAAAGATCTCGATAGAGATTCTATTATTTTTATAACAGCTATATTTATGAAATTAATCTTGGCGATATTGTTTTTCTAAAACAGAAAAGAAATGGAATGCATAATCAAAACAATGACAAAAAATTATCCTACCTATTACTTAGAAATATTGTTGAAATTAACAATGCAATTAATTTTCTTTCTTCTATTTATAAGTGATATTTATTGTGTGTCAGCCACAATTCTATTCTTTGCAGACATGAATTTTCCGTATGTCATTAAATACTTTGGGGATAACTTTTTTTGTGGAGTAATACCCGCTCCTTATTCATCTCCAATTATATATTTATCATTTTTCATGGAAAATTGGGGGTGTATCTTGCATTCTATCGTAGCAGTTTTTATTTGCTACTTTTGCATATTCCAGAAAATAAAAATGGGCTATCAAAAAAAGATTTCTCGTATGAGAAATGTGGATGTAGTCCTTATTATCTAAGCTTACAATGTCATCTTTATTTTAAGATCTAGTCTAAATATGACTTTTAATAAAACGAAGTAGAACCCGTCGAATTTCGACGAAAAAAAAATATTTATGAAGGAACTGTTTCATTGACTTATAATAAACCTAAGAAGTTAGTTACAATAAAAAGTGCATCTAACATTGTTTTTTCTAACTCTCATACATACATTATTTTAACCTAATGTTAGCAAAATAATATGTCTATGAAACTCACTTGTCCAAAATATTAAGAATAAACTTTATTCGTAATGTAAGCAGTAAAATATAATAAAGCTCTGTTATTATGACGTAGCTATTAATCAAGACTCTTATTCTTGGTATTCCAAATAAAAAATTGCAATATTTATTTCACTTTCACTTAATCATAGAATTTTTCCCCCGTGAAATCTAAATTCTACATGTGAAATGGCAAAGGTTAATAAGAAAATGGCAACATAATCTGCTTTTTTCCGCTTTTATTTTTTTCCTTTGCTTTTCATAGAAATGGAGTTCTTACGTTGCCACAATTAGAAAAGCGGTATTAAAAACTACAAAAATAAATAATATCTCAAAAATAAATTAAGATAAATTTTTCAAACAAATTGCATTTACAAGCACATTTTTCCCCTATACTATGGTGTAAAAATTGGGGGATGTTTAGAAGTTTAAAAATTTCCAATAGCAAAAATTGCAAAACCGAAATTTCATTTCAAATTTTAAGTTGTCATTCGCAAAATGACGTATGCGTTACGCACAGATACGTTTGTTCTTTATAATATAGATTATACTATTGACTTTTATGATACCGGCTGGAGCAGTATTTTGCAACGCGTACGATCTCACGTTGAATAAATATCTAACAACATACACGAAACTATATGTTACTACTCTGTACACTATAAAAAAGTCAGATGTTTCTGAATGTATAAAAATGTATTGAAATCAATAACGAAAATATACAGTAACCTCTTCTAACTCTCCTAAGGTTTCGAAAAACGTTCCTTTACCTTTAAAAATGCCAAAAAACTATTTATTTTAGAAATTGAAATAAAAATTTATATAAATTAATTTTTATTAGCTGCCCGTCCTTTTCGGAAACGTTTCTAAATAGCTTTTACAGTACAATAATATCTTTTCTCAAATCAAAATATCACTTTTTTGGATTCTATCAATTCTCATGTTAACATTTTCAGCTGCGTAACTGATTTCTTCATGCAATTGTAGCAAAACATTGTTAATTTTCATATTAGTGTTAATACTGTTAAAATTGTACGTTTGTCTATTAAATATCCTCTCTGAATATCAAAATATTTTCGTATGAATTGGTAGCATGTGAAAAAGATGATTTGAGAAAAGTGATTATTGTACTGTAAAAGCTACTTAGAAACGTTTCCGAAAAGAAAAAAATATTTTTGAAAATTTTTTATTTAAATTTTTAAAATAAATAGTTTTTTGGGATTTTTAAAGATCAAGAAACAGTTTTTGAAACCTTAGGTGAGTTAGAAGAGGTTACTGTATATTTTAGTTTTTGATTACAGTGCATTTTTGTATATTCAGAAACATCTGACATTTTTTACAGTGTGTGCAGTGTTTGCTTTTACTCTATTTCTGATAATCTGCTAATTTGCGCCTTCAGTTTCGATCGCAGGTTTTAAATTTAAAAATTCTTTGCATAATCTACCAATAAAACTTAGTAATAAATATAAATACTATCATCTTAAGATAAAAATGAGTGAAAGTTTCGTGGGGTTTAAACTGTTAGATAGCAAAATACTTGATAAACGCCTCATATTAATTTTTGTAGGCGGTTTATTGTCTTATGGAGTAATTATTGCAACATTTAATAAAACATAAATATATATATGTACAATTTTGTTAAACTATTAATTTGTGAGACCGATTTAAGCCTGTAAGATATGAAAATTTATTTTTCAAATAAGAAAAAAATGTTTTTAAAACTTTTTATAAGTTGAATTTGTTTTGCTTTCAATGACTAATCAAAAATAATTTCGTTCCTAATTATTGGAGTTGTATAATATCTTCTTCATGTTGAATACTATGACGTAGGTATATGATATAAAATATATGATATATGATATATGCATACATCATATATCTACGTATATAAATCATTTTTTTTACTTTGTAAAAAAAAATCTACAAAAAACGGACATAAATAGTTTCTTTATTTTAAAATTTTAACAACTTCTTTATGTAGATAGATAGTTAAAAATATATATACCTAATATATGAATAGCAATAGTGCTGCAGTTATAAAAAGAAATACATATTTCAATACTAATGCTCGAGTAAAAACATAGAATTTTCATTACAAAACGAAATTTTTGGAATTAAAAAAAAATAATAAACGAGGATTTGTTTTCGGTTACAATCATGGTGTTTTCACTGTTAAACTTTGCAATTATCTTCTGCTTTTGCAATTATAATTCAAATATGAATTAGAAGAGACGTTTTTTAAAAAACTCTTCTAAACGATTGTCATTGGCGATAGTTAAATATACCGGGTGATCCAAAAGTGAGGACGAAATTTAAAAATGAATAATGCGTAAACGAATCAAGATAGAAAGATATGGTTTGCACCGAAAGGATAGAAAAGAAACCGAGTTTGGTATGGGAAAGAAAAAAAATTAGTTATGTTGGCGACCAATGGCATCACTAGCAGCACTTAAAGATGCCATTCGCCAAAGTGTGTCTGTCATAAGGCAATAAATGATACTAAATGCTGTGAATTGTGTGGTGTCTAGTCTCACAGCTGCACTTATAAATGATGAACAGCACCTTGAATATTTACTGTAGTGCTAATTAACTCTATATAAGCTGACTTGTAAGTGGTTAACATTTTTTCATTTGTAAATCATCTTTTGGTGCAATAAAATACTATCGTTGGTCGCCAACAAAATTTTTTTTTGTTCGTTGTTACACAAAACCCGATTTTTTCTCCATCCGTTCAGTGCAAAACCGTATCTTTGTATCTTGATTCGTTTTCGAATTATTCATTTTTAAATTTCGTCCTGACTTTTGAATCACCCTGTATATCACAAGTATTTACGGTATAATTTTTTATTAATTGAGAAGTATTTTGTGAGAATTGAATAAAATAGTATGTTTTGCATAATCTCTGATATATTCAACAAGTGCTGTTTAATCTTCCTCAGGGTTTTTAACCTATTTTGGAGTTGGTATGGCAGTTTTTTAATGGTATGGCACAGATGAATTTAGGTTATAATCTTTAGTAGAAAAACTTCCATGAAATTGAATGAGGTTATGTCATAATAGGAGGAAATATATCAACTCTTCTTGGTGTTTTAAACAAAATTTGTTCAAGACAGCTATGCAAGCATGAGGTGATATATATATATATATATATCTTACAACATTTGCATTTCATATTTAAATTATCAATTATTTCTTGTTTAAATCTGTAGATTACATCCTTTTTTTTCGTAAAGCATCTTTCCAATTAACAAAAATATCTATCAATGAAAAATGCGTTTGTTGTTTTAACATGGAAAACATACATTAAAAAGTGATTTCCGAAAAGAAGTTTCACAATTTTTTAATTTTTTAATTATTGTTTTAATGTATAATGTGTGTTTGTGAACCATACTATTTCCAAATACACAAAATTATTTTTTGCAACTCAAACAACTGCGGTATTGTATCATTTACTTGATCAGTAGGTGAAATAATATGTCCGCGGACTGAAAAAAAACAAATGCATTTCATATTTCATCTCATCTTAGATTTTGTGCTTTGTCTCATTCTATACAACTTCTCGAAATGGAATATATTGATATAGCATACAAATTCTATGGGAGCATTTACTCGAAAAAAAGTCTAATGTTAGAAGTCACAAAGGAACTATCGTAATGACCTTTTGTGTTTTAGATTTATGTATTTAGAACGATTATTGTGACTGGCATTATTTGTCATGTGTAAATAAAAATAATCATTATTCTTCTTTATTGTAATAGAGATGGTGAAATTCCAAAGAACATTAATAATAATTGTCAAAATATTAATATTGAGAACTATATATATATATACAGGGTGTCGCAGATATGTGGGGAAAAATTTTAATGAGAGTTAGGGGATATCACAAGGTATCATATTTGTATAGCAACCCATGGTCGGAAAATTTTCTTGACGCGGTAGTGATGACACAAAACGCAAGAAGGGCCGGGCACGACTAAGAAGAGAAAATAAGTTTATTATGCTTAGTATAGTAGAAAAGTAAGAAAAAAGAGCATGGAAAAAACAACGATCGTCATCAAAGTAGGTGCTCAAAATTACGTCTTTATGCATATCCGGTGCATGGAAAGTCTAATGTTTTCTACAAAACACCAGGAGTGTCCCGAAATTCCACAGCAGCGTCAACAATGCGTGTAGCAAGTTCCTCAGAAATTTCCAGTGTTATCCTGGTATTTTTGCTGCACTAAAAATAATAAACATATTTTCTCTGCCTGTTCGTGTCCTTTCTTTTATGTGCTTTATGTCGTCACTACTGCGTCAGGAAAGTGTTTTAAACCATGGGTTGCTATGTAAATCTGAATCCTTATGATGTCCCTTATCTCTCCTTAAAATTTGTCCCAATACTTCTGGTACACCCTGTATATATGTAACGTAAAGATTAAAATAATCTATTTTTGGTGGCATTCCATCTAGAAGATCAACAGCAGGTTCAGCAGCCTTAGTGTAACTTACCAAGCGATGCACATACGGGTATTAGCGTTATCTAGGCGGCCAAAATTTTTTTATTGCATATATCTATTCTAATTGGTACGATTGAAAGAAAAAATACATTTATTAAATTTATAAAGACGATTTATTAAAATAATTTCATTTTTAAATACTAATATTCATTTTTGTCACCCTCTGAAGAATCATGACTAACATTGGGCTTCGCAGGTAAAAGAAGAGCAATTGTTTCTGGCAAAAAGGAGTTCATTTTTCTACCAACGACTTTTCTCTTGCTACTTATAAAAGGGTCTGATGTGAAAAGTAGCCGATTCAAAATATCTTTGTTGCAGCTTTCCCTCGAGAATTTTCGTGCAAAATCTTGGCGGTATAGCCTAAAATGCTTATTGCGCGCTGTGGCCTCTTCTGAAAGCTTCCCAATGGGCAATATTGCATTTTTAATGATAGTTGAACCATGAATTAATATTTTATTCATAATTGGAGACATTGGATGCCACTGGTACATATCTACATATAAGCGAGCAGTGTCTAATGCATATTTCTCGTATTTTTCTGCATCAATTATATGTCCGCTTAAAATTGCTTCGAGCATGACTTTTAAGCGACATATTAAGTCATAACTAATGCCTTTTATGTCAGACGCCAATTTCGGATCTTCAAAAAACCTCCTACTGGTATTACCGTCATTGGTGTTGCCAATATTTGCCTTTGGTATGTCTACCAGTAAATCTGTTTCTTCGCAAAATCTTTTCTGGATTTCGAGTTTTTTTCCAGCTCAGTTTTTTTTCTTAGATTCAGTCTTCCGCTCTCTATATTTCTTTACTGGCAACTTATAAGCTAAATGAAGAATGCTTTCAAAAAATCTAATTCGAGCATGTAAAATTGAAAGACCGAACTCGATAGCTTCAGGATTAATTTCTTTCTGAAAATCAATTTTGTTAAAGTCCTTAGAAGTTGCACCGCATATGTAGCATTGACTTGTGGACTTTGAGCCAGTCGCAGCGTTGCAGACCTTGCCATCTACCATTGTCATGATGAAGACATGGCTGACTGAAAACTTGTTCCCATTTAAATTAACTACTGTGGCGTTTAGTGACATCGCAGAATTTTTTATAAAGTTAATTTCTTCCTCCGTAACATCAAAATTTTCTTTTACAGAGCGAAATCTTATAGGACGGCAAAATCGAGGGGATAAAAGTGTTGGGTTTTTCCATAAGAACTTTTCGTTTTTACTACCAGAAACTAATCGTAAAGGGACGAAACTACTTTGGAATATGTTCGCATCAGTGTCGGCATCATTTACAAAGTTCTGTTTAAATTGTGCTTGTTGTGAACCATCACAACCCCATTTTGAAATTAACTTTAAAGTCTCTCTTTTTTGCTCTTTCACTGTTGTTAAAACCTCTTCCAGGAACATGGATAAACGCTTAACTGTATGGTCAACCAAAGACTGCAAATCGATATCGGCACAAGTACTTGTTACTCTGCAGGACTCTGGGGGCGGATAGCATTCTTGTTTCGCTTTTTGCAGAAAGGTATAACAAGGAAAGAATTTCTTGTTGGTATTCCTCACTATTTCGTATTGTTGACGTGTTAAGTCGGCTTCTACGAACATGGACAATGCTTGAGTTGGCGTGAGTGAATCAGTATTTTCGATCTCTGATTTAGAAAATGCCTTTTTATATTTTGTTGCACGTTTCGGACTACTTATAATTTCTTTGATTATTTCACAAGCATCTCGTTTTCCAGATTTCTGCAACTCAACCTGAGCTGCATGAATTATTACTTCCTTTTCTAGAGAACATCGTACTTCTTCTGTTTTTCTCCTCTTAGTTCTCTCACTTGATTCTATAAATAACTTAGATGGTCGTCCAGGCCGAGGTTGTGGTATGACAGGTATATCAAACGTTCCTTCTAGCCAACATTGATTGTTTTTAATAAATATATCTTCTTTTTTTATGTGCTTTTATCCATCACTTTTTAATTTGTGATTTAAATCGTGAAAAATTGCGTTTTAATCTCTCAATTTGGTCGTCTGTGTAATCTTCATCCGATATCAGCTTATCTTTTAAGAAATTTAATTTATCTTCAAAATTTGGCAAAGCAAAGCTCTGCATTCGATTAAACAAACATTTACGGGTCTCAACTTTTACTCTCGAGGTATCTTGTGAACCTACAATAAAAAAAAATTTCTTTTAGAATGCTATATGCGATAGTCAATTTTTTTTTTAAATATTTCGTAAAAAATGTTCAAAGCACCAGACAATACACATCCGCGCTTTTCCGCGGCAGTTTATTTAATTTTTCATTACTCAAAACTTTCAACTTTCGATTCAGTTAAAAATTATAACAGGATATGCCTGGGCAATACAACAATAACTCGATTAAATAAATTATTTTAGAATTAATCTTACTCTAAAATGAGGGTACCTTAAAAGTGCATCAATTAAACTTCTTAACGATAAAACAATAAAAGAATATAATAAACTTTTGCATTATTACCTGCTGTATCAAGATCCATCACAAGCACTTTCAAAATAAACGTAAAATAATATGTATTCCATTTCAAAGGTAACGTCTCTACACGAACGCCAAGAGCTGAAATAAGCAACAAGTTGAATGATTGAATTCCGACTAAAGTTTTAACGAGATGAATTGGCCGGGGAAAGGTTGAATGGTTGGTTGCTGTTCACTAAACTGTTCTCTAACTCAGGTTGTCATTCGTTTAACGGTTTTAGTACTTTGAAAATTTGACTTTTGGCCGCCCAGATTGGTCAAATACCCGTATGTGCGATGGATTTCGGTCTTTGAGAAATTCCTCGTAAAAAATTACATCACTCCGTTTTGAATTCATTTTTATTGGAACACATAAAATACGTGAAGTTAGACCAGCAGTCACCTTGGCACACATCGAATACTCCAAACTTCGTGACTAAGCTACCTGATTCCAGCTTATAATTTATCGGGAAATTTTTAACGGGCGTCCTAGCAGTTTAAGAGACAGATGCATTCTCCCTGCTCCGAAAACCTAGAATGAACTCCGACACTCACGCGGAAAAACTAGCCCCTCCTCAGTCTGCGTCAGTAAATTAAAAATCCAATTAGGATTAACTTCGAGGCTACGCGTCAGAAATCATCGCCTCTCATTGGTATACGAGGGGTGGCCTTCCCGTAGGAACTCAATAATGTCTCGCAAATAGACTAACCTGCTAACATATCCGCGCATTAACACAGAGCAGACGAAATTAATAAAAAATAAAATTAAAATCTCGATAATATTCTAAAAAGGAAAAATATTACGAAATCGTTTCCCGCACTGTTTGAGACACAAGCAATAGATTATTAATAAGTTAAATATAATAAGAAAAAGACTTTAGCTGTTAAAATATCAATACATTACCAAACTAAGATTAAAAATATGTTTCACATATTTAGAATTAAAAGCTCAGAGAGAACAAAATGGCGCAATTTTTTTTATTTTATTACATACATATATATATATATGTATTGTAAATATAAAATTTCATGGTTTTGGAAATATGTGAAATTATATTTTATTTTACATATTAATTTTTAATTTAAATATTTGCAATAACTGTTTAAATTATAAAAATTTCAAATACTGTTATTCACAGGATGCGTTTTTATTATTTTTACAGTATATAGACGAAGACTGTTTTAATTTATGATTGATTTTAAAGAATTTAATTGTAAAATTTGCATTTGTTAAGAATCATACTGGTTTGAAATACCCCAAATTTCTTTTTTATTCCAAAAGATCATAGTAATTTATTATATACAAGAAGAATTAATGGCGAAATATTTCTGCTTGCAGAGAAAACAAATGCTCTTTAATTTCCTCCATATTTGTTTTCGTGGTTGGTCATATTCTATACAATATCTCAAAAAAGAGTATGTATGAATAGCTTACAAATGTTATGGAAACTTTTAATTGTATAAACTAGTCAAATGTGGCAATCCCAAATCTTTCTTTTATCAGATTCTTGTTAACACTTTCTAAAAAAATGCAGCACACCACCGGTTTTTATGATTAACGCCAAATCTAGTCAGCAATAACCTATATTAACTGAATCTGGAGCTTAACCCTTTTAGTGCCAAGGAGCGTCTTCGCGTTTCTCTCGCTAGTTGTGAAAAATGCCAGCGTCGCCATAGTGCTCCTTTTGACAGTCCACTTTTGGCGCGCTAATTTGTTTGATAAAGTGCTACTTAAATTAATTTAATTTATTGTCACCTAGCAACAGAAATACCAAAATGTAAGAAGTTTTCTAATTGCAAACGATAAACTGTGAATAAAAGACATTATAATTTTCTTTCTGCAGTTTTTTCTTAGCTGTAAAAAAAATCTGTGTTTTTCTTTTTGTGATATAATTTCGAACACTGGATAAACATAGTGACGGCCGTGTGACCGCGTTCGTATTTTTATTCATTATATTGCATTCTAACTATCTTCGATCGCATTTTTTATATAAACATCGTGATTATTATTATTTTTTAATATTTCTAATTTTGATTTCAAAATGTCGTACACAAGTGCATTTTCAAACGACGACTGAGCAGGGCGACGGCACTCCTTAGCACATTTCAGAGCAGCGCGGCGGCGCTCCTTGGCACTAAAAGGTTACTAAAAATCCGTGCATTAGCTTTTGACATGGAGTTATTGCGGAAATTATAAGAACATTCTACATAATAGCACCCCCTTATTGGGTTATGTACACCTAAAACTATTAAGGATACATTTTTTAGATACTAAGTGAATCTGAATTTTGATGAAAATCCATACCTTATTTTTTTTTAGATACGCCTGTTGCGAAATCAGGAAAAATGCATCATAGCAGTGCAACCTGTAAGTCAATTTTCGCCAAAACTTAAACGACACTAATCTATGTCAGCGGCTAAGAGAAAAAGTTTAATTAAGTTTGATTAAAAAAATGTACATTTATTCTTGAGATAGAGCTATTGCGATAATTATGAAAACCTGCATAATGAAGCACAGCAGTGCCACCTGTTGAGCGATTTACGCCAAAAGTACTCAGCATCAATCTTAACCATGGACTAACAGAATCTAAATTTTTATGAAAATATGTCCATTAGTTCTTGAAATAGAGCTACTGCGGAAATTGCGATTAATGCAGAATAGCAACGACACCTGTTGATAGATATACACCTGAAAAAATCTCCAGTTTACAGCTAGGTCTAACAGAATATAAAGTTTTGTGCAATTCCCTGCACTAACTGTTTAGATAGAATGTCCTAAAAATATTTGTCACACAAAGACTCGCAGACTGTCAGACAGAGTGACAGATTTTCTAAAAACCATCAAATCGTCTTCAGGACTTCTGAAAGTTATAAATTCATCGAAAACTAAAAGTCATAATTTTTCACGAATTTCCGACACTTTCTTATTGTAAAGATAAAATAAAGTAAAAATATCTAATGATATAAGTCACAAAAGTATTTCATAATGGCATTTCATAATGAAAAGCGTTTTAATTTCTGATTAATTTTATTGAATTCATTGTAGACTGTGCTATTCTGAAGATTCGTGTTGTTTTCAAATACACTAAATTATTTTAACAGCTCAAGCCTTTATAGTAATAACATTTTGTAAAGCATGTTTTGTGGGTTATCTGACCCTTTAAATGTGTAATTCCGTGGCAAACTGGAATTCGAAAATTTACACGAATCTAATACTTTTTTTATTGTAAAGATAGAAGAAAGTAAAAATTTATGCCCATGATAAATGCAATTGTGCTTTTAACATGGAAAATATATAACAGAAATTTATTCCAAAAAAGAGAAAAATTTTGATTCTGGAATAATATTTTTATTGTATAATTTGTGATTGTAGAGAACCATACTATTTCCAAATACACAAAATTATTTTTTCAACTGAAACATTTACGGTATTTTTTCATTTACTAGAAAAATAGGTGACATGATTTATCTGCTGACAGGAAAAACAAAAGCATTTCATATTTCATTCCATCTTTGTTTTCGTGTTTTGTCACATTCTATAGAACTCCCTGTAAAAGAATATGTTGAAATAGCATACAAATTCTATGAGAGCATTTACACGTAAAAAAATATCTAATGTTAGAAGTCACAAAGTAATTATTGTAATGACCTTTCGTATTTTAGATTTATATATTTAGAAGTATTATTGTAACTGGCATTATTTGTCATTTGTAAATTAATATAATCATTATTCTTCCTTATTGTAATAGAGATGGTAAATTTCCAGGGGTCATTAATAATAACTGATAAATGATTAATATTGAGAAACATAGTTTTAAAAAATAAAAATAAATTTATCATTTGTTTTTCTGCATTTTGGAAATATCAAAATTCTTGTTTTTGGAAATTATATTTTCTTTTACATATTGATTTTGAATTTAAATATTTGCAATGCGTGTATGAATTATAAACTTTTCAAATACTATTATCCATAAAGATACTTTCCTAACATTTTTACAGTATACAGAAGAAGACTGTTTTAATTTCTGATTCATTTTATTGAATTCATTGTAAAAATTACGATTGTGAAGAACGATACTTATTTTAAATTTATTAAATTTCTTTTTTTCTTCAATTGTTTACAATAATTTATCATTTACAAAAAGCACTGAAGGCGTAATACTTCTGTTAAAAGAGAAACCAAATGCATTTCATCTTTTATTTCTTCTTTATTTGTTTTCGTGCTTGGTCTTATTCCATGTAATTTTTTAATAAGGAATATGTTGCAATAGCTGACAACCATTAAGGTAACATTTAATTGTATAAACTAGTCAAATGTGTGCAATCCCTAAAATTTCGTCTATCTGCATGTTAATACTTCCTCAAAAATGCAGCATATCAGTACCACCGGTTAGATGATTTAAACTACAATCTACTTAGTAACAACTTATGTCAACTTCTAACACAATATGCAAATTAGTGTTATCTGCGCATTACTTTTTCAGATAGAGCAATTGCAGGAATCTTAAAAAAATCAGCATAATAGCACTATCTGTTGGGTGATTTACACCAAAAACTAATTAGGATCAATTTTTAACAGGTCTGATTCTCACATGTCTAACTAAATCTGAAGTTTGATCAAAATCTTGAAGCTTGACAAATTTATTTCTTAGTTTTTGGATAATCTTTTAACCCTTCACTGCATATTTTTTTTGTATTTTTAAGAAAAAAAAATTATTTGAATTCTTTATATCGATTTAAAATAGGGGGAAAATAATAATAACAATAATAATAATAATAATAATAAAACTCAAATTTCCCGCAAAATTTAGATATTTTATTGCGTGTACCTGATACAATAACAGTTTTTAAGTATCGTATTCCTATTTTTTTGCATTTAAATGGGCTTCAATTAATTAATTTTATCTACTTAATATTCCGCATTTTTCTTTGCTATAATATTTGTAAGTATTCAGAAAATAAAATAAATGTAAAATCTGCCTTAATAGCATGATATAACCTTTTGTTATTCCAAAGAAAATTTTTTTGGAGGGGTTGGGGGTATAACGATTATTTCGTTATATATTGCTTATTTTCTATTATTTCGTTATATATTGGTATTTTCTTAAATTATTCCTTTGCACCCCCTTCCCTTTTCGATTCAAAATTAGTTTTAAGTTGTCCTTCATTCCTTTTCCATTTTCCTTGCTTATTAATTCTCTAACCGAAAATCTGCAGCTGTCCAAGATTATCTGTGAGAAATACACCCACATTTTAATCAACCGTTAAAAACAATTTCCAGATGTCGGCTAGTTCTGATCGAATCAATTATGCATTACCTTTTAAGGAGATCTTCTCTGTATCGCGGTTAAAATTTATGCTTACGCTCCTTTTTCCTTTCTCGACAAAATCCGAAAAAAGAATTTAACATCTGCGCATTAAAATCTTTTGCCCCCTTCGGTGTGCTTCGTTGTTAGACATAACAACACGTGTAACATTTATCGTTTGGCAACCTTTCCTTTCCCATCCCAGCTGGGCAACCAAATTGAATTCTGATCTTGCCGGCTGCATTTTAACTGTTATTTGGCGTATACTATCCATTGTGCATGGGCGAATTTGTGTATGTTGGCGATTGTCTTTCACGCCAAAAAGTGGCGGTTTCTTGCTATGTACGAGGACACTTGACTCGCTGCTCTTGTCTGGTGAAGTTGCAAATCTCTGTTCGGGGATTTTTCTCCGATTTTATTATAAGTGTACCTCCCCTTATGTTTTAAATAAAAAACTGTGACTGTTACATCATTGTGGGGTTTTTTTGCTATCTTCACATCTAAGATCTGGACTACTATACTTGATCACGCTTCTTCTAAGTGTTCTAATAAAATAGCAGCTACTACAAAACGACGCTACAGGGGGGGTCAAATACTGCCATCTGACATGGACAAAATAACTGTTATTCCATTTTTTTACTATTCTTTATTATTTACAGCGATCATACTAGCCAAATTTATGGCGCACTATGAGAATTGTAGTGTTTTTATATATATTCCAGATGTGGCATACCGTGCAAGGAAGGGTTAAACTATTGTTTCTAACTTTAATACGCTGCAAATAAAAATATTTACTTTCAACAAAAGTATTTTTACATGAATTTTAAAAGAGAAAGCAAATTTTAAAATAATAAAATCTATACGATTCAGAAATAGTATATAGGAGAAAGTAGGCCATATTTAAGAAGATCAAACAATAACATTTGTAAATAAATTAAGTTTTATTAAGTATTATTGTAAATAGATTAAGTTATATTAAGTTATAATTATATTTACACGAAACATTTATTTCTTATTCGAAATTTAAACAATTGTTACAAATTGTAAGACAGCGCAAATAACATTTCCTTTCTAACAAGGAAAATAATTTACATGAATATTAAAAAGAAAGAAAACTTCTGGAATAATTACGCCAGATTTAAAACAGTACATTTAAAATGTTTTATTTGAAACATTTCTCTTATAGTGTTCAAAAATACCGGGGAGCAAAGATTCTGTTTACTTACTTCATTTTATATTTACTTATTTACAAATGTTTAACATTTCTTATTCAATCAAAGACGAAAACAGCCATTGAAGTTCTTAAACAGAAACTGATTAAACATTAAAATTTTCTTTAAAGTGAAACCCATTTACAAGAAATTATCTACTGGGTTTTTAATTATAAGTCAATCTTTCCCCCTTTTTTACAGCCGATCAAATTAGCATGCTTTTAGTTTGCTGTGTGTAAACGGGGGTTGTTTGCATAACTCGAAGGGGGGGGGGCGGAGCTCCTAGTATGCTTGAAGAAATTACTCATTGTAATGTTATAAATTTTCGGCATTAAACTAAAAAATGTGCAATACCTCAGGAAAGAAAAAAATCAAAAGAATTCACTTGGTTTATTTGCTTAATAAGGAAAGTTTTCCTAATTGAACTTTTTATCCTAGGATGGCCGTATAAAAATTTAATTTTCGCATTTTTTTAAAAAGACTCTCATGGAGCTGCAACATATCTTATCAAAAATGAACTTATTTTAATGAATTTTTGTAATTGGAAGTATGGGTCCAGGGGCAATAATTAAGGAGATAGCCTATTGTTTCGGTATTTATGACTCACCCTGTATATTTCATAGATTCAATTCCATTATATTCGAAAGAATTTATAATCATTAAAATGTACTTGAAACTATTTTTTGCTATTCATCATAATGTAATGGAACATATTTGATTGAACCACTAATTAAACTATGAACAGAGTTTTCATAAAATTTAAAATAACTCAACAAAATTACGCTAAACTTATATATTTTAAATATTATGCGATTTGGTCGGGCAATTTGTTCTTTGTTATAATGCGGGCAGACTGAATGACAAATGTAGCGACTGTTTATTTATATAATTACGGGCGCAACTAAAATTATTCCGATCTTGATGTAATAGTACACAGTATTTCTGATACAGTATAGTAGCCAAAATCATTTATGTGTCCCTGTAAATACTATCTGTTTTTTTATACAGCTTGTTGTAGTATTTCTCAGCAACGTATATCAATATCATAAAATGTTAAATAGTTAATTACAATTTAAACACGCACCAAACAATGTTTTCCCTATACCATTATGTAATGGAATACTTTTGTGTGGCCTTGTAAATCAATAACAAATGTTTTTTACACCACATATTGTGCAAAACGTACATCATAATGTATACTTCATAGATGCATATAAATATTATTATGTTCGAAAGAGTGTAACGCTATTAAAATGCATTTGAAACTTTTTTTCCGTCGACCATAATGTAACGGAGTTTTGATTGTCCCTGTAATTGATCTATGCATCTGAATTTCATAAATCTGAAATGACAAGGCAAAATCATGCAATAGTCATATATTTAAAATTTCAAACGATTAAAATGCATTTGAAACTTTTTTCCCCATTCACCGTAATGCAACGGAATACTTTTGATTGCCCCTCTAGATGAACATTGCATCCAATTTTCATAATATTTGAAGTGACTCGACAAAACTATGTAATAATTATATATTTTAAATCTCAAAGGATTCTGTTGGGCAGTTTTTGCTTTATTATATGCGGACGGACAGACAGACAGAGGGAAGGAATGACGGACAGACGGACGGACTGAACGATAACTATAGCTGCTACGTTTTACATAATTATGAACGCACCTAAAAATGTCATTTTGTGTTTTCATCGCTAAATAGAAAAAAAGTAATGCAAATATGGATTTTCTTTATAGAGATTTACATTCTGCTCTGAGCATTATTGTAGTTTGAGACGTTGAAGCGCCATCTATTGACGGAGATTTGAACTATTATTACATTTATAGTACATTAAATTTAACTACCACTTATTTCAGATTCACATTTATTATCCTTAATGAGTTGTTGAAAATCCAAATTTGAACATTTATTCCTGATCACCATTAATTGTTAAATTAAATTTAAAAAGCATTCTTGTGAAATGCAGTACCCTTTCAAACAGTGACACTTTGATATTATTATTCGAAAATATCGGATTGAATAAAGGAGAAAGTGTGAAAAAGATGGTTTTCCTAAAGATTTCTTGCAGGGAAATGGAATTAGGATACATTTAAAGAAAACCAACGATTATAAATGCACAAATAATGCATGAAAATACAGCAAACAGCTGTTTCGAATCTACTATCGAGATTCTTCATCAGTGTAAAACTCAGTGAGCTAGAAAAAGCAAAACTGAGTTAATTTTTTAGATCAGTTTTGCTTTTTCTAGCTCGCTTGGTTTTCAATTTGAAGAATCTCGATAGTAGATTCGAAACAGCTGTTTGCTATATTTTCATGCATTATTTGTGCATTTATAATCATTGGTTTTCTATCTTTACACATTTTTGCATCATTTGCATCATGGCTTTATTTGCTATTTTAATTTAGGATACATTTATTTGTATTTTAATTATTTTCTTTTTCAACAATCTATATTTCCTTAATTTTTCAACGAACTCCCTAAATTCGTTAATTCGTTATTTAGATTTTCTTTTGATGTCCTATTTGAGATTGTAAATAACAGTTTTTAGCAATACACATACATTTAATGTCTGAATTTAAAAAGCTATTTAAAGATTGAATAAAATACACTAAGACATATATTAAAAAAATTAAGCTTTATAAACAAAAAATAAAAATACGAAACAACATTTAAAAATACAAAATTTAAGCGGTTTTGCCAAGCTACTCGCCAGACATCATCAGTACAAATATTCAGTGCAAAACAAACAGCGAACACATCAACAACAGTTGCAGTTATTTATATTTTAGAAATGGATAATATGCACTAGGGATAGAACGAGCCTCATTCAGGGTCGACGATCACAAATATGTGAACCAGTCTTCGAGGAGTAATCTACCGTGATCACTGTTACAAACCGATTTTAAAATACTGGTGTTTGCAAAATGCGGGATGTGTTTCGTTTGTAGACAATGCTGGACAATTTTAAAATTTAAAATACTAATTTTTCAATGCACCGATATTTTCCTTCAAACAATAATAATAAAAAAAAAATACTCTTGATGAGCGGCCTATTTTCATCGGCGAACCCTACCTGCGTCCAAAACAGCATACCTACGTCCCGAACAGTAATTGTGCAAATTCTTTAATTACGACCCGAATGCCTTAGACTTTGAATAGAAAAGAAAAAAAAAGAAAAATTTAAACCGGACAAATTCAAAAGAAAAAGTACACAAATTAAATACACTGAAAAGCGGTTATCGGGTGGGGCGATGAAACTACCCGTAAAGCATGGTAACGTCACTCCAACGTCGTTGTGAAGTAACATTATGGCTTTATGACCATCGATTGTCAATGTGATGCCACGTGACGTCGATGTGAAGTCACAGGGACTAAAATGTGAAGTCGTTATGGCCGTCGTTTCACAAAGTGGTCACAATGTGACAAATTTGTGAAAAATGTACCTTAGCTCAAAGACTTTTTGATTTACTGTTTACTCCTCCTATACTTTTCAACATCAGATTGGGGAATATGTTTATACAGTGTATCCCACACAAATAAAGCCAACATGATTTTGTGCCATAATCGGAGAAGAAACAAAAACACGAAAACGAAGCAAATACATTAAGAAAGACTATATAGAAATCATATTTACAAGGAATAACTCACTCACTTCCCCACTTGATAAGGAAAAAATGAGGGGGTGAAAAGTGTCCCGCAGAAGTGAAGTTACTACTGTTAATAGCAATTATATCCCCCATGCTTACATTTGACTTGGAATATATGATGTGGCATACCATTTACTAATCCCTGGAAGACATTAGCATAAATATTACCCCAGGTCTCAATGATGGCGGCCTGCAGTTCTTCCATAGACTTGAACTGTCTGACATTGGCATTTAAAGTTCTAATGAGGATATTCCACGCATTTTCTTGGGGATTGATAGGAAGGTACATAGCAGGCTATTCCATAACATGTCACCAATTATCAAAAAACCATTCCTAGGAGGATTTTGCAAAGGTTATGGGGGCGTTTTCCTGCTGAAAATTCAACTTAACCCATCAATTCCCTCTTCAGTTGGCAATAAATGTTTTCTAGCATTTTTTGGTATTTGATAGCCTACATGCCGTCTGAGGGAAGAGCCAGGTTATGTTTATTACCATAGTAAAAACCTCGACACACCATTAATAAACCTCCATATACCTATGTTGAGCATGCCCTTGTTGAAAGCTATCCACAAGCAAAGAGAGTTGATGGTGCCAAATATCATCAAACCTGAAGGACCAGTGGCATCTTGTTATATTCCTAGATAGAAAAATATTAGTTCGGATGGCTTAGACGGTCTTGATTTCTGTTGATATGACATGAGGTAAGAAGAGGAAATTCCCTCCACAAGACAGCCCGATGGAGGCGTATTAATAGTATTGGGAGGATTCAGCTATATTGTTAGACAAAACCTGGCTCTTTTCTCAGACCGCATGCAGACTACCAGTTCCCAAGAATTGCTAGAAATCTATTTATTGCCAGTTGAAGAGAGAATTGGTGAGTTAAGTTGGATTTTTTAACAAGAAAACGCCTCCATATCCTTTGCAAAATCCCCCTAGGAATTTTTTTTTTTGGTAATTGGGGACATGTTACAGAATAGCCTGCCCTGTAACTTAAGCTCAATTCCCAAGAAAATGTGTGGAATATCCTCAGTAGAACTTTAAATTCCAATGGCAGACAGTTCAAGTCTGTGCCTGAACTGCTACCGCCATCATCTTGAGATAATACTGATGCTAATGTCTCCCAGCGATTGGTAAATAGTATGCCACATCGTATATTCCAAGTCATATGTAAGAATGGTGGATATACCGGGTGTCCCAAAAATGACTGATGGATTTTGAAATTCAATAACTTGCAAACGGTGGTCACAAAGTGGTCACAATGTGACAAATTTGTGAAAAATGTGTCATTTGTGACTAATTTGACATTAACATTGTGACGAAACTGTGACAAAAGCGACGAATTTTAAATTGTCGGAAACATGTTTTTAAAGTAAATAACATGTTTTGTAGAATATCTATAAATTTCTAAAGATTTTTAAGAAAGTCACATCTCAGTCACAATGTATCGTCACTGAGTAGTGGCATTTTGGTCACAGATGTGATGTGACCAAAGTGACTCACAGTGACGTCACTGTGACCATGCATGCTATTAAGGTAGCAATCGCCTCTACCTACATCCCGACTATATTTGTCTCGAAATTCAAATATCTGCCAGTTTCACCTCTTTCACAATCTTCGTAGGGGGAGGGAGCATAGACAACACCGAGTAATTTAGAACGCACTGAAACTTATATTTATTTAAAAAAAAAAAAAAAAAAAAAAAAAACATTTTTAATTCGTTTTAAAAAACACCATCATTGAATGATCTTAAAATGCCAGGAATTTTATCAGAAATAACTGTAAATATTCTTGATTTGTTCTGCCGTTTGTTATGCAATGGGTATTTGTACTGATGATGCCCGGCGAGTATTTTGGTGAATCATTTGCTTTTTTCTTTTCTTTTTTTTTAATGTTTTGTACTACTTGGCTATCCCGTCAACCATAAAACTATCACCAATCCATAAGATTAAATGCCAATAATAGATGATGGTGAATGTCACATTCAAACGTATTAAATAAGATATACGTATTTAGAACGTCATTAACTGATTTCTTTAAATAAATATTCTACTAATTATTTACTTTTTCGTTATTTAATACAAAAATTATGTCAATATGTATAAGTTGGTTATTAGTTTTAGCGATTTAGTTTGGTTGTATAATATGTATTTGTATAATATGGCGAAATTGGTCGACGGGATAACCAAGTAGTACGAAATGTCTTTTAGTATTTTTATTATATATATATATGTGCGTGTGTGTGTGTGTGTGTGAAATTTTGAGATAGGAGCCAGTAAAATCTTTGCAAGTTTCCCAATATTACGTCACAGGAGTCGTGGCGAGATAAAAATTTAGTAAAATAATAAACGCAGAAGCTTCACCAAGTTACACAGTTTCTGCTCCAAAATAGTTTATTAAAGTCATTCAGATAGAGCGGTAAATTCTTTCTCTGTAGTGACATTCCATCATAAAAACATAATTCCTGCAAGTCGTATAAAACCGATTCATCGAAAGAAAAAATAAAGAATTTCCCATGATCTCTCAGCTTCCTCACTTAAATCAAATACTAAAAGCTTCTAAAACATAATCTTTAAATATGATTTTCTTATGTTAACAGAATCTTATATCTAACATCGAGATTAAACCTAGCATTCTCGAATCTTTTACAGACGATAATTTTTATTTTAAAAGATAATTATTTAAATAATTTATAATCGTAATCGAAATTCGGATATTCTACAGACGATATCCAGTTACAGACAATTCATTTAAAACAAAAAAGAAAAGAAAGGAATTTATTGATACGCAATAAATATCAAATGCGAAGAAAAAAGAATGATATTTTTGAAAAGTATGGTTTTGGAATAAATTTAATAAGACTTTCTTATAAAAAAGATTGATAAAAACAAAAGAAAAATGAATTTTATCGGGAATTTTAAGAAATAAAGTTTAATTAAGAATATTTTTAATTTAGAGACATTTTTTAAATTTACACATATTGGAATAAATGTTTTTTAAGGCGAATTATGAATTTTTATCGTTTCTATAAAGGTTAATAGATTAGATCTAGTAACAGGATTTTAATTAAATAAGTTTTAAAAAGTACAGAATATTGTTAAAAGGAAATTAATATAGCATGAGGTTAAGTTTGGAGAAAAAAATGTAAATTTGTAAAATATATTTTTATTTTATAATGTATTCGAACCTGTATTAGTTTCTTTTATTCAATCTTTTAAATAACTGTTATTATTTTCTATAAGATCACGGTCTTGAATTACATTGAACATATATCTCCAGACAATCAAAGCACATTAATATATACTATTATTTTGAAGTGTCTCATCTTCCATTACGGAAAATAAGTTACTATTTTTGATAAACATAACTTTTTTCGAAATGTGATATTATTGCATGTATGACACTATAATATGAAATTTGTCCGAAACTCATTTATATAAGATTAGTAATAAAAGGAAAATACCTTAAAAGTAATAAAATGTTTACTACAATTTTTCCTTAGGTACCACATTTTATTGAAATGTTTCACATTTTATAGAATGAAGTTGTTGTATCACATATTCTAAAATTTTATTTTAACATTTTTAAATGGTATAAAATCTTAAATATTATTGTGAAAATTTTATACTGTGTATTTATAAGTTATAATAATTTTAAATTAATGATATACGTTATTAAATAGAAATTAGTATAAAAAAAATTAAGGCACATATAAGAGAAGACATGATTGGGACGCCACACTCGCTCCCATCCACTTTTTTCTAACACGTTTTGTTCGTTTATTACATGTAACAAAATGTTATGCAAGTGTTTATAAAATTTTAATGTATATGCTTAATGGAATTTTCATGTAAAAATGTGCAAGAGTTTTACAAAAATTCATCAAAAGAAAGACCTCATCCTGTACGTTAAAAAGAGCAATAAAAATACCCGTCTGAGTTTTCAAAATATCAGCATTTGAAATGTGCATGAAGCCGTACGCGAAAAATTTGTAGAATGCGAAGTGCCTATCTAAAAGAATGGAAATAACCAGCAATGTGTCTGTGTAAAGGATTTTGTTCGTAGCTCGAGAAAAGTTATTGAAAGGAGGATTAAAAACAATGCAAAGAAACTTTTAATTTGCGAACAATTTATATACATGCCTGTCTGTTTATTTATTCATTCACGCTTTATGCGCTGATATCCCGAAAACGGTTGGATTCGGACGGGTAGTTCCATTGCACTTTTCAACGTACATGACGATACCTTTCTTTTGATACCACACTCGTCCAAATCCGCAACTTACGAATGCGAACGTTCCCTAGTAAGATATAGATTCTTATGATGTTCTCTTTAAAGTATCACTTTTACTATTCAGCGGGGGAAAATCTATTGAGATTTTTAAAGATTTCGTTTCTAATATATTCTTTACAAAATTCGTAAAAGGATTATTTTAATTTATTTTAGACCAATGCATAACACTTTTTTTTCATTTATAATTTTTTTACTAGCAATGTAATAAGGGAAAAACTCCAAAGATTTCTTTTTCAATGAAAATTTTTCAATCTGCTTCCTTTTATTTTATTTTATTAATTTGTTTATTTTTTTGCAACAATAACATTAAAGAGAATTTTTCGAAATCGTTGCATACATTTTTTTTATTATACCTTTTTTTTTATTTTATCTTTTTATGTGCTAATTTTTGAAAAGAAATTTTTAGTAAGAAATAGAAAAATAAATATAAGAAATATAATTTTTTATTTAAAAGTGATTTTTCATGTTTTCATTATTTTATTCACTGTGTTTAATATATTTTCAGAAAAATAATATGTTTTTATAACGCATTTTCTAATGAAATAATCATAATAATAATAGAATTATAATAAGAATAACATCTTTCAAATAATCCTACGCATTTCCCTTATTATTACCAAGTTTCTGACTCATGATAAAAGGAAAATTGCAAATTAACTGTCGATAAAAATCCCCATATTCCGATGAGAAGACTTTTCTTTTGAATTGCAATTTTTAACAAAGATGAAAATATCGTTTCATAAAAACAAGAAATTCCCTACAGAGAATTAGACGTACAATAAAGAAAAATACAATAGAGCACCACAAATCCGCTGACCTAAAATCCGCCAGAGTCCGAAATCCGCATAGGTTTGCACATGTAAACATATTTCTTCCATAGAGCTAAAAGAACGAAGTCGAAAAAAATGATGATGTTATTCCAAAGCGAATGATCGATTCAGAACATTTTCATCGATGAGGGAAACTAGACAGATTTTCCGCTGATTAGCAAAACGAGTTTGACAAATGAGAAACCTGCATTTCTGGACAATTTTCACTGTTTGTGAAAATGCAGCCTTCTGATTAGTCATCTTCTTTCGCCAATGAGCAAAAAAGTCTACATGGATCCTGGTGTATTTTTGCAAAGAACGTATGCTTTCTATATATATGCAAAGTATATATAGTTATGCATGTATGATAAGAAAGTATATTTATGCAAAGAACGCAAAAGTTGGGGCTGAAGTGAAGATTAGAAGATGAGATGCGTACATGCGTTTCTGTTGCTGTTTTTATCATGTGCAAGATCTTGTATTTTATTCATTATTTAAGCTATTTTACAATATTTTTTTTCCTATGAAGTATATATATAAGAAAGCGAAAGCATGTTGAGAGCGAAAGCAATTTCTTAAAATAACAATATTGTCTTACTGAACGGAAAGTAATGACTACTTATAACTTGCAAAAAAATTTAAATTAGAACATTCTAAAGTTTTGAAACAGATAACTATTGATCAAATGTTTTCAAAAATAAGTGATTTAGAAATAATATAAATAAGTGAATAAGAAAAAAAAATATTTTGTTTGTCTTGTTTTCTTTTTTTTCATTGATAATAAAATAACTCAAAAATCTAATATTTTATTGCTATTAATGTTTTTATTTATTATCTTTTATTATCTGTATTATTATTATTATTATTTCAATGGCCTAAAATCCGCAAAATCCGAAATTCGCACGACATCCTCTCCCAAACAGTGCGGATTTCTGGCCCTCTATGTAACTGTAAAATGATGACCGAAACACTCGGTCGAATGCATTTAATCGAGAACTAGTGTAAATATACAGTGTCTCACTTCTTTTTTCTGTATGTTTGCAAAATTTTTAACAGTGTAGAGAATAAATATAAAATATTGTATGGCATATTGTTTAAAAAATAATAATTAGTTTAGGAAAAACAATAAACTCTAAAAATTGTAATTGCGGAGAAATAAAATATTTTTGAAAACAAATGCCAGCCTTAAATGTTGAGCGTAATCTATTTAATATTGATTTTCAATTTCCTCAAAATCAAACGAGTATTTTCAGAGAAAACGGACTTTTGCATTAAAAATAAAGTAAATCATTTACAAAAAAAAAAAAAAAAAAAAAAAAAAAAAAAAAAAAAAAAAAGCTTTACTTAATTATAAATTTAATTCTCATAAATATTTGATATATGTATAATTGCATGGTTTTAGCTTTTATATGAAAAGTAATATTCAGAATAAGATTTTAAGAACACCATATTTAGGAATATTAGTCATATCTCTTGAGACAATAAAGTGCACTATAATAGACCCTTATGTTTTGCAATGATTGATGCTTCATAATGGACATAAACTCTCTTATTTGATAAAGGTAACAGTTGGGAAAATATTGTAGTTTTACGTTAAAATGCTGTACAAGATAAAGTATATTAAGCATTATTTGTCTTAATAATCGAGGGCTTTAAAAATAGGAAAAGAAATTTCAAGGATATTTATATATATATATATACATTATACGGTTATTGATTATGGGAAACATTCAGTTTTAGACATTTTCTGGAATATTTAAAGATATAATTGTCGTATTCTTCTGGAGCTTCGGGATCATAAAGAATATATTTGACTTTATATTTATCAAGGATGATGTGATCAGAAAGACAATTATGGAAACAAGAAAAAAAGTAAGTAAGCAAAATAATATATGAGACTCCCATGTACATAAAAATGCACGAAAAAATTTATAGCTGCAGAATACAAATATGTGGATACTTTAGATTAATTGATAACACGATTTATCAATCGGTAAATGAATTATAACAGATATGACATTTCCATGTGGGTGAAAAAAGTCCGGGCCAGGATTCGAACCAGGGATGTATTGGCTGAAGCCAATACATTCCTGTGTCATAATCCGATGTAACATCCCTATGTAATAATGTATTCTAATAATGTATTCATGTATTTTAATGTACAGGGTAATCTGAAATATTATTGTTATTATTATTGAATATTTTGTCCTGCTAATTGTAATTCCTGATAATAAGTGCTATTATTTAAAAAAAAAACAAAGAATGTATCGTACAATTTCCTCATATATGTATTCCGCAGCGAAAAATCATTTCGTGTATTTTAATCCGCAGGGTGATACCAAATATTATTAATATTTATCACTTTTATTGGGTCCCTAATTGTTTTGTGATGAAACCGTTGATAAATTTAAAGTCAAACATATTCTTCAATTACCTGGAATGTTTAAAAAAATCCGACAAACATATTAATATTTGGACAAATGTCTAAAATTGAAAGTGCTTGTAATTAATTCCTGTAATATATATAAACACATATAAGGGCACTCAATACTCTCTCCCATACATAAACATATATACATATATAAAGAGATTGTTCTCTCTCTCTTTATAAATATATATGTACTAACTAATCCACCCGGCGTTGGCCAGGTCCATAATAATGATACTAAACGAAATTGAAATTTGTATGATTTTAAATTTAAGTCGAAATATGTAGAAATGTATTGTCTGAAATAAATGACCGCTGATTGTGTGAAAAATCGGTTTAAATTAACAAACAACTAATATTCAGCTTTAGAAATACTCAAAAAGACTGCAGTTGGAAACGCGGGAAGGAATATGTGCGATTTTCATGTTAAAGTATTGATATTTATCCGTAAAAATCACTGTCAAATCACGTAAGTAATTACTTTTGTTTACATAGAAATCCCGAGTGAAATATGTTGAATTTCAAACTAATTATATCACTCTGAAATCTGACTGTACCATGAATGAAATTACTCGATGATTACCTAAAAGATATAGTATTATACACTGGTGTCATAAAGCTAAGCATGATTCGTAAAATGCTCAAAACATGGAGTAAATATTCGTAAAATTGTTTAAAATTACTTGTGGAGATTAATTGGTTGAAGAAGTATCATTGGTTTTATGCAAAACTTTTTTTCGACTACGTCATGCGCGAAATACCTGCGCATGTCGGAATATTTATAAACCGGTTCATGCGGTGTAAACAGTTCAGACCAATTTCGTAGAGCTGATGTGCCAAGAAACATTGTTACGATCAAACAGGAATAATGATGGAAAAAGATGCTAACTGGAAATGTTAACGAAAGGAAGAATCTTTGAAATGCTCGAATCCGGACGATCACAAACCAAAGGCGAAATTTTAAAATGGAGGACCCAATTCACAGTCAAGTAAAATCCAGACACCTCACTGGTCGTGTGGAAGGGGTGAAAATCACGAATTTGTTTCTCCATTTGAAAAAGAAGGAGGGTTAAAGTAATTTTTAAGCGATTGTTACCGTCTGTTCTTATTTACGATAAACCATCGAAATTAACTCAGTTAAGATATTTTGATGACATTTTATAGAACGAGAGTGAAAAATTTTGATTATAAATGAAAACAGATCAGATTTACTTTAAAATTGCCGTTACGATTTTTTCTCGGAAAAAGGAGTAAGGCGACATTTCCCATACCGCTCAGAGATTATTCTCTGAAAAGGACGCGGATCAATGACCAATAATGCGCTTGGATTTCACCGGACTGTGATTTTGGCCCTCCATTTTAGAATTTCGCAAACCAAAGTGTTTCGAATTCTTAACGTAGACCAGTTAGTGATCTCAAGACTGTGACAGAGGTTTCAAAGTACGGAAGTTGTTTACCCGACGACCAGTACCAGGTCGACCAAGAGTCACAACCCTTCGCCAAGACCGATATCTGGCAATAAGTGCGTGACGTCACAGGGGCAGTACTACCAGAGAACTGGTTTCAGCGCTCACAGTAGCCACAGGAACACGAATTTCGAGACAAGCTGTTAGTCGAGACAAGTACCCTTATGTTTAGATTACATAATCTATCCGTAATCTAAACATAACCTAACTCCAACTTAACTAGAAAATAAATATAACGTAAGACTAGCCGTAACGTATTTGCAACGTAATCGCAAGCTAACTGTTACCTAACTATAACCAAATTCAAACTTAGCACTAACTATAAACTAAATATCCTAACCATCACGTGCTACAAAGTACTTTAGTTTCACTTTCCATCTCCACGATTTCGCATTATGTTTCGTGGAACATTCGCCACGAATCATGGCCACCCGCGGCCGAGTATATAAGGCGTGCTATGCTGAATGATGGTTTTGATGAATGTTTCAGTTTCCACCCTCACGATGAGCACACTTTCGTCAACTTACCTAAATCTGCACAATACTCTGATTATCAATCTATCCGTATGTATATTGCCGGACGGGATGAGGATACAAATAGCAATTTAAGATTTTTTCTGAAATTTCTATTTACATATAACGGTAACCACCACTCAATTAGGATCCTAATACTGATATATAAGATCCTCCTACTTGGCTCGCTGCTGTTTGCTTCACCAAATAGAAGGCAAGCTGTGCATGCTCTGTAAAATATGTTAGTTCCAATTTTATCTTCAGGAGCTCACTCATATCCTAACAATCATATATCCGAAGGAAACTCCTTATTAAACCTATTCGAAGATAAAGTAGTCGAGAGGGTTGGAAAATGTATTAAGAATTTATGAAATTTAGTGACATTGTTATTTTGACCTGAACGAAATCTGAATTCGGAAAATTCATTCCAGTGAAAAATAAACCAATCTGAGCAAGGTACAGTTGCAACGTGAATTAAACTTAAAAATCCAATATGAAAAAACCGAAATATGACCGGAAGCAAATCTGAACCGGAAAAAAAATATTCCAATGAACCATAACCTGATCCGATTGCGAAGAAATAATTTCTGTATGCATGTAATTTGAACCGAAAATAAAAATTCAAATTGAAAAATCCAAAATTCTGAAACAGACAAATTATTCCAAGCAACCATAATTGGAATTGATCCAAAATAATTTCTATGGACACGAACCCAATTCGAACATGAAAATTTCATTTGAAAAAATCTTAATTTATAATCGATTGTTGTCTCATGGCGATCTTCATTGGTCTATCGCGTCCGGAAATTTGCTGCAAAAGGCCAAGTTTAAAAATATCATTTAATAATCGTCAACTTGTATCGAACCATTTAAAGACATTACATTTTTAAATAAAAGAACCTGTTAATCTTTTGAGTTTACCAATACAAATTAACTCATGTTTGTGTAAATAGGTAGCAACTCTTATTCAAAAATAACGTTAATGGCTACAATCTGGAAACACTAACGAATCTACGTTCGTGTCTATTTTAAATGTTAGGTGTAAAAAGAAATTTATGTTTTTTTAACATGAAAGAATAATTTATATTAAAAATATGACCTAAAATTAAACAAAAAAAGGAAATTAAAATTAACTCAAAGACAGAAAATGATTTTTTGGTAGGAGATATACTTTTATTAGTATAAAGAATATTATTTTTATGTTATAAATCTTTTTTAATCATAATTTTCTATATTATAAGGATCGAGTTATGGTTTTTTGAATTATTTATGTCGGTTTGAGGTTTCACTCGGGTCATGTTTCGGGCTTTTTCAAATGTAATATTGAGGTTTTGTTCGGATTCATGAACACGGAAATTATTTTGTCTTGCTCGGATTGGGTTATGGTTCTTTCGCATATTTTTATCGGTTTCAGATTTCGTTCGGGTCTTATTTCAAGTTTTTTTTCAAAAACATTTTTTAAGTTCAGGTCTGGTTCATGTCCACGAAATTATTTTGTCTTGTTCGGATCTGGTTATTATTCTTTTGAATATTTTTGCCGTTTTCAGATTTCGTCGGGCTAATATTTCAAGTTTTTTTTTTTTTTTTTTTTGTAACAATTTCTTAAGGTTCGAATTGAATTCATATCCATGGAATTTATTTTATCTTGTTCGGATACGGTTATGATTCTTTCGAATATTTTTGTCAGGTTCAAATTTGGTTCAATTCAAATTTCATTATTTTTTAAAGTTCGGGTCGGGTTGTGCTTCCACGGAAATTATTTTGCCTTTTTCGAGTGCTTTACTGGAATAGTTTTGTTAGGTTTAGATTTGGTTCGGTTCAGATTTCGGGATTTTTAAACAAACTTTTTAGTGTAGGATTCGATTCATGTCCATGGAAATTATTTTGTCTTGTTTAGATCTGGTTATGTTTTTTTGAAACATTTTCGTCGTGTTCAGATTTCGTTCGATTCAAATTTCAGGTGGTTTTTCTAATTGATTTTTAGGTCCAGATCGGATTCATGTTATTATATATATTATCATTGTAACCAGATTTGAAACTATTCTTTTATTAATAATTTCTAATTTCTAATTTATTTCGCTATATTTATTATGGTGTATGAATCGTCTGCCAATTCGATCAATTGTACGCCAAACAGCCATTTTATTTTTGTTTAAAAAAATTAAAGCCATAATAAAATTTATTAATTTCATTCATAATGTCATTAAAAAAGATTAAAATCACTCAATTGTTTTTTTAATTTTTAATACTTAACTATACTCTAAGTAAGGGAATCTTAAAAAGATTAGATTACACGTTATTTTTATCTCAATTAGATAGAAAATTTTCCAAGTATCTGCGACAGACATATTGTGGGTAGAAAATAATCTACATGTAAAATGTTACAATTGAACCGTGAATTAGTCAAGCAATATCACTTACTTGTAATGTCTTTAAGATTTTTTATTAACTTTAACTTATATTAAAACTAAGCATTAAAAAAGTTAAGCAATACTATTAAGCCTGAATGAGATCCGGTGGAAACAAAAATCTGCAAAAGAGAAAAGAAAAATTTGACATTAGTCATCTATCTTAAACTTCCTGCTTCCGAGTTTATATCAAACAAAAAATAAAGGTATGTATTCCTAATGCACTGTAAAAATGTTCTTTCATTTTCAACGCAATCCTTTGTTGTGAAAAAAAAAACAGACAGTTGTTGTAGACACGCTTGAGAGATAAGAAAGAATTTGATGAATGTGATAACATTGGTATCCCAAAGTATGTACAAAATAAATGAGAATTGTCTTATTTTCAACACCAACCAACAGATATTAAAAAAATACAATTTAAGCACACATGAAGCAAAATACTTGAACCAGCTATTAAAAGGTTAGAAATTTACTGTTTACTGAATCATACACAGCAAAAGTACAGAAAATTAATAATTGTGATTTTTCTTACTGGGCCCAAATATTTTTAGCCAAGGTGAAAAATTGCAATTAAAATCATTCATTTACCATTAAAATTATTGTGTTGAAATTATTATAGTTTAGTTGCGTATTCAGAATTTTCTTGATTTATATTACCTGCAATTTATTCTATTGAGCTGACCAGATGTTATAATCACGCATGGGGTAATTAATATATGTATATATATATATATATATATTTAAATATTATGTTTAATACTCTGAAAGGTTACAGATAATCGATATTACCTTACTAAGAAGCACTGTGTATCGTTGCACGCTTGATGCGAAACCGCACAATCAAACATAGTAAATAGTTACTCATAAAAATGTGTGACATTCCAGGAAAGTTTGGTGCAGATATGTAACCTTACACGCTATTATTGTAGATGCTTAGAGGCAATTATTGTGTAACCTTACACAGGAATTGTGTTACATTACACAAAATTATGGTGTAACCTTATACACAGTTACTGTGAAAGATTACAGGTGAATGTGGTGGAATCTTCCTCCTACAGATGTGTAATCTCACAAAAAAATACTGTGAAAGCTTACAGTTACAATAGCTTACAGATAATTGCAATTTAACCTTACACAGTAATTTCTGTTTTTCACAATATTATGGTGTAACCTTACACATAGTTAATGTAGAAGATCACAGACAAATATAGTGTAACCTTACACAAGATTTTTTGATATATTTCAAAATATTATAGTGTGTCCTTACACGCAATTATTTTGTAAGATTACAGAAAAATTTGGTGAAAGTTTACTCCTATAGATATGTAATCTTACACACAGCTACTGTGTAAACTTACTGGAAATTGTGGTACAACTTTACACATATTATGGTGTGAACTTACACAATAGCTGAGTAACATTACACCAATTAAATCCGGTGAAAACCATTATAAGATGTCTTCAGTTTTATGGTGTAACATTGCACCAAATGTTTCACAGTGTAAATCGATTCCCACCTGGTCAATTTTTTGCTTACTTGAAAATATTCACTTCGTAGGATAAATATACCAATCACTATGATTGTGTTAAAATAATTGAACTGTCATCATTGATCGTTATGTAGGTTGTTCCACCAATTTCAACTTTGCTTGTAAAAATGTACTTGAAGGAAAAACAGAAATGCCTTGATACTTCTCTGTGATTGCGGATAAGCATTTAAAGTCAGCTACATGGTAGTTCTCCATTGTATTTATAAAAGGATATGAGTTAGGAGAATATAATTTATATCGGTGGAAAAATGTCTGCCACATAATTACTGCCGGGTTAACCAAGGTTTGAAGAAAACGCTGAATGATTAGTTCTATGGTCGTGGTTGGATTCGTGAACTTAGACTCCAAATGCAAATTTATATTAGATGAATAGATGGTCGAAATAACCTCTGAATACAGCATAACGTTAAGTGATGAACAAAATTTTATTCTACAGAAACACTTCTTGACGTTTTCTTCGGTTATTCAGTCGTTGATTGACCTTGTATTGTACGTTACGTTCGAACATTCACATAACTGCCTTATTTACGCACCTTTTTGACATAGTCAAGCTGATACAAGAAAGCGTAGGGAAATTGCTTACATATATTTGCTGGTAATCTGTTCTATGTTTCATACGCATATTTTTTTTCAATATTTATGCATTTTATTTATTGTAATAATCTAATATCTGCAATTATATTTTTTCAAAACTTAGAAAATCAGAAATGATAGCTTATATTATATATATATATATATATATATATATATATATATAATACTGTTTACTGTTGTAACTGCCATTTACTCTTACCAACAAAAAATAAAGACGTTTCGATTTTTAGAAGATAAATTAATATATTTTTAGATATACTTACTTTCTCAAGATAGAAAAAAAATTAACAAACTTTATAAATGTAGCATTTCGAAATGAATAACATTATATTATTATACATTAGTACAGAGTGTCTCATTTATTTTGCAACCCACGTAAATGGGAAGCAAATGAACAATGCGATTGCACACGCACACCGTTAGCGCATGTAGCGGTGAGTAGGGGCGAACGAGCATCACTGCCAACACGCTAAAAAACAGCACGAGACATTTCAGTCCTAAGAAAAACGAATTGAAATGTAGATTTTCGTCTTTGTGCTACGTGCAGAAAAATGCGCGTTTGTTAGTGAACATTATTTTCGAAAGTCTTCGCATAAAAAACAACGAACGTTTTGAATAGAAATTTCTAGATTTGGTGGGGTCAAATAAAAGCACAATTAAGCCAAACGTGAACCATTTTCAAACAGAATTGACTTTGGAATCGAAAAGAAAGAACCGTACGTCATTTGTCCTAACTAACCACAAAATGAAGGAAATGGAGAAGAAAATCAAGGAGAAACCTATGGCGACCTCAGTCAGAAAATTAGATTTACAAACAAACATTCACTGTAACCACACCTTAAAACGATAGAAAGTGCAAGCTAATCGCGCCACATTGGTGCAGGAATTGAAGGCACGTGACCCAGCGCATCGGCTAATTAGAATAGGACTGTGGCCTCCACGCAGTCCAGACCTGTCACCGCCCGATTTCTTCTAGCTTTGCAATTTGAATAATCTCCTAAGTGGTAGCCTCGATAACTGAATTGAAAACTGACATTGCGGAAGAGATACACGCTATCACATCAAACACACTACTAAATGAGTCTCAAAACGTCCTGAAACGGGTTCAGATTTGTAAAGATGAATACGTTTGTCTCTTACAAAACCTTTTGTAACCATTTAAGCCCTTCTGTAAAATAAAAAAAACAATGTTTATACATTGTTCTTTTTATTGGGGGGGGGGGTGTGGAGGTGTTGCAAAATAAATGACAAGAATGAATAAAAACAGCGCAGATTGATGGTAAAATTTTTAAAACACAAACGAGTTAATAACGTTTTGTATCAAATGTCACCTCTTATGCCCGATATTTGTCACATTTTTGAAAAAGCACCAAGATTTTTTATACGAAACAAATATTCAACCTTCCATAATGAAAACTTTAACTTCTTATATTTTGAAAGTTATGTCGTTCGCCTGTATAAAAATACACATTACTCTAAAAAAAATCTTTGTGCTTATTTCTCGACTTATAGTTCTGAAATAGGCGCGTTTTAAATAGAGAATGTCATCTGGGTGGTTCTTGCTTTTTATACTTTTGAAACCGTAGAAGAAGGTCAAATGCAGGAGGATTCATTTGATCACCTTTGTTTCTTACCAAAATTTTAGACCATAAGTATATTTTTAATATTATATTTAAAAAAAGTAGCAAGAAAAAAGAAAAGGAAGAATGTAATTTCAAGTAGTTCTCACACAAAAATAAACTATTAGGTTTTAACATTGTTTTAGATTACAAAACAAAACAAAATAACACATATATATGTTTATTTATTTAACACTTGTTTTTTATCACAAACTAGCAGCATTCACCCGCTACGCTGGTCAGTGTCTTTTAAAGAAACATTGAATCAAACGAAATTTTTATACCATAGTAATTTTAGTTTTATATGGTATTTTAGACTGTCTGTCATCGGTGAAAAGTCCATCATCTAAAAGCAAAGTTCAATGTTAGTCACCAATGAATGACCTAGCACTCAACATGTTAAGAGTTTTAATCACAAAAAAATTCATTCAGCGGAACTTCTAAAATAAAGCCAACCTTTCGTAATTGGGTTCATCTGATTTAAAATATCTCTATAAGAATTCAATTAAACAACGTAGAATGCTATTTTCATTTGCTATAAAATTTCAGAAAATTTATACAACTAATAATGTAAGTTTAATTAAAATCTATCTAGTAGAACTTAAGTTATATGTGGACGGAATGAAATTTCACTTTGCGTTTTATATATCTTAAGATAAATATAGCTTACATAATCATTTTAACCTGATTATAGAATAGGGTGGATCGAAAATTTTTTTTTCACTGTGTCAAAACCTACCCTACCTATGCGGAAAAGATGTTCTCTTGGATGAAGATTAGGGGAAAAATAATTTAAAAAATTAATTTTAAATTTTAATACTGCCACAATGAGGTTGAATTTCGAAAAAAAGTGAAAAAAGACCTAATTTTGGCTAGAATATTTTTTATTCAAAATAATAGTTTAAAAAGTTATCCAAAACCTACCTATGCGTAAAAGATGTTATATTATATACTGAGTATGAGAAAAATAATTTAAAAAATTAATTTCAAAATTTAAATCTACCGCAATGTGGCTCAAATTTATGTATTTGAACGTTTTTACGGTAAAAAATCAACTTTTGTTTTGTAAAATAAAATATGAATTTTAGACATTTTTAACATTTATTACAATGGGAGGATATTTAATTGATTACAAGATAAAAACTTTAGTTTCTTATTTAACAGCTTCATTAGTATTAAATCAAGAAAAATCGTCAACATTGCAATTGGCGATAATGAAGTTCGGTATTGAGAATCGACATGAGATTTTGTAATTTAATTCAATTTTTATAAAACTGTCTCTTATGTATGGTCCATACACAGCAGAAATACTTCAGTGACTCTTTTGATTATTAGTTTTGTAGAATGAGGGTTGCGCGAATAGATATTATTGATAGTAGATCTTATTGCCACTGAAATGATTGCTGGATTTACATATTGCTTCTGAAATCATGTCGTTACTAAATCCGTCAGTTAGTGGAGGTTCGACACATTTTCCCATTTAATTAAATCTATGAAATCCGTCGCAAAAGGTCAAAAAGTTGGTAAATGGAAAATATAGATAGTTTTTATGCAATGATTGGGATTACAGCAGACCGTTTGATTTCACTCGCGCATTTTTAGAATTCATATATTGACATAAATGAAAATGCAAAAAGCTTCTAACATGCTGCGAATAATCTTTCTATTTCACCAGTGAAACATTTATGCCCAGCCGCGGTTCCATCCACGCTGCAAAAAGATGACATAGTGAAACTTCATTGGTGTGTAACTACCACAAAAAACATTGTTGTGGACGCTTGAAGATCAGTCCCATATTTCGAATAACACATCCTTTAACATCTATATTAACAGATATTACGTCACAACCGATAGCAACCAACTTTGTTACATGTATATTATTGTTAACACATGCCAAAAAATGTATGTCGTGTTTTCAAATTGTTTGGTACTCTCCCGGAATTTATATATATGTGGCCGATGTATTCGGAACCCAGTTCTTTTTTCAAGCTCATGTCTGCTTCTATTATCATTTTTCTTCTGTTGTTTTCTAGTGATGCAGTCAGTCTTTACACCCATAAAAGTTTAAAGAAAATGGCCATGGTCATAATCTTTTACAAATGACTAAAGAGAATGACTAAAACGATGGAGTGGTCTTTGGCTTGTTTTGTCATGCAGATTTTTTTCTGTCAGTAGCATTCGATTCATAGTTTTGTGAGATAATGTCCACGTCTTGAAGTGCACAAGACACGATGGCAGTACCTGCTTGGTCGGAAGTGCCCAAACTCTCCAATATTCTGATGATGCGACACCTAGCTCGGCAGCATTTTGGCTTTTCAATGATAGCTGATGATGTAGAAAAGTGAGTTTGATATCAATACGTCGGTTTAGTTTACACTCAACATTCATATTCAAATCTATTGAACTGAAAAAAAATAGGCAGTATTTTCGGAAATGGTCCAAAAGACTGTAGTAGCTTTCAGTATCTTATTTTGTTTTACAAAAATTAAGAAGAGCGCAATATTTGTCGTTAAACAGTTTAATTTTTCTTAAAAGGCTGCTGTGGTAAGTTATTGAGATTGAATCTCATTTACAGGTCACTAGTAACTTATTAGCAACTCCTTCTCACTGGCAGGAAATAAATAGATGTTGACCTTTTCTTTCTTCGGTTATTCTTTAAATACCAATATGTAAATTTTATAACTTTTTGTATTAGGGAGCATATTTACTGGCATATCAAAGCTAGACCCAAATAGGGTGTAATTCATATCTCTGTCTTTTTTTATTTTATTTTAACAACGCCATGGTACAGTAATATTCAAGGTACACTAAGCTACACAATACACAAGCAGACAAATTCTAACTGAAAAAACTGGAACTGCCAGTTTTTCGAAACTTTAAACTACTTGCAGGAGTATTAAATTTCGAAATTAGTTTTATTTATTTATTTATTTTTACTTAATATCCATGCAATATAATATTTCTTACGCAAAGGTAGGTTTTGATTGATATTAAAATGTTTATTTTGCATCAAAATTAAATCTAACCAAATTTAGATCTTTTTCCGTTTTTTCAATATTTTATCGAATTTTCAACTTTTTTGTGGCAGTATTAAATTTTGAATTTATTACTTATTATTGTTTTTTACTTAACCTCCATACGATATAGCATCTTTTCCGAACTGTTGGATTAAAAAAAAATATTAAAGTAATTAGTTTTTGACAAAAATAACCTAACCAAAATTCGGTCTTTTTTCAAATTTTTTCGAAATTTCAACCCTTTTGTGGCAGTATTAAATTTTAAAATTAATTTTTTTTATTATTTTTCCCTTAATCTCCATACAATAGAACATCTTTTCCGCATAGGTAGATTTTGATTAATGGTAATTTTTAGGTAGCTTTCATTACAAAAAGTAAAAAGCTACCTATTGCAGCCGTCCGGAGGAAAGCACTTCCGGAAAATTTTGGTATATTTTCACCGATCATGACCCCCAGACCCCAAAACCACCCTCCGTTCAAATGTTGACATATATATATATATATATATATATAACCATATATATATATATATATATATCTGATTTTTGTCATGCGATAACTAACGTATTTATGAACCGATTTGAATGAAACTTGGTATGTACATAGTACATATAAATGTCTCGACCGAGTTCGTTGGTCAGCATCATCCGCCATTTTGTTTCAAAATGGCGGCCATTTTAAATTTTTTAAAAAATTTAAAATTTAAAATTAAATTCGAAAAAATCAAAATTTGAAAAATATTTTTCTTTTACGTGTTAAAACTTAAAACAACGATTCCAGAACACTTTTTATTTTGTCTATATCTTAGAAAATGATTGAGTTATAGCACTTTGAATTTTTCTTATGGCTGACATTTTGAAACGATCTGATTTTTGTCACGTGATAACACGCGTATTTATGAACCGATTTCAATGAAACTTGGTATGTATATAGTGCATACAAATGTCTCGACCGAGTTCGTTGGCCAGCATCATCCGCCATTTTGTTTCAAAATGGTGGCCATTTTAAATTTTTAAAAAAATTTAAAATTTAAAATTAAATTTGAAAAAATCAAAATTTGAAAAATATTTTTCTTTTACGTGTTAGAACTTAAAACAAAAATTCCAGAACACTTTTTATTTTGTCTATATCTTACAAAATGATTGAGTTATAGCACTTTGAACTTTTCTTATGGCTGACATTTTGAAACGATCTGATTTTTGTCACGTGATAACACGCGTATTTATGAAACGATTTCAATGAAACTTGGTATGTACGTAGTACATACAAATGTCTCGACCGAGTTCGTTGGCCAGCGTCATCCAACATTTTGTTTCAAAATTGTGGCCATTTTAAATTTTTAAAAAAAATTAAAATTTAAAATTAAATGCGAAAAAATTAAAAGTTGAAAAATATTTTTCTTTTACGTGTTAAAACTTAAACCAACGATTCCAGAACACTTTTTATTTTGTCTATATATTGAAAAATGATTGAGTTATAGCACTTTGAATTTTGCTTATGGCTGACATTTTGAAATGGTCTGATCTGAACGATCCATCATGTTGCTTTAAAATGGCATACACTTTATGATATCGTGGAGTTTGGCGACTCTCTAAATCGCTTAAAATAAAACCAGGTTGAATAAAAGATGACTAATTTCTAAAAATTCCTATTAATATTCAGTCTTGAGAAAAACTAGTATTCAATCTTATAAAATCACTAATTTTATAAGATTATTTCCACTAATTTGAGCTTAGTATTTTTGAACAATGTAACTTACTTTAAAATAAATAAATAAATATATAAGTATATGAAAGCTACCTCTTCCTCCCGGCATTGCCGGAAGGACTTTTTTTTTTCGCCATAGACAATCGATCCACCCTATTATAGAACTCTCTTTCAAAATAATAGATTCAATAGATTTTTTTCTACAATGAGTTATACGAAATCCAGGCTTTCTTTTATATAGATAGATTGAAAAATTCAGCTTTTTGCGCCTAAGACATCGCCAAATTAGAAAAATGTGAAGTATTTCCCGAACTACTGGACTTAAAAGAATTTTTTTAATATCATTCGATGCAGCATGAAAAAATACACTAAAATATGGTTTCAGTTCAAAAATAAATACAAAATCTGATCTATAAAGATAAAGATTGAAAATTTCAGGTTTTTGCGTGGATGACATCGCCAAATTAGGAAGATTTAGTGGAACTAGTGGATTTAAAAGAATTTGTTTGGTACCATTTGATTCAGCTTGAAACAATGCACTAAAGTATGTTATCAGTTAAAAAATAACTACAAAAAACGATTTTTAAAGACTTTTTGTTTAGTTCGTTCTTTTTTGACACCTCTTAGGAGTGGAATTTTCGAAAATCCCTTCTTAGCGGCACTCGTATTTATAAGAAGTATTTTTGCCCCAATTTTCAAGATTTTTGGTTCGGTAGATTTTTTTGTGCTGTGATTAATACGAAATCCAGACTTTCTTATAAATATATATAGATTAAAATTTGAATTAATGTCAAAATTCTATCAACTGAGAATTTACATTATTAATTTAAGATTCCTCTGATGTCTTAAGAATAATGAAAGCAGTGATGTATGTTTATATTTTGTTTAGAAAACATTTTAGGTCATTTTATGTCTTTTTACATTAAAACTATAGACAAACATAAATTTTGCTGTCTAATTTTTAGCTGTATGATGTGTACACACGCGATATTAACATTTAACTGAATCACGCAATTGAGAAAACTTGGTTTAATTTTAAGAGTTTAAACATATTTTCCAGAAGAACAATTTTTTAACATTAGCTCATATTCTCATTCTTAATATAAATTATATATAACTGCATTTTATGAAAAGAAATAAAAAATAATACATACACACATATATATATATATATGCACCAATAATATATATATATATATATATATATATATATATATATATATATATATATATATATATATATATATATATATATATATATACTAATAAAAGAAATGTTATTGGGCCTATTTTGTTCTCTGTTTATGTGTGTGAGCATTGGCAATGGATAGGTAAGTACACCATATTTAGAAGTCTGAAAATCTGGATGAGGCTAGAGAAAGAGATGCTCCAATACACCTGAGACTCAGATTTTCCATTTCTTTATAATGATCCGAGGTTCCAGTCAGCACCACTGTGGCAAATCAGCACTTGGTATTAGTACTTGGACTATCAGCAAGTACTGTAGTTTCAAAATTGATCAAATTAGTATTTACTAGACTGTTTAAGTCGTAGGAAGGTTTTAGGGAAGGAAAATTTCATTTCTTTTGCATTTTGAAGCTGTTCCGCCCACTTTTATTACTGTATTACCTTAATGAAAATAACAGAAATTTTTTAGTTCCTAACGGTGCTACTTATTAAAAAATACTAATGTTAACAATTTCAATTTGAAATATCTTCTCATGTTCTTTTTCATTTTTTAAACTATTTTTTCTGTTGATTAAAAATAAAATAAAATAAATAAAAAAAGAAAAAACATTCTTTAAAAATATCTTTACTTTTAAAACGACGTTTTTCTTTTAAAAAATAGTAATAAAAAAATAAACATTAATATGTACCTTTAAAATTAGTTGAATGGTAATTTCTTATTTTTTATATGACAGCAGATTAAAAATCCGCATCCGCTTTCGAAATAGAAACATGTTTAAAAAAGTAAGAAATTCCCCACTTATGACACCATTATCTTCCAAATTTTATCTTTGTTTTAAAATATACTTTTACTTATTTTCTTAGAAAAATCCTTTTTTGAACCTCCATTTCATATTTTTCGCACTTTCTGTATATTTTTAATCCCGCATTACCATGATCTTTAGTATTCGAAATATAAAATAACAAACAATAACGAATTAATTATGGTACCATAATTATTTCTAAAGATGACGGATTTTAAAAAATATAAATACTTACTATTTAAAATAATTAAAATAAAATAAAATAAAAAGTAAGAAGTCCTTTCTTAAGACTTTCAGAACTTTTTTCTTTTCCAATACTTTAAAAAATACTTTACATCTATCTATATACATACACCTAATTGCGCCCAAAACACATATTTGAACTTCATTATAACTCACGCTTTAAAAGGCGAATGGGGAGGAGGGGAAGATGTACTGTTTATATTTTATCAGAATTTTTTTGCCAGAATTAAAAATCTAAATGCCAAAAATTAAGTAGGTACTCTATATATTGGAGGGGTAGTCTCATTTCGAATAGACAAATTTTCATTTAAAGCTATATAATAAGACATTCCACATTTTACACAACCGGCGGCTTTTGGTTCTATGTTCTATTTTCCTTTAAATTGGCTGTACAAATTATAGAAATTCAACTATTAAATATACTAAATTACTATAAAAAATCAACAACAAAAATTCAAGAATATACGCTAATGATAGTAGTAGGATCCCTAACTCTACGTTTAATTTGAAAAAAAAAAAACCTTTTAAAAGCTTAAAACCGTCCAAACCCGAGTATTATGCCGAAGGCAGTTAAATCTCTAAAGGGAGGAGTTCGATTGGAAATAATCCCCATTAAATATATGCAATCAAAATAGATTAAATTTTTTGTAACACTGCTGATTTATGTTCTTTTGAATGCATTTACTGTGAAAAAAATATTCTCATTTAAAGTTTGGTACATTCGCAGTATGTAGAAAACGTTTTAAGCTCAGATACGTAGAGTAAATTAATATAATACATAACTTTCATAAGTTTTTCTGAGAAAGTTTTGAAATGTAAATTTAACCTAAAATTATACCTTTATTAGCCTCCGATGCTATTTCTTTCAGACGAGTTAAAAAGTGTCGTGTCAAAAATTGTGACCCACTTTTTCATAATCTGGTCGTTAAAACGAGACATTCATACAATCTATATAATTAAAAGACGTGGCTGTTTTTTTAGTTATCAGCTCTGAATTTTCTACTCAACCGATTTTGATAATTATTTTTTAAAATGAAAGATATTTATTTGAAGCTGTGCCATTTTAGCTATTTTTTAATTTATTTCCATTTTTATATTTTATTTTTAATTTTAAATGCTTTTTACGATATTTCTTCAAAATGAGGGCAACTTAGTTTACCTTTTCTCTAGATAATAAAAGTTTATTTTCCATTATCACTTTCCACCTGTCAGAAGCTTTATTTCATCAGTGAACATGTCCTCGCATTTAAAAGAAAAAAGTTAATTGTTTTCGTAAAATTTAACCACAATAAAATGATTGCACTAATTGAGGCAAAAAAAAATATTTACTGAGAAATAATATTAAAAATGTAAATAAAATAACAGAAAATAATTTATGATAAAAATTAATGTCTAAAGCAAAATAAGAAAAATTTCAAATGAGGAAAATGGTGTCATTCATTCACCAGATAAATGGGAGTTACAATATTATTACGGATGCCTTTTTCATATTACTAATAACAGTAACTTTCAAAAAAGATTTGAAGAGAAAATGACGTCATTATTTAAAACATCGCATTTTTACTCAAAACGATATTAGATTTCAATATTTCTTTTCATTATGGACACTGAGATTGTGATTTTACTATCAGATTACTTCAAATAAGTGAAAATAATGTCACAGTAAAAAGGAAATTAGTTTTTTTTAATAAAACTATTTTTCTGTGAGTGCATATAAAATAAAATTTCTGAATTTCGCCCGCACTCAGATTACAATTTTAACTAAAGATGTGCGAATATTTGCATGCAAAACTGTAGCTGGCAAACTTGACATTAAGTTTGGAAATATATTTATTATATATTGATCAATAACGTAATTAGTTTTGCTTTTTATAAAACCAAATCGATCGGGTCTTTTAAACAATTCAATCGTCGAATTCGACGGGTTTCCACTCGTTTTATTGTTAAAATGCATTTCCTTTTTCTCAGAGTCTATAAAAAAACGTTTAAACTAAAGAAAAAATCCGTTTTTGATGAATCTAGTCATTAAAGAAGTAGCATGTCAAATTGTATATCTTTATTATCCAGCAATTCCAATGTCTCAGAGAGAAATTGCGAATCAGTTGGGTATTTCACGCCGTTCTGTTTTCTATTATATTGATAAACACAAGAAAAAGGAAGTTAGTTCATTGCATTCTAAATGGGGCCGCCCTTCTAAAAAACCTCTATCTTTTTTTTTTTTTTTTTTTTTTTTTTTTTTTAATCGAAGGAGAAACTGAATTCTGCAATGGCAGAATCTACATTCAACTTGTAATTTATTTTCGCTTAAAGTGTTACAGTGTTTTTTTAATATAAAAATTCAGTATTTTGTCATAAATTTGACTTATTAAATTTTCTGAAACTCTTTCGTAATAAGGTTTAAATGGTGACATTCATTTTCGTGCAAATTGAAAATATTTTAGGGCTAATAATCTTTTAAGTGAACTCATTAACCACTGGATTGCTTTTCGTATTGCAATAATTCATAAAATACTTGCTCCTGTAGCTCGATAATTTAAGTAAAATACATACGAGGCGTATTCGAAAAATCAGTACCGTTTTGAGAAAGAAAAAAAAAAACTTTATTATAAGACTTTTTTAATATGAAAAAGGTATACATTAAATTACTTTTTTACGTGCTTTACACAATTGTGCAAACTCTTGCCATAGCGTGGGATTAGCTTCTCTTTACCTTCTTCATAAAAACGTCCCGCCAGTGACGACATACAACACTCAAAACCGTTTTTTTACCTCGTCAGATTTGCAGACATTAATATGAAAGCGTTGTCATTGCGACACGTCTGTTCTCATGGCTTTTTTTCATTGACTTTTTCTACGAGATCATCGTTGGCAACAGAATGGCGACCACTCCGAGCTTCACCGTGGGCATTTTTTCGACCTAAGTTAAACTTTTTTACTCATATTCTCACTATCCCATCAACCAACGTGTTTTCATCTTAAACAAATTTAAATTGACGAAAAATTTCGGCTGGTTTCACATTCCTTGTGTCCAGAAAACCAATAACTGCGCGGATCTCACAGTTCTCGGGATCAATAATTGTTTTAAGTATTCTAAGTGATCACAGCAAACTTGAAACACAAGGATTTTATTTAATATCGTTTTAACAAATTAGTTCATCATATTATATATCTATCAATAATAATAAGAAGGCAAGATAATCTTACCTTTCATTCTTCTGGTTCTTCAAAATATTCCATTCTTCATAGTCGCCATTTTTATGAATCGTCGATTTGGACTTGAGCCTTTTATAACTTATTAATTACTTTAACCATTGCTGAAATTGTAAATAGTTAATTAATACTTATTCTTAATGAACAATGGGGTCGACGCAAGTTTTGAATTGAATAATAATATTATATTCACATAAATTACATAGCTGCTTTTAGCAGCGAAAAAATAGACGTTTACATGACTTACATCCACAGAGAACTAAACAAGCACTGAAAAAATTAAAAATGTCAAAAAAGAGTTCGAAATGTTCTTTTTCATTTTTTTTTTTGTTTTTGGTCGTTGTCACGTGACTTCACTGCAGTAGAAAAGGAATAAGCGTCCTTGAATGAAACAGTTTATTTCGTTGTTGAATTGTTCCGAAATAGGGAAAAAATAATTTCTTTTGCTTTTTTTAATGACAAAAAATGAAATATTTTTATTGTAAATAGATCTAACTTGATTTTATTCAGCTGAAATAGTGATTAGTTTATTTCAACACCCTTCCTTAATCACTTCAGATGAATAACACTGTAGGTTCATCAGTTTCACCAGTTGAGGCTTTGGCAAGGGTTTTGTAAGCGCATCGGCTATCATATCTTCAGATGGGCAATATTCCAAATTTATTATTTTGTCTTCTTTGAGCTGTTTAATGGCGTGGAATTTTATATCAATATGCTTCATATATTTCGAAAACTTTGCATTCTCTACCATTTTTATCGCACTCTGATTATCTTCGAAAATCGTTACAGGTTCGTGTTGTTTCAACTCTAAGTCGTTCAATAATTTCTCTAGCCAAATAATCTCTTGAGCTGTTGCGGCTGCTGATATAAATTCAGCTTCTGCCGAAGAATGCGCTATACAGTTCTGTTTCTTCGTGTACCAATTAATAGGTGTTTTTCCTAGAAAGAAAACATTTCCTGTTGTTGACTTCCTTGTTCTGGTGTCGCCTCCCTAATCGGAGTCTGCATAAGCTACCAATACTGGTTGGTCGTCTGTGCTGATTGTTAGTTTTAATTCTTTTGTACAGTTTAGATAGTTGACCACTCGTTTTGCTGCTTTCCAGTCCATCTCACGGGGCGTTTCGTATCTTCTGCTGAGAATATTAACTGCGGCTGATATATCTGGACGTGTGTTAGTGGCTATGTATAACAAAGATCCAATAATTTTTCTAAAATTTGTGTTGTTAGGCAGCAAATTTTGTTCGTCTTCTATTTTATAAAAGCCGGGGTCCATCGGTATTCTTACGGGTTTAGCTTCTTTTAATCCTAGTTTATTTACCAGTTCTTCAATTTTTGATTTTTGACTTAGAGTATATCCGTTTTCTGTTTTCTTTATTTCAGTACCGAGGAAATGCGCTATATGACCGAGATCTTTAAGCTCGTATTCTTCTTTATGTAGTTTTACTATAATGTCAACGGTTTTTTCGCTAGCGGATAGTAATATGTCGTCAACATATATAATTATGTAAGTGTAATTTTCATTTTCTTTTCTGGTGAACAAGCAGGGATCAGCTATACTTTGATTAAAATTCAGTTTTTTTAATGACTGTTCGATTCTTTTGTGCCAAGTTCTGGGTGCCTGTTTTAGGCCATATATTGATTTTTTCAGTCTGCAGACTTTGTTTTCAGAATTTTTTTCTATGTAGCCTTCCGACTGTTTCATATACACTTCTTCCTCAAGCTTACCATACAGAAAGGCGTTGTCAATATCTATGTGTCTAACGTTTTGTTTGTGATATGCGGCTGCTGCTAAAAATGCGCGAACTGTTGTTTGTGAGACGACAGGGGCAAATGTCTCATCATAATTTTCACCGTATTTTTGACTATAGCCCTTCGCTACTAGGCGTGCTTTATATTTTTGAACATTTCCGTAACTATCTAGTTTCTTTTTAAATGTCCATTTTGATCCTATAATTTTTTTGTTTGGTGGAGGATCCACTAATTCCCATGTGTTATGTTTTTTTAGCGAATTGATTTCCGCTTGCGTGGCTTTGAGCCAATTTTCTTTTTCACAGGGATTATCAATTTCCTGTATGTGATTCCAACTAGTGGGTTCATTCATTTGGTTATTGTTTACATAACAGACGTATCTGTCTGGTGGTACCCCCCTGTTTGATCTTTGCGATCTTCTAAGTTCAGTGGTGGGTTGTTTGGACGAGGTTGGTTCCTCGATTGTGTTGTTTATTTCTGCTTCGATGTAATTTTTATCATCATATGAATTTTCTGCATCTTTACTTTCTTTTAAGTTAATTTTGCTATTCTCTAGGAATTTTACGGTTCTTGCTATTACTATTTTGTTATCTTTAGTGTATACGCGGTATCCTTTTGAATTGTTATCATACCCTACGAATGTCCCTTCCTGAGCTCTATCGTCTAATTTTCCTCGATGTTGTTTGTTTACATATACGTATGCTTTGCAGCCGAATGTACGTAAATAGTGCAAATTTGGTTTGCGTTTAAACCAAAGCTCGTATGGGGTTTTATTCTCTTTGTTCGTGGATCTTGTTGGTAAGCGATTTTGTAAATGATTTGCTGTATTAATTGCTTCTCCCCAAAATTTTTGCGGTAAATTGGCTTCGCGTAATAGACTTCTAGTCATGTCTAATAGTGATCTTTTTTTCCTCTCAGCCACGTCGTTCTGGCTCGGACAATATGGCACAGATAGTTCGTGTTTTATACCTCTTTTTCTTAGGTAGTCATTTGTTTCTCTACTCATGTATTCTCCGCCATTATCGGATCTTATTGCTTTCGGATATAAACCGAATTGGTTTCGTACCATGGCTATATAATCGATTAATTTATCATGCACTTCGTCTTTATGGCTTAATAAGTATATTACTGTAAACCTAGAGTAATCGTCTATGAAAGTTACAAACATTGTTTTTCCGCCAATTGTGGGGGATCCTATGGATGTGCATACGTCTGTGTGTACTAGATCGAGTACTCTGCCTGTTTTGTTTTTATATGTTGTTTTTGGTTAAGGTGCATCGCTTATTTTTGTTTGTATGCATGTTTCGCATATTGTTTCATGACTACAATTATTTAGTTCTATTCCATAGGTTAAATTTTCTTTAATCATTTCCTTTATGGAATTGTAGTTTCTGTGACCTAGGCGTTTGTGCCACAATTCTATGCAATTTTTATTTTTGCATTTGTGCGCAATGTTTACTGTGTTAGATTCTATATTCTCTAACAATTGAACCTCATATAGATTGTTTTTCATTTTTGCTTCCAAGTATATTTTCCCATTTCGGGATAGCGTACATTTATCTTTATCAAAAACTAGTTTATAACCGTTCTTTGTTGCCTTACTTACTGAAATTAAATTAGATTCTAAATCAGGTACGTATAATACTTTCTTTAATGTAATTTTGTTTACACCTCCGTCGGATGTTTTTGTCATAAATGTGGTTTCTCCCACACCATGCGATTTAACGATTTTCCGTTTGCAATAATAACAGTATTGAGAAACACCGAAAAAACTGGCGTTATTTCCACTCTGTCCGTTGTGACACGTGTTTGGACCAGCTGAAGACGAGCGGTAATTTTGCAGCTCGAAACGCGTCCTGTATAATTTTTCTTTTATGGTGATTTAACAAAGTTTTTATATTTATTGAATATTTATTTATCGCCAGTTTTTTCGGTGTTTCTCAACGTTATTTCCACTCTGTCCGTTGTGACACGTGTTTGGACCAGCTGAAGACGAGCGGTAATTTTGCAGCTCGAAACGCGTCCTGTATAATTTTTCTTTTATGGTGATTTAACAAAGTTTTTATATTTATTGAACAATAATAACAGTAGTTTTTTCGGTGTCGTTTAATTTAGTAAACAAGTCTTTATCGTTTAAAATGTGTGGAAGAACCAGAATCAATAATCCACGTTTGTTTTCCAGTTTTCTCAATTAGAAAGGCTACGTCGCTGCTTCGATCTGTTTTTAGTTGTGTTTTATAATTTGGCTTATATTCTTGTTTACGATCATTAAGTTCATTTTGGTTATACGATTGTTGATAACAGAGAGACGTTGTATTATTTTTGTTTTTGTATGTTTGTTGTTTTTGTGTAGTTGGGTGAGTTTGTCTATTTTTCAGATGCCAACATTCCCTGTAAGTATGACTTTTCAATATACAGTACGTACAATATTTTTCCCTTTCGCTATTATCATTTGGGAACCTTTTTTGTGTTTTAAACGCTTTGGTAGAATTGTCGCCCTGATCCGCGTTTTCAACCCTTCTGTTATATTCATCAGTTAGTTTATTTATAATAAATTCTGGTGTTAAATCAATTTCATCGCGAGCCTCAAGTACTACAATCAATGTATTATAGCTTGGGGGTAATGAGCACAGCAATAATGCTGAAAGGTGCGAATCGTTAATAGTTTCCCCAATCGCTAATAATTTATCTTTTAATTCTAAAATGTACGTTATGTGTTTAATTAAGTTACCATTTTCTGGCAACCTTGCCCCATATAATTTTCTTAATAAATGCAATTTACTAGACAAATTCCCCCTTTCATGTATGGCTTTGAGCGCGTCCCAGGTCGGTCGGGCAGTATTTAGCCCTTTTACATGCACTATCTGCGAATCTTCAATTGCAAGGTTTATAATTGCTCTTGCTTTATTATCCTTCTTTTGCCAATCTGTGGTAATCAGATTTGGTGTTGTATCTGTTATTACCTCGAAAATTTCTTCTCTTATTAATAACATTTCTATCTTAAATTTCCATGTTGAGTAATTGTTTTGATTTAATTTTTCTATTAACTGACATTCTTTCGATGCGGCCATAACGGATCTTACTTATCAACTTATAAATATTTAATATCGTAATTCGATGAGAAAATTGTTTTTATTTTTCTTTTTATTATATAAGAGATTTTCTCTATTTATTTTTATTCATTCAAATATAACGAATATATCACTTGTTATGTTTACTCATTCAATTTCAACTCATATATATCATATATTTTCAATAACGTTGAGAAAAGGAAGAACAAATATATTTTTTCACAATAATTATATGCATTAGGAAATTTATTATATCATACAATTTATTTTATAAGGCCATTTTTATTTGTTTATATCATATGATTGCTACCTTGTGCGTTAAGTTCAGTCTCGTGATCGATTTGTTGAAAATATATTAAAAAACGTGCCTAATAGCGCTTGCGCAGCACAAGGATTTTATTTAATATCGTTTTAACAAATTAGTTCATCATATTATATATCTATCAATAATAATAAGAAGGCAAGATAATCTTACCTTTCATTCTTCTGGTTCTTCAAAATATTCCATTCTTCATAGTCGCCATTTTTATGAATCGTCGATTTGGACTTGAGCCTTTTATAACTTATTAATTACTTTAACCATTGCTGAAATTGTAAATAGTTAATTAATACTTATTCTTAATGAACAATGGGGTCGACGCAAGTTTTGAATTGAATAATAATATTATATTCACATAAATTACATAGCTGCATTTAGCAGCGAAAAAATAGACGTTTACATGACTTAAATCCACAGAGAACTAAACAAACACTTAAAAAATTAAAAATGTCAAAAAAGAGTTCGAAATGTTCTTTTTCATTTTTTTTTGTTTTTGGTCGTTGTCATGTGACTTCACTGCAGTAGAAAAGGAATAAGCGTCCTTGAATGAAACAGTTTATTTCGTTGTTGAATTGTTCCGAAATAGGGAAAAAATAATTTCTTTTGCTTTTTTTATGACAAAAAATGAAATATTTTTATTGTAAATAGATCTAACTTGATTTTATTCAGCTGAAATAGTGATTAGTTTATTTCAACACGAACTACGCAAAACCCCGCACAATTAGGCGGATGAGCTTGATCTGGTTAAAGCTAGGAACCTTCCGTCTACCAGCTTCGAGAGCAGAACTTCTTATAACACTGCTGGGACTAGTGAACAAGGAAGACTAGCGCGAACTCGCGGAACGCATACCGCAGAGCAGCGTGGCACTAAAATAAATCGGCATTTACTTTTCTAATTCGGTACGTGCAATTATTAAAATTAAATTGGAAAACATGAATTTATTATTAAAAATTAGATAACTTTTAACTCAAACTTCCACCATTTTTAACATTTATGAAACATCTTTTAAATATTTTACTGACAAATGAATTTTATAAATTAAAGCATTTATTTTGAAACGTAATTATCTTAAGGTAAAATGTATAAGGTATTTTAACTTAGATAAAATACAGAATAAAAAAAATGCCTAAGTACGTAATATTCAAACATATAAAACAAGATATTTCACCCGACCCTTGATTCACCTATAAAACTCGATCCTTAATTTTTTTAATGTATATAAAGGACAATCCGCCAAGAAGAGTTGTGAATTAAAAGATGTACGTTGAAATTTTGCGAATTAGAACATACTGATACATTGATGATTTTAACAAACTAACAAACTAACCAAAAAATAATATAAAGCTTTAACTTTACATCAGTTAAAAGAAACTAGATGCAGCAAAAAATTTTCCTTCCAGGCATCATTGATATCATTATTATTATTATTATTGGATGTTTGCAGCGCCTTCTAAAAAATTAAAAAGAATTTCGAAATTTATTTTAAATCAAGAATTGCGAAATTTGCAATTTCCGTTACTAAACTTAAAATTTCAAAATGCCAATTACCGTTAACCCTTTAACTGTCCAAACCGGATTTTTCAAACAAAGGCTGAGTTAACACAAAATCAATATTAAAGCTTTTTTTTTTCAAGTGAATAAGAAAAATAAGTATGTACGGTTATCGAATAAAAATCGTCATACCAATACTTTTCATAACAACAATTTTATAAATAGTTAACATGAATGGAAAATTCTGCTGGACGCTTACATGGCTAAGTGGTGAAAAGCATTTTGAAGTTAATATACAAGTAGTAGAGAATCCATTATGACTTAATTATAATTTAGAACTCTAATATGGAAAATAGCTGTGATATCTCATAACATAAGAGAACATGAATTTTAAAACGTGTCATACCAAGAATTTAAAAAATTTATATTATTTTCTGAAAAAATCTATTTCATTGGTATACCTGTATCGAAAAAACGCTACAATCTATAAATAAATTTCTTTGATACTGCATTACTGGCATTGAAAAATCTTGCTTTTAATAAAAAAGACAGTGTACCCTATTGCAGGTTTTGGTGATTTCCCAAACCTTGATGTTCTGGATAAGGCGATTTTATTTTAACAAAACCCACAAAATTTTTAAATAAATATTAGATTGATTATAAAGCTGTGGACAAATAATTTTCACAGATTATAAGTTGTTTATGTCAACACCATTATAAATTATTACAATTTTTAATTTTTAGTGAATTTTATTATGAAATAAAAATCATAATGTTACTAATTACTAACATGTCTCATTCAATGCTACTAACAAGATTATAGAAAAATGTAAAAGTCACTATTAAAAATGACAATTCCTTTTATAACTAGCTTTTGTAGGTTGTGATATCTGTGACGAATAAAGCTAGTATTTTATTTTTTACCTACCTGAAAAACACAATAGATAGTGCCTTTCTGAAATGGAATACCTAGTTGAGTAACTAATCTTTGCATGTTGCCCAAAACAACTCAGTTAAATGGATGATTTGCGAAAATAAAAATATATCTTCTATTACCAGACACGAAATCCCTTGTCAAAGATAGAAGCTAAAAACTGTATTAAGTTCTCAGCAAATGTGTTCAGATATGTAGATTCCACAGTGTATTCTGTACCACAGTAGTAGGTAGATAATGGTTCAACAGAGATCTGTACACGATTAATATCATTTCAATTTTGCAAATTTATTTTTGGAAGTCCTTTATCTTTGTGGGTATTCCTATGATACAGTCAACTATAATATCTTATATACTGGCATCATAAAAGCCAAAGGGTAATGATTTAAGCAACTGTTTTCCTTAAGTATTGTGTATCTATTTATTTATGCAATGAAAACAATGCATATTAGTTCTTTTGGGTAAGGAATATATTTCCCATTATTATTAACATCTGATATTTCTTGTCAGCTAAAAAACTTCTTTTTCTTCCTTAAGGGAGACCCGAAACCCATTTTTGGCCAAAAATCATCAAAAGTTCAAAAAAAATTTTTTTTTCACAGAAAACGATAAAATACATATTTGCGAATATCCATGCAAAATTTCAGAACTCAAGGACTATTGGAACAGGTAGAAAATATAAGCTTTTTAAAATGTACTCACTATACAGTTTAAAGGACTAGCGGCCATTTAAAACGTGATTTCCTGAAAATGACTTTTTTCATATTTTGCCTAAGTTCAAAGTACTAAGGCTCAGTGGTAAAATTATTTAGAAACAAAGTGTTTGTGTTTTTACAATCTTAAAAAATTTTGCAACAAAAGTAAGGAGAGATATTTTTTTTAATTATTTCTGAAAATTTTACATAAATTGGTAAACATGAAAATTATAACGAATTTAAGGAAATTTACCATGCGTATTTTTTTTTAGCCGATTAAAATAGAAAATTATAAATATCTCTCTTTAGTTCTTTTCTAAATACTATAACACTATTTAAGAAATTTTAGTAATACCAAAATATTGAAAATTGAATGAGGAGTAGTAATTTTAAAAAGTGCATTTTTCGACAAAAAAAAAAAAAAAAAAAAAAAAAATCATAAAAATCCCCATAAAAAATATACTTTTTAATAAAAAGTGAATTTTTTGCTAATTATTCCTTACAAGAAGATTCTTAAATAGTACACCAAAATTCATTACTTTAAAATCAATAATAAAAATTTTGGGTTTTTTCTTACGGGTCTTCCTTAAACGGTGACGTATTCAGCTCTCTGGAGCTATATATAAAATGCGCTTTCAACTGCAACTTTAATTTAATCTATATACTTTGTTCATCGGAAGGTTTTCACATTTGATATTCAGAATCGTTAACTAGAAATGAATATATTTGACATCCTTTGATATCTATCCCTGTTATACACAGTTACAGTATTTTACATAAAGAATACATGTTTAATTACAAAGTTTTTATTATGGGTATGTACACGGCGTGTTATTTCGTTGATATTTTGCTGCATCATTTTAAAATACACTAATATTTATTTTATCACGCCCCGTTAATTTAGAAGATTTAACAAGAGGTCATTGAATAAATACTTCTTCCTTATTATATCTTTCGAAATGTATACTTCACCTTGAATTTTATATATTATTTTCTTTTCTCATTTTAAGGGTGTTCTCAACTGATCCGCTCAACAAGCGAAAAAAGTTTTGACACATTTAAAAATTCATTTTTTAACAGAAAGTTTTAAAATTTTAATGCCTGACTATGAAAGCGATTTCGAATTGAACTTGTTTTTCCATTTTATGATAATTAAATTATTTATCGAGTTATAAGCTATTTCGATGACGCAATCACCCGTTTTTCCTCTCCTTTTCGACCGGTTTTTCTGCTTTCGTCGGGAAATATGCTCAAAAGTGTCAACTTTGAAGGTTGTTATGAAAAATCTATTGTGTTTTTTAAAAAACAAAAGAATGAGTGCAATTAGACAGTTTCTGAATAATAACATCATGTACTTTCATGCATTTCATAACAAAAATAAATTAATGCATGTGTCACAAAGTTACCGTTTTTGATTTAAGAACACCCTTAAGCAAAAATGTGTCCACAAGAGATGATACAAATTATCAAAAAAATCGTCTTTTTTTAAACCTCTTAATGCTAACAGGGGACAACTTTATGTTCCAGAGCTAGGAACACATCATGCACTGGGCTATCCAGAGCTAGGACAACATATGATATTGCTAATATCATCTAGTTTTATGATATTGCTAATATCATCTGTTGTGATTAACACAGGAGTTATATGGTAAATAGCACACTAAAATCTCTTTAAAATATTATGAAATTATTTGAAGTACATTGCGATGTAACATGGAGAGTATGGGAACGTCCACTGTTAGTCTTGTGACCATTCGAGCAAACTTTCATGAATTATTCAAATTATTTCATTAAAAAATATAATTATGATGAAAATTGATCAAATCAGTTAAATACCATTATAGATACCATTGTGGATGTTCTCGTATGTTAATTCAGCAAGAAATAAATATGCCAGCAACAGAGGGAATAAAGGAAAATCAATGGAAACAGAGACAAACATTTGAACCTACATTGTTTCGTTGTTGAAAATAACAATATAAAACATGTAGAATGTAGATCCATATAAAAATGTTCAATGATGCGGTGATAACGATGAACATTTATTATTTACAATACGTACTTTGAATGATCTCCAATAAAATATATTTAATATGTAACAAAATTTTGATTTAATATGTAGACAAGTAAAATATTTTATGTTATAATTTAGTTATATGTTAGGTGAGAGCCACTAACAAGGAAGGTCTCCATACTGAGCATACCCAGAATTTTATAAAAAAAAATAATAATTAAAGTGCTTATGTATGTAATAAAGGATCAGTCAAAATTAGCGGCGGAATCACATTAGATATTGTGTAAAAAAATAAAATACTTTCGATTATTTGGCGTGAAAAGACTAAAGTGTCACTCGATTTGGCGAGCAGCCATTTTCCTCACCAGAAACAAACTATCATAATGAAACTCAAAACTGTTGGATGTTTAGTTTGCGTGTAAATGGTATTTAATGAATTTAAACATAAACAATGACAGACCTTAATATATTATATACATCTATATACATATTGTATTACACACATATATATATGTTACTCGTTGAAGTAGTTATTTAATTAATCGCTGGAAAAAACGTTTTCATAGCTAAAGAAATCATATTGAGAAAAATTATCTTCATACACTTAAGCGTCACATGTTTCCATAGCAACAAAATCTAATCGACAATTCTCAATTGGACTTTGAGCTTGAAACAAATTTAATTAAATTTAAATTATGAATTTCGTTTTAAATCTTAAATTTTGATGATTAAATTCGAATATAAACATATATAAATTTCGATATAACAAAATTATACTTAAAACAAACTAAAACTTACAAAACTAAAGTTATTTAAATTAAACTTATTAAAACAAGTTTAACCTTAAACGTTTTTTTTTTCTTGAAGTGTATTTGACATAAAATATTTTTTTGAAATTACATTCCATTGCCAACCGGCGATAAATCGACAAATAACGAAATTTGCATTATTTTTTTACTGTTACTGAATGAAGGTTCCGCCGAAATTTTTTTTATAATGTATATTTTCACGAGAAGAACTTTCTGTATTTTTTTCAGATTTTTCGGGGTATGCGCGTATGGGGACCTTCCTTGTAAGTTTTAAACTGCTTATAACAGAGTTTTTATTTGAAGTATATTTTTAAATAAAATATTTGAAATTATTTATGAAAATTTGCTCAAAATGTCACTAAATTTCTAAATGGGCGTTCCCATATATTAAATCTACATTAAATAAATATGTCACCAACAGATAGAATGTTAGCAATGAAAATGAATGTAAACATTTAATGCCACATTTCTTGGTATTTCAAAGTAGCAATTGTAAAGAAAGTAGAAATGTTGAACCATACAAAAATGTCCAATGTTGCGCTTATCAGCGACTATTTACAAATCGTACTTTCGATTGATTAATAACTATTAATTCCGCTATTGGCGATTATTTCGATCATTTCATACAAGTCATTTTTCTAGAATATTTTGTTTTCTTTCATTTCTCGACACATGATTGTGTAGCAGGTGTTCCATTTCCACGCATTCTTTAGGATAATCACTCATCTTCAATCGATGACACATTTATAGCTGAAGGTGTTCATTTTCTCCGTTTTTTCTAAATGGATTAATCATTAAGGAATCTAATACATATAAAATTGTAAAAAAAAAAAAAAACATTTTTGTTGAAATAACTATTTTTTTCTAATATCACTTAATGAGGATAGCATATAATTGCCCCTCAAGCTACACTCAAACTTTATTACCATTACATTTTTTTCATAAAAAAGAAGATTTATGTTATCATTTAATCTTTATTTGTCATTTAATCGATTTGGTATAAAGTGGAAAATATAAGCAATGGGTATTTTACACACATACACGTAAATATATATAATTTTACAAACATTTAATATTTAATAAATTAATTACTTATTATTTTTCATTAAAGAAATAATTTCAATTTTACTTATATATACTGACTGTATATGCTTAAGGCATCTTACAATAGATATATAATGCTTTTAATTAATTAATAATCATAAGAGTCTATCTTTTGCTACATCACTTTAGGGGTACTATCACGCCTGGAAAGTTTTTTACTTTTTTTTCCATTTTAATAATGTTATTATGATTTACGTTTAATTGTTTTGTCCATTTCATTTTGGCTTCATGTCTCAAATTCTTATTATTTTGACTTTTCAAGGCTTATGCAAAGATGAAACCACACACTAAAACTGTAGTTCCAAAGTATTTGTGGGCTTAAAGATTCTACTTTGGTACAGCAAATTTTCATTATATTCATTTTATATTTTTTCAATGTTTCAATGTGATAATTTTGCATTCAATTTAACGGTTTACACACACACATATATATACAGTCGACTCTCGTTATTCGAATCTTCGCTTAATTTGAATTAAACTTGAAGTCCCGAAATTTTCAATGGCAAAATAACGTTAAAAATTTTCATTAATTCCAACTCATTTTCTCTTGACTTCGTTTAATTCGAACTAACGATAATTCCAATTTTTTATTCTTCCTTTGTTTCTCACGGATTTCAGATCATTTGAATAACTTTCTTTCTTTGATTTTTGTGAAAATTGTTCAGACCGAGTATACATATAATCCGATGCATTTGATATCCACTTTCTTAGTGCCCCGTCTGTCTATCAGTGACGCTTTAAATTTTTCTTCCATTGTGCTTGTTTCTAATCTTTTAATTAGTTTATGTATTTATACATTCTAATTTAAGATTAAGTCATATTCTAATGATAACAGACGAAATGAATAAAAAAAAACCACTATAACATTAATTCCATTGTAATAGCACCATATTAAGCATGTTTTCATTTCATATTTTCCATAATTCGAACTTCGGATAATTCGAACATTTCCTGTGGTTCGGACGAGTTCGAATTAACGAGAGCCGACTATATATGTATATGTACACTAATAAATGAATGGAGGTTCTGTATACTTCGAATATTAATTTTAATTAAATTTTTCATGCTCTATTGACATGCTGTTTTACAAATAATTGTTATATACATATTAGGTTGGAGTGAAAATGACCAAAAAAATTTTTTTTTTAATTTTTTCTTTGGTTAGGGTTAAAAAGCTGCCTTTTGTAACACTGAATATAATGTTAAATTTTCATTTCATTTGGAAATCATCTTTAGATCCCAACCAGCTGTTAAACATTATGCTTTTATATGTTAAAACCAAGCTTTTGCTATGTAGTGTAAATTATTCAATTAGTGTAGATTATTTTTTTTACTAAATTTCTGATTTCAGTAAAATAACTTACAAAACATAACTTCTTAAAATATGATTTGTGAAAGATAAAAGTATCGTCGTGTTTTAACTCTTTAAATAGCGAATATAACACCTTAAAATATGGATCGTATTGTCACAAAGAGGATAAAGCACAATAATTCGATATGCAGTTCACTTCTATTTTTCGAATGTACATGAAAGATAATTCTCTAAATATAAAAGAAAAGCAGTTTTCATAATATATAATGATATGATAAACTGAATATATGCGATGTACTGTAAAACGACCTTTCATTTCACTCTAATTTATATTGGACTTTGTTAATAGTATTAGGCATTATCTTTCGTAATTTGATTTTTGCTCATATGCAGTCGGCTCTCGTTATTTCGAACTCGTCGGGACCACAAGAAATGTTCGAACTATCCGAAGTTCGAATTATGGAAAATTTTAAATAAAAACATATTTAATATGGCAACATTACAAAGGTATTAATATTGTAGTGTTTTTAAACATATTTCGTCTGTTATCATTCGAATATGACTTAATAATAAATTAGAATGTATAATTACATAAAGTGATTAAATGATTAGAAACAAGCACAATGGTAGAAAAATTTGAGGTGTCACTGATGGACAGACGGAGCACTAAAAAAGTGGATGTTAAATGCATTGGATTAAAAGTATACTCGTTCGGAACAATTTTCACAAAGATCAAAGAAAGAATCTTATTCAAATTATCTGAAATCCTTGAGAAAAAAAAGAAAAATGAAAAATCGGAATTCTCGTTAGTTCTAATTAAACGAAGTCAAGAGAAATGAGTTCGAATTGATGAAAGTTTTTAACTTTATTCTGTCATTGAAAATTTTGGGACTTCATGCTTAGTTCGAATTAAACGAAGATTCGAATTATCCGATTTCGAATTAACGGGATTCGAATGCTAAAGCCACTAATGCTAAAGTCACTAATGATTCTTCAGTAAATTTAGTGTTTTTACGCATCATTCATATACTTGAATACGACAGAGTAACTTAGGAAACTAAAAGATGGGATTTCCAAACTTTTCTGACAACGTCCGACTCCTCTCTCATACTCTATTAAGAATCTGGTACGAGGTGATATAACATTCTTGCCAGTCAATAATGTTTGTATAGTCTGTAACTCAGAAATTCCATAATGAAATATGAAACTGTCTTATTGCTGTACACACCATATATTTCGGCTTCAGTATTCTTCGGAATCCAATCTTTTTTTTTTCCTCAGTGACAGAAATACGCGAAATTTTGTTTAATAACGGGATCGACAAATTTCTTTAAATCTTCCCTCAAATAATGATACAACTTAATTGGTTACAAAAAAATAGAGATTTATTTTTTTCAATTAGAATTTTTCTTGAACTGAAGCAAAATAAATGAAAGTTGCAAATTAGAAATTCGGCAATGATCTTCAGATTTTGGAATGGATTCTGACTTTCAATCTGCAAACTAAGTAGTCAACTGGCAGTTGACAATCATTTAAAATGAGACACATCTTCTGGATTCCGATGTATAAGATTTGAGGAGCATTGGCCAAAGAAAATGTTCGACACATGTCATAAAAATAATTTTGGTCTGTACTTAACTCTCCTGAGTTCTTTTCTCTGAGAAAGGAGCAATTTTTAATTCCACAACTGTACATTGTTCACATTTTTAAGGATAGAAAGCCAACGAATATTATATATGTGTTGGCTCTCTATCCTTAAACATTTGTGCACAAAGGCTTTATTTGCTATTTTAATTGTTCACATTGATTGTATAATTTTCCAATGGGAACAGAAAAGAGTCTTGAGTCTGTATTTTGTACCTCAATTCAATGACGTAATGGCAATTCGTTTGCGTAAAGCTGACATATTAACCATTACAAAGTACGGCTAAATCTTAGATTCAAAATTTTAATAGCTTGATTTTTTATCCAACTGTTTATAGTGGCTCCGTCATAATCTATTGCCATAAATTTATCAAGGCTTAAATTGTTTTCAGTGCAATATTTTAATGCTTTTTGCAAAGATCTTTCCTGGAACAAAAGATGGTGTAATGTGTCCCAAATACAGTGAATTTGATTCTTCAATCAGAGATATGTGTTTTTCAATTACAGTTCTTCGATGTAATATAACTCCTTAAATTTTTTTTTTTTTTTTTTTTTTTTTTTTTTTTGATTTGGGGTATCAAATAAGCTTCTGATATTCAGAAAAATTGTTAACTATCATTTAATCGATATGCCTCTAGGAAACAACAATTGATGCCTTCTCTGAGGATTTTATATAATTCTGATTTTGGTGGATCTTTACAAATACTGCTTTGTTTTAATTGTTGTTTTGTATGTAAACAATATTTTATAGCATTCTGCTATTAATGGCAAAATAGTTTTATTTAGTTTTGAAAAAGCACCATATATAGGATATTCCGATGCACGTCTCGTAATGATAAACTTCGATTTGCTTTGACACGCGACACGCACTCCTTTTGACTATGAAAATTACAACATACAATTGTTAAAACTCAATAAACTCATCATATATTTAAGAATAAAGACTTAAAGTTTGAAAATGATAAAAGAATCAGAACAAGCATTTTAAATGTAAATATATACAACGAAATTACCAAAAAATCCTGTTAACGTACAATTTATGGTAAAAATCTATTGTGTGAATCGATGGAAATATAAATGTCCTGGTAGGGCGATGAAGGAGTTTTTCAAAATTCTTGAAATTCTGCACGCGTATTAGAGGAAGTAAAATGCAACTTTTGGCTGCTATCCAAAATCAAAATTCAAACTTAAAAAAATTATATCCTTGAAAATATAAATATGTGTCTCAATTAATATTATTAAATAAATTTATTTAAAATATTTGATTTTACTTTAATGATTTTAGATTATATTTTTGTCATTTGTACATAATGCCTTTTTCTCATAACTATTTCTAAACATGCAAGGTTTAATTTGTGAAAGTAAATAGAAATTCTGTTTTAAAATGTAGATAATATGATAAACTTGAGCACAGAATCATTTAAATACAGGATGCATTAATAAAGCTTTGACATCATAGAAATATTATCTATCGTTTAGATTAAGTAAACAGCATCTCATGTACTATACTGCTACTTTTTAACATAGAATATAATACGTAATATTGATGAAAAATCAAGTTTCAATATCTGTGGTTACGGTGACGAAATATCAAAAATTTCCAATGAGAGCACTCAATTTTTTCATTGCAAAATTATCTCCATGTAGAAATGTAAATCTAATTAAAAACAGCAGTATGTCCGCAAAATTATGATATTATAATAAACTCAAAATCAAAAAATGAAATTACGTTAATCTAGTTTTTTCCCTCTTGGGATATTTAAAAATCACAAAATTTCCCTTAAAATCCTTTATGTGACAAATGAGTGCAAGAAAGGAAAACCGCACTCAAACATTTCAGTGTATAATGTATTTTATTTTTTTACCATGTTTTATTGCTGATTATAGTCTCTCGCATGTGTTTTTATTTCTGAAAAAATTCTTAAAATGCTTATAATTTACTTAAAATATTTATCATAAAAATATTTGTTATGTATCCCTTGAGTTTTCACCCTTAGGGATCTACTCACAAGGATTTCCCACTAGGGAATTGTGTCATTTGGGAAATAAGAAATGGCTGTAAATGAGAAATATACTAATTAATTTTTTCGCACTGTCACACTGGATATCATATAAACATCATTGCGTTTGATTATGCCATTGAGTTATGTACTTATGTCTTTTTAAATTTTCGACATCTTATGAAAGTAGCAGTAGGATCTCGATAGTTGTTTTTTATTTAATTTCTTGATCAATTGAATAAAATAATCAAATCCCAAATGACATGCAGTGGCATTGACACTTTAACACCCATTGAGATTGTAAACAAAGCTAGTCATGACGACTGAAAGTAAAACAAGAACTACATCTCCTAATTGTTGACAAAAAATGATACTTTATTCTCTATGCAAACAAGAATGATCGTTCGACTTCGGTTTTATTGCATACAACTCAGAAGCAACAATTTAAAATAATGTCTAACTTGCATGATCGTGCGAGTTGGGTCTTAAAATGTTAACTGTGACTCAAACATATATTTTCCACAGAGTTATATCATCAAACCTATCTTCTGTCCATTTGTTTATAATTTTGAAAGGTATAAAAAATGTCAAAAAGAAAACCAGATGTTAAAAAAAAAAATATTGCAGGTTGAAACGGCGACATTTCTAAATTATTTTGCAAAAGTATTTCATAAATTTGTCTTACATTTATATTTACATTAAATTTCAAGGTATATTATTATTGTTTAGAAAAGTTTTTCTCTATTCGCTTCATTGCGTAAAAAATATTCTTCTTAATTGAAACTAATAGACATTGTAGCATGAATGTATTGGTCAATTGCAGGCTTGCAATAGTTGCGATGTCAAAATGAAATCGTTACTGAAAAGTGTATATGTTTAAATTACATCTTAGTTTCTTTTATATATTTTTTAATTACCATGCAAATATTTAACTTAATAATAGTAATAATACGTTTCTTATCCTACATAAAAAGAATAATGAAAAATAATTTCGAGATTTTTATGAATAAAATAAGCTTTTATTACGTTCTTCAAGATTTTGAAATTGACTTGAGAAACCTGAATGAATACGAGGGACAATATATAGATATATATCATACAATTTATCCTATTTTAATATGCACATTTATAATGTTTTATCTGAAAGTCTTTTAATGTCTTTATGCACTGTATGGCCAAAAGTAACCGACCACTTGAAATTTTTGCCGTTTTGTTAAATATCTAGAAAAATGCATGAGGAACTATCCTGAAACTAAAAGTGTGTAAAATAGGATAGTACACGTCATATATTTCCGTGAAAACCCGTAGGGGGATTGTCAACAAATTGGAAAAAAACGAAGATCATTAGGTTAACCATGTAAAAACTAATGTAGTGAGATGTACAAACTGTAGATTATTATTAAGTGTCTTATTATAATAAAATGTGATCATATTTATGAAAATAGCATGCATACTCTTTTTTTTCTTTTAATGAAGCAAAAGTATGAGGGGTTGTATCCATTTATCCACTACATGGCCAAAAATGACCATCCACTTGCGATTTTTGACATTTTGTTAAATATCTAAAAAAATACTTGAGAAATCATCCTGACAACTTAAGTGTGTAAACATAATAGTACAGGTCACACATTTCCGTGAATATTTTCTACCGAAACTCCATAGGGGACCATCAACAAATTGAGAAAGAACGAAAATCTTTTGGATTACCCTGACAAAACTAATGTAGAAAAAGCTTTCAAACTGTACATTATGATTAAGTAACTTATTGTAATAAACTGTTTTCATTTTTATGCGGACAGCATGGATACTCGTAGAGATATTAAGGTTTTTATAAAAATATTCTATATTTAATAAATATAAATATTAAATTAAATATAATTAAAAAATTAAATATATAATAAAATAAATATTAATTAAAATATATAATTAAATATATAATAATAAAAAATTAAATATATAATTCTATATAATATATTTTTATAATAATATTCTTTTTCGGAAATATAACAAAAAACATTGTACACAATACTCTCTAATCAGAAATACAAAATAATAAACATTGTATGAAAAATGAGTAGGGTTACTAAATATCATTTTATTGCGCATGGGTCAACGATATCAAAATTTCATTTGCAAATTGTGTTTGCTAAATGTATGGAGCAACTTCTGTTAAAGACTCAAAAACATAGGTTGAAAAGTTTGAAAGTGTTCGTCGATAAAATAAGCCCAATTTCCGTTGCTCCCAAAATGAAGCAAAAAGATGTGGGGTCGTATCTAAATATAGTAGTACGTGCCCCATTGTGTATTATATATAGGCACTAATCAATGGAGAAATGAATATAACCCCTCATCTTTTTGCTTAATTTTTGGAATAATGGATTTTGAGCTTATTCAATCGACGAACACTTTCAGAATTTTCAAGCTATGCTTTTGAGACTTTCATAACAGTTGTTCTATACATTTAGCTAACACAACATGTAAATCAAATTTTGATAACGTTGACGCATCCGCAATGAAAAAATATGTAGTAAAACTGCTCGTTTTTTATACAATTTTCCCTATTTTGTAATTCTGATAAGAGGGTATTGTGTACAATGTTTTTTGAGATTTTTTTTTTCGGAAAAGAACATTATTTTATATTAAGAACTCTGCAAATTATAAGAAAAAAACTTGCAAAAATTTGGAACTGTTTTTATAAAAACCTTAATATCGCTACAAGCATCCATGCTATTCGCATAAGAATGAAAACAGTTTATTACAATAAATTACTTAATCATAATTTAGAATTTGAGCGCTTTCGTTATATTAGTTTTGACAGAGCTATCGAAAATATTTTCGTTATTTTTCAATTTGTTGATGGTCCCCTATGGACTTTCGGGAGAAAATCTTCACAGAAATGTATGACCTGTACTATTATGTTCATATGCTTAAGGTTTCAGGGTGATTTCTGAAGTTTTTTCCTAGATATTTAACAAAATGTCAAAAACGCAAGTAGATGGACATCTTTGGCTATATAGTGTCCATGCATTCTTGTCAATGTAGTATACACAATATTTGTACGTACTAATATATTTGGATACAAACCCTCATGAGCAATTCCATCTCAGCTCAGGCAGGGCATGTCAATTCACCATCACAGATTTTTTTCAAAAAAATTCAGAAGTTAGAACTAAGTGATTTAAAAAATTTCCTAAAAGGATTTTTCCCTAAAAAAATTATTTCTCTGATTACAGCACTTTAAATTTCATGATAAAATTGGCAGTTTTCAGAAAAACTGAAAAACGCTTCGTTTTGAAATGAACACAATACCAAACATATTCAACATCTTAAGTCAATTTATTTTTTATAAACAGTTATTAAACAGAAGTTTACTTTGGCATAGTTTTAAGAAATATAGTGACATTTTTATTTAATTAAAAAAATTAGATTTTAAGTACAAAAAATATAATTATTAGTGAATTTAAGATTTTTTTTCAGGATGAAAAAAAATATTTTAAAGCTAAACATTGATGACAATCCAAAGACCTTTAATGGGAGTTTTACAGCAAATTTTATTTTAACTCTAAGGTGCTTACAACTTTTGTAATTCAATTTTAAATTATGCAAAATTCTGTAAAATCACTACATTTGACATGCAATTTCTCAAAAACACCATTTTTTAAAATTCTGATAATATGCTCAATTCATACCTTATTAGTCTCTAATTAATACCTTACAAGCAAATCGTGTGTTTTTGCTCAGAAAATTTTATATGATTTTTTGAAAATAACATGTTGTGTGTAGTTTTCAACAGACTACAAAGTCAAGCTCTTCCTTATTTAACCGAACTTGTAATGTAATTAATATTTCAAACTAAAAAATACATCGCTAGTACATAATTATTACTGTTAAATTATAGCTAATCATTTGCTTAAATTTAAAATTGTGTAAAATACAGCCAATAATAAAATTAGTATTGATCATATGTCATTTCATTCTATACTGACAAATGTGTTAAATTCATCTACAGTGTGTTAAATATTTTGTTATGTAGTATGGATATAATATATTATTATGCAAATACATACATTACAGCTGAATTAGATTTTTTTTCAAGTTTAGGTTTTTTCCAATCAGTTTTTTTTCCTCAGAAAACCAGAAAATCAAGCTTTTTCTTATTTCTCTGAATTTATAATATATTATTATTTAATGAAAAGATAATAATATGCACATTATTATGGCAGATAAATATAAGCTAATCTTCAAAAATTCCTATTCATAAAATTAAATAAGCCAAACCCCTTAAAAAAATCTGTGCTTGTGAAGCATTTTGACTTTGCTGAAAATTACTCACTAATATTGCCAAATGAAGTACAAAGCTACCACTGACAGAATACTCAGATAATGTTATTTACCTGCACAGCATATTTTAGAGAAGAATTAAAGAGTTTTATCATAGTTTCTGATGATTAACTCATGATACAGCTCATGCTGTTTGTGACATAGAAAAAGTAAAAAAAGAATTATTTAAGTTGTACCAATTACAAACACTGGAATCACCTGTGTATAGATCAGATGGAGCTGGAGCACATTTTAAAAACAAGTAGCAGATTTATGAATTGCACAAAAATAAAATTGTACTGAAGTAGTGGATATTTTCCGGTACTGCCCATGTTAAAAGTGCATGTGATGCTATTGGGGAGTGAGACAAGCACTATGCAACAAAATTTAATCTCCAAAACGAGCCAATAAAAGCTATCCAAGATTCTGTCTCATTTGTTGCTGAACTATCTTCTCTGCTAAAAAATAACATTCTAGTCCGCGTTATTCTGTAAATCTCGTACCCAACATGGTCCATAGCTAAAGCATTCCAGTGGCCAAAAGAATCTGGAAAGAAAAAATATGAATATGCATTACCATTGGAAAACGTGCTTCTAGAAACAGAAAAACCAGTTATAATAGGACAATCTGAGCGACTTCATACCTTCAACAATAAGGAGTTGAAGTTAATTTAAGAAACCTTCACTACCTAATTCTTCTGTTATGTATGTATTTGCATATTAATATATTATATCCATACTATATAACAAAATATTTTACACACTGTAGATGAATTTAACACATTTATGACTATGGAATGAAATGACATATGATCAATACCAATTTTATTATTGGCTGTCTTTTATGCAATTTTAAACTTAAGCAAATGATTAGCTATAATTTAACAGTAATAATTATGTACTAGTGATGTACTTTTAAGTTTGAAATATTAATTACATTACAAGTTCGGTTAAATAAGGAAGAGCCTGACTTTGTAGTCTGTTGAAAAATACACACAACATGTTATTTTCAAAAAATCATGTAAAATTTTCTGAGCAAAAACACACGATTTGCTTGTAAGGTATTAATTAGAGACTAATAAGGTATGAATTGAGCATATTATCAGATTTTTAAAAAATGGTGTTTTTGCGAAATTAAATTTCAAAATTAGTGATTTTACAAAATTTTGCATAATTTAAAATTGAATAACAAAAGTTGTAAGCACCTTAGAGTTAAAATAAAATTTGCTGTAAAACTCCCATTAAAGGTCTTTGGATTGCCATCAATGTTTAGCTTTAAAGTATTTTTTTTCATTCTGAAAAAAAATCTTAATTTCACTAATAATTATATTTTTTGTACTTAAAAACTAATTTTTTTAATTAAGTAAAAATGTCACTATATTTTTTAAAACTATACTAAAATAAAATTCAGTTTAATAACTGTTTATAAAAAATAAATTGACTACATATGTTGAATATGTTAGGTATTGTGTTCATTTCAAAATGAAGCGTTTTTCAGTTTTTCTGAAAACTGTCAATTTTATCACGAACTTTAAAGTACTGTAATCAGAGAAATAAATTTTTTAGGGAAAAATCCTTTTAGGAAATTTTATATATCACTTAGTTCTAACTACTGAATTTTTTTGAAAAAAATCTGTGATGGTGAATTGACGCATATCAGTACTGTCTGCCTGGATTGAGATGGAATAGCTCTCATCTTTTTGCTTCAATATGGGAATAACGGATTTTAAGATTATTTTATCGACGATAATTTTCAGAATTTACAAGACGAGTTTTTGAGACTTTGACAAAAGTTGCTCTTTACTTTTAGATAGTACATTATATTTTGATTGCAATCAATCATGCGCAATGAAAAATTATTTAATAAAGTTGCTCATTATTAATTATTTTTTATTACTTTTTAATTTAAATGACAGTGTATTGTGCACAATGTTGTTTGTCATTTTATTCTGAAAAGAAATTTTTTTTTTAATGTCAAGAACTTTTTAAATTATATGCTATGAACTTGGTCAAATTTGAGACTGTTTTATGAGAACCTTAATTTTTCTACGAGTATACATACTATCCCCATAAAAAATTAACACAGTTTATTACAATAAGCCCCTTAATTAAAATTTGCAGTTTGAACGCTTTTGCTATATTAATTTTGGCAGGGTTATCCAAAAGATATTTGTTAACGGTCTTCTACGGGGTATCGTGATAAAATCCTTCGCGGAAATATATGAACTACATTATTTTGATTATATACCTAGACTTTCAGGGTAATTTGTGCATTTTTCTAGATATTTGACATAATGTCCAAAACACGACCGGTCAAATTTTGCCACAATTTCTATCTTCCTTAAAAAAAATGCCTTCTTAGCATTTTTATACATTTGCTATAATTATATCAAAGTACAAACGAGAAATTTTGTCGACAAGCCACAATTGTAATATTTTTTAGTATTTGAGTATGATTCGTGACTTTAGTACAGAAGTTAAAATATTTCGAATTTGAACTCTTTTTTATATCGATTTTGCTAAATAAATTAATAATTTTAATGACATAATTTTATATATTTAATATTATTATGTAGAACATTTTAAAATTTGATGCATCATATCTAAATTTGTATGTTTCATTCATGATTTTTTTATACAAATTTAAAAAAGGGCGCATTTAAAAATAACACAAATAAAAACAGAAATTGACAAAATAAACCCTTTTCTGCATTTCAGACATACATGTAATTTTTTTTCTCCCGCTATTCGGGTCCCGAATAAGTTACAGATAAGTAAATATGTAAAGATAACGTTATTAAATGAGAATACCTAAGTACTATATGAGCATGTTGCAAAGAAATCTACAAATGCTTAATAATAATAGCATTATTAACAAGTTAAGCGCCCTGTCACCCTGTCAATCACCAGTGAGTGACACTGAATTTTCCGTTTAAATGACGTCATTCACCGATCTCTGGATGTCTAAAATATGATATAAAATAAGAAATATTTATTGTTTTAAGTAATTATTTAATATGTCTTTAAAATTTACATTTAATTTTTATTTATTACAGGGTTATACTTTCTTAATAATTGCTTAAAACATTATAATTTTTTTAGCTTCAGTGTGAGTCGCTGTTGTACTCAACCTGTTAATAAATGAAAGACATGCCTCAAGAACATTTAACAGTAAGACAAATAATGTCACGGACACTTTTGCAGCATAACTGTCAACATACTGCAGAGATGTACCTTTGGGTCAATCCATGGTAACTTACGTTACATTTACAACTATTTTCAGTAATTTTAGTAACATAACTAGCACACAAAAATTATTCAAAATGTAAATTTGACATGGTTTGTTAATTAAACTTATTCAAAGCCCAATTTAGATTAAAATTACCTAATTTTAATGTTATTTCTTTGATTTTGGTAGTTATATTTACTTTGGTAATTGTAATTACTGAAAGAGTAAAGTAAATTATCATATAAAGTGTAATTTTCACTGTCATTTTTTCGGGGATTTTGTCCAAATTGACGCTTTAATAGGTTTCATTGACAAATCATGTTAATTTTACATTTGAATATTTTTAAGTTTTATATTACTAAAATTGATGCAGTAAATTGTTCTAAATGTAACGTCAGTTACAGATTCCGTCAGATACCTTTTCAGATCTGCATTTCCTAGCAGATTTTGTGATTTATCTCTTGTTTTAGGTATCCCCACAGAAAAATTGTCACATACTTAAATTAAAGAAAATAAAGATGATTCCATGTTGTTTTATGATTGCAATAATGGCACGATTATCGATTTTTGTGTAGACGTAATGAATGACATAGTTAAAATTATATATCTTATAATTCTGTCAGCATATTACTTCTATATTAAGGACAGGGTTAATGATTTTATCCCGTAATACTATTCAACACCAATTTACCTTAAAAATAATGACTTGTACTTTAAGGTGAAATTTCGGTATTAAATTTTGGGCATTGTATTTCTTAATGGCATTATTAATTGTTGAAAACATTTATTACAAGTAACATGACATTGAAAAGGATCGATGCATTGTAAACATTAAATATATACTTAGTTTAAAATGAAAAGTATGCATTATACACTATATGGCCATTGATTATTGGACACTTGCGATTTTAGACATTTTACAAAATATCTAGAAAAATACATGAGGAATCATCTCGAAACTCTAAGAGTATAAATACTACAGTATACGTCATACATCTCCGTGAAGATTTTTTACCGAAACTCCATAGGGGACCGTCAACAAATTAAAAAAGAATGAATATCTTTTGAATAACCCTGTCAAAACTAATGTAGCAAAAGCGCTCAAACTCTAGATTATGATTGAATGTCTTATTGTAATACACCGTGTTCATTTTTATGCAAATAGCATGCATACTCGCAGAGTAATTAATGTTTTTATAAAAATGGTCCCAGATTTTTCCAAGTTTTTCCCCTTATAAATTTCAGAGTTCTTAATATAAAATAATATTTTTTTTCAGAAAATATGACAAACAATATTGCACACAATACTCTGTAATCAGAATTAAAAAGTAAGAAAAATTGTAAGAAAAATGAGTAGGTTTACTAAATAATTTTTTACTGCGCATGCGTCAAAGATATCAAAATTTCATTTGCATATTATGTTAGCTAGATGTATAGAGCAACTTTTGTAAAAGTTTCAAAATCATAGCTTGAAAATTCTGAAAGTAATCGTCTATAGAAAAAGGACAAAATCCGTTGTTTCCAAAATGAAAAGCAAAAAAATGAGGGATTTTATCCATATGTAGTAGTACATCCCGCATTGTGTATTCTATATTGACACTAATCAATGAATATATGGATACAACCCCTCTTGTTTTTGCTTCATTTTGAGAATAACAGATTTTCGATTTATTCAATTGACGATTATTTTCAGAATTTTCAAGTTATGATTTTGTGACTTTCACAAAATTTGCTCTATACATTTAGCTAACATAATATGCAAATGAAATTTTGATATCGTTGACGCATGCGCAGTAAAAAATTATTTAGTAAACCAACTCATTTTGTATACAATTTTCATTATTTTTAATTCTGATTACAGGGTACTGTTTGCAATGTTGTTTGTCATATTTTCTGAAAAAAGTATTATTTTATATTAAGAACTCTGAAAATTATAAGGAAAAAACTTGGAAAAATTTGGGACCATTTTTATAAAAACCTTAATTACTCTGCGAGTCTGCATGCCATTTGCATAAAAATGAACAAGGCGTATTACAATAAGGCATTCAATCATAATCTAGAGTTTGAGAGATTTTGCTACATTAGTTTTGACAGGGTTATTCACAAGATATTCATTCTTTTTTAATTTGTTGACGGTCCTCTATGGAGTTTCGGGAAAAAAATCTTCACGGAGATGTATGACTTATACTATTACTAGCAGGGGTGACCGAGCTCAGCTCGGTCAAAATTAACTTTGTGTTCAACTCGATATAGTATTATTACTGTAAAACATGTTATTAATAATAGTATTATTTACAAAAACAAACAATAAGTAAATTATGTTTGTATGCACATGTTCATAAATTTTACTTTATTTTAAAATTTACAACGAAAGCACATCAATCTTGACAGATATAACCAAATTTGGACACATTCTTTCATTTGGCGCCAAATATGTGTTTTGGTTTCGTAACCTTAATAGTCGATTTTTCGGCCAAATTTCGCCAGTATTTTGTCAAATATCGCCAACTTATTGGCTTTTGCCATAGTCTGGTGTTCCTGACCCTTATTACCCAAATGATCCACTAATCACATATGATCAAACATGTGACTTAGCTCAATGGTCTTCAGGTAATCAAAAACAGTAGAGTATAAAATGAATCAAAATCGTTTAAGCCATTTCTTAAGTAAAATTAGCTTGACAGCATTCAGCAATGAAGCGATATGACCCACTAATATAATTTAGTTTAATATGCAACTCAGCTCAATAGTCTTCTCGTGACAAAAGACGTTCAGTTACAAAATTTAGGTAAAATTGACTGAGTCGTTGTTATATATAATTAGAATGACCCGAACCCATTAAGACCTAAAACGACCCACTAATTGAATTGTTACGTGCATGTGTCCTATCTCAATGGTTTTCTTTTGCCCGAAAACGATATAATATAAAATATACTCAAAATGTTGAGAAAAATTTTCTAGATAAAATTAGCATGACCCACAAATGACCCTTATATCGAAATCTCTCGAAAATGTAACTTAGTTCATTAATTTTTGCGTGCCGAAAAACGTTAAATACAAAATTTGGATAAAATCGATTGAGCCAATTTTTAGGTATAAATAGTTTGACCTTGACCCATTATGACCCAAAATGACTAAATAATCGAGTTTTCTCAAACATCTGACCTAACCCAATGATTTTCTTGTGTCCGAAAACGATAGAATATAAAATTTAGTCAAATTTGCGCGAGACATTGACTAGATAAAATTAGAATAACCCAAAAGTGACCCACTGATCGAAATTTCTCGAACATGTGACATAGCCCAATGATTTTCTCGTGCCAAAAATATGCTGTATACAAAATTTCGTTAAAATCGATTCACCCGTTCTTTAGATATAGCTTGACCATGACCCATCATGACCCACAAATGACCCTTATAATCAAAATCTATCGAACATGTGATTTAGCCCATTAGTTTTCTCATGTATAAATATTGTTACGCTCAAAATTTCGTTAAACTCGATCCTGCAGTTCTTTAAATATAAATAACTTGACCCAGACCCTTTATGACCCAAAATGACCCATTAATCGAAACTTCTCGATCATGTGACCTAGCCCAATGATTTTCTCGTGCCAAAAAATGTTGTATATAAAATCTCGTTAAAACTGATCCACATGTTCTTTAGATATAGCTTGACATGTCCCGTTATGACCCATCATGACCCATAAATGACTCTTATAATCGAAATCTCTCAAACATGTGAGATAGCCCATTAATTTTCTCGTGTCAAAAAACTTACATACAAAATCTCATTAAATTTGATACTGTCGTACTTTATATATAAATAGCTTGACCCAGACTTTTTATGACGCAAAATGACCCAGTAATCGAAATTTCTCGAACTGAGACCTAGCCCAATAGTTTTCTCGTGCCAAAAAAATGTTGTATACAAAATTTCGTTAAAATCGATCCACCTTTTCTTTAGCTATAGCTTGACTATGACCCATTATGACCCATCATGACCCACAAATGACTCTTATAATCGAAATCTCTCGATCGTGTGACTTAGCCCATTAGCGTTCTCGAGTCAAAAAACTATTACAAGCAAAATTTCGATGAAATTGATTCTGCGGTTCTTTAAATATAAATTGCTTGACCCAGACCCTTAATGACCCAATATGACCCATTAAAATTTTTTCTCGAGCATGTAACCTAGCCCAATGTTTTTCTCGTGCCCGAAAACCATAGAATGCAATTTTTAGTCAAAATTGCGTGAGAAAATCTCTAGATAAAAATAGCATGACCCACAATGACCCCAAAAATGACCCACTAACCGAATTTTCTCGAACATGTTACCTAACCCAATGGTCTTCTTGTAATCCAAAACGATTAAATATTAAATTTGGTCGAAATCGTTAGAGCCGTTTTTTAAATAAAAATGGCTTGACCCACAATGACCCAAAAATGACCCAATAATCGAAATTTTTCGAACATGTGACCCAGTCCAATAGTTTTCTGGTGCCAAAAAACGATTGGTTACAAAATTTCCTTAAAATCGATCCAGCCGTTCTCTAGATATAAATAGCTTGATCTTGACCCATTATGACCCAACATGACCCAATAATCGAATTTTCTCGAACATGTGACTTAGCCCAATGGTCTTCTCGTGCCCGAAAATGGTAAAATCCAAATTTTTGCGAAAATCGTTAGAGCCGTTTTTGAGATAAAATTTACCCCCCCCCCCCACACACACACAATTTTTGCTCGCATTATAGTATAAGATATTTATACACTAAGAGTTTCGAGATGATTCCTCATGTATTTTTCTAGATATTTAACAAAATGTCTAAAATCGCAAGTGTCCAATAATCAATGGCCATATAGTGTATCATTCTATTCGGCTCTGCTTTTTCTTTGTTAAAGTCCTGAACAGAAACTATGTTTTCTACCTATTTGTTATCAATTAGCAATGCATTCATATCTTCTTAAGGGGACAAGGGACCTTGAAATCCTTAAAAATATTTTTTTTTATTTTTTGTAAATTTTACCTAAATATTATTCAAGGGTACATTATATGCATTATAACATGCATTTATCACAAAAAAATGCAAAAAAAAAAATATTTTTGACAAAAAAAGGGCATTTTATGCAGCGTTTTCGAAATCTTCGAAATGCGCCCTGCGCATTCCATATCAATGAAAATCCCCAATATTTTTTATGAAAGTTGTTTTATATATATAAACAAAATTGTGCATCGAATTTTGAATATTTGAATTTAAAAATTAAAAAAAAATTGAAATTTTGAAATTTTTTCAAAATTTTCATTTTTTTTTTTTTTTTTACATCTTAAAATTCAAATATGTAAAAATCGATGCTCTATTTTGTTTATATATATAAAATATACTTTCCAAAAAAATATTGGGGATTTTCATAGATATGGAAAGCGCAGGGGGCATTTCGAAGATTTCGAAGATTTCGAAGATGCTGCGTAAAAATCCATTTTTTTCTCAAAAATAATTTTTTTTTTAAATATTTTTGTGATAAATGCATGCCATAATGCATATAATGCACCCTTGAATAATATTTAAGATGAAATTTACAAAAAATAAAAAAAAAATTGAAAAAATTTGAAAATTTTGAAAAAAATTTCAATTTTTCATTTTTTTTTTAACTTTTAAATTCAAATATTCAAAATTCGATGCACAATTTTGTTTATATATATAAAACAAACTTTCATAAAAAATATTGGGGATTTTCATTGATATGGAATGCGCAGGGCGCATTTCGAAGATTTCGAAGACGCTGCGTAAAATGCCATTTTTTGTCAAAAATAATTTTTTTTTGCATTTTTTTGTGATAAATGCATGTTATAATGCATATAATGTACCCTTGAATAATATTTAGGTGAAATTTACAAAAAATAAAAAAAAAATATTTTTAAGGATTTCAAGGACCCTTGTCCCCTTAATGTAAATTATGATTAAATACATGAAAAAAAAAAAAAAAACAAAAACATATAATTAGTATAAACGGTAATTTTATTTAAATAAAAACATTAACTATAATTCACTTTTTACCACAATATGAATAAAGTGTATACCTATGTATATTCACAAATGTAATTTCATTATGATCAAGGATTATTTTAAATATCTAATGCATTCCTCTCTGAAGATTCCAAATATTATGCACAACAAACGATCTATTAAAATCAGTAAGCGCGGTGACAGACTGTTGATTATAGAAGATCGTATATATTACTATTACTAATTATTATTAAGAATGAAACAGTACAATGTGCTACTTCCATTAGTTACTTTTCTAATGCTGGAGAATTTACCTATATACCCTTTAAAAAAGTTCAATAATTTGTTGTTGTTCTGATCATTCTTAAGTTAAGTCTTTAAGAAATAATAGCAATGAATATATTTTTTTATATCTGAGTCGGTTAAAAAAAGAATTTATAATGTTAAGTTTAAATTTAAGTTTTTTTAAGTAATATACTATTGCACATTTTTCATTGTTACTTTAATATATTTTTATAATATTTTTAACTATAAACATTTCATTTTCTTTTAACTATGCATGATAAATATCTTTTTATTTATTAATTATTTTTTTTAATTTTATAATCACGTTATTATAATTAATGAATATAATATATGAGATGAAAATAACATCAGAAAAATACACCCAATATATTATCTGAATGTCTTTCTTCTATATGTGGAAACAGGAACTTTATTTTATTATCAAGATATTTTGAAGCAAAATTTAAAATGTATTTTTCAATAGAAAAAAAAAATTGTAAAGCTTTAAAAATTCCATTTCCAAATTCTTAATAGATGGTCTCTTTTGTCAAAATGACAATGTATTGCCTCGAGGAAGAATCATATATCGAAAGTTTGTTATGCATTGTTGTCTGTGAAATTCATATTAAATTTAGAGAAAGAAAGAGTTTAAAAATAAATGAATTGGTAAAAACAAGTGGCAATATTTTATCAGCTTTGCTTATTATATTTGCAGCTTAAAAAATGTTTTAAATTGCAAGACACTTAAAATTCGACGTATTTTAGTTGGTCTCTTTGCATTATCTCGTCATAAACAAAATTAAAAAAAATTCCAATCCTTTTATGTGAATAAAAAGAAAGATATTTCTAGATGATATATTTATTTTTTAACACTTTTTGGAATACGTACGATTTGGAATATGGAAGAAAGCTTTAGAAATAAAATATTCGCACTATCTTTGAAATCACATCCTAAGTTGAATAGATTATCACAAAGTATGGAATAATAATCTCGCGCAAATTTAAAATGTTTTCCATAATTATTTAGCATTAAACATGACGTAATTGCTTCCATTTACTGTTTTAACGCATAATAATAATTTTTAATTTTTATTTTCGTAATTTTTTCTCCTTTTAAATTTAAGTATAATTCAAGAGATCGACCAAAAATTCATTTTCGACCAAAATTCCGAGTTTTATGGAAAATTCGTTTTCGGCGAAAATAGTGCTGAAAATTTAGCCAGACCAAAACTGCCTGTATTCCAAAAATCTATTTTCTTCCTTCGGAAATTTTCTACATTACTCATCGTTTTCAACTGTATCGGCTGAAATATGATTATTTATTGCTACGAATTTCATTTTTAGATGTGTATCAGTCATGATTGACTCAAGATGTTCATTAACAGATCTAATTTCATAATGATCAAGGAATATTTTAAATAACAAATGCATTCCTCGCTGAAGATAATAAATATTATGCACAATAAACGATCTATTAAAATCAGTAAGCACGGCAACAGACTGTTTATTATAGAAGATCGTAAATATTACTAATTATTGTTAAGAATGAAACATATTACATTGTGCTACTTCTATTAATTATTTTCATAATGCTGGAGAATTTACCTATATACCCTATAATAAACTTCAATAATTTATTGCTGTCTTAATCATTCTTAATTTAAGTCTTTAAGAAATAATAGCAATAAATCTATGGTTTAATATCTGAGTCGGTTAAAAAAAGAAATTGTAACGTTAATTTAAAATATAAGTTTGCTTTCAGTAATATGTTAATGCAAATTTTTCATTGCTACTTTAATATATTTTTATAATATTTTAATTATAAACACTAACATTTCATTTTCTTTTAACTATGTATGATAAATACGTTTTTTTATTAATTAATTAGTTTCTTTTTAATTTTCTAATCACGTTATTATAATTAATGAATTTAATATATGGAATAAAGTTAACATAAGAAAAATGCCCCCAATATATTATCTAAATCTCTTTATTCGATGTGTGAAAACAGGAACTTTATTTCATTATCAAAATCTTTTGAAGCGAAATTTAAAATATATCTTTCAATTGTAGAAAATATTATAAAGCTTTAAGAATTCCATTTCAAATTTCTTAACAGGTAGTCTCTTTTGTCAAAATAATAATGTATTGCCTCGAGAAAGAATCATATATCGAAACTTTCTTATACGCATTTCTGTGGGTGAAGTCCATTTTCAATTTAGAGAAAGAAGGATTTTAAAAATAAATGAATTGGTAAAAACAAGTGGCAATATTTTATTAGCTTTGCTTATTATATTTGGAACATAAAAATAAATGTTTTAAATTGCAAAACAATTAAAATTCGACGTATTTAAATGTCGGTCTGTTAACTTTATCTCGTCATAAGCAAAATTTTAAAAAATAAAAAAATGAAATTAAAAATGAAATTAAAATGAAAAATGTTTCTAGATGATATATTTATTTTTTAACCCTTTTCCGAATACGTACGATTTAGATATATGTTGTTTGATAAATAAATAAATAAGTAAATAAATAAATAAATAAATAAATAAATAAATAAAAACCGTACGATTTAGAATATGGATGTACTATTTAGAAAGGAAATACCTGCGCTATCTTTGAAATCACATCAATAGTTGAATAGATTATAAAAAAAGTATGAAATAAATATCTCGCGCAAATTTAAAATGATATTCTTTATTATTTGGTATATTATTTGACATCCTTGAACATTTTGAAATATTGGAAATGACACAGTTGCCTGCATTTAAGATTTTTAGTGCATACTAATGATTTTTTATCATACATCTGTACATTTACCAATGACAACAGTTATTTTAGTAGATTTTAAAATGGGGTAGTTTCCACGTTTATTTACTTAAAAAATTTTAAAAATACATTTTTTTAGATAGTCTATGAACATATAGTATTCTCTGTATTTTTCAACAAATTTATTTATACTTCTTCAGTTATTAATATAGCAATTCGTATAATATTAATCATAACTGAAGAAGTATAAATAAATTTGTTGAAATATACAGAGAATACTATATGTTTAAGTATTCTTATTTTATAACTTAAGACTATTTTTTTAAGTTTTTTTTTAAAGTTTTTAGGTAATGATTCGTGGAAAACTACCCATTTTAAAATCTCCTATAATACCAGATGTGATTGGTAAATGTACAGATGCACAATAAAAAATCATTAAAGTACAGATGTATAATAGTAATTGCAGGTATTAAAAAGAATTAAAGATAAAAACTTTGGGTTTTTTAATCTATTTTAAAGGATTTTTAATTTTAATTTAAAATTTTTTTAATTATCTTTCTCCTTTATAATTTTCGTCTAATTCAAGAGATCGACTAAAAATTCATTTTCGGCCAAAATTCCGAGTTTCCAAGAAAATTTGTTTTCCGAGAAAATGCTGCTGAAAATTTAGCCGGATCGAAACTATCTGTATTCCAAAATCTACTCTCTTCTTTCGGAAATTCTGTACATTACTCATCAATTTGCACTGTATCGGCTGAAATAAGATTATTTATTGCTACGAATTTCATTTTTAGATATATATCAGTCATGATTTACTCACGACGTGAGTGCCAGCTACAAAACTAGCAATGCATAGTGCAGAGCTTTTAAACATGCTCATTAAAAGTTGCATACTTAAAAGTTTTCCATTATTATTTGGCATCCTTGAACATTTTGCAATATTGGGAATGACGCAATTGCCTCCCTTTACGAGTTTTAGCGCATAATAATGATTTTTTATTTTATTTTTGTTTTTTTGTTTTTTAATTCTGTTTCTCCTTTAAAATTTTAGTATAATTCAAGAGATCGGCCAAAAATTCATTTTCAACCCAAATTCCGAGTTTACTCGAAAATTCGTTTTCGTTTTCAATTCTGTTACGGCTTCACCATAACTTTGGATATTGCGTCTCCATGGCGCATTCTTTTGTAACGGCTTCGCCATAACCTTGGATGTCGTGCGTCTCCTTGGCGCATTCTATTTTACTTTAGGTTTGCCGTTTTGGCAACATTGGAATATCGTTTGTTGTTTTGGTTTATCGGCGATCTTAGCGGACCTATCGTGTGTTCGCTGGATCATTATTCTTTATTTAAAATGTAAATATAGTCTGTAAATAATTTGTATATAAAAAGATCTTTAAATAATATTAGTAGTAATAACTGAACCAGCGACCAAATGAAATTTTAAATATACTCGTATCATTCGACAGTTCGTTACACTAGCAATGCATAGTGCAGAACTTTTAAACATGCTCATTAAAAGTTACATACTTAAATGTTTTCCATTATTATTCGGCATATATTTGGCATCCTTGAACATTTTGCAATATTAGGAATGACGCAATTGCCTCCACTTACGATTTTTAGCGCATAATAATGATTTTTTTGTTTTATGTTTGTTTTTTGTTTTAATTCTGTTTCTCCTTTAAAATTTTAGTATAACTCAAGAGATCGACCAAAAATTCATTTTCGACCAAAATTGCGAGTTTACTCAAAAATTTCGATTCTATTTTATAATGTATTAATTGTATTAAAAACCCTGTATTCAGGGTGTCATTCCTAATCTTTGAATAATGTTCTAGCGCATAATTATCGTATGGTAATGCCGTACCCTGATTAAGGTCAATGAGATTACCACATACCATATTGCGCATCTTTCGCAGGCAGCAAACATTGCTTTTTCAATTGCAGCATATCATAGGAGTGCTTTACGCAATCATTGTTACAAATTGCTTTTAAATGGATAATCATATTTTAAAGATATAATGTATAAGTTACAAAACAGTTGGCTTCATTAAGGCGAAGGTGGACTCTCAAAAAAATTTCTTTTTCTTTTGAACCGATTTGCTTGAAAATAATTATAACTGTAGTTCTTTGAAAAAAGATAAAATTGCAAGGAAAAATATTAATTACTTTGGTAATTATTAATTATTAATTATTGAAATAATCAATTAATTAAAAATGCTCCATGCGCATTTCTTCTGCATATAAAATAATAATTTTTATTTATGAGATACCTTTCAGACCTAAGAGTAAAACTTAGTTGAAATCCTAAACATAAATAGAAAATAAAAATTAATAATAATAATAATAAGTCGAAATACCAATTTTTATAGTGAAAAAACACTGTAAATCATACTTTTGATGAAGAATTTACCGCTCATGAGGTCCGAAGTACAACTATTTTAACTAACATTTTTTCTATGTACTATGAGGTAATGACATAACAAATTTTAAAGAACTCAAAAAATTAGGGATGCGCATGGAACATTTTGAAAATTGAGATTATCCCGAAAGTTTCTTTCTGAGAAAATCCACTCTTAAGTTAGAAATATCAGTATTTCAATAATAAAGAACATTAAATACCATATAATAAACGAATAATATTTATAATACACTTATAATATACTTATAATAAACTAATAATAAGCGCTTCATGAGTTGGGAAATAAAAAAGTATTTTTCGAAGTTTTGAATGATTTTTGTCGATTTGAAGGTCCACCTTCGTCTTAAAGAATAATACGTTCCTTCCAGAAGAGACACGCAAATTATCTAATGTATTTATTCCTTATTTGTTTTCTTTAATATTTAAATAATTTTGAATAACTTTTTTTTTAAATAACATAATAAAAAATGCATTTTATTACATCAATCTCTATTTTTATTACCTCAATTTTTTGTATATTTGTTTCACGAGAATTTATATATGTTTATACATTCATGTCTATTTATTCAAGATAAACATGTATATCTGTTTTTGTCGTAAAACCAATTCCCCCAGATAATTCAATCTTTCGTGATTAATAATACAAAATTTATCGGGATCATCGAAACGCTTTTTCTCAAAAATGAATCTATATTAGATTACAGATGATGTAAAATATGTTTAAAAGTAAATAACAAGACACATCAATTCTCTTTCCGATATTTTTGTTATAATATGCAAAATTTGACAAATTGCCCAGCAAAATTCTTTGACGAAGATTGATGGCGCTATGCCTTATGCGGAAAATTTATCAGAATAACGTGTTCAAATCTATGTAAGACATTTTAGTATCAGATTTATGTAAAAAGATAACAACGGAATGAAGAAATCGATTTTCCATATACTACAACAGACAGCTCCTATAGTTACTCTTTTTTTTTTTTTTTAAGATTTCAAATTTTTGTTCCAGTTTCACAAATGGACGATATGCTATTTTCTCTAGTAAAAAAATATAAAAAACTAAATTCTACGAATTGTTTAATGGTTACTCAGTATGACTTATTTTAAAATGTTTACACTAAATATCTTAATCATTTAAAAATTCAGCATGATTCATATTAAAAATATCTACTGAAATCTGACCTGTTTTAATTAAGTCGTCAATTGGAATATAAACTATACGGTATATTTTTGCTTTTTACAATAATTTTTAATAAATAAAAATAATGTTTTTTAACCCTTTAATGCGCAGTGTTGCCGGGTTGGCAACACCTAAAGTTTCCCCAGTTTAGAGACACAAAAATTCCGTGAATATTTCCAAAAACTACTCTAATGGCTACTTTAAATCTTTCTTATGAGTTCTAGATGGCATCATCACAGAGATCAAACTCTACTGTTTTAGAATAATAGGTAAAATGTTTTACTGTAATACGCGCTTCACAGCAATGCTCTTCTCACTGCGCTTATCAATGCTTTACTTATGGGAGGTTACCACTTCGGCAACAGCTGTATAATTAAAATTGTTAGTGCAATCTTTACAAAACAATAACTGTGTACTCCTCTAGGCCTAAATAGATTGTTTATTTTTTCTTCTTTAAATTCCAACTTTAAAGAGTAGTGCGCCGGAAAGGGTTAAGCGTAGCAATCATAAACTTCCGTCCCACAGTGGAACAATTTACCTAAAAAACTTGCTGAAAACCAAAGAATAAAAGTGTGAATATCTTTACAAATTTTATTTAAGTGATACCGCACTACCTTAAGTGTCAGAAAACACGATTGTTTATCAACCGTTTTCTCTATCAAGGTTTCAATTTATGGTTATTGCATCCTATTATTCGCCGAGATAATACGGACGGCTTTTAGTGAAATGTGAGTGCATCACCATTATAGCAATAAATTTTGAATTTGTGATTATATCTTAATGTTAAGAATTTATTTTTATTAATTCTTCCGTCCCACACTGGAACAATTTACCTAAAAGCTTGATAAAAACCAAAGAATAAAAATGTGAATATCTTTACAACCTTTCATTTAAGTGATACCGCACTACCTTATGCGTCAGAAAACACGATTGTTTATCAACCGTTTTCTCTATCAAGGTTTCAATTTATGGTTATTGCATCCTATTATTCGCCGAGATAATACGGACGGCTTTTAGCGAAATGTGAGTGCATCACCATTATAGCAATAAATTTTGAATTTGTGATTATATCTTAATGTTAAGAATTTATTTTTATTAATTCTTCCGTCCCACAGTGGAACAATTTATCTAAAAGCTTGCTAAAAACCAAAGAATAAAAATGTGAATATCTTTACAACCTTTCATTTAAGTGATACCGCACTACCTTATGCGTCAGAAAACACGATTGTTTATCAACCGTTTTCTCTATCAAGGTTTCAATTTATGGTTATTGCATCCTATTATTCGCCGAGTTAATACGGACGGTTTTTAGCAAAATCTGAGTGCATCACCATTATAGCAATAAATTTTGAATTTGTGATTATATCTTAATGTTAAGAATTTATTTTTATTAATTCTTCCGTCCCACAGTGGAACAATTTACCTAAAAGCTTGCTAAAAACCAAAGAATAAAAATGTGAATATCTTTACAACCTTTCATTTAAGTGATACCGCACTACCTTATGCGTCAGAAAACACGATTGTTTATCAACCGTTTTCTCTATCAAGGTTTCAATTTATGGTTATTGCATCATATTATTCGCCGAGATAATACGGACGGCTTTTAGCGAAATGTGAGTGCATCACCATTATAGCAATAAATTTTGAATTTGTGATTATATCTTAATGTTAAGAATTTATTTTTATTAATTCTTCCGTCCCACAGTGGAACAATTTACCTAAAAGCTTGCTAAAAACCAAAGAATATAAATGTGAATATCTTTACAACCTTTCATTTAAGTGATACCGCACTACCTTATGCGTCAGAAAACACGATTGTTCATCAACCGTTTTCTCTATCAAGGTTTCAATTTATGGTTATTCCATCCTATTATTCGCCGAGATAATACGGACGGCTTTTAGTGAAATGTGAGTGCATCACCATTATAGCAATAAATTTTGAATTTGTGATGATATCTTAAAGTTCAGGTATGTGATCATATGTTAAGAATTTATTTTTATTAATAAAAATGTGTTTTAATAATTTTAAAATAACTTTTCGGTAGAAGATTTAATGCTTATTCTATGCCTAGACTCATTAAAATTTTAAGTAATGTTCCAAGGCTGTCCATGTCTTGGTTTTTACGGTTTTAAAATGCTTCTTTATTGCTCAATTTAGGATAATAAAAAACTTTTGTCCCGATTTGTTGTCCTTTTTTCAGTAAAAATGGTTTTAGGTGCAAGGCCAGTGAAGATGCTCGGTCAATATTCTAACTGTAAATTATTTTTGTTCCAGTAACAAGTTCTGACAATGTGTTTATTAAAAGAATACAGCGTATTGGAACAATAAGAAGTTGTCAATAAAAAAAAATAAATAAAATTAAATAATAATGAATCAATAATGCTGACTTTAGTTTATCTGTCTCATACGGATGAATTCGTATTGTGTTTGTAAATATCGTCTGCATTCATTTATGTGGGAAAATGCATCACGAAAATATTGTATTCTTCGTTTCCATAGAAATTTATTTTTCTTATTCTATGTTTTTGGCAGCATTCAGTGAGTTTTTAGTTTGTGTTCTTTATTCCAAAGTAAAAAAAAAGATGATGGAATGATGAAAGCCGTGTATTGGCTCGCTACTTTGATGTGCAATAAACGCAAGTATTACAGTCTACTTTGTTGTGTTAAATTGTAATAACCAGCGTGTGTAATGTTTCTTATTAGTTAAAGATTCTAAACCCGTATGTTGGGCTACATCACGTATATGTTTTATATATTACCCAAACATAAATGACAAGCTTGAGGAGGTGACAAACAAATAATAGCGGGGAAACAAACAAGTATAGAAAATGAGTTCAGATAGCGATGTGGTTTTATCATACATATTCCAAAATTGGGATTCAGTGATAACCACGATTTCAACTCAGCAAGTTTTTTTATTACTTTATTTATGTGTAGGCATTTAGTAATAAGAATGATAAATATTATTTTCTTAATTTTCTTTGTGCTGTTTGCGATTCTTTTATTTTAAACCTATATTTCAAATTTTAATTTAAAATTAAAGTTATTTTCCTGAAAGAATCGTGTGTAATAAAGCGTAACAAGTATTATAAAGTTGTAATATAAATGAAATCTTGTTGTAGCAAAATGTTTTCTAAACATCTCCAAAAACTCTTCCCTAGTCTATTGTCATATGAATATGAATTGAATATCTCGCAAAACAACAACATTCGTAATCTTTCAGGCAATGAAGTATTCTTTAAACACTAATTAATCTAATTGGATAGCTAGTGTTAGTATTATTAACGTAAAAGAAATGATTCCTAAAAATGGGAAAAAAAGTTCGAACTCGAAAGGGTTAATGCAGAATTGGGAGCATATATCACTAAACTTCATCTTGAACTTATATAGAAAATATCCACAGTCATTACAGTTGTTGCCAGTGATTACAAAGTCGATGTTGGAAAATCCACTGTTTTCACTCCTTTCACTGGATGGTACTATGATAAAAAGTATCCATAGTACAACATACCACCAACTGTGTAATGCCAAAAATATATGGTAACATGCCAAAAGTATATGATATATAGTTGCAAAATCACATCAGTGGCATAAGTTCATATCACTCAAATATGTGAGGAGGTGCAAGAGGTATGTAACAAAGCTTTTAAATGATATAGTAAACACAATTGAAGTTAATGCAACAAGATAAGATAAAGGAAGATGTTTTTTTTTAATATATACTGGACAATTGCTCCATAAAATTTAACTACTAAGAATGTATTTATTAAAAATACAAAACATTGATCAATGGTGCACAAAACAAGAACTTTAATATGAACTTGTACAATTTAAATAAAATAAATTATCAACGTTTCGAATAATACAGTTCAGAATACTGCTCTTTATCGCTTCTACTTGGCGAACAAGGATTGCCGTATTAACTTGGAAGAGGCTAAAATCATAGTTCCGTGCAATAACCCAGTTGAAGGTAAAATAAGATAATCTGTCGAAATCATTGCACGAGAAAATAAACCTTGTAATGATAAGTTATCCTACAATGTACCAAAAATATGGCATAACTTCATGAAATCTTAAATTTTATGTATCGTTGCAATATTTTAATTTTTACTCACGTGTAAGTGGCAACATTTTTAAACTTTTAATTCATTTCGATTTTATTTTATTAGAATTATTATCTCTCGATCAGGATTCAAACTTTTAGTCCTTTCATTATCATATTTTCTTGAAAACGGCCGCAGAAGACGGCGCGAAACGGTGATATTTTATTTTATTTTAATTGTATAAGTTCATATTAAAGTTCTTGTTTTGTGCAACATTGAACAATGTTTTGTATTTTTAATAAATACATTCTTAGTAGGAAGATGTTTTTATTTTTATTCTAAACATTTGTGATCAATAAATATGAAGGAAGCGCAAAATAAAATGGAAAAAACCTATAAGAATATACCACTGAAGTGGTATCTGTTTTCAAAATTCCAACCGTACAAGAATTTGAAAACAGTGATTTGGATACTGAAGAATGGGTTGATACTTTGAATCACCATAGGATTCCAGTGATTTTGCTTTAACATTTGTATCAATGTATTATATGGTATGATAATTTTTTAATGAGATAATTTCATTTTTAGATGATTATTCAATATTGTGTGTGTAAAAAGATCTAAAATGTACTTTATGTATATGAAACACACTAGCAAATATGAAGTGTAGAACAATTAACCTACTTATTGACAAGACCGTGTTAATAATTCCACTAGGTTCCAGGTTTCACTGCATATTAAATATTATTTAATATTTAATATGCATATATATTATCCTATTTGGTTTAATGTATTTTCAGTACATTTAACAATGATTAATACTCTCGATGACTGCATTAATTTTCACCTTTAAGTTTTTTTATATAAGTAAGGGACTCACGCCCGGCTCACTAACTCTCGCTAAGCCCCGTGAATTGAAAAGCAATTCACATTGGGATCCTTATAAAATCCAAGCTCGCTTCGTTCGCTCGCCTCTATTTCCTTTCGCTGTAGCCAGAATGAGTGCCATCATTAATCATTATAACAAATAAAATTTACAGATATTTTTAATGCAGAAAAAAGTAATGGAAAACTTTGTGGAAAATGTAAATGAAATTGTATTTATATGGCACTGCTAATGGTTATCGATCACTTTAAAATTATGTTTTTTTTTTTTTTTTTTTTTTTTTTTTTTTTTTTTTTTTTTAATATTGATCTTGAAATAAAAATTCTTTGAAAAAAGAATTAATTTAAAACTCAGAGGAAAAACAATTAAAAATATTTTGCGCAGATGTCGCTTGCGCATAATTATTGCACGGTTGAAATGAAATGGGCATTTTATGTCTCACATGGTAACCCGACCTTAGTTGTTTATTTATTATTAATTTGTTTATTTACTTTAATTTTTTTAATGATATATATTATTTTGTTCTATAGTTATTATAATAAGACGCTATAAGAAGATGATATTTAGCGAATTGATAATAAAACATTTTCGACTGTGTCTAAATAGTAAATCTTTATCCAAAAGCTAATTTGCTGATTTCATCACGTCGAAATAATATGAACCACTCACAATTATTATTCATATATTGCTCAAATGATTTTTTTTAAAAGGAGATTCCGACTGGATTTTCATTTGCTGAATTGGTCTAATCATGTAAACGTAAATTTCAGCTTTCGTTGTTGCCAAATAACAAGCCGCAAAATCACCCACTACTTAAGCTTAATTTTTTGCCACTACTTAAGAGAAATACATATACATATGTTAAACTAATCATATTTTTTCAGCATTTAAAACAAAATGCACAGAAAAAAACATTGCACTTTTCCCTTTTGCAGGACTGTCAGAAGATTAAAAAACACTTATGTATTTAATGACAAGTGCTTATGCGCCTTGCCCTACTGACAAGGGAACATTCCCAGGTGTAAGTTGTGGATTTGGAAGAGTTTGGTATCAAAAGAAAAATCTTGTCATCTACGTTAAAAAATGCAATAGAACTACCCGTCCGAATCCAACCGTTTTCGAGATATCATCACTTGAAGTTCCAATGAATTAAAAAAATGACAGGCGTGTATATAAGTTGTTCGCAAGTTAAAAGTTTCTTTGCATTGTTTTTAATCTTCCTGCCATTACCTCTTCCCGAGCTACGAGCAAAATCCTTTACACTCACACATTGCAGGTTATTTCCTCTCTTTTATACAGGTACTTCCCATTCTACGAAATGTTCACGTACGGCTGCATTCGGAAAGTTTTCTTTATCCGTTTTTGTTATTTCCATCATCTTCTTTTATGCAAATTTTTCGAGAAATAATGGATTGTCGAATAATTTTCGTAGTGTAATGGATAAACTGTATATTTATATAGTGTGTAAAATAGAATGTTTCCTTAGACTGACGGTTATGTTAGATCTGTAGCTCTGTTATTCTTATGAAAATGGATGGGTTGTTTAACGTAACAATGTTTCTAGTATTATGTTTATTATCAAGTTTTTAACTTTAAACAAATTATACGTTATGACATCAAAGTAATGATGCTTATAAATTTATTATAAAAATTAATTTTCGTATTTTTTCAAATAGACCTTATTATGGAGTTGAAACTTATCTTATCAAACCTTTAACTTTTTTATGAATTTTTGCAATTGAAAGTATGGGTCTAGGGGCAATAATTAAGGAGATAGCCTATTGTTTCGATATTTATGATTCACCCTGTATATACTATTAAATTTACATTAAAAACGCGTGATTTACAATATATTAAAAAATAAAAACATAAAAAATTAAAAAGATCAATAAAAAATAAAAAAGGCTTCATTGTATTGTTTTAATATTAAGATACAATGAATTCTTTAAAATAAGTAATAAATATTCATCTATTTTATCAAAGAAACTATCGGACAGGAAACGTTTTGCTATTATAAAATGTTTCTCAAGAGTAATTATTTATATGGATTTTAATTCTCAAGTGTGGACATAGATTTATTTGGAAAAGAAAGATATTTTCTGTAACATACATTTTTTAAATGGATGAAAACACAAAAAATGGATATATTATAATCTTTTTAATTATTTCTATTATATAATCTTTTCAAATATTTTTTATCAAAGATTAAAGAAATTATAAAACTAATAACCGAAGGTGATAATTAATTGCATTTTTCCCTATTCATTTATTTTGTGACAAGTTATTTTAATATTGTTTATTATTATTTTTTTTTACATTTCAGCTCATAAATATAATTAAATTTTATAAAAATGAATTTATTTCCGCGGGAATATTTTCAGTCTTGTTTTTATTTAAATAACACAAATATATCTCATCATTTTGAAAGATTAGAACATGAAAATATCGTTATTGTTGTTTTTATCGACAAATTAATTAGACAAACAGATATTGAATCAACAAGGTTAGTTTCTTTTCTCTTGATTCATTTATTTTATGTGAAATATTTTGTTTAATTTTTGATTAAAATTTTGTTTAACAACAACAACAACAACAACAAAAGAACCACCTGTATAACATAAACTCTGTTAAGTTTTTTAGAGTTTAAATGTCTTTACCTGTCTCTTACCTGGTTACTATTCCACAGAATTAATAAATTTAACAAGAGCACTACATTTTAATTGCAATATATATAATACGTTTGAAAATGATATTATCACCCATTTTTTAAACCATATAAAATACTACAAAAGGATTTTGAGAATTAGAAATGTCAGAAATCGAACAAATATTAATGTTTTATAACAAAATTAACTAAAGCAGCTATTTTGTTTGAAGAAATGTCCATTCTGAATTTTGAAGCGTTACATAACGTTTTCAACACAGACAAAAAAAATACAGTTTAATAGTCCGTTTATGCACCAAATTTCTCAATTAATGCAAAATCAGTAGTATTAAAAGATTGAACCAACAAGCTGAATCATTTTTATCGATTTCTTCTCAGTGGAATGTGATAACAGTTTATAATTATCAAAGTATTGTATAGTATTTAAATTGTATAAAACGGCTTAAAATATTGCATTTTTCCATTACATTTAATGATGAGAAACAGCACATCTTCTTTCAGGAACGAAATGTAAATAGAATTTGCTTTTTAGGGTTTTGCAGCATTGTCATGCTGCAAAACCCTAAAAGGTCTACCGAATGAATAAAGGAAGAAAGAAATTATCTTCAAGTAATTTAATTTTTTTTCCTTCCAAAGAGAAAATCAACTTTCTTTTTCATTCTTTCACTACAAATTCCAAACTAAGGCCAAATCTTGTGTAAAAGTTAACCCTATTACCGTATGAGTAAAAGTGTTATTACATAGGGTGAAAGTCACTTCAAATTCCAGGCGTCACCACGTTTTCCTATGGAATCACTTGGAGAACAAGCAATTACTTTGTGCCGGTGCTTTTTGATGCATCAAACCAAGAGAATCGCCAGTAACAGCCAATAAAATGCTTTGAAATACGGATGATGGAAAAGCCTTTTCTCGAACAGCCAATGACATATTTTGAAAACGAAAAAACGCAGGAGATTTTTGACGCCTGAAATATTTACGAGTTATACCACTTTAATGTATGTTGACCGAGCAATTAGTAAAATAAACATTCCGAACCATCAAAATTGAATGTTTTTTTTATTATCAGAAAATATTAATATTTCATATTTAAGCCTACAATATCTAGAGTTTTTTGTCCAGTCCGGGCGGTTCAGCTGTTAATTTTTGCGTAGATGTCGTAAGAAATATTAACTATTACATTCTTCACTATATAGATAGATACATATATATATGTATACATATATACATAGATAGATAATGTAATTAAGATAAATAATTAAGATAATGTATTAAGTTATTCAAGAAATTAATATTGTAGAGTAAAGGTAATTAAATGTGTCTCATATGCTGCTAAAATGATCTAAACTTAAACTTAAATATCTAGATCTCAAACGTTGATATTTGACTTGATTCGAAGCGGTCTTTATTTTCTTTACCTTAGCTATCACTATTTACTTTTCGTGTAAAAATTCTTTCTTTATTTTCTTTAAATTAGCTATCACTATTTACTTTTCGTGTTAAAATTCTTTTGCATGTACAACAAAACAATTTAATTGTTTTAAAATATTGGTTGCAAAGCTAGAAAAGGTTGAAAGTTTGAGTCTAATATTTTACTTGATATAAACTAATAACAAATATTTCTCAATGTAATAAAAAGTAACACAATCCCGATAAAATTAGGTATTGCTCAAACAATGTGATAAAGGAAAATAATGGACAAAACAGTTTGCTTATCAACAGATAGGAATAAAAGTTTCAGCAGCTTCTTTGTGATGTGATTAGAATTTAGTGAGAATTCAGTAATGATTTTAATGTGCCGTGCAATTATTAAGCATTGACAGTCAAAATAACATATTGTGAAAAAGCTCTCAATTATAATTTGAAATGGAAAATTTTGCAAATGTCTATTAAAGTAAATTTTAAATTATCTGAAAAATAAAACTAAAAAAAAATCAATATATTTTTCATCCAAAAGCTTCAAAAAATTCTTTTCACTTTTAGACTCCCTTTTATTTCTTTCATATTCTTAAACGCTACATCTTTTAAAAAACTGACAGCCATTAGTTTCCAAAAGTTTACAAAAGAAATAAAAATTTACTTTTAAAGGTTTTTTTTCTATGGGAGTACGATTTTAGTTTTCTTTATGTCTTCTGGAGAAATATTAATTCTTATTTCTCTATATTATTAAAGTATCGCAAAACTTATTTAACTTTAGGGATTTTTTATGAAAAGAAAGGAATGAATCAAAACTAATTTATTTTAGAAAAATAATTTTTAATTTGTTTATAAATTAAATTTAAATAGTTAAATAACTAAATATATATATATATACAGTAAAATAACTAAACATGTTTAATCCGTTGGTGACAAACGACACGTGTACGTGCCTCAAAAAGGCCTAAGAATCCTTGTTTATTCCCACCAGTAAATTTTTACTGTACTGCCTTATTTAATTGGAACATTTTCTCGAATTAATAGGGCAACAATTTCTCTTAAACCTGTGACAAAACATTAAAAATTTTGCTAACATCTGATATATAAAATCTTTCAAAATTAAAAATATATTACAAATAACCACAGTTGTTAACCTGCAAATTACCAATTTGCAGTGCATTACAGTCTTACAAGTAAAAATATCGCAGAAATATATAAAAACAATTAAAATTGCAGACATTTTCGATTAAGTCTTAATCCCTCTTCAGTGCAATAATATCAAGATGACCGGGTAAAGTGGTATCATTTTTACAATGAAAAAAAGAAAAAATAGAAAAGAAAAGAAAGAAAATTATATCTGTTTTCCCGGTCATTTTGGTGTTATTGCACTGGAGGGGGATTAATAATTAAACTGAAACGTCTGCAATTTTAATTGTTTTTATGAATTTATGTGATATTTTTTTACTTGAATGTCTGATTATTTGTAAAATAATTTTAATTTTAATAAATACAGTAATGTAAAAGGAGTACATCTCTCCCTAGTTTAACAGAAAATATTAGGAAAGTGATGACTTTTTTAGAAGTGATGAGTAGTAATATTTATGATTAAGTGCCATGCTTTGAATAGGGTTTTGCTGTTATCTACATATATATGGAAACATAGTCAAACTTTTTTAATATTTTTTTATCAAATTATAACAAATAATATTTATAGATATATAATTATTTCAATAATATTCTACTGGAAAGGATACTATTTATTGACATATATTTTTTAATATTTCACATTTTTTAAATCTGTAACATTATGGTTATTTAATTATGGTTACACAAATTTAGAAAATAGGATTCGTATTTTATATAGAAAACTACGAGGGGTTTTATTTAATTTGCAACAAACATAAATTTGAAAAAAAACTAAATAATACAAAAAAATATTGTAGAGAATATTGCACGCCATTATTTTTACTTTTGATCCTTTATAATAAGATATAGACCAAAGAGCTCTCGAAAATTATATTTTGTCCTCGTCTGGCAGACCCAAGAATGGACTTAATGGTAAAAGCACAGGCTTCGTATTTGGAGATGATTATTAGTTTTATGTAAAAAGCTATGTATGTCACATTTTATGAACATTCAACTATTGATTTACTGATTTATTGATATTTTTCCGGGTTAAAAATATGAGTTGGACTCAAATAAAGCATGGAATAGAATAGGGTTGATATGATCTTACTATTGCATCGATTTGATATTTAAAAATTTTGAAAAATCTTTTCATTAATTACATTTATTGATAATACTCTTGAAATATTTATTTTATATTGGGTGCGTAGGCTAAGATATTGCTCGTGAAGTAATTCATGACTTTTTTTTAAGTTAGTAAGTAAACGATTCATTACCGTTTGTATTATTTTGGCTTAGCGTAGTTATGTATTGTTAACATGCGTACACTGTAAAAAAATCTGTAGAGGTACTAAACTTTTTCTAGGAAACTGGGATTCCAAGAACTTTTCCTGTAACGGTAACAGCAAAAATTCTAGTTTTAGAATCAGTTAAATGGATTTTTCCTGTTATCGTTACATGAAAAGTTCTTGGAATCCCAGTTTACTAGAAAATGTTTAGTATCTTTACAGAATTTTTTTTACAGTGTAGTTATCTATATGAAATATGCAGATTAATACCTCAGGAAACCAGATTTTTTACAATCTTACACAGGTGTGAAACTAGAAAAGACTAATAGTGTGGAAGTAATAATCGAAAATTGGAATTGGCGGAAAATTGGATGAAGAACTCAACTTTAGTGTACACTGTAAAAAAAAAAAAAAAAAAAAAAAAAAAAATCTGCAAAGGTACTAAACCTTTTCTAGGAAACTGGGATTCCAAGAACTTTTCCTGTAACGGTAACAGCAAAAATTCAAGTTTCAGAATCGATTACATGAATTTTTCCTGTTATCGTTACATGAAAAGTTCTTGGAATCCCAGTTTCCTAGAAAATGTTTAGTACCTTCACAGATTTTTTTTTTTTTTACAGTGTAGGCTAAGTTCATTGTGAAAAATCAGGAAGATCGAAATTTGGCCGGAAATAAAGAAGGAAGGGAGCGAAAGAGACAGAGAGATTAGAATAAGAGAGAGGGGGGGGGGGATAGAGTAAAAGACATGAAAAGGAAAGCGAATGAGCGCTTATATTAGAACAGCTCTGTTTAACGCAGATCTCAAAGAGGGGTAGAATTACGTAATTCTATGTCTAGAAAAGAATACGAAAGATCCCCAAACTAATTTCTCCAGAAAATTATGCATCATTTTAACCCAAATTGGCGGTTTGATATAGCTTTGTTCATAAACTTGTTTCAAGAATAGATAAATGGATTCGGTATAAAGACAAGTGATTGTATAAGGCATTTATTCGCATATGAAATAACGCAATCAGTCTGCCAAGTCATATCTTGGTGTGAAGTAATTAATAACCTGGTTTTAGCAGTTGATTCATAAGTTTGCCATTGTGTTTTTCTGAACCCAAAAGTATGAAATCATAGACGATTGAAAGCAGGAAAACACAATGGTAATTCAATGAGTCAACCGCCAAAGGGGGGGGGGTAATCGTTTTGCACCAAGATATGATTTAGCAGACCTATTGCTTTTTAATGTACGAATCTAGATTTATCTTCTCTTAGACTTCATCCGTGAAATCGATGAGGTGGTTGCCTATGTTTCCTTCCCGGTAAAAAAAGGTCTACAATACTAAAAATAGTCTACAATAACAGCAAGATCTGAATATTTTTAAAACTTCGTTATCGTACGAACGCACCTCATGGTACATGTAGTGTGTTACTCTTTGTAAATACAAATTTCTATGTAGCTTTCTTATTATATTTCCTTTGTTCTAGTGGGTTTATTTCGTGTTCAATTATGGTAAAATCACAGTGGCTTTTTTCTGTGGGATGCACTGCAGTGGCGGACTTTTTACAGCAACCGTACCCCCATCCCCCCTCCATTTATAGAAAATGTTAAATAAGAAGCATTTTCTTCTATTATTTGAATATTATATTTCGATGAAGTTATAAATTTGCAATTTATTTACATTTTGTTACATTACATATCATACATTTTCTTAATGATATTAGGTAAATGTTAAAATGAAATTAAATTAGGGATCTTTCCGTAGACTATTTCAGCTATTTCAACTTTGCGTCTAAAAATGTGCCTCAAGGAAAAATTTAAATGTCTTGTTCCTCCATTATGGTGGTGAAGATATTTTTTAAATAATTTAGATGATAGCTTTCCATTGTATTCGTAAGGAGACATGAGTTGAGAGAAAATAATTTATATGAGCGGCAAATAGACCAGCACGCGAATACTGTTGGGTTAATATTGAAGCAATACAAATGATCGCAGAAAAAAAAACTAATACGTAAAACAGAATTGTACCAGCTGAATCTGTAATTTATGCTGGGATATGCTGTATCTTTCAACTAATCAGGCACATATTAGAGCATGATAAATTTTGCACGTTTTTTAATTTATCAGGAAAGTAAAATTTCCTATATTATAGTTTTACGTAGTTTTATGAGATGGAAAATCTTGCTATAGCACAGTAGTATCCAAAATGGATAAAAATGCACAGTTGTTCAAATTATGTAGCCATGTTAGAAACGCTTCAGATGGACTACTCTTTCATATTTAAAATATGCAGGACATTGATAGTCATTTCAGACCATAAAAAAATAATCGATCACTACGAAACAAAATCATTCAATAGGTGTTATTGTGTGACTATTATAATTCCATAAATGGAATTATCCATAAATATATGACACTACTTGTAATAATTGTTATCGATAATACTATCCCTACTCATAACTTGATAACCATAAACGTGCCACTTTTATCTCTAACATTCATTTTTATACGAAATTTTTTTCATAGCATCTGTCACTGTTAAATGTAATAAAATAGAGTCTTATAAATGTTAGACACGTTACGTCCGAGATTTGCAGTGCAAGAAAATTTCAAGTAACATTCGTTTCATTTTAACCCTTAATCTACCGATGTTACTTATAAGAACTATAAAAATATCTTATTATAAAATTCTTTTGATCCTTCAATTAGTTGTAATACTGTTTAGAATGAGTTATAGATACATTAATTTATTTTGTTCCAAAAGCATTATTGGTTACACAAAACAAAAATATTTTTAAAAGGATGATTTCTTTTGCCTTTGTATCTTTTCAGCCTTCTTGGCGCATTGGGAGAGGGGGGGATTTTTCAATTCGAAAATATTTATATATTTATATTTTAAGAACATCATATTTGTACATTTTATAGTTCTACAAAATATTAAGAAAACAATTTAAAATAAAACATTTCAGTGGGGATATAAAAACTGCACAAAATCCCTGTAAATTCAAATTTGATTAATCCTTCTAAATCCTTCAAAATTTCATTAAATGATTATGTAAATTTTTTAATTTATTTTAAACAATCCACGTAAAATGCTGTAGAATGTGAAATTTTCCTGAATTCATAATGCGGTAGATAAAGGGTTAAGCACCATTTATATTAAATGATTTTTATGGGTGGATGGATTTTAAATAGGATTTTTTTTTTCATTGTGAAAACTGTCTGATTAAAAAAATGATCTCTTCTACATGGCAAATTCGTAAAATATTTTTACAGCTGAACATAACAATTAACACTTCTAACTAAATTGTCTTGTGAAATTGTTGCTAATATGTTGTACCAGGAAAAATAACGTGCAAAAATTGTGGTTTAAATGTACATATTTTTTTCAGATATGCAGTTATTGATATTTATTGGTAAAATCAGTCAACTCAATCAGCAATCTCCAGAATATTTTTTTCTATAAACCAAATGTCTTTTATTTCCTATTTAAGACTGTGTAGAATCCATGCAGAAAATGTTTTGAATTAATTTTACAGTGTTCTAAATAATGTGCACTGAAAAAAAATTTCAAGAGGTTACTACAAATTTTTTAGTAAATTTGTATTCCACAGAATTTTTAGTAACCATTACAAACTTCTTTTTGCAAGTGAAACAAACATTTATTTTGCAAACGGAACAAAATAATTTTCTGTATAACTAACAAAAACGTTTTAGTATGAGCCCCCAAGCAAATATTAGTAATAGCTCAAAATTATTTTTAGTAACCATTACGTATGCCCGAAGGGCAGGAGCTTCCTTCGAGCTGCATCCAGTGGGTAAAAAGACAGCCTTCTGAAACGGAATATTTTCGGTAAAGCCGCAATAGATGGCAGCACCAAACCATTATTTTTTGTATCTAATTAAATGCTTGTGAAAGTTCAAACTTAAATTTTGAGCTCAAAATCTGCATCGTTTTGAGTAATTGCGGAAATTTCAAATGTGTTCGAGGGGTGGGGAGGGTAACATTTTAACTCCTGAACACTGTTCAGTTTCCGCTTCTTAACCCCTCCATCGATTTGGAATTTGAGCTCAAAATTTAAATCTAAGCATTTGCAAGCATTTAATTAGATAAAAAAAATAACGCTTAAAAATAGTTGTTGGTTTCTCTAAAGTTTAAGGCGCCTTCTATCGGTATTTTTTGAAATTAATCTTTAAAATTTATTTTCAAGGAAATATAGACATAAAGAATAGTTTTAGCTAAAACGGCTGACGAATCGACCAATTTTTCCGTTTTTTAAAATAATTTGAAATTTGAACCTCCCCACTCCTATTGAACACAGTTCAGTTTGCTCTACTTAACCACTCCCAACGATTCAGATTTTCATCTCAAAATTTAAGTTTATGTCTAAGCTTCTAAGAAAATTTGATGAGATGCGAAAAATAACGGTAAAATATAGTTGTACGTTACTCCAAAGTCTAAAGCGCCCTCTATCGGCATTTTTTGAAATTTATCTTTATAATTCATTTTCATTAAAATACCGACATAAAGAATAGTTTTAGTGAAAACCGCAAATCAATCGACCAATTTTTCCGTTTTTTATAATCATTTGAATTAAAAACCCTCTGAACACAGTTAAGTTTGTGCTACTTAACTGCTTCCAACTATTCAGATTTTGAGCTCAAAATTTAAGTCTAAGCTTACGAAACCTTTAATGAGATGCAAAAAATAACGGTAAAAAATAGTTGTTCGTTACTCTAAAGTCTAAAGCGCCCTCTATCGGCATTTTTTGAAATTTATCATTATAATTTATTTTCAAGACAATACTGATATAAAGAATAATTTTAGTGAATACCGCAAACGAATCGACCAATTTTTCTGTTTTTTATAATCATTTGAATTTTTGGACCCTAAACTTTAATGGCGCCTATCTCCTTCGGAAGACGTTTGGGACCCTTGGTTTCCTATTTAATATTGTTTGTCTTGATGTGCACTATCATCCCTTAAAGTTTGGACCATGAATTTACAAACACCCTGTATATATATATATATGTATATATATATATATACACTATATTGCCATTGATTATGGGACACTTGCGATTTTAGACATTTTACTAAATATCTAGAAAAATACATGAGGAATCATCTAGAAACTCTTAGTGTATAAATATAACAGTATACGTCATACATCTCCGTGAAGGTTTTTACCGAAACTCCATAGGGGACCGTCAACAAATTAAAAAAGAATGAATATCTTTTGAATAACCCTGTCAAAACTAATGTAGCAAAAGCTCTCAAACTCTAGATTATGATTGAATGCCTTATTGTAATACACTGTGTTCATTTTTATGCAAATAGCATGCATACTCGCAGAGTAATTAAGGTTTTTATAAAAATGGTCCCAAATTTTTCCAAGTTTTTTCCTTATAATTTTCAGAGTTCTTAATATAAAATAATATTTTTTTCAGAAAATATGACAAACAACATTGCACATAGTACCCTGTAATCAGAATTAAAAAATAATGAAAATTGTATACAAAATGAGTTGGTTTACTAAATAATTTTTTACTGCGCATGCGTCAACGATATCAAAATTTCATTTGCATATTATGTTAGCTAAATGTATAGAGCAACTTTTGTGAAAGTCACAAAATCATAACTTGAAAATTCTGAAATTAATCGTCAATTGAATAAGTTGAAAATCCGTTATTCTCAAAATGAAGCAAAAACAAGAGGGGTTGTATCCATATATTCATTGATTAGTGTCAATATAGAATACACAATACGGGATGTTACGACTACTTTTGGATAAAATCCCTCATTTTTTTGCTTCAATTTGGAAACAACGGATTTTGTTCTTCTTCTATAGACGAGTACTTTCAGAATTTTCAAGCTATGATTTTGAGACTTTTACAAAAGTTGCTCTATTCATTTAGCTAACATAATATGCAAATGAAATTTTGATATCTTTGACGCATGCGCAGTAAAAAATTATATAGTAAACCTACTCATTTTTCATACAATTTTTATTATTTTTTAATTCTGATTACAGGGTACTGTGTGCAATGTTGTTTGTCATATTTTCTGAAAAAAATATTATTTTATATTAAGAACTCTGAAAATTATAAGGAAAAAACTTGGAAAAATTTGAGACCATTTTTATAAAAACCTTAATTACTCTGCGAGTATGCATGCTATTTGCATAAAAATGAACATAGTGTATTACAATAAGGCATTCAATCATAATCTAGAGTTTGAGCGCTTTTGCTACATTAGTTTTGACAGGGTTATTCAAAAGATATTCATTCTTTTTTAATTTGTTGACGGTCCCCTATGGAGTTTCGGTAAAAAACCGTCACGGAGATGTATGACGTATACTGTTATATTTATACACTAAGAGTTTCTAGATGATTCCTCATGTATTTTTCTAGATATTTAGTAAAATGTCTAAAATGGCAAGTGTCCCATAATCAATGGCAATATAGTGTATATATATATATGTATATATATAATTAAAATTATTACAGTGCCCACTCAACAGTACAAAACATTTTAAGCTTCTGTCATTTATAGACAAAGGAAAAAAAATTCTTAAATCTAAACTATTTGTTGTACATGATTTTCATTTTCATTTTATTTATTTATTTATTACGTATGAAGAAAAAATGTATATCCTCTGCCAAATAAGTGAATTTCCTTGATAGAGCTCATGCCTAAATAAGGGAAAATTTTCACAATATATTAAGAAAATAGCTGCATAAAAATCAAAATATTAAAACTAATGGAGCTTCAATTCACTTTTTAATGCAGTTTTTATTTGAAAATATAAAGATACGATCACAGTGAGCATATTCCGCCATATATATTTTAACCGGGAGGGAAATACTAATTTTCAAATGTCAATGTTTTTCAAATTATAGTAATAAAAGAAAAATACCTAGAAACTTCTGAAATGTTTTCTTTTAAAACAAATGGTCTGTAATTTAATATAAATAAATTTCCCGAATAAATTAAATTACGAAAATTGCATGATCATAAATCAAATATGAGCTCTCATTTTTCAAGACGGTATGTTTGCAAAAATGTAAATTATTTTTCATTATTAGGAATTAATTTATTTGTGAGAACTTTGGATAAGCTGTAAAAAATAAAGATTATTTTCTTGAAGTTATTTTTTTCTCGCATAATACTTTATTTTATCACCGACTTGCATGCCTCATCCAGAAATGTATTACTTTACTTATGATTCAATTTTTTAACTTTGTTAAATAAACTTATTATCCGAATGTCATTAAATTGTTATGGATATTTAAACATGCACTTGTTCAGGTTCGGTGCTGCATCTTAGAGAAGAAATTGAGTAGAGAACAAATCCTTTTATTCTATCCAAGGAGCCTTCAAGCATGCATGTCTGAAATTTTATCGCCAAAAGGGTGTCAATTTTTGGCAGTGATCGTGTTGCAGAAAATTTCTGTTTGTGCTGTGAATCTCCTTACGCACGTAGACGACATAAGTATTTCGGTGTCAGCAGCAATTCCAATGACAGTTTTTGGAGGGAAAACTCGCTTTGGCGTGCACCATATCTGCCACAAGTATAGTTACCATTTCTGCGTCTAATTATATTAGAAGTGTATGGGTTCAACGTACTTTTAATTTCTTCCTATGTACAAAATTGAAAGTACTGGATTGTTGAGAAGCTATTACTTCTAGTTTTCAACTTATTTGTACGTTTTAGGAGGTCCTGAAATAACTTGCCTGTTTTTATAAAATGCTTATTCTGTCGTCCAGATGGTCTTTCTGTTCTTTTGTTTGTAAGTGAGTTACGTATTAGTAACACTCCAAATCTGTAACAACTAAGCGGACTTTAATAAATTTCAAATAAATTTATATCTTTAAATAAAGTTGTGATTATTAATTTTGAATTATATTTCCCTATAGGTGGCGCTGTGATGTTGCATTTTATCGATATTCAGATTAGTTATATCTCAAGAAACATGTACAAAATTTCATCAAACTTCGTATTATGCTAGCCACAAACATAAGTTAATGCCAAACAGGCTATTTTACCATCGAGATATATGCTTCATTCTGCCAATCTGTTATTTAAATTATGATTCAATTTTTGACTTTGTAAAATAAAATTATAACACTAAAATAATTGAATTATTTAGATATTTAAACATGCAACTGGTAAGGAATATCGTGGCTCAATGAACATTTTATTATTTTCTATGTACACTCTCGGGAAAAAAAAGTAAATACCACCCCCCAACACAAAATCCTCGACAAATTATCGTAGAAGAAATTTACTAGAATGATTTGAAATAAAGTCTACTTTAAAATGATGTATATAAAACTTGCTCAGGGCCCATCTAAATATGAAATTGAATCCAAACATCACTTGTTTTTCAATGGTAATTCCCAATCTCAACAAGCAATGTCACGTTATCTGTCCAAATTCTGCCTAGACACTAAATTAAAAATCACTTGTAAGATAAGTTTTGGAATTATAAACATTAAAAATATGCTTCTAATGTTAAATCACACTTTCATTTTTTTATTAATGTCTTTTCAAATTATACTCCTAATGTTCTAATTTTTGTTGTAGCAATAATGCTAAAATACCCAAACATAAATACGTTAATTTTCAATTTTTTATAATTTTATGGCATTAAGAATGAATAATGAAAATGATTTTTATACTGATTGGGCATCTGTGATAATAGCCAAACAATCTTCCCTTGGCATTTTTTCGTATTTTATCAATTTCATTTAAAATATAATTCTTTCACTCATTTCAATTATAATGCATAACTTTATTTTTAAACTAAAACGTTTAAAATTCATGACTTTTTTTGTTTTTGTTTCTTTTAAGTAACATAAAACTAACAAGTTGGAAATTGCACGTGAAACGTAGCAAATGAGGTGCGTTCGTACGATAAGTTTTAAAAATATTACTCTCATATATCAATCTCATGAAATTGTAAATAGTAAATTACAATTAAAACGCTCACCAAACAATGTTCTCCCTATACCATTACGTAATGGAATACTTTTGTGTGGCCTTGTAAATCAATAACAAATGTTCTTTGCACCACAAATTATGTAAAATGTATATTATCATATGTACTTTATAGTTGCATATAAATTTTATTAAGTTCGAATGAGTATAACACCATTAAAATGCATTTGAAACATTTTTCCCAATTGACCGTAATGTAACGGAATACTTCTGATTGTCCCTGTAATTAATCTATGCATCCGATTTTCATAAAATTTTAAATAACTCGACAAAATTATGTAATAATTATGTATTTTAAATTTCGAACGTATAAAATACATTTGAAACTTTTCCCCCCAATTGATCATAATGTAATTGAATAATTTTGATTGCCCCTGTAATTGATCTATGCACCCGATTATAAAAAAATTTGAAATAACTCGACAAAATTATGTAATAATTGTGTATTTTAAATTTCAAACGATTAAAATCTATTTGAACTTTTTCCCCATTGACCGTAATGTAATGGAATACTTTTGATTGCCCCTGTAATTGATCTATGCATCCGATTTTCATACAACTTGAAATGACTCGACAAAATTATGTAATAATTATGTATTTTAAATTTCAAAAGATTCGGTTGGGTAGTTTTTGCGTTGTTATATGCGGACAGACGGACGGACTGAACGACCACTATAGGTGCTACGTATTTACTTACGAACACACCTAAAAATAGTGATATTTTCAAAAATCGAAAGAGAAAGATGTAATCGCATCGAAAGAGAAAAATGTAAATTAATCAGATTTGTCTTGGTCTAAATACTTCTAAATTACTTTTACACACAAACCGATGATTTTAATTTTATTGAGATGTTGCCATTGAACAATTAACAAATAATCGTGATTTTTTGTGCCACATACGTTAGAATAATAATATATAGATGCCTGTTCCTGCGTCTTCCTGCAGGATGGTTTCTATAAAATGTCTGCTCCTGACTCTGCTTGCAGGTCTGTTTGTCTTTATATTCATCTGTCTGTAAGTGGAGATACGTATTATTATCAATCCAAAACTTTAACAACTGCACGTAATGTAATAAAATTTCAAATTCATTTACATGTTTAGATAAATTTTTGTGAATAAGCTTTAACTTATCTCGTCCGATAAGTAATGCTGCTATGTTGTAATTTATCGAGTTCCAAATAAGCTAAACCTATAACTATGCATAACATTTTATCAAAATTCGTATTCCTCTTCAAATTCTGTACAATTAAAGAAATATCCATACTTCAAGAACTATTGCACTAATTCTAACAAAAATTCTGATGCATTTATATTTTTACATGTCTTTTGCTTATTAGGTTTTGGTGCGTAGTATTAAAGAGGTGGAACTGGTATGCTGCAAATTTTACGAGTAACAATATGTATGCATATATGTAGAACTAATGAACAGAATTTCATCAAATTAAAAATTATGTTAAACCCTGGCACAAATAGATGCTGACGAGATTTGAACGTAAATCGCTTAACATATTACTCCGCATTATTGTATCTTCTAAAATGACTACGATCACTATATCATAAAAACTAGTGCAGAGAATTTCGACAAAATATATAATCTGTAAGACCTTCGCGTAATTACATATATTCTCATTTAATTTTAATAGTGATCAATGAACAGATAAATCATGTGATTGGAAAAATATTCCTTATCTGGTACACAAATAATCGGTGCAGTTTACCACAGCGATCCAATTCTGACATTGACCACTCGAAAGCTAGCTTCTGTATCCTGTGATTGAGGAATTATTCCTAATATTGTAAATATTTTTATGTAACTTATCCTTTCTCGTTCATTTATGACTCTCATCAAACAAGTGATTGGTCTCGTATTCTCTTATTTTGTGAAATATGCCTAATCTTGCCAACAGTGAATTTGGGCAATCTAGTCAGTGTGATTTTTTGATTGTTTTTCATCAATCAGTGTATGCGAGTATGTAATTTAAATTACGTATTAATACAGAATGAAGTTTTGGGATAGAGAGATTATACCTTTTCTTTTAAAAGTGTAACATATTTACTTTTCACAGATTTTGTCACATGCGTTTTCATATTGGTTTTTAGACAACATTCATATCTAAATGTGTATAAAACACGCTATATTGCCAATAATGGTCGTTCACCTAAGATTTCACACAGATTGTTAAATGTATAGAAAAATACATGAGGAACCTCCCTTAAACTTCAGGTTATTTAAATTAATTCAGGTGTCTGAAAATCACAGTTGATGTCATATATTTTCGAGAAATTTCATAGGGGACCATAAGTAAATTGATAAAAAAAACGAGAATATTTTGCATTACCTTGTATAAACGACTGTTGCAAAAGCGTTGAAACTGCATCATAGAATTAGGAGACTTTCTGTTCATTTTTATGAGGATACCATGTATACTGGTGGAAAAATTAAGGTTTTTATAATAGTTCCAAATTCCTTTAGTTTTGCCTTTAATTTCCAGTTTTGACTATAAAAGTATATTTTTTTCAAAAATCATGACAAATGCACTGTAAATAACATTTAAAAATATTAAAAAAATTATGAAAAGTGAAAAGGTTCATTAAATAATGTTTCACTGCGCAAAAAATCAAAATATACTGTGCATACTGTATTGACTAAATGTATATTACAACGTTTGGAAAAATCTCAAAAACATAGCTTGAAAATATTAAAAGTTGTTGTCGGTAGAATATGCTCGAATTCCGTTGTTCCCAAAAGCTAGCAAAAATATGAGGGTATGTCTCAAAATGAAGTAGTGCGTGGAATATTTTGTAAGCGCAACAATATATAACCTATACTACATTTGGATACAGCCCCTCATATTTTTGCTTCCTTTCTGAAACAGTGAATTTCAAGCATATTCTATCGACCATCACTTTCAGAAATTTCAAGCTATGTTTTTGACATTCACAAAAGCTGTTCTATTCATTTAGCTAATACATTATTCACATAGTATTTTGCTCACATTCGCATATGCGCAGTAAAACATTATTTAATGAGTCTGCTTATTTTTCATCCATTTTTTTATTATTTTAAGATACTAATTACAGGATATTGTTTATAATATTATTTTTCGTGGGTTCTAAAACAAGCTCATTTAGATTAAGAATTTGGCAAATTATAAGCAAACTACTAAGTATAATTTGTGTTTGTTTTCATAAAAACCTTCCTTTTGCACGAATATACGTGCTATCCTCATAAAGATTCACAGAATTTATTACAACAATCTTCGTAATCATGTGTTATAATTTCAGCGTTTTTACTACATTAGTTTCTTATAGGGTAATCCAAAAGATATTCAATATTCTTCACTTTGTTTATGGTCCCTATGGTGTTTTGGACGAAAAACTTCCTAATGTCTAAATATAATGTCCTACTATGTCATTCACATACCTGTAAATTCTGGATTATACACTTAGTATTTTGTTAGATACATAGCGAAACATCTAAAATCGCAATGTTCCTGTCATCACATGTCATATATGCTATAAAAAATACTGATACTATTGTATAATATTGGTAACTAGAGTGTATTATAGGATGGTATTACACAATAGGCAACTAGTGTGGTATTATACTGTAGAATTAGAAGTAATAAACAGCAAAATAAATTTTCATAAGTGAAAATGCAGCAATATAGCATATATTAGGACTTAGGAGAACGCACATTACTGTTAATTTTACGGTTTACTATTATTTAACTGTATAATTGTTGATATGATACTGGATATAACTGACTGTACTACACTGTAAAATCGACAATTTATATTTTGCACTGTAGTGTATTATGTTCAATTCAGAAAATTTTAAGTAAAAAGCTGAAAAGAAAACTAATGAAGCCTTAAAACATTTTATTATTATTTCTTTAAAAACAAATGACGTACTCATGATGCAAATATAAAGCTATGAATAATACTAAGATGAGGTAAAAAGCTTTAAAAAAATAATGCGATCTTTTTTATAATTCTATGACTTTTCAAATTGGACTATTAGACTAATAATTCAAAAAACTTCCGAAAACTTTCTTTACAAATTGAGCAAATGTTCGGTAATTTGATAAAGAAACTGTACCTCCATCTTATAAGTTGAAACAAAATTTATTCTAGAATAAAAATGTAGTAAGTCATTATGTCTTACATGAGTATAAATTTAAAAAGAATTTCTTTTATTTCGTATAGTCTTACATTTGAATAAATGTTGAACTTTTAATATTTTCTTTTAGCAGGATTTAAATATAAAAAAAAATGAAAACTAAATATTTTAGGTATTAATTTATTTTTTTAAATATTTCATTTAATAGTCATATTATAAACTATTCTATTTTAAGATCAATAATAAAAAGAATATATCAAATTAAAATGTTCATTTACATTTATTGTAATTACTAGAAAATAAAAAAACAGCTTAATATATTATTTAGAATTAAATCATACTTTATCTTACCCCCCTCCCCCCAATTGGTTTACCATTGGTTTTATGTCATGCAATGTTTTTTTTTTTTTTTTTTTTTTTTTTTTTTTTTTTTTTTTTTTAAATAAATGAGGCTAATTGTTGCAGTGCTGTTATTGAAGATTGTGGATTAGGAAATTCTTCTTTTTTTTTAATGTTTTGTATAAAATAACGCAAATAAATTTCGTTGAGCTATGTCAAACTGCTCAAAAGTTTTAAAATTTTCAAAGTACAGCTAATTTATAGATATAGTCCATTTAGAAGCTTGTGAATGATACATTTTTCGATATTATATTGTAAATTTCATTAGAGCTGTCATTTAGTTTTATATACACTGCTCAAAACAATTAAAGGATATTGCAGTTTTAGGTGGATTTTGTATCTGGGAAACTTTTAGCTGATTAATACATGGTCGACAGACATAGTAGGTTATATAGAAAAAAATGCATTTTATTGCGCATTTGTGTACAAAAGGAAAAAACACAATTTGTGCATATGAGAAAAAAAGAATAAGAAAAGGTGTTTTCTTCAAAGAAAATCATTTTCAGTAGGGGGTATGGTTTCCACGGGCGGCCAGCAACGTTGAACACCTTTGAGGCATGGACTCAATGAGGCTAATAATGACGAGTTGGGGTATTCTGCCCCACTCTTCCAGAAGAGCTCTTTCCAGTTCTTGGAGAGTTTGTGGTGGTTGTTAGCGGCCAGAAACTCGTCTTCCTAGAGCGTCCCAAACGTCCTCGATTGGATTCATGTCTGGAGAACACGCTGGCCATTCCATTCGAACGATTCCTTCCTCGAAAAGGAAATCCTTCACCAGGTTTGCACGATGTGGTCTGCAGTTATCGTCCATTAAAATGAAGTTATCTCCGATTGCTGCAGCGTAAGGGACTACAATAGGTTTGAGGATCTCATTCCTATATCGGTGACCACTCACAGCTCCATCTCGAATGATGTAGAGGTCAGTGCGCCCGTCAATGGAGATGCCACCATACACCAACACTCCTCCACCGCCAAATCTGACACTTTCGTGCACGAACGCAGGCTTATTCCTACTGCCGCGGTCCCTACAGATGAAAATACGCCTATTATCCGGATGCACAGAAAAACGGGACTCGTCAGAAAACAGAATATTGCTCCATTCGTTTCTCCTCCAGTTGACATGCTCGGTTGCCCACTCCCTTTGGTCGCGACGATGCCTTGATGTTAATCTAACACATACCATCGGTCGGCGAGCATACAGACCTACAGCATGGAGCCGGTTTCGGACAGTCTGAGTTGAAATCGTGGTGCCTGTAGCCGAGCGAAGGTGTTGTTGGAGAAGGGTAGCGTTCATGTTTCGGTGTCTCCGAGATGTTACGCTAAGTACCGATCTTCATTGGGCGTTGTTGCCCGTCTACGACCTTGCCCTGGTCTTCCGCCTGCACATCCACTCTCCAAAAAACGGTTCCTGATCCTGGAAATGACACTTTGTGACACTCCAATGGGTTGCGCTACTTCGGCTTGAGTTTGGATAACTTCTAACCTACCAAAAATTCTCCAAGCTTCTGAATCTGTCAAATGACATCGTACTCATCGAAACAAAGCAATCACTGAATGCCGATCATCCTTGTCTTCATTCTCTTTTATCCAGTTGAAAGTCAAATTTTATTCGTTGCCGCTGAAGCGACGTTTTTGACGTCGAACTCAAAATTTGCATACTCCACAGTTTGAAAACCAGAAAAATTTGCATTTGTGATTCTCTTCTATTTTCGGCAAAAAAAATTTCGTTTATATCTTTATTTTATATAAAACTTCAAATATCCTTTAATTGTTTTGAGCAGTGTATTAACTCGAAATAGAAAAGTTGGAATATATTAATATATATTGGAATATGGAAAATATTTGGAAATAAAACAATGAATGGATTATGTGAGATAATTTCGTGTCTTTTATTACAGTCTTGCTAGAGCAATATTAATAACTGTTGAATATTACTACTATTAATATTTTAAACGCAGTGTCTTAGAACATCATACAATTACAAATTATTATAAATTTAACAATCCTTACACACGAAACCGAAACATTAATATTGCAAATGTGAAAACATTGGTAAAATCACTGTATAGTGTTGAGAAAACAGCATAAGAAAACCAACATAACAACATCCCCTCCAAACTTTGGATAGATCCACACATTTCCAGTTAAGAGCCCCTATTGACTGAAAATAACCCGTATGATAATGTTAAGTCTATATGGACGTTCTTTTCAAATATCTCGCTCGACTTTTAATATTGTTACATGATTTGTTTGCGTAGGATAACTGAGGACGATCTACATTTGGGCAAGTTTTTACTTTTTCGATTTTGTTAATATATTTTTATATTATGATACTTTCAATTTCAGAACAGGTTTAATCATGTTTTGAAATTTAGAGTATCTATATAATAAAGGCCAAACGTATCTGTGCGTAACGCATACGCCATGTTTTGAATGGCAACACTTTCCGATGAAATTTCGGTTTTGCAGTTTTCGCTATAGCAAATTTTTACTGCTAGACATAGGACGTTTTCAACTTTTGTACCATAATATAGAAAAAAAAATGCACTTTTAAATGCAGTTTGTTAGAAAACTGTATCTCAATTTGTTTTTGAGATATTAATTTTTTTGTAGTTTTTTGTTCAATTTCTCTAATGGTGGCAACTTGAATGTCGCATTAATGTGGGAAATAAAGGAAAAATAACCATAGAGTTAAAAAAAAAATAGAGATGCAGTTTGGTGGCTGGAGGTGACACCAAAAAATATAACCCTAAAATTCACTGAATAGCATCAAACACAACCGCGTGCTTTCGCAAAAAAGGAAAACTTTTAGCGATACAGTTTTAATTCATAATACAATGAAATGCTATTTTAGAATGCTAAAATATAATCACATATTTTTCATTTAGAGAAAAAATTATGTTAAAGAATTCGGTCTCTGTTCTACGTGATTGTTTTGTTTGGGTCGAATAAGAGACTTAAATTGGAAGAATAATGCCCATTCAAATCGATTTAATCGCTTACTGCCCGTCCATCTATCTCTTTTTTTTTTTCATAGAAAATAACAGATCACTGTATATTTTTTATGCCATTTTTTCATAGCAACTGAAAAAATAGCAATTAAAAATCTGTTATGGCAAAATATTGTCGGTTATAAAACCCGGTGAATGTTGTTGGTTTTATTTCGTTTTTATCTATCAATTTATTGGGGTTGGGCTTTTAGTTCGTTGTAAACTTACTTTACAAAATATACATCAATTAACCTTTACAAAAATGTATTTTTAAGAATATCTGTGTGTCATATTTTCTTATTTGGTTTTAAAAACTGAAAGAATGCAATTTTATTCTTTGGCAAAATCTTTGACTATAACTTCTATCTTGCCTCTTCTATCATGCTATCTTGCTGCATAATTAATATGTTTCATATAAAATTGCTGTTTGGGATTAGTTGGCAGTTTAAAAAGCATATTACGTAGGAAACTTTAATTAGACTTTTTAATTTTAAATAAAAAAAAATTCATCTTTACTCTGTGACCCGGGAACCCTGGGTTCCATGTGCTAGTTTTTTTTTTAAATCTGAAACCAAAATTAAAAAAGTTAAAACTAGGCCGGTTGTGAATCGTCCTAAGCTATTTATGAAAAAAAATATGTATAAATATTAAAATTTGAGCAAGATATTTGAAAAGAACGCCCCCATAGACTTAATATTATCATCCGGGTCTTTTTTCAGTCAGTAGTGTGGGCTCTTAAATTTCAAAAGCATCGATCGGTCATAAACAATCATCAAGGTGAACATTATAGTGAGGGACACAACAAATGCGTATGGTAAAAACACCAACTCAAGGAACACCACCCTGAGAAATTCATCAAATTAAACCAAAACATTCCCTCTACCAAACTACTTCATTGTTTTAAAACGAATGCTCACTGTGAAATCAGGTGCCAGATATCAAAAATGCTAGGGAAAGTAACAAAACAAAAATGCGCCTGAGAAAAAATTTCGTTGAATAAATAAGGTAAGTCAAGCAAATTCTAGTTCATTTAACACCTGCTTTTCTGGACTATGATGTCTTTGAAAACTGTAAGGTGAAATATATATTATATCTATTTCATAAAATAAAATGAAACTATGTGAAGTATTTATTTTAAAAATACGAAAAAAAGTATTAAACATATCTCTATGTTTCTTTTTAAAATAAAATTGTTCAATTAAAAAAAAGTTTTAATTGAAACTCGTACAGCGAGTATATTTTTGCATTATATAATACATCGAGATACAAATACAAATAAACTTGCAAATTTAATTGAATAACATTTGGAAATATATATCTACAATATTTTAATATACAAAGACGTTCCATTATGCAGGGGTATGTTTGTAAACTGTAAACCATTTCAAAAATAAACAGTTTCTTGTTTTGAGTTGGACAAATGTAACAATATTAAAGTAAATATCCAAATATAAAAATCTGACGAATACTGCAAAAAGAAAAATTCTGAGTAAAAGTATTGAAATCGTTAAAAAAAGTGAATAACATAAAAGATAATCATCAGTATGTAACAAGAAATAGATACTTTTCAAATTGCCATTAGTGACTATTGACTAAATACAATTCTAATTCAATGCTGGAAAACTGGCGCAGGGGTAAAGTCAATAGATACCACAAATATATCATAGTATTTTTCACCTTCATAAGCGTTCAGATATTCTGTCATTAAATAAGTCGAGAAATACTACTTATATTTAGTGGTATCAATAGGCGCCCTGCCCATATTTCCCACCAGTATCTAATTTTTATGTTTTATTTAGTAAAAGTCAAGACACAGTAATAATATCAGAACATAATTTCCGATATAAATATATATACAGGGTGATTCCAAAATTTTCTTACAATAAAAGAGGGGTGATAGTACACACCAAGACAAACAATATTAAATAGGAGACCAAGGGTCCAAAATGTTTTCCAAAGGAGATAGCCGCCATTAAAGTTTAGGGACCAAAATTTCAAATAAACATAAAAAACGGAAAAATCGGTCGATTGATTTGCGGTTTTCAATAAAATTATTCTTAATGTCGGTATTTTCTTAAAATTAAATTATAAAAATAAATTTCAAAAAATGCCGATAGAGGGCGCTTTAGACTTTGGAGTAATGAACAACTATTTTTTGCCGGTATTTTTTGCATCTCATTAAATGTTTTTGTAAGCTTAGACTTAAACTTAAATTTTGAGCTCAAAATCTGAAAGTGGGAGTGGTTAAGTAGCACAAACTGAACTATGTTCAGAGGGTTGAAATTTCAAATGATTATAAAAAACGAAAAAATTGGTTCATTGATTTAAGGTTTTCACTAAAACTATTCTTTAAGTCGGTATTTTCTTAAAAATAAATTATAAAGATAATTTTCAAAAAATGCCGATAGAGGGCGCTTTAGACTTTGTAGTAATGAACAACTCTTTTTTTGGCGTTATTTTTTGCATCTCATCAAATGGTTTCACAAGCTTAGACTTAAATTTAAATTTTGAGCTCAAAATCTGAATAGTTGGGAGTGGTTATAAGTAGACAAACTGAACTGTGTTCAGAGGGTTCAAATTTCAAATGATTATAAAAAACGGAAAAATTTGTCGATTTGTTTGCGGTTTTCGCTAAAACTAATTTTAAAATGAGCATTTTTTTGAAAATAAATGTTAAAGATAAATTTCACAAAATGCCGATAGAAGGCGCCTTAGTCTTTGGAGTAGCGTACAACTATTTTTAACGGTTATTTTTTTAATCTCATTAAATGCTTTCAAATGCATAAACTTAAATTTTAGGCTCAAATTCTGAATCGTTGGGCGTGTTTAAGTAGCAAAAAATTGAACTGTGTTCGAGGAGGGGGGAGGGTTAAATTTCAATTTTGAAGACACTTCAATTTGCGTACTTAACTACTCTTAATTATCCAGATTTTGAGCTCAAAATTTAAGTTTAAATCTAAGCTTCCGAAAACATTTGATAAGTTGTTGCAAGCATTTAATTAAAACAAAAAAATAATGGTTAAAATTAATTGTTCGTTACTCTGAAGTTTAAGGCGCCCTCTAATGGAACTTTTTGAAATATAGCTTTAAAATTTATTTTCAAGAAGATACTGACTTAAAGATTAGCTTTATATTAAACCGCAAACGAATCGACAAATTTTTCCATTTTCTATAATTATTTTAAATTTGAACACCCCCCCCCCCCTTTAACACAATTCCGTTTGTGCTACTTAACTTACCCTACTATTCAGATTTTGAGCTCAAAATTTAAGTTTAAGTCTAAGCTTCCTAAAACATTGAATGAGATGCAAAAAATAGTTGTTCGTTACTCCAAAGTCTAAAGCGCCCTCTATCGACATTTTTTTAAATTTTTCTTTATAATTTATTTTTATGAAAATACCGACATAAAGAATAGTTTTAGTGAAAACCGCAAATCAATGAACCAATATTTCCGTTTTTTTATAAGAATTTGAAATTTTAACCCTCCGAACACAGTTCAATTTGTGCTACTTAACCACTCCCACTTTCAGATTTTGAGCTCAAAATTTAAGTTTGAGTCTAACCTTACGAAAATAATTAATGAGATGCAAAAAATACCGGCAAAAAATAGTTGTTCGTCACTCCAAAGTCTAAAGCACCCTCTATCGGCATTTTTAAAAATTTATCTTTATAATTTAATTTTAAGAAAATACCGATATTAAGAATAATTTTATTGAAAACCGCAAATCATTCGACCGATTTTTCCGTTTTTTATGTTTATTTGAAATTTTGGTCCCTAAACTTTAATGGCGGCTATCTCCTTTGGAAAACGTTTTGGACCCTTGGTCTCCTATTTAATATTGTTTGTCTTGATGTGTACTATCGCCCCTCTTTTATTGTAAAAAAAAAAAATGGAATCACCCTGTATATTCTTTTTCGGTAATGTATTTAAAATAATCTATATTGCCCGAATTTTTCAGACTTATAGCAATCTGAAGTCTATTCAATTTAATGAATCTTAAAAGATTCCGTAATTTTAATTCAATGGGGTAATCAGATTTCCAGATAACAATGTTTTGGAGTAAAGTGCCAGCAAATAAATAAATAAATAAATAAATAAATAAATAAATAAATAAATAAAATAAATAAAAAATCTTGACACTTAGAAACTTAATATATTTTGTTACACGTTGTATATTATAATTACTGTTTTAAGAAAGAAAATTAAAAAAAAAAATCAAACTAATAAAGTGAAAGGGGGTAAATTTCTTGAACTTAGAAACTTAATATATTTTGTTACACATTGTATATTATAATTGCTATATTAAGAAAGAAAATTTAAAAAAAACAAACTAATAAAGTGCATAAATGTAGAGAATAAATTTAACAGTAAATAAATAAAGTGAGAATAAATTTAAAATAAATATAAATAAATAAATAAATAACTTGCGACCAGAAAAGAAAAAAGTGAACAATAGCTGTCTATTCCCATGAAATTTTAAAGCTGGTAATTTTTGTTTTTAATTCTGCTCCATGCAATACTCCCTGTCTAAAATAAAGAGCCATTTAATAGAAAAAAATATATTTTTTTAAATTATTTATTCATTAGCAACTTATTTAATATATATCTTTAATTTATGAAAAGTAATTTCAGTGTTACACAAGTTTATATTTTTGTTGCTATATACAGAAAGTACAAAAGTTAAGAAACAAAATGATAAAAATGTATAAATGTTCAGAATATTTATTTTAAAAAATATAAAGAAAAGTAAATAACTCGTCACAAGAAAAAGAAAGAGCAAAAGGTAGCTGTCGTTCTCCATGAAATTTTAAAGTTGAAAAATCCTTGTTTTAAACTCTTTTTGAAATATCGTTTCAAGTAATGTTTCCCATCAAACGTAACGAGCCATTTAATAGAATTTTTTTTCATTTATACAAATCAATTTCACTAGTATACGTTGCATATTATAGTTACTACATTAAAAACATAGAAGTAAAAATATAAAATGATAAAATGTATGAATGAAGAGAATAAAATAATAAAAAGAAATGTAAAAATTAATAATAGTATGATATCAAAATTATATATAATTCAAAGATATGATAGCAATGTAATAAATTAATAAATTTCTCCTTTTCATATTTTTTCCCTTCAAAATACGAAATTTTGTTTAACGCAAATTAAAGCTATTGTAAGAATTATTTGTAATTTACATTCCTATCTTGGCATCACACTTTGTTCGCTAATGGTATGTAACCATAGAAACGTAAATCGTTTGTTATTTCTAGTTTTTTTATTTTTTTTTAACTTTTTTATTTATTTATTTATTTATTTATTTATTTATTTATTTTTTTTTTTTTTTTTTTTGCTATGAGAGCTAGTAATGCATCGCAGCATGTTAAATAAAGTATATACAGTGAGTGAGTTTATTAATTAGTGAATGTGAGTTTATTAATTATGTTAATACGCACTGCTACATTTTTTTGTCATCGTCGTTCCAGAGCCATAGTATATATTTTTTCCACTTTAAAAAGGAAAAGTTCTTTGTAATGAACTGTTTTCATCTTTGAGTACATTATTCATAAGCTTGTTTGGATGTATTTATTAAAGGAAAGAAATTATCTTCCCAGGAAAACAAGGTATAAAAGATTTCCTTATTCCTTTTGCTGTATTTATAAGTATTAAAAAATGGAAACTCTTGAAAAATTAAAAAAAAACGTGCAACATTACGAATACTTGTTACAAAATTAATTGGGTAATTCGAAACATTCATAAATGATAAAACATTTTATTATTAAAAATTATTAAAAAATTCTAGATTGAATGATAGAGAAAATCGATAAAATCTTAAAAAATAATATAGAAGCTGGTATTAGTTAAGAAAAAGATTATGAAATTGACATTAACGCAAGCGAAAAATACCAGGAAAATATAATAAAAGCCAAATTTCAAATTACAAAGCAACTTAAGCATTTAGAACAAGATAAGGTTTCCTATGAAAATGAATCAAATTCTATTCAAATAAACAACGCGATAAATATTAAATTAACCGAAATTTATCTTCGGAAATTCTCCGGTAAACATGTTTAAATGGAGTCTATTTAATTTACAATTTAACAATTTAATAACATCAAATGAGCAACTATTAGAAGCTCAAAAATTGCATTTATTTTAGCAGCATTAATAAGTGATTTAAGAATTTTGATTAGCACAGAAGATATATTTTCATCTCTACTTCAAGCATTAAAATATAGATACGAAAATGATAGAGTAATAAGAGAAATGCGCATTAATTCACTCTTCAACGCAGATAAACTCACACAGCATTCCCCTTAAGATCTTCGAAATCTAGTGGATAATGTAAAAAAAGCGTTGGCGCCTTGAAGATTTTGAAGTATAATATAATCTACTCCTGTAACCAAACAATATTGGACCAATACTGGCTACATCATGGAGCAATATTGGCGCATTGGCGCAATATTGGCATGAAACATTGCTCCAATATTGGGGTATTTACATTTTACCCTTATTTAACCAATATTTTCTGCCAATATTGGGGTTTCATTGGAAATATTGCCTATAAAAGCCAATATTGGTTAAATATTGGGATTTCATTGGAAATATTTCCAATTTAATGCCAACATTTGTAGAATATTGGCGTTTTATGGACAATATTTCCAATGAAACCCCAATATTGGCATAATATTGGCTGCAAATATTGGCTAAATAAGGGCAAAATGTAAACATCCCAATATTGGAGCAATATTGACGTTTTATTGGCAATATTTCCAATTAATGAAATATTGGCGCAACGTTGGACCAATATTGGTTTGCTACTAGGTTACCTTTCAGATGCTTTAATATTAAAAGTCATTCTCTAAAAGTTAGAGATACTCGAAAAAATTATGAGATAACAATAATTTCAGGGCTAAATGGTTCAGTTATGCATATAAAGGAAAGTATTATAACAACCATTGTAAATACGAACAGAAGTTTTAACGAATGATTGCAATTTTGTTGTTCCTAAAATTACACGCATAACGCAAGCTACTTATCTAAACATTAGGCCTATTACGCATTTACAGATTTTTCAGTTAGCTGATCCACAATTTGATAAACCAGGTCCAATGCAAGTTTTATTGTCAAATGACGTATTTCTTTTTAATTATAGGAGCAAATAAAATAAATATGACAGTTAGATTTTCCAGAAACATTTTTTGGCTACGTTGCCAGTTGTTCTACGTCTATGCCACAACAAAATAATTTTAGTAATTATTGTAGTCTTGTTCGATCTGTGGATGGTTTATCCGACACTGTGCGTGAATTTTGGCTAATTGAAGCGGTTCATGATAGAAATACAATAAAAAGTAAAGAAGAGCAATATTGTGAGGAACATTTCCTGCGTATACATTCTAGGAGAGAAGATGGTTAGTATACTGCGAAAATGCCCATTAAAACTGGAGGGCTTGCATGTTTAGAGGAATCAAAAGAAAACGCAGTTAAACGATCAATTCATTTACTTAAGTTATTTACGCACAACCGAGCCATGAATTTCTTAGTTATAGTTAGTTTGTTTAGTTATTTCTTAGTTTAGTTATACTTACAGAAACTCGAAATTTTTCAATGGTAACGCCCATTTTTTTCATCGCAAAATGCTCAGCGCATGCGAAAACCTTAAAGAGCGTTGGGACCATATGTGTATCGCAATAAACGGATGCGTTATGCTCGCACAAAAACCGCTCTGCAAGCGGCCCCTCCCAAAAAAACACGAAGAATATTTGAATATGACAGAGAGACAAAATATCAATCATGGAACACCGTTTGCGAGATAGTCAGCGTAGAAAACGGATAAAAAGTGGGGTGGGAATGTTAGTTCTACTGTCGGGAGCTCGCATATGCTAACAAAATGATTTCGTTCTTGGTGAATTGCTTAAACTGTATTATCAAAATGGTATGAATTCTGCAAAAACCTGGCGTGTTCAACGTCGAAACTATCACCAAATACGTGGCTCATGCAATCTACAAGCTCTTCGTAGTTTAGTAATGAAATTCGAAGAAATTGGCTGCAACTGTGACAGACCGCGATCCGGGCGATCAAATGTTCCAGGGAATACTGTTATAGAAGTGCGTCACAAAGTGACCACAGGACACATAAAAACTACAAGAGTTGCATCTCGTGCATTTGGTATACCGAAATCAATGGTCCTAAAGTTACTGCGCTCTGTAATCTGCATGTTTCCTTACCGCTGCCAGCGCGCTTAGATATTGCAAGTGAGAGCACCATCAACAGCGTATAGATTTTATTAATGAATTTCTTATCCAATATGATGGAGATAACGACTGGCCTCTTCCCATACTATGGACGGACGAGGCGCATTTCACCTTAGCTGGTAATGTCAGCGTGAACACCAAAAATTGTGTGCATTGCGCAGACATGAATCTGAATGATGTGGCACCAGTACCTTCACACGACGTCAAACTTACTGTGTGGTGCGGCATTGCGGGCACAATTATTCTCGGGCCGTATTTTTTTGAGGAAATGGCACCAACGGGATTTCTAACTTGCTCTGTAACATGCTTCCGCTGTGCGGCAATGTTGCAAAATTACGTCATACCAGAATTTTTGCAGCGAAATGCACTGAATGATTCGTTTGGATGCAAGATGGTGCCACCGCACCATCCTCCATCACCACCGCATACAGCGAAGTCTATTCGCAGAGTCCTGGAACAGCATATTGGCGACCAAGTCATCTCATGCCATTTTCCATTTCAGTGGCCTCCGCGATCCCCCGACCATCTCTGGTTCTGGGGATATTTGAAATCTAGAGTATACATGTGCAGACCACAAACTTTGCCAGATTTGAAAAACTCTATCAAACGTGAGATTGCAAACATCCCTCATGCGATGTAAAGATCCGCTGTATTGTCCAGAGTCACCCACGTGTGTCCACAGTCGTGCAATGTGTAATTGCCTGTGATGGCACCCATGTGAAAAATGTGTAATCAAAATAAAAATTTTGTTTTCTCCGATATGTGTTGTAATCAGTGATTAATATAATGACTCTGTGTCATATACCAATTTTCTCCGTGAGCCCCAATCGTGTTTTTATTGGGGGGGGGGGGATCCGCAGGGCTGTTTTTTGTGCGTGCATAACTCGCCCGTTTCTTGTGGTACACGCAGGATTCCAACGCCTTCTAGGGATTTCGCGTACGCTGACCATTTTGCGATAAAAAAAATTGGCTTTGCCATTGGAAATTTTCGAGTTTCTCTAATTATAGCCGAAACCGTGAGCACCATGTTGTTGCCGTTCACAGAATCTCGTGCTCATACATCTGAATAGCTATATTTGAAATCTCACCTCGATCGGTTGAACGGACCGGCCGCTAGAGCTCCATATATCGGCAAAGTTTTTTTATGTCCACCCTGTATTCTGCCAGCTAAGGGTAAATTGTGTAGCCTACTTGCAATTTACTATCATAAAAATATCCTCATATAAGTGCACAAGCATTGTTATGTTAGTTGATGCAACAATTTTGGCCATTACAGAGAAGAAATTTAGCAAGAAAAATGACGAATGAGTGTGTAACTTGTGGTAAAAGCAACCCTATAACTATACAACAAATCATGGGTTCGCTACCCACAGAGAGAGTACGTCCTAGCGCACCATTTAATTATGTGGGAACATATTTTGGTGGTCCCTTTTTTATAAAATACAAGGAACAGAGTAAGAGCATTATTAATAAGATGTATTTGGCAATCTTTGTTTGCTTTGTAACTAAAGCAGTGCATCTCAAACCAGTGTCAGAATTCACCGCAGATGAATTCATTGCAACCTTAAAAAGATTCATTGCTAGGTGCGAAAATATTTAAGTAATCAATTCAGATAATGCAGAACAAAATTGTTGGACCTAATGCCTTGTTACAGAGACACAATAATGTAGTAAGAGAGAGAAGAAGTTAGCAAATTATTTGTCAGAAGGAATATTATTTGAAAATTTATTCCACATAGAACACCAAATTTTGGGGGGTTGTTTGAGGCAGGAATAAAATCACTAAAGTATCATCTAAAACGAGCGGTAGGTAATGCAAGGCTAACATTCGAAGAGTTATTAACTGTAATTGCTCAAATAGAATCTATATTTAATTCACGGCCAATCTCTCAAATGTCTTCAGACGTGAATGATTTGGAGGCCTTAATTCCAGGCCACTTCTTAATCGGGATGCCTATGTCAGCCATCGTTGAACCAGAATTAAATAATGTAAACGAAAATAGACTCTCTAGATGGCATAGGATAAGAAAATACTTTAAATTGGTATGGAATCGTTGTAATAAAGGTTATATAAATAAGATCCAGCAACGTTCGAAATGGGCATTTGAAAAAAATAGCGTAAACATAGGAACCCTTGTATTGTTAAAGGAAGATGATCTTCCTACAAATAAGTACTTCCTAGATCGCATTATAAATATTTTATAAAGTGAAGATGGTAAGATTAGGGTTGTAGAAATTAAAACCTCTAAGGGAATACTTAAAAGAAGTATTTCGAAAGTTCCGTTATCGCCTCAACAAATTTTATAGAATTAATTAAAAAATGTAAAAAAAAAAGAGAAGTTTGGTTATGAATTTTTCTTTTTAGTTTTCTTATTGTTGTATATTTATAATTGTATTATTCATTGTTAAAAGAAAATTTTTGCATTGTATCATGTAACTTAAGCATATTTAAAGTTAATATTTTGTATTGTAAAATTGATTGAAGTTTACTCCTCAATGTCGGGGGGTATGTAAGAATTTTTTGTAATTTAGGTTCCGATCTTGGCATCACACTTTATTCGCTAATGTATATAACCATTGAAACGTAAATTGTTTGTTCTTTCTACTTGTTTTTTTATTGCCATAAGGACACAGAACGTATCGCAGTATGTGAAATAAAGTATATACAAACCTTTTAAGAATGTGAGTTTATTAATTATGTTAATACGCACCGCTATACTGTTATAGCAATAACACCTAGTTGCATTTAAATATACTGTCTCTATTCTCATTTTTGTAGTGTGCAGACGATCTCCTTTTCATAACTGAAACTTAAAATCAATTTACGCGTACATCGTCGAAAAACTAATCTCCCATCCTGATATGGTCTTACGTTAGGTCTGCGGTTTTCATGTAGCAGCTGTCCGAGACATACATTTTTTTTACATAAACCTTTTTCGCCAACGTATATTCAGACCTGCAATACCTCCGACACATTTATCTCCTTACATGGCATGCAATCGCAAACGATTGCCCTCTTCCTAAACCCTTGGTCCAACGGCAAAATTCCCCCAGTTTTTGAAATACAAAAATAAAGGTTAAAGCAGATTTTTCTCGCCAATAAGCGATTATCTTGCTAATATGCTAGATAAAAATATCTCTCTTAAACCATTAGCACTTATATTTAATGCCAAGTATGGTGACCACAGCCAAATATTGTAACCCATTAGAAGTAAAGTTAAAACTGAACTTATCTCAGTTCAGAATCCTTAAGGACTCGCTTTTCCTGCTTATCCCTGACCACCGTAACCAATAAAAACTGCACAACTTTTCAATGAATCTGGAGTTACTTTACACGGCTACACTAATACGACTTTGTACTTTTCAGCATTTATGCTAGATGCTTACATTAACCCCCTGACCGTCGAGCAAAAGAGCAAAATTATAACTTTGTCTATGCAGTTTATTTTAAATGTTAATAAAAGATGGATTTTCTCTCATGGCATTTTTTTTTTTTTTTTTTTTTTTTTTTTTTTTTTTGTTGCTACGTATATGCTTATAAGTCTTGAAAGCATCAATCATAACTTACTTTCTTAAAACATGATTATATTTTTGTAGACTTACATTAATTTAAATAAATCTTCAACTGCAGTGAAACCTGCAGCCTAGTGAATGGATATAGCCGGTCGCGGCAGTGCTAAGGTTAAGGTATTTTTTAATAAAATATCTCAAAAAAGACATTATAAATAGTAATAATAATTCAGGACCAACAAACGAATATTGGATATTCACGATCATAGAGGGCGCAATATTTTGTGTTTTGGGTTTTTAAATTACCTTTATATCCAGTGTCAGTTAGTTTTTCTACTTTTATTAATATTAATTTTGTACATATTAAATTTAATATATGATCAAAATTTATTACATTTATATGCCGCGGTGGCAATGGCTATTCACGATCATAGGGGGCGCAATGTTTTGTGTTTTGGGTTTTTAAATTATATTTATATCCAGTGTCATTTAGTTTTCTACTGATTTTATGTGTTATGAATACGGTTCTTATGAATGAACCGAAACATGTCAACTTTTTAATTTAATTTTTATTTGTGACACCTGTTCTAAGTAAATAAATATGAAATGTTTTTATATGCCTAATCTTCCCAACAATGAATTTAGGCAATCTAGTCAGTGTGATTTTTCGATTGTTATTCATCAATCAGTGTATGCGAATATGCAATTTAAATTACGTATTATTAAAGTAATACAGAATGAAACTTTGGGATAGAGAGATTATATCTTTTCTTTTAAATGTGTAACATATTTATTTTTCACACACATGCGATTTTATATTTGTTTTTAGACAACATTCATACCTAAATGTGTAACACGCCATATGTCCAATAATGGCCGTTCACTTAAGATTTCACACAGATTGTTAAATATTTAGAAAAATACATGAGGAACCCCCCTTGAACTTCAGGTTATTTAAACTAATTCAGGTGTATGAAAAGCACAGTTAATGTCATATATTTCCGAGAAATTTCATAGGGGACCATAAGTAAATTGATAAAAAAAAACGGGAATATTTTGGATTACCTTGTACAAACGAATGTTGCAAAAGCGTTGAAACTGCATCATAGAATTAGGGGACTTTCTCTAATAAACTTTGTTCATTTTTATAAGGATACCATGTATACTGGTGGAAAAATTAAGGTTTTTATAATAGTTCCAAATTTCACCAAGTGTTTTGCCTTTAATTTCCAGTTTTGACAATAAAAGTATTTTTTTTTCAAAAATCATGACAAATACACTGTAAATAACATTTAAAAATATTAAAAAATTGATGAAAAGTGAAAAGGTTCATTAAATAATGTTTCACTGGCCAAAAAAATCAAAATATACTGTGCATACTGTATTGACTAAATGTATATAACAACTTTTGGAAAAATCTAAAAAACTAAAAAAAAAAAAAAAAAATCAGCTTCAAAATTCTGAAAGTGATTGTCGGTAGAATAAGCTCGAATTCCGTTGTACCCAAAAGTTAGCAAAAATATGAGGGCATGTCTCAAAATGAAGTAGTGTGCGGAACATTGTGTAAGTACAACAATGTATAACCTATTCTACATTTGGATACAGCCCCTCATATATTTGCTTTTTTTTAAACAATGAATTTCACGCAAATTCTATCGACCATCACTTTTAGAAATTTCAAACTACGTTTTTGACATTCACAAAGATACTCTATTCATTTAGGTAATACATTAATCACATAGTATTTTTTTACATTCGCATATGCGCAGTAAAACATTATTTTAATGTGCCTGCTTATTTTCATCCATTTTTTTATTATTATTTTAAGATGCTAAGTACATGATATTGTATAGAAAGTTATTTTTCGTGGTTCCTAAAACAAGTTCATTTATATTAAGAATTCGGAAAATTATAAGCAGACTACTAGGTGTAATTTGTGTTTGTTTTCATAAAAACCTTCATTTTGCGCAAGTATACGTGCTATCCTCATAAAAATTCACACAGTTTTTTACAAGAATATTCGTAACCATGTGCTATAGTTTCAGCGTTTTTGCGACATTATTTTTTACTGGGTAATGCAAAATATTTTCAATATTCTTCAATTCCTTTATGGTCCCTACGGTGTTTTGGAAGAAAATCTTTCCGTAAATATATGATGTCTTACTATGCCGTTCGTACAACAGTACCTTTTGGATTATACATTTAGTATTTTGTTAGATATTTAGCAAAACATCTAAAATAGCAATTTTCCTGTCATCACAGGTCATATATGCTATAAAAGAAATTACTAATTCTGCTGTATGTAACTGGCAACTAGAGTGTATTATACAATAGGCAACTAGGCTGGTACTCTAGAATTAGTAGTAATATACAGCAAATAAACAGTAAAATATTTTTTTATAAGTGGAAATGCAGCAATATAGCATATATTAGGACTTAGAAGTACATCACTGTTTATTTTACGGTTTACTGTTATTTAACTACATAATTTTTGATATGACATTTTGATACTGGATTTAACTACCAGTATTATACTTTAAAATTGACAATTTATATTTTGCAGTGTAGTGTATTATGTTCGATTCAGAAAATGTTAAGTAAAGTGCTGAAAAGAAAACTAATGAAGCTTTAACACATTTTATTATCCTTTCTTTAAAAACAAATGACGTACTCACGATGCAAATATAAAACTATGTATAGTACTAAGATGAGGTAAGAAGCTTTAAAAAATAATGTGATTTTTTTTATAATTCTATAACTTTTCAAATTGGACTATTAGACTAATAATTCAAAAAACTTCCGAAAACTTTCTTTACAAATTGAGCAAATGTTCGGTAATTTGACAAAGAAACTGTAACTCCATCTTATAAGTTGAAACAAAATTTATTCTAGAATAAAAATGTAGTAAGTCATTATGTCTTACATGAGTATAAATTTAAAAAGAATGTCTTTTATTTCGTATAGTCTTACATTTGAATAAATGTTGAACTTTTAATATTTTCTTATAGCAGGATTTAAATAAAAAATGAAAACTAAACATTTTAAGCTTTTTTTTTTTTTAATATTTCGTGTAATATTCACATTATAAAGTATTCTATTTTAAAATCAATAATAAAAGGAATACATGAAATTAAAATGTTCATTTACATTTATTGTGATAACTAGAAAATAAAACAACAGCCTATTATATTATTTAGAATTATATCATATTTTACCTTACAATTTAACATTGGATTATACCATACAATGTTTTTTTTAAATACAGTGGTGGTCAAAAGTTTCCGACCAGCAAACATTTTTCAGTTAATTTGTAAATATACCCATATGAAAAGGAATCTCAAAGTGATATTTATACATTTTATTGACATAATAGTTAGGAACTTATTTATAGAAGAACATGTAAATGTCAATAAATTTAACTGACAAAATTGAGTATAAAGGAAAACGCATGTTCTCAAAAGTTTCCGGCCACCTTCACAAGTTTGTAAAAAAGTGGTATTGTAATAGAAAATTACAGTGATCAACAACATTTACGATTAGTATTTTATCATATTACTATTTTATTAGCTTTAGCAATAAGTACTACGGTCAGCAACGTGACATTCATACAATCCACGGTTAAAGATCGTCTATGGTACGTTTTTCCCACACTTCTCGCAATTTTGGCGAAATTTCGGCTGAGTTGGAATATTTATAGTTCTGCAGACTTTTGTCAACTTCTTTTCAAAGATTTTCTATTGGATCCATGTTGGGCGCTTGGGCTGACGAAATTTTTTGTGCGAAAACCATTGCTTATCGAGGTTTGCAAACATTATTTATGTCGTTATCATGTTAAGGAAAATAGATGCGACCAAATTTTTTTTCTCTAATAAGGCAGAAAATATCCTTATACATTATATAATTCCCCTGGCTGTGGATTTCAAATAACGGACCGACACTTTTTGAGGAAAATACTCCGCACGGCATAACGTGTCCTCCGGCATGCTTCATTGTAGGAATAACGTAGGTCGAATCATATCTTTTGTTGTTAGGTCATCGGACGTTGTGTCAGCCATCACTTCCAAAACTGTTTCGAATTCGATTGATGGAAAAATAGAACTTTTTTCCAGTTTTCACTTGACCAGACTTTGTGTTCCTTGGAAAATGAAAGTAGGGTGCGTCTGTATTTTTTTTTACCTCTGAAAAGTTTTTAGCACCGACTCTTCCATAAAGTTCTGTATCACGTCAGCATCATAACACGGTAGACTAACTTATTTCAGCAATATTTTCATTCCGTAAATCGCAGTATATTGCAACGGAATTTTCATACGGATTATCAATGGTTTTTCTCCTGATAATTCTGTCCTCAAAAAAAAGTAATTTTCCGGGGTCTCCCGGACCTCTGAAAGTCCTGAAAGCCATAACCATCTTTATATAATTTTGTAATTATCGTTTACAGTCAATTCTACCGATCGATAACTTAGCCGTAATATCTCGAGAAGATTGGCATTTTAGCAACAAACTAATCACTCATTTATGAACAATAATTGTTGAACTTTTCAAATTGGAATTCAAACTATGCTATATGCGTTGATTCATTCATATACACAACCAAAAAACACTTTATGAATAGAAAAAAATTAAAGAATGATAAGTGGCCGGAAACTTTTGAGAACATGCTTTTTCTTTTAAAAAAATTAAAGAATGATAAGTGGCCGGAAACTTTTGAGAACATGCTTTTTCTTTTATATTTAATTTTGTCAATAAAATTTATTGATATTTACACGTTCTTCTATAAGTAAGTTCCTAATTAACATGTAAATATAATGTATAAGTATAACAATGAAAATTCCTCTTCATATAGGTACATTTAGAAATTAACTGAAAAATTTTTGCTGGCCGGAAACTTTTGACCGCCATTGTAAATGATGCCAATTGTTGCGGTACTGTTATTGGAGATTATAGTGTGGATTTAAAAATTATTTAAAAAATGTTTTGTATAAAACATCACAATTACATTTCGTTGCAATACGTCAAACTGCTCAAAAGTTAAAAATTTTTTTCTAAGTACAGCTAATTTACAGGTTCAGTCCATCTAGAAGATTATGAAAGATACGTTTGTTTCATTAGGAATAATACATATTTTGATATTATATTGTAAATTTCATTGGAGCTGTCATTCAGTTTTATATAGTGATTCGAAACAGATGAGTTAATATTTGGAAATAAAACGATGATTGGATTATGTGAGATAATTTCGTGACTTTTGTTACAGTCTTGCTAGAATAATGTTAATAACTGCCGAAAATTACTACCATTAATATTTAAAACGCATTATCTTAGAACATCATGTAGTTACAAATTATTATAAATTTAACAATCCTTATACATGGAACCGAAAACAATAATATTGCAATATTAAAAAACGCTCTTAAAGTCACTGTATAGTGTTGAGAAAACAGCGTAAGAAAATCAATATAACAAATGCAACTCTGCTCCAATCTTTGGATATATCCAGACATTTCCAGTTAAGAGCGCCTACTGACTGAAAATATCCCGGATGATAATGTTAAGTCTACGTGGATGCTCTTTTCAAATATCTCGCTCGAATTTAAATATTTTTACATGTTTTTTTTCGTAGAATAGCTGAGGACGATCTACAACCGTCCTAGTTTTAACTTTTTCGATTTTGTTTAGATATTTTTTATATTATGATAGTTTCAATTTCAGAACCGGTTTAAACCAGTTTTGAAATTTAGAGTATTTTTTTAAATCGCAAACCAAAATTTAAAAAGTAAAAACTAGGCCGGTTGTGAATCGTCCTAAACTAGTTATGAAATAAAAAATATGTATAAATATTAAAATTTGAGCAAGATATTTGAAAAGGACGCCCCCATAGACTTAACATTATCATCCGGGTCTTTTTCAGTCAGTAGTGCGGGCTCTCAAATTTCAAAAATGTTGATCGGTCATAAACAATCGTCACGGTGAACACTATAGTGAAGGATACAACAAATGCGTATAGTAAAAACATACAAGTCAAGGAACACCACCCTGAGAAATTGTTCAAACTAAATCAAAACTTTCCCGCTACCAAACTATTTCATTGTTTTAAAACGAATGGTCATTGTGAAATTAGGTACCAGATATCAAAAAGGCTAGGGAAAGTAACAAAACAAAAATGCGCCTGAGGAAAAATTCGTTGGATAAATAAGATAAATCTAGAGAATTCTAGTTCACTTGACACCTGCTTTTTTGGACTATGATGTCTTTGGAAATTTTAAGGGAAAATATATATTATATTTATTTTATAGAATAAAATGAAACTATGTGAAGTGTTTATTTTAAAAATACGAAAAAAAGTATTGAACCTATCTCTAGAGCTTCTTTTCTAAAAATAAATTGTTTAATTCAAAAAAAAAAAAAAAAAAAAAAAAAGAAATTTTTAATTGAAGCTCATATAGCGAGTATATTTTTCCATTATATAGTAAATTGAGACACAAATACAAATAAACTTGCAAATTTAACTGAATAACATTTGAAAATATATATCTACACTATTTTAATATACAAAGACGTTCTATTATGCAAGAGTATGTTTGTACACCGTAAACCATTTCAAAAATAAACAATTTCTTGTTCTGAGTTAGACAAATGTAAAAATATTAAAGTAAATATCTAAATATGTCTGACGAACACTGCAAGAAGAAAAATTCTGACTAAAAGTATTGAAATCCTTTAAAAAAGTGAATAACATAAAAGATAATCATCAGTCAAGAGTCTCAACACAAGAAACAGATACTTTTCTAAATTTCATTAGTGACTATTGACTAAATACATTCTCTAATTCAGTGGTGGAAAACTGCGCAGGGGTAAAGCCAATTGACCAATACCACAAATATTTCATAGTATTTTTCACCTTGATCACTATGGCTGCCCCTGTCCATATTTCCCACCAGTATCTAATTTTTATGTTTTATTTAGTAAACGACAAGGCACTTTTCAAAATTTCATTAGTGACTATTGACTAAATACATTCTCTAATTAAGTGGTGGAAAACTGGCGCAGGAGTTAAGCCAATTGACCAATACCACAAATATTTCATGGTATTTTTCATCTTAGTAAGCGTTCAAATATTCTGTCATTAAATAAATTGAAAAATACTACTGATATTTAGTGGTATATCAATAAGTGCCCTGCCCATATTTCCCACCAGTAACTAATTTTTATGTTTTATTTAGTAAAAGTCAAGACACAGTATCAGAACATGATTCCCGATATAAATATTTATATATTCTTTTTCGGTAATGTATTTAAAATAATCAATATTGCCCGAATTTTTCAGACTTATAGCAATCTGAAGTCAATTCAATTTAATGAATCTTAAAAGATTCCGTAATTTTAATTCAATGGGGTAATCAGATTTCCAGATAACAATGTTTTGGAGTAAAGTGCCAGCAAAAAATAAATAAATAAAATAAAATTAAAAATCTTGACATAATAGAACTTAATATATTTTGTTACACGTTGTATATTATAATTACTATATTAAGAAAGAAAATTAAAAAAAATCAAACTAATAAAGTGAAAGGGGGTAAATTTCTTGAACTTAGAAACTTAATATATTTTGTTACACATTGTAAATTATAATTACTATATTAAGAAAGAAAATTTAAAAAAAACAAACTAATAAAGTGCATAAATGTAGAGAATAAATTTAACAGTAAATAAATAAAGTGAGAATAAATTTAAAATAAATATAAATAAATAAATAAATAACTTAAGACCAGAAAAAAAAGCAAACAATAGCTGTCTATACCCATGAAATTTTAAAGCTGGTAATTTTTGTTTTAAATTCTGCTTCACGCAATATTTCCTGTCTAAAATAAAGAGACATTTATTAGAAATAAATATATTTTTAATTTATGCAAAGTTATTTAAGTGTTAGACAAGTATATATTTCAGTTGCTACATACAGAAAGCACAAAAGTTAAAAAACAAAATGACAAAAATGTATAAATGTTCAGAATATTTATTTTAAAAAATGTAAAGAAAAGTAAATAATTTGTCACAAGAAAAAGAAAGAGCAAAAGATAGCTGTCGTTTTCCATGAAATTTTAAAGTTGAAAGAATTATGTTTTAAATTCTTTTTGAAATATTGTTGCATGTAATCTTTCCCATCAAACGTAACAAGCCATTTATTTGAAAAACTTTTTTTTTAATTTATACAAATCAATTTCACTATTATACGTTGCATGTTATATTTATTATATAAAGAAAACATAGAAGTAAAAATATAAAATTATAAAATGCATCAATGAAGAGAGTAAAATAAAAAAAAAAGAAATGTCTAATGCAACAATAGTATGATATCAAAATTATATATAATTGAAAGGTACAATAAATATGTAATAAATTAATAAATTTCCCCTTTTCATTTCCTTTTTCCTTCAAAATACTCATATTTTTAATGGAAAATAAAGCTATTGTTAGAGTTATTTGCATTTTAAATTCCGATCTTGACATCATACTTTGTTCGCTAATGTATGTAACAATAGAAACATGAATTCTTTGTTCATACTAGTTGTTTTCTTTCTTTTTTTTTCTTTTCTTTTGTTTTGTTTTCTTTTGCTATGAACGCATCGCAGTATGTTAAATAAAATATATACAATCCTTTTAAGAATGTGGGTTTATTAATTATGTCACTACGCACCGCTACATTTTTTTGTCATCGTTGTTCCAGAGCCGTAGTATATTTTTTTCCACTTTAAAAAGGAAACGTTCTTTGTAATGAACTGTTTTCATCATTAAGGTTTTCATCTTTCAGTACATAATTCATAAGCTTGTTTGGATGTTTTGATAAAAGGAAAGAAATCGTCTGCCCAGGAAAAACAAGGTATGAAAGATTTCCTTATTCCTTTTGCTGTATTATAAGTAATAAAAAATGGAAACTCTTGAAAAATTAAAAAACCGTGCAACATTACGAATACTTAATACAAAATTAATTGGTTAATTCGAAACATTCATAAATGATAAAAAATTGATATTGATAATTATTAAAAAATTTTAAATCGATTGATTGACAGTGAAAATCGATAATATCTTAAAAGAGCGAAATAGAAGCTGCTATTAGTTGAGAAAAAGATTATGAAATTGACATTAACGCTAGCTAAGAATACCAGGAAAATATTATAAAAGCCAAGTTTCAAATTAAAAAGCAACTTAAGCATTTAGAACAAGGTAAAGTTTCCTATGAAATTGAATCAAATTCTACTTAAATAAAGAACGCAATAAATATTAAATTACTCGAAATTTATCAGCGGAAAATCTCCGGTACACACGTTTAAATGAAGTCTATTTAAATTACAATTTAACAATTTAATAAAGTCAAATGTGCAACTATTAGAAGCTCAAAAGCTGCATTTATTTTAGCAGCAGTAATAAGTGATTTAAGAGTTTATGATACATTTTCATCTCTACTTCAAGCATTAAAAGATAGATACGAAAATGATAGAGTAATAAGAGAAATACCCATCAAGTCACTCTTCAACGCAGATAAACTCACACAGCCTTCCCCCTTAAGATCTTCGAAATCTAGTCGATAATGTAAAAAAAGCATTTGCGCCCTAAAGGTTTTGAACTATAATAGAAGCAATCTTCCATATGCTTTAATATTAAAAGTCACTCTCCAAAAGTTAGATATTGATTCTCGAAAAAATTATGAGATAAAAATGATTATGCGTTCAAAAGAGTTTTATAGTTAGAAGAATTATATATATATTTTTTTTTTTGAAAAAGTTTTAAAATTTTGGAAAATATCCATAAAGTCACTTCTGTAAAACATTTCAATAAGGATCAGAAACGTTCATTTAGTTCTAAGTCATTGACTTTGTTAGCAGAAGGTCCACACATTTGCTCAATGTGCAAAGGTGATCACATTTTAATTAAATGTTCATAATTCTGAAATTTACCCCCTAAAAAAGTTTCCATATTGTTAAAATGAAAAGATTATGCTTTAATTGTTATCAGCAGTTCATAACATTAGCCACTGTACATGCAGAAAATGCAGCAAACGTCACCACACATTGATTCACCTGGAACGCGGTGAGGATAATGTTAGTACTAATCAGACTATTCCAATCCATGATAGAAATAATATTAATAGTAACTTGTCGCCAACCGCAAATGCATTTACTCCTCATAGTTTCACAAATAACTACATGTCTCTAACTACTGTGGGTGAAACTACACATTCGTTTGATATCAAGCAATCAATCATTAACAATACTATAATGAGTATGACGTCTTATTCTAGTAAATAAGTACTGCTTTGAAATGCGACATGTACAAAATGCTCGAAGAGATTTTGTTCCTCTTAGAGCTTTGTTAGATTCAGCAAAATTTCGCAAAACAACTTTAAAATGAAAGAATGTATCGAGTTATTGTTCTTGAAAGAAATGAAAATAAACGCAATAATTTCAGGGCTAAATGGTTCAATTTTGGATATAAAGGAAAGTATTATAACGACGCCCATAGCTAATACAAACAGAAGTGTCAATGAAACATTGCAAATTTTGTTGTTCCTGGAATTACGCGCTTAATGCAAGCTACATATCTAAACATTAGGCCTATTACGCATTTACAGACTTTTCGGTTAGCTGATCCACAATTTGATAAACCAGGTCAAATGCAAGTTTTATTGTCAAATGAAGTATTTTTTTTAAATTAACGGGAACAAATAAAATAATATGCAACAGTTATATTTTTTAGAAACATTTTTTGGTTATGTTGCCAGTCGTTCTACATCTATGCCACAACAAAATAATTTTAGTAATTATTGTGGTCTTGTTCGATCTGTAGATGTTTTATCCAAAACCATGCGTAAATTTTGGCCAATTGAAGCGGTTAATGATACAAATACAATAAAAAGTAAAGAAGAGCAATATTATGAGGAACATTTCCTGCGTATACATTCTAGGAGAGAAAATGGTTAGTATATTCTGGAAATGCCCATTAAAGCTGGTATGCTTGCATGTTTAGGGGAATAAAAAACGCAGTTAAACGATTAAATCATTTACTTAAGTGATTTACGCACAATCTAGCTATGAATTTCTTACATGAAGATTTCATTAACGAATTTAATAATTTGTGACAATTAAAAGGAATCTTTTTGGAAACTAAACCCGAATTGTCATATTATTTGTCGCATCATAGGATATACAAACCCGACAAACCCAGCACGGAATTAAGGGTCGTCTTCAGTGGTAGTGAAGGTAAACCAGTAATGTTTCTTTAATTGATGTTTTACTAAACAGAGAATTAGTTCAAGATAAGCTTTTCGATATCATTTCTCGATTTCGGACACTCAAGTATGCCTTTACAGCTGACATAAAGATATATCGCTAGATACTAATTGTGGAAAATCGGAGAGATTTGCTTCGCATTTTTGGGAAATGTGCTCCAGAAGAACCAGTCAAAACATTTAAATTAAAGATGATTACATAGGCACATCGAACGATCCATATCTTGCCACGCGGACTATGAATCAGATTGCAACTGATGAAAAGGACAATTCTCCGCTTGTATCACTTATAGTTTTCCAAGATTTCCATGTTGATGAAGTATTAACAGGAGCTAATATTTTAAAAAAGGCTCAAAAACTGCAAGCTCAATTAATTGCATTGCTTGAACGCTGTGACATGATGTTGCATCAACGGTGGATTAACCACCCCGAACTCTTAAAAATCACAACTAGCAACCAGGAGTATACATTAAATAATCGTGATGAGGACCAGAGAACTAAAATCTAGGATTGTTAGGAAATCCAGTTCGTGACTGCTTTTCTTTTAATTCATCAGTTAAGGAATCAGTTGTATATACAAAAAAAAAAAAAAAAAAAAAAAAAAAAAAAAAACTGTTCAATCAGATATAGCGGAATTTATGATAATTTGAGATTACTTGGTCTTAGAATAGCTAAGGCTAAGATTTTTATATCGATACTTTGGTTATTAAAATTAGATTGGAACGATTCATTTCCAGATGACATTAAAGATGAATGACGACACTTTATCAGAACACTTCAAAATATAAACAAATTAAAAATGAATCGTTTTGCTTTAAACGAAAGATATTCGGAAAATGAGCTGCACGGTTTCTCTGATGCATCAAAGTCCTGAGACTGAGATATTGTTTTAAATATTATAATATTATATTAACATAGTGCATGTTTAAAAATCTATTAATATTCTAATAACAATAAATAAACCGCACATTTTTATCTCAAGCCGTTTTCTTTTGTTATTTACATTCAAAATGGGTCAGTCATTTACTGGACACCCCGTGTGTGTATATATATATATATATATATATATATATATATATATATATATATATATATATGTATATATATATATATATATATATATATATATATATATATATATGTGTGTGTGTGTGTGTGTATATATTGCTCAAAACAATTAAAGGATATTTGAAGTTTTATATAAAATAAAATACGAAATTTTTTTGCCGAAAATAGAAGAAGAGAATCACAAATGCAAATTTTTCTGGTTTTCAAACTGTGGAGTATGAAAATTTTGAGTTCGACGTCAAAAACGTCGCTTCAGCGGCAGGGAATGAAATTTGACTTTCAACTGGATAGAAGAGAATGAAGACAAGGATGATTGGCATTCAGTGATTGCTTTGTTTCGATGAGTACGATGTCTCAGCGAAGTCATTTGACAGATTCAGAAGCTTGCCCAGGTCGAAATTTATGCTGGTATTTGTTTGCTAGACAAGCACCAAGTGCTATAATCCAACCAGTAAAATAGAATAAACTAGCATTACACATTGCTTGTTCCAGCAGAATTTCCAGCAATTCATGCTGTGTATTGGTCCACTTTGCTGGAAATAAGCATGAAATGCTTGCATATAGCTTGTCATGCTTTTGTTGTACAAGCTAGCGATATAGCATGTGATGCTAGCTAGCATATAATAGCATGGAAATCTAGCATACATAGCAATAACTAGCAATAACTAGCATATTTTTGTTGCTCATACAAGCATAAATTTTGACCTGGGTGGAGAATTGTTGGTAGGTTAGAAGGGGGCCGAACTCAAGCCGAAGTAGCGCAAGCCATTGGAGTGTCACAAAGTGTCATTTCCGGGATCTGGAACCGTTTTTTGGAGAGTGGATGTACAGGCCGAAGACCAGGGCAAGGTCGTAGACGGGCAACAACGCCCAATGAAGATCGGTATTTAGCGTTAACAGCTCGGAGACACCGAAACATGAACGCTACTCTTCTCCAACAACACCTTTGCTCGGCTACAGGCACCAAGATTTCAACTCAGACTGTCTGAAACCGGCTCCATGCTGTAGGTTTGTATGCTCGCCGACCGATGGTATGTGTTAGATTAACATCAAGGCATCGTCGCGACCGCAGGGAGTGGGCAACCGAGCATGTCAACGGGAAAAGAAATGAATGGAGCAGTATTCTGTTTTCTGACGAGTCCCGTTTTTCTGTGCATCCGGATAATAGGCGTATTTTCATCTGGAGGGACCGCGACAGTAGGAATAATCCAGCGTTCGTTCACGAAAGTGTCAGATTTGGCGGTGGACGAGTGTTGGTGTATGGTGGCATCTCCAATGACGGGCACACTGACCTCTACATCATTCGAGATGGAGCTCTGACTCGTCGCCGATATACGGATGAGATCCTCAGACCTATTGTAGTCCCTTACGCTGCAGCAATCGGAGATAACTTCTTTTTAATGGACGATAACTGCAGGCCACATCGTGCAAACCTTTCGAGGAAGCTTTCCTTTCCGACGAAGGAATCGTTCGAATGGAATGACCAGACATGAATCCAGTCGAACACGTTTGGGACGCTCTAGGAAGACGAGTTTCTGGCCACCAACAACCCCCACAAACTCTCCAATAACTGGAAAGATCTCTTCTGGAAGAGTGGGGCAGAATACCCCAACTCGTCATTAATAGCCTCATTGAGTCCATGCCTCAAAGGTGTTCAACGTTGCTGGCCGCCCGTGGAAACCATACCCTCTACTGAAAATGATTTTCTTTGAAGAAAACACCTTTTCTTATTCTTTTTTTCTCATATGCACAAATTGTGTTTTTTTTCCTTTTGTACACAAATGCGCAATAAAATGCATTTCTTTCTGCCAAACATGTGTAATTTATTCTCATATAACCTACTATGTCTGTCGACCATGTATCAATCAGCTAAAAAGTTTCCCAGATACATAATCCACCTAAAACTGCAATATCCTTTAATTGTTTTGAGCAGTGTATATATATATATATGTATATATATACAGTGGTGGTCAAAATTGTGGATACTTTTAGGTAGCTTTCATTACAAAAAGCAAAAAACTATCTATTGTATCTGTCCGGGGAAGCCCATCGGTAAATTTTGCTATATTTTAGTCGATTATGACTCCTAGATCCTAAAACCACCAATTTGGCTGAGATTTTTTATGTGCATAATAGGTTTACTAATGTCTCAACCGAGTTTGTTGGACAGCTTAGTCCACAATGTTATTTGAAAATGGCGGCTATTTGATTGTTTTGAAATTTTTATGTTTTTTAACTTTGTATACTAATAGAAAAAGTTCCGTTTCAGAAAATGCAAATTCTTATACATCATTTTAAACCGAATGTTAGAAACATCAAAAGACATTTTAAACAGTCACACAGTGTAAGTTAACAACATAGGTCAGTTAAAAAAAATTAGAAAACATAAAAATTTCCATGAGTGTACAGAAATTCAAATGGCCTCTATTTTGAAATAAGATGGCGGTTGAAGCTGTCCAACGTTCGGTCAAGACATTAGTACTTCAACTATGCTAGAATTTCATCCAAACCGGTACATAAATTCGAGAGTTACAGCACGAAAAATTTCAGATATCTATTTATCTATATATGTTTTAATCTATATATCAATATAGTCAACATTTCAACGGAGGGTAATTTTGGGATCTCAGGGTATGACACTGTAAGCCAAAAAACGCGTTCTCTCAAAGCAATCTAAAACAAGAAAATTGTTAAATCGAGTACTTTTTGAAATCAAAACACAATCTTGTTAAAATATTCACCGACCAAAACTTCTACATGGGATTTTTACAGCTCACCGAATTAACAAACCGTTTACCGCATAATTCTATCGATATTTGTTTTCGAAAAAATTAATTTTGAAATCGGGGTCTTATTTGCTGGACACCCTGTAGTTACATAATTACGAACGCACATGAAAAAAAAAAGAAAATTATATAATAATGAATTCGTTAATATGCGAAAAAAGCAGCAAATTGAAGTTACGCCGAATTTTAAAATGACCAAAAAATAATTCATGTAAAAATCTCCAATATCTACAAAATTAATTAAAATTGCAATCCCTATAAGGAATAAATGTATGTGTGTGTGTATGTATAGGTAAAAAATGATTGTATAAAGTGATTTTTTGGTGATTTATTCTGATTATTTTTTTCGATCGTTTCTTTATATCTTAATTACTTATTTATAAATAGATATTTTCCGTTTTTTATTTCAAACAAATTTTTATAACTTCAATAAATGTTTAAAAAATAGAAACTTTCATATTTATTCCATAAATTTATATCACATAGCTACTATGCACTGACTCTGAAATAGCTTAGATGTTTAGTTTAATCCACCGATCACCGATTCTAATTCCACAACATTCAAAATCAGTGTATAGTCTGGATCTCTGAATCACAGTCTGACCAGCCAATCAGAATCGTTCGGAATCTGAACCGAGTAGGTACTGTGAACATCCGTGCCGCGGCGCACAGGTTGTTAAACATTGCTGTAAATGGTAGAAAAATTAGAATTTTTACTAAAATGTCGTATTTTTCAATTTTGAACAAATATCTCTGATTGAAAAGCAATTTTAATGAGTATATAATTTAATCACAGGATACTATTAGACTTTTTAATATTTAATAAATCTGCTACATTTAATTTATGATATCATGTTCCTACATTGAAAACAAAAAAATGAACTTAGTGTTTCACAATTTTTTACATAATGTTATAGTTGGTAAATTTCATTCATCATTTAAAATCCTATACTTTTTATATGATGTCCATGTAAGTTATAATATAAAACTTTTCTATTACGGTCCAGGTTAACAATCCTGTTTTCTATAAAATTATTAGATAAATGTTTTGTTTGTTATATTGTAGTAATTTTAAAATAGCATTTTTTATTTCTGCATTATATATTCGGTTTTATTTCTAAGTATGTTTACTTTATAAATACCTAATATTTTGCAGTTTAACATTTCAAACTGAATCTCCCATTAAATTGTGAAATTTTAATTAAAAATATTATTCATATGTCTATAAACTTTATTTTAGAATGTTTTTATATATACATTATTAATTTAAAATCGATATTAATAGTTCAAAAATTATCTTTTAAATGTCAAGGCTTTTAATTTATATGCCATCATTAAATTACAAAAACAATAGATTAAAAAAGTGCTAATTATAAAATACAAATCCATGTGATTTTAATCCCCCAAATGCAGATTCATAATCACAAAGATAAACAAGCAAACATATCCATAATTAATCACACTGTTCCAGTATGATGCTCCGTAGAAAAATGGAATATATTTTAAGTTTCGCAATTGTTTGAGGATTATTGTAATCCTCTTAGAAATCTAAATATGCACGTAAGAGAAACATGGAGCAACTAAGATTAGAGGGGACTTAATTATTAATCATTCATACTTCAATCTAAAAGCATTTACTTCATAGAAATTGTTAGAACAATAGATAAATTTTTATATTGTTTAACTTTAAAATCCTGTTAATGCACAAAAAATCATATTTTGTAAAATTCAAGTTTACGAAAAGAAGAACTAAAATGTTACAACAAATAATCCAATTTTGGATAAAATTGAAAAATTAAAATCATTAAAAAGAACGACATTTTGTCACTTAAGGAAATCTTTGTGTTTGCATAATGTTCATATATTGATTTGTTATTCAAGCAAATGTCTAGCTAAATTAAGATGAGTTTATAAATAATCAGTTAAGATTATTTTAAACATTACAAAAGTTGATGAATAAATATTAGAAAAATATTCTAAACAAGCGAAACTTTAAGAGATTCAGATATTTAAATATATATATATATGTGTGTGTGCTAAAGATATATAATACATTAATTAATCAATTCAAATTGTTAACTTATAATTATTAAATTTTTACATAGATGGTAGTACCAATAAAATTGATTTCTTAATAATTATAAAAGGCATTTTTTTTTTAATAAAATTAAAAGTTTTCAAATCAATTTATTCAAATAAAATCCAAAATTCCAAATTTATCTAATTTTTGATAAAAATGAAAAAAAATTAAATTAAAAAGAATGAAATTTTGTCACTTAAGGAAATTTTTGTGTTTGCATAATGTTAATGCATTAATTTGATATTCAAGCAAAAGTCGTGCTAAATTAAGATGAGTTTATAAATATTCAGTTAAGATTTTTTTTAAACATACAATAGTGGATGATTAATATTAGAAAACTATTCAAAACGAACAAAGCTTTCAGATCTTCTGAAATTTAAATGTATACATACATAACTCTATATTATATATATATATATATATATACTAAAAAATTGAACTGGTTATAACAAACAAGATTGTGATGGTTTAAAATGTCATTAATCACAAATGTTATCAGTTAAACTGAATGGCACTGTATGTTATTTTATTTTATTTTATTGTATAAATGGGTAATTTGTAATAAAAACTTTAAAAATGGCTTAAAAATATAATTTCCAAACACATTACAATTTCTATTCAAGTATGTCTTTAGGCTGACTTCAGAAAAGGAAAAGTGCTATTCTGAGAATAGAAATAAATCAAAAAATTTGTAGTCGACTAAAAAATGTTTTGAATAGTTGAAGACATTTACTGAAATGTTTAAATACAATATAAAGAATATTTTATGTGCTAATTCTCAAGATTACCTGTGTGTGGTTCATTACAGTACATTAAACAAGGGTGTTAATGTGATAGCAGATCGCACAAAGGATTTCGTTTAATATTTCTTTTAAAACAAATTATTCTTTAACTAGTAAATCCAAATTGAAAACTTATAATTATTAAATTCTTACATAGTCTACCGGTCTTACATAGTATACATTCTACAATTCTTACATATTCTTACATATCACCAATCAATTAAGTTTTAAAATAATTATAAAAAGATGTTATTTATTTGAAGTAAATTAAAAATGTTCACACCAATTTATTTAAATAAAATCCCAAATTCTAAACTTTTTGAAAATACGAAATTAAAAAATAATTAGCGCAGGAAAAAATGAATTTTGATTTTTTAAAAATAAAAGAAAAAATACTTAAACGAAATTTAAAATGCTGAATCATTATTAAAAGCAATAGATTTTAAAATAGAAAAAAAAAGGAATTTTTAATTATATATATATTAATGTCATTGATAAAAAAAAAGAATTAAAATAAAATTGGCAAAAAATATGAATTTTCTTTTAATTAATACCATTTTAATATGAAATTTTCAACTTCCAGCACCGGGGTTGAAACAAAGAAACTTCTGTTTACTAATGAGATTCATTATGTCAAAATTCGCATGTTTACATGCAAAACGTTGAAGTTAAAGTTCTCTTTTAATGTTTAAATCACAAAAATGAGCGAACGTCATTGGAAAAATAACTTCATTGAAAAAAAAAAAAATCAAAATTTTATTGTGTTGGACGACATATATTAAGGTACCCTGGGGTAATAACGCCACGTTAAGGTTCTAGCAATTTTCACGGCTCAGTTTTAGTTTCTATTTTTCAAACAAATATATGATTTGATACAGCAACTCATTGACTATCTATATAAAAAAAATAATTTAACAGATATGAATACATAAAATGTAATGGCGTGATTTCTTGACCAATGCTATTTGGCGTTATTACCCACCTATATGGGTAATAACGCCATGCAAACAAAACAATGAAATAAGTTGGATTAATTGCATGTAGCTGGCCCAATTCTAAAAATACAAACTCTCAGCTCTAGAAATTGACAAATTGCATCCTAAGCTATTGAAAATGTTCCTTTTTTCGTGAAAGTGTAAGAAAAATAAAGGTGTGGTGTGGGAGGGGGGGGGGGATGAGGCAAAAGAATATCAGACAGTGAGCTTTTTTTGCTTAAAAAGGACCGTTTAAATAGAAATATGAGAAACATTGCACAGTTTTAACTGTGTTTATTTGAATCAGTATTTAGGATGTAGCTCGGCCACTGTAGGGAATCAACCGGGGTAAAAATTGCAAGGATTGGCGTTATTACCCCGTTATAGTTATTGCGCTGTACATTTTAAATTACAAATTATCTCGAGAAGATATCCAAAATCTTCAACAACATTTTGAAAGGCCATGAAATGTACTACAAATTTATGTAATTAACAAAGTATTTCCGGATAAAAAAAATAGTCTTTACATCACAAAACGTATCTCGCAAATTTTAGATCAAGCGTTAATTTTAGCTGCTTGTAAAAACAATAAGACCTAAAAATGAAACAAATTAACTTGAAGCTGTTTTTTTGCGATTTATATGACTCAAAACCCTTCTGCGCAGAACACATGGGTGTCATTTACCAGATTATTTCATAATTATGCGAAATATTAGTACTTGGCGTTATTACCCCGTCTGGCGTTATTACCCTAGGGTACCTTATATATATATATTTGGCTGTATTTACACAAAATTTGAAGTCTCTGACTTATACGGTTTTGTGTACGGACAGACAGACAGCGGAGTGAGATGAGTAGAGTTTCGTCAGATGAATGAAACTCTAAAAACCACTTGAAAATAATTATTACTGTTAAAAATATAAACGTAAGAAATTATTCTTCCGGTAGACAACTAATAGAATTTAAACAAAATTCCATTAATTTTAAGCATATTCCAGGTAGAAATAGTCTGCAAAAAATCTACAAAAGAAAGTGAACAAAATCTGAATATATTTATCTTCTCATTATGCATTCAACGTGCGAACTGAATTTTGTATAAAAAGTGCAAACTGCATTGTACATAAAAGACGCTGGTGGGGTCCACTGCAAAGTTTCGGATGTAGTTATATTTGTTAGTAGCATAGATTTGCGATTTTTTGGGGGGGAGGGAGGAGGGGGGAGGACAGAATTCTTAACATGTGGTTTGCGAACCGAGCTCTCTACTTACCTTACTATTGGGTCCATAAAAGGTTTTAAATACGTGCAATGGGTGATGGATCTCATTCTGCTGTGTGTTGATATTTTTACATGATAGAGGATGGATGTATCGATTTTATTATAATTCTTCCAAGTTTCAATTAATAAGTTTGATTTATTATTAAAAGTTTTTCATTGTTAATGGATAATTAGAATGTGGCTTGATTAATATAATCCGTTACTGGAAATTACTTTATTTCATGAACGGTTTAAATGTGGTCTGAATTATTTGCTGCAGAGACATAAACAATTTCGAAGTGTTTTTTTATAGAATTTATAAATTTTAGGTTGAGGTTAAGCTAATTAAACTTTAGTGCTAATTCGAGAAGGGAGAATTAAAAGTACGTATTTTCAATTGAATTGTTATGAAAGTATTTCTTAAATGAAACAGTGCTCTTTGGATGTTGTAAATTTACCTACTTTATTTACTTTTTGACTGATTTTCAAAACCGAGTATTATATCTATCTATCTATAGGTTTATTATCTCTCTATAGGTTATTTAAAGCTGTATATATATATATATATATATATATATATATATATATATATATATATATATATACAGCTTTAAATAATTAACCCTCTCATGCATACTGGCCTCATATGAGGACGGATAAATATTACCCTTTAAAATATTAGAGTTACGAATTTTTTTCGGCATTCATTCATGGGGACCTTATTTATGGACAGATATTACCTTGCATGCAACACAATAGATAGCAACAACATACCAATGGTTGTAATTCACACGAATGTTGCAATAAAATCAAAGTATTGAAGTATAGTGATATTGCGCAGAATTTTCTACAAATAGACTAGGAAATATTTACAATATAGTCAAGGTAAGTTTTTTTATATACAATTTATCATCATATAGCATGTAATGATAGAAATTTTTTACAATATTTCAATTAGATTTTTATTTAAAGTATAAAAAAATATCTATCCTCATATGAGGACAGTAAGGTAAACAAAACACATTTTTGTTTACTAGCTTTATATATTTTTGAAATACATTTTATAAGTAATACAATGATTACTGATGACAATACAGATGAATACATAAAAATTCGACCGATTTTGACAATGTTGCATGAGCCATTTCACAAAGCTGCCTATAATGAGAAATATCAAAGTGTGGATGAGATGATGATTCCATTCAAAGGAAAAACATCTATAAAACAATACTTACCTAAGAAACCGCACAAATTGGGATACAAAATGTGATGTAGTGCTGGTGTATCTGATTCCATTTATTCTTTTGAATTGTTTCAAGATACAACTGGTAACATCTGATTATGGTGCATCTGTTGATGTCATACTTCATTTGACTCATTGTTTGCATCAGACAAACTGCAAAATATATGCAGAAAATTGCTTTTCCAGATTACCATTGATTTTAAAACTAAAACTTCTGGGAATTTGGTATGTTGGGGCTATAAGAATTAACAGGCTGATTGGTGCAGAAAAGCAGCTAAAATCAATAAAACAACTGAAGAATAAAGGAAGGGGTAGTAGTTCTATTGTTTTATCTTCGGATAATATAAGTATCACCCGATGGATAGATAATACATCGGTTTATACAATCTCTTCGTACTATGGAAAGGTACCTGAAGGCCAAGTAACACATTTCACTACAATGGAAAAGAAAAGTTATTTCTATCAAGTGTCCACATTGTATCTCTAAGTAATAGTAAGGATACGGGTGGGATTGACCTTATGGTCTCTCTCATAGCCCTCTATCGTAATGATTTCAGAAATAAGAGGTGGTACATGTGTATTTTTTATCACCTTATAAATCTCACCATTGTTAAGGCTGGGATTCTCTGTTAAGGCTGGGAAATCAGAAAACACCAAAAGGCCTGCCGGAATTCAAAAAATCATTTGAAATGAGTTTGATATATAAGGGTACAGTTGCGATAAATAAAATTAAAATAGCCCTCTGAAAGATAATCAGCAATAAAACATAGGAATACACACGATGTACCCCCAAACTATGCGTTTAGATGGAGGAAAGCATTATCCGAAGAAAACGGAAGCAAAGTTTGCCAATCACTGTTGAGATAAAAATTGCAAAAGTAAAACACGATACATTTGTGGAACATGCGCTGTACCTGTATGTCCAGAATGTATAGGATCATTTTATACTGAATAAATCACATGAAACGTATGCAGATATGTGAACATTGAATCATATTGTCCCCATATTTGAGGACAGTACGAATGTACCCCTTGACGTACAATGTCCTCAAATGAGGACGTATGAATATATTAATAAATAATGTATAAAAATTTACAGTAAAATTATTTTCATGATAAACTGCTCTCATTTATCACAAAAAATGATTGTTTGATTTTTTTTACTGTGTAGAAAATAATTCATGCATGAGAGGGTTAAACGCTAATAAAATGGACAGTTAAGAATTTTACGATGAGGGTTGGCGCTTTTTGGCCGAAATCTTTCATGGAAATTTATTTTTTATACATATTTATGTGTTAAAATGTTATCTATAACGGATGGATGAACGCAGTGTTGAATTTACTTTAAGTAGCCCAAAAACAAAATCTGCCACTTCTGAAATTTTAAACATAAAGAACTATTTCTTCTCTCTTATTTTAATAAACACAGATAATTTAATATTTTCAAGCAACTTGAAAGAAATACACACAAACGAAAATATCAGCTAAGAATTTCTGCGTGTTAAAAAAAAAAATAAATATTTCAAACGACTTCAAGGAGAAATATTAATTCAGATGGCGGTGATTTAAAAAAGCTTTTCGTCCTCGCCTCCATTTTGACCAGATTTTGAAATTTAATAAACAAAATGTCATTTTCTATTATTTAAAAACTTAGTAAATTTATGATTTTCAAGTAATTTAGAGTAATTTAATTCTAAAAGAAAAATCAGTTAAGACTATTCCATTCGTCGGGTGGGGAAGGGTGATAAGTTACTTTTTTTAAAACATTGTCGTGAATTCAGGTTGCAGTTTAACGAATGAAAATTTCTTTAATTTAGTTTTATAATAATAGACTGGAATAAATAAATGTCTTGTTTTTTGTTCTCGTTGACACAGATTTATGTGGGGAGAAAAATCGCATTTATTGCTATGATACTATAATTGTAGTTTTTATTTCATAGTCTGTGCTATATTAACAGTATATTTTTAATTCAGTTATTAGAAATAACAGAAAATGTTTACTGTGAGCCTAATAAATCTGTATAGAACAGACATTAGCAGATAAACCTGCACGTTATTTACGTCTTAACAAGTCAATGCATTGATTATTATAAATGGAATACACCTATTCCGAATTGCAATTAAACCGAACAGCGTTAAGTCCCTATTAGTTTTGTATAGATGGACACCTCTGTATAGGTAATTAACTTTCTAAAAATATTTAAAAAGATATAATGTGTGATTTTGAAGGGTAGTTGTTACTTATAATAAAATATTTACGCGTTTTTATATCGGTGGGATTCAACCATCTCCAGCAGAGAAAAAGTCTGAGTATATATATATTAAAAAAAAAGCTTGACTGACACCGGAATTTACAAACGTCTTTTTTCAAAGTTAAAATACTGGTTACTTTAAAAACATTTATTGTTAAAGCAAAATTTTACTAAAATATTCTTGTTACCATTTATAATAAGCGCCCTAATGATAATATCGAGATTTTTTTTGTCCTATCATGACTTTGAGATTCAGAGAAAGGAAGTCATTGATAAAAGTGTAGTGGACATCAGTTTAGTACGAAATAATTCAATACATATAAATATGCATTAAAATACTCATTACATACGTAATATTCCAAGAGACGACAGCACAAAAACGTAAGGTATCGAGCTCAAATTTATTTTATGGAAGAGTGGTAAAAGTAGAAATTAATTATCCATATCTGCCGGGTGTGAAGTGGTGATCAAGTGAAAAATTAGCACCACTAATAGTTTACTCGTAGGATTATCATATATCGTACAATCATTTCATGCCTTCAACTGTAAGGCAATCGTAATGATAAGCCTACGCGTCACCACTGGTGGTGTTAATTTTTGGATTATGCACCACTTCACTTCCGGCAGACATGGGTCACTATATTCCCCTATTACTGCTCTTCAATAAAATAAGGGTATTTTTTTTCTTGTGCTCGATATGTAAGTTTTTTGTGCTGTCAAGTTCTAAGACTATAACTTTATTAGGTGTCTTGAAGTGTAAGATTTTTGATGTCCAGAAAAAAGCTTAAATACTGACTAAAGGCTTGCAAAAGTCTAGATTTATGAGTAAATAAACATTTACTAATAAAAATTAATATATATTCACGTTAAAATTATATTTGTCTACACACGAAGAGTAGCTCTTAAGGATTACCGTAGCTACAACAGAATCATGACAATTTAATTTTTGTTTGTCCAGTCAGATAGAAAAATCAGAAAAATAGATTATGCATTTTAATAACAATTTTAATTTTTCTTGAGAAAGGTGTTATAGTAAAAATAAAATACATTGACATGTTTCGGAACCGTCAAATAAGTTCCATATTTTTATTTTTATTTATTTTTTTTTTTTTTTTTACTATAACACCTTTCTCAAGAAAAAATAAAATTGCTATTAAAATGTGTATATAAAAGGTGAATGCTTTAAAATCTGATGATTTAAAAAATCAATTGGATATAAATTGGAGTAACTTTTTATCATAGATTGAAGATCATAGATATCATCGTTGGAATCAAATTCATTATGCAGTTATGAATTTGATTCCAACTCTTTTAATAAGACTCATTTATATATATATATATATATATATATATATATAGAAAAATATCGATATATATAAAAAATATTCGATTTTCGATTTATTATTATTAGTATTATTATTAATATTATTATTTAAGCAAATTTGTGGTTTGGTTTAATGTGAATTACGAAAACAAATTCTATAACGTACACAGTTATGAAGTAAACTCACACACATAAATATATATAGACACATATATTCCTAACAAAAAATGTGTGTCTGATTTTTTAATTGTTATACATGTTTTGAAATTTTACAGATTGGAATAATTTCAATGGAAAAAAATCAAAATCTTTATAAATCTCTTTATTTTTAATAAAAGTGCTTTTACTTTTGATTATACAGGAATCAAATTCATTCGCATCAGAGATTAATTACTCTGTTTAACTACTTCTCATCATTAAAGAATTTCATTAAATAACTAATAAAAATATTAAGAATAAAAATTAATTTATAAAAAAATTTGCACTTTAAATCATTATTTGAATAAACTTTTTATAAAAAATTAATTAACGTTATTTTCCTGTTTTTTTTTTTTTTTTTTTTTTTTCTAAAAATGAAGATACTTGAAGAAAAATTCCCTTAAAAACAAAAAAACACAAATAATAAATATTATTATTTCACAATGATAATTCCTTTGATGCTGCAATTTATTTATATATTTGTTTATTTATTTATATATTTTATGTGAAATATTTATGTACCATGCATTTTTCAATTCCAAATTTTCTCACCTTCCCAATTCGTAATATTAAAATTAAGTGCTGCCTTTTTCCCCCTAACTAATTCCGTCATATTTTTATCCGATCCCTAGGGCTCTTTTATAAGCATTTATACATTTTTTGCGAATTTCTGAAACTATTATTCGAATCCAATGCTTAATTTTCCCTAACTAGATATTTAAAATACTATGGAACAAATTTTTTACTAAGACGATTTAACAAAGTATTATGGTAAGGCACTGTTCTCAACTGTCAATAGGCCCTTTTTGGGTCCTCTTTTATACTATCTTAAAAATAGTTTGATTCAATAGCCTTTTTTTTCTAACAAAGTCTTCCGTCCTCCTGCAACAACAACAAAATCTCACACTTCAGATACCACTAATTTTGAATATTAATCGTCTTATTGTGGCCTTCGTGCAGCTACTATAAAAATGATCCAAATAGCTTGAAATTGTCCTTAACATAATGCTAGTGTTATCCGATTACTTTAAAAATTAATAAATACATTTACACTGAACTGCACCCTAATTAAATATCTCACCTGATGGCACGCGGTACAATACTCCTTTAAAATCCCCCACCATAAAATAGTAATAAATTGCACCCTTTAAATCCGATCTTTATTTTTGGAACTCTTTTTCCGGTACTACTTGGTTATCCTGTCGACCAAAAATCTAACGCCAAACTGTAAGATTAAATGCCAATAATGGATGGCTGTAAATGTCACTTCCAATAACATTAAACACTATACATATATTTAAAACGCCATCAAGTGATTTTTAATTCCTCTTTTTATTTTTATTAATTTTATACTAATTTATTTTTTTTATCGCTATTTAAAATAAAAATTATGGCAAAATGTATGATTTGACTATTAATTTGGTGATTTTTATAATTTGGCGAAATTGATCGATGGGATAACCAAGTAGTACCCTTTTTTCCATTAGATTCTTCTCCTGTTTCTATACATCCCATCCAAGTCCTAGGAAATCTTAGGCCCCCTTGAATGTGTTGTGTGCCATGAAATTTTCAGACCCTAATTTTCTAGCCTTCACAATGCATAATTCAATAAAAAGAATATTGCCCAGTTAAACTGATGGCATTGAGCTCACAGGCTACGCATACTAATTGCACATTACAGCCTTATATTTTCAAGGGTTAATTCCGTTCGAAAAAAAATTAAGAAAGGGAAACAGCTCTCCCCTTTCTCCTTTTTTTATACTTAATCATTGAACCTCCTAAACTATCAAGGACATTCTTTATCATATAAAAAATTTATATCCAAAATTCAGAGCAAATCGGATAATTCTTAATAAAAACCCATTTTGCATCTATATAATTTAAGGGGAGCTATCCCCCTCTTTTATACTTAACCATTAAACTTTCAAAACTATTCAGAGATTTGAACGAAATCTGACAATTCTGCTTGAAAAACCCATTTATATAAATTAAGGGGAGGGGCATTAAAACCCCCGTTTCCCCTGTTTATACTTATTCAATGAACACCTAATAACAGTCACGGAATCGTCTCATCAGAATGATACTATATCTAAATTTTGAACGAAAACTCAATTCTGCATGAAAAACCCATTTACATCAATTAAGGGGAGGGTCATGAGCCCCCCTTTCCCCTCGTATACATATCGAAAGAACTCCAAAAACTAATCAGGAAAGCGCCTTGTCAGGATATACCTATATACAAAATTTTCATATTATCATGAGTTTTTGCGTTACGCACGCACGAACGAACATACATACATACAGAACAGGCGGGCACATAAGCTCTCAGGCTATGATAGTCTGTGAGCTAAAAACTTAATATTGGACTTCTTCCCAATTTATCATCCCGATATTTTTATTTGGATGCTGTTGTCCTTTTTTTAAGAATTCTGCCATTTTTGTCATTAAAAAAAAAAAAAAATTAGTCTAATGATTAATGCTGTTTTATTTTGTCTAAATGGAGATTTAAAGCTTTAAGAACTAAGATTTCTCACTGTTAAACATTTTGCTGCGAAATTACAGAGAATCTACTGGTAATCCATTATCTTAAGTCTTATGTACATTTACAAAGATTAGAAATACATATATTCTTAAAAAAAAAACAGAGAAGTTATTCGGTAAATTTACAATGCACTCTGTAAAATAACATCGTTAAAAATAAAAAATACTTTATTTTAATTATATCAATTTAATTTAGTTTCTAGAATTAGTGAATCACTCAATTTTCAGTGAGGCTGAAAAAATTTGATTTTTTTCGAGTAATTTTGAACTGCTATATCATTTACTTTTCAACCGACTTCTAAGGAGGAGGTTATGAATTCGACCTGTATGTGTTACTTCTTAACTGACAACTTCTTTAAATATGAACCAATTTTGATAATTCTTTTTTTTTGTTTGAAAATATAAGATACCCTATTATATATAATGGTCCTATTTTGGTAAGTTAGCAAAAGCAGATTGATCAACAAGAAAAAAAAAAACTATTGTGTTAGAAATCTACAGCTATAATCACATAATCGCACTACGTTTGTATAGGATATCTGTACTTTGAACAATGAAAATGCTCCATACATAGTAAACTAAAAACATAGTTGTTTTTAACGCTTTTTTTGAAGTCGGATAATATTTTTTTCAAAAAGCATATTTTATTACACAATTTATTTGTAGCCGTCCTGGAGTTTTGGGTTCTTGAAAGAAGAAAAACACCTTATTGATTGAGATATAGGGACTTTTGTTATTTTGTTTAAAATAGCTCTTTTATGATTCAGCGGGGAAAAATCAATAAAAATCCCCACTATTACAGAGGAGAGGATTTTTCTCTTGTTAAAAAAGAAAAAAGGAAAAATAAATTTGCATTAAATTTGCTTTTTGTTACATTTCTAGTAAAATTGCAAAATATTTTTATAACTGTGTATTTTGCATTATAAGTTTAAAAAAAAAGATAAAAATATTTTTAAATAGAGAAAAATCCCTGCAGGGAATTCGGTACAATATAAGGGAAATGTCTGTAAAATGATGACTGAGAAACTCGATCGAATGAATTTAATCGAGAACTCGCGTAAATTTATAAAAAGCAAGGCCCCTTTTACTTTCTTCTTTCTTTGCAATAAGAAATATTGAATTCGTGAAAATCTTAGAAATCTGGTTTTCGACAGATTTATACATTTTAAATGTCAGAGAACCCCAAAATCATATTTACAAAATATCTGCCCGTGAGTCGGTGAGTCCGTGAGTTTGTCTGTCTGTACTTATGTAACAAAATTTTGTGAGCACTCTATCTCAAGAACTTATTTACGGAATTTCACAAAACTAGATTCTGTGAGACCTTGGCACTAACTAGTTCTTATTAGTTTTTGGTGAATATCGCTCGACAGGTGGCGCTGCTATACTGAATTATTTATAATTTCCACAATAGCCATATCTCATGAACAAATGTATGCATTTTCATCAAACTTTATATTCAGATTTTACATGATATAGCATATTGCTAATTACGTTTTGGTGCAAATCCCTCAACTGGTGTCGCTTCCATGGTACATTGTTTATGATTACCGCAAATAGCTCTATCTCAACAACTAATGCACGAAATTTTTTAAATCTTCAGATTCAATTAGTACCTAATATAGATTAGTGTTGTTCAGTTTTCGGTGTAAATTGGCCGCCAAACGACACTTCTTTGCTACGTTTTTTTCCGATTTTGCAATAAGTGTCTCAGGAACTACTGCACAGATTTTTTTCAAACTTCAGATTCAATTACTGCCTGATAAAAAATTTATCTTGATTAGCTTTCAGTGTACATCACACAATATGTGGCGCTGTTATGCAGACTTTTTTTTCGAAGATTTTGCAATATGCCATCTCTTATCAAAAACCTAATACAGGAATTTTCATAAAATTTTAGATTCAGTTATAAATTGACATAAGTTGTTGCTGACTAGATTTTGGTTTAAACCACGTAGCCAATGCCACTACTATGCAGGATTTTTTAGGAAAAATTAATATCCATAAGATAGAAGAAAATTTTGGAATTATCACATCTGACTAGTTTTTCTGTATGTTTACAGAAAATGTAACAGTGTTTAATATTAAAATAGCATATAAAGCCTTTGTGCACAAATGTTTAAGGATAGAGAGCCAACGAATATAAATGCACAAATAAAGTATGAGAAGGTAGCAAATAGCTATTTCGAATCTACTAACGAGATTCTTCATCAGTGCAAAACTCAGCGAGCTAAAAGTAGCAAAACTGAGCGAAGAGACAGAGAGACGCAGGCTTATATACCCGCTATGGGAACAATCCCGCCTAAAGGAAAGCAACCAATGAGAAGAAAGCAGCCAAAACCAACGGAGTGGACAAGTAGCGACATCTATCGGAGAACAAGCAAAATAAAAACTAAAAAGCGAGTGAAAAAAAAAAAAAAAGTATTAAATTAACGATTTCCAAATACTTGGAAAATAAGGAGTACTAGATAAGTCATTGACTAAGGAGTGAGAATTTTTTATGATGTGGTAAGCTTCCCAAAAATCAAGATCAAGAATAGAAGGACATTTATGGATGATGGTGGCTGAAGAAAAGTTAAACTTATGTTGAGAAGACCAACAATGTTGAGCAATAGAGGAACGTTTAAGCTCCTGATTTTTGACATACCTTTTATGTTCCATTAAACGAAATCTGAGAGCACGTTTAGTCTGACCAATATAAGAAAGACCACATTGGCAAGAAATTTGGTAAATACCCCAGTTATCTAAGTGATCAATGGGGTGCTTAAGATTTGAAAAAGCAATTTTATTAACAGGAGAAAAAATAACATTGAAATCGAACCTTTTTAAAATTTTAGCAACTTGCTGACTGCTGCCTTTTTTCCCCAAAATCAGTCAGCAAGTTGCTAAAATTTTAAAAAGGTTCGATTTCAATGTTATTTTTTCTCCTGTTAATAAAATTGCTTTTTCAAATCTTAAGCACCCCATTGATCACTTAGATAACTGGGGTATTTACCAAATTTCTTGCCAATGTGGTCTTTCTTATATTGGTCAGACTAAACGTGCTCTCAGATTTCGTTTAATGGAACATAAAAGGTATGTCAAAAATCAGGAGCTTAAACGTTCCTCTATTGCTCAACATTGTTGGTCTTCTCAACATAAGTTTAACTTTTCTTCAGCCACCATCATCCATAAATGTCCTTCTATTCTTGATCTTGATTTTTGGGAAGCTTACCACATCATAAAAAATTCTCACTCCTTAGTCAATGACTTATCTAGTACTCCTTATTTTCCAAGTATTTGGAAATCGTTAATTTAATACTTTTTTTTTTCACTCGCTTTTTAGTTTTTATTTTGCTTGTTCTCCGATAGATGTCGCTACTTGTCCACTCCGTTGGTTTTGGCTGCTTTCTTCTCATTGGTTGCTTTCCTTTAGGCGGGATTGTTCCCATAGCGGGTATATAAGCCTGCGTCTCTCTGTCTCTTCGCTCAGTTTTGCTACTTTTAGCTCGCTGAGTTTTGCACTGATGAAGAATCTCGTTAGTAGATTCGAAATAGCTATTTGCTACCTTCTCATACTTTATTTGTGCATTTATATTCGTTGGCTCTCTATCCTTAAAGTGTTTAATATGTTTATATGGTAGGAACTTGCCTTAACTATTAGCTGGCCCATTATGGGCACTTTACTTTCGCTGTCTTAACACTAGTGTATTCACTGGTTTTTTTTTTTTTTTTTTTCTAATCAAAATCTTAAGTCTCCAACTTATTACATGAACGGAAAAAAAATCCGATTGCATGTGTTACCAATTTTGAATACTAAACTCATTTTTGTATCTTTGCTCCAGCTGCTTTAAAAACGATAAATAATAAATCATTTTTCTTCAAGATAATACAGGCGCCTTCCAGCTACTTTAACACTACAGAATTTTTTTTTTATATCTAATTACTTTCTAGACCCTTTCCCCTCTCTACCCCGGGCTATTATTCGACCTCTTTTACAAACTTTTTTCGATTACTAATCTCCTTTCAGTACCAATTTAAATTTACTATTTAAAACTTGGAAATTTACTATCGCGTGTCTTTTTTACAATCACAAATTATTACAATTGTGTTTAATGAACTGCATCATCTTATATTTTGTAAATGTTAAAAGTAATTCTTGAAATTAACAAGGTTTGGGTATAAATTCTTCAAATCTTATGAGGGCATTCTTTCATCTGGTTCTAAAGGCCAAATTTCAACGAGACTCGGCTCACACAACTAATATTAACCAATTCAGCTGTTTTCTGTACAAAGAAAGTTTATCTTATATTTCTGTTATTAATATTTCCGAACAATAACCCTTTCCCGCGCAGTGTATCCGGTCTGGACACACCTAATTTTAATTTCAAATTTGCAATTGGTGCCAATAATATTTTAATAAAATCTTGCTTTTACAATAAAAGTTTAAATTAAGGAGTTCTTAATTCTGAAAAAATCGTTTGTAAATTTCGGTGTCAGTCGATAATTTCCCATTTTACTAACAGAATTCGTCCACACCGGAAACGGTTAAAGATGTATGTGTTATTCGTATTCTACGGGCTTGAACACTAAGAGGATTTACTCACTCAATTTGGCAGTCTATTCCCAGTACATGCAGCATTAGGGGCCATCCATAAATGCGGTCACGTTTGGTAGGTAAGGGGGTAGAGTGGTTCATGGAATTGTGACAGTTTGCTACAAGGAGGGGGCGAGGGGGAAAGAAGAAATGTGACATCACACATTTTGGTTAAAATAACAACATTAAAAATAAGTAGATTAAATTTTTAAATTATTTTGAAATAAAAGTATCTTGTGTTCATAAAGTAAAGGTAAAATTTAAAGCCAAATATACTGTTTAATTCCATTTAATATTTCAAAAGACTACTATTTTCAATTGTTCTTTATATTAATATTGTATTACTATTGTATATGAGCTATAATTTTTGTTGTAATCCTTAATTTTATATCATACAAAATAGGAACAGAAATCGTTTTTACTATTATTCTGACAAAAGCCATTAAAACACACAGTTAAAGTTTAAAAATTGAAATTTAAAATATGATCTATTATACAGTGCTTTGTTTCTGAACTGCAAGTATACGTATTTGTAATACGGCGTTACATGTGACAAGTGACAAAAAAGGGAGTATATTGAAGTCTGACATTTTTTTACAAATTTGGGTTGATTGCGGGCAAAAATATTTTTAAAAAAGTATTACATTAATTTATTGACAGCCCTTTAGATAGCGGAACCGAGTTTGGAAACAGGTTTGTTGCAAACAAACTAGACGTCGCCTAAGGCAATTGGATTTTCGAAACTAGGTTCATTTCAAAGGGTTTCAAAAGGCATAAAATAATGTAAACTTGAGTTTGTTTAAACTTATAATAATGCGCTCCGGTTAACGCTCATTAAACCAACGAATTACTTCATATAGAAATGTTATTTTTTTATACTTTCTTCGATTAATAATTCTTTATTCTATATTTTCTGTTAAGAATTTTTTATTCCCATTTTCCGATATACTAATTTTTCTAAGACATAAAAATTTTAAACGATGTATACTCATAAATAAATAACATAATTACCATTAAGTGAAATGTAACTAAGTGTAGTTTTAAAGTAATGTATCATAAATAAGGAATAAATGAATGAATTTACTTTATCTTTTTTTTCTCACTAAGTTAATAATTTTTTTCAGCTTCCAGTTATCAACGATCATTAATATTTTTAAAATTTTTTGGTGTTTCACTTAAGTGACTATATTAGATTTAGCATAATATCCGAAGAATGATTTTTTTCAGACTAGTTACGTATTTCACTAATTTGTATGCAAATGAAATTCAAAGATCCTCTTTAGAAGAAATGGACTGGAAAAATAATCCAATTATACAAAATAGACTGTTATTAAATCAAAACTAACGCAAATATTGCAAATAATTGTCAATAATTAGTTGTGAAAAGGAGAACCTGTAGTTTTAAGAGCTTTTCGGCATTGTTGTTGTTGAACTTGATTTATATTTTATGAAAATATGCAATAAATTATTATTTTAAAAGGAGATAATACTTTTAAAATCATATTTTCTTTAACTCAAGTTTGTCTATTTGGGATTTTTTTAACACGTTCGCTGCCGCTTACATGAATATGTGATGATAGTTAATGCCGCACTGTAGAAGTGGGTTTTTCTCAGAAGCCCATTTACTGTTTATAACAAAGAAGCAGTGAAAGATATTCCCGCGCGAGCGCGTGACTGGCTATTGGTCATCATCCTATATCACGCGCAGGGGCATGAGAGGCTCCTTAACGTTGGCGCCATATCACGCGCGGCAGCGAACGTGTACGTTGATTTTTTTTTTTTTTTTTTTTTTTTTTTTTTTTTTTCATTTTCATCATAGCAATATGAAATGCTGTGCACATATACATTTCACCAAAAGCATATAGAACACCTTCAAAAAAAAATTCCAATCTATTTAAAAATTTTAATTAAAAAATATATAAATTTTTAAACGAATTTTAAAATGCTCTTTATGTTTTAATTTTTGAGATTTTTTTTTATCACTTAAAACTCTACTACAAATAAATTTGTGTAAGATCTTTTTAATCTCTTGGATAGTTATTAATTTACAGATTTTTTTTCTAAATTCCATCAAAATTTTGTCTTTTAATAAGTAAAAAATTAAATTTTACCATCTATTGAAGACGAATTTTTAAAAGCTCACACAATTTCTTTCTAAACAATATCTGGATACTTTCTTATGAATTTCAGAAATAATTGATCAAAAATTACGTAGCAAGGAGAATTTTAAAAATCTAAAAATGCTGAAAAATTAGTTTTGAGAAAAACAGATTTAAAGTACATAAATATACCTAATTTTATTATTTACTTCTTAAAATCTTCAGAAATGATGTTTTAATAAGAGAAAAAACTATTTTTGTACTATTATACCACAGAATAGACCTTTTTTTCGACGATTATGCTCAAATTAAGGTCCACCGTCCCCTTAATTGATTTGCCGGTATTCCGTTCTGATAGGTAAAGTAACATTGATCCATCACTTAAACCTTTTTAATGTCACTATTTATTAAATTACTGAAAAAAAAGACATCTGCTTAAGTACAGAGATTTTTAGAATAAATATTAAAAATATTTTAATATAAAAGAAAATTAGCGTTTATCCCATATTTTCATTTAATTGTGAAAAAATAAAATCACTTTTAAGTTGTTAAAATAGATGTTACATTTTCTGTTTTATGATAAACGAGCATATTTGTTAATACATCTCATTTCCAAAAAAATGTCATTTTTTAAAAAGAAATTTTAAGTTTAAAAACTGTCAGCCCTCGATGAAAAAATTAAACATAACAATTTTTTAAAAGCAATTTAAAAGAAAAATACGTAAAAAATCCTCCGGCTTTCGCTGGGAGGAAAAGGTAGCTTTTCTATACTTTGTTTACCAAGCTTATTTTCCTTAAACACATGAAAATAAATATAGAATATGATGGAATCGGATTACTGTAGAGTCAATGCAAATTTTTCTTTAATAAGGTACCCTGGGGTAATAACGCCATGTTAAGGTTCTACCAATTTTCAGGGCTTAGTTTTAGATTGTATTTTTCAAACAAATATAGGATCTGATACAGCAACTCATTGACTATCTATATAAAATAAAATAATTTAACAGATATGTATTCATAAAATGTAATGGCGTTTTTTCTTGACCAATGCTATTTGGTGTTAATACCCACCTATATGGGTAATAACGCCATGCAAACAAAACTATAAAATAAGATGGAATAATGGCATGTAGATTGCCAAATTCTAAAAATACAAACTCTACAGTTCTAGAAATTGACAAATTGCAATCTAAGCTAATGAAAATGTACAATTTTTTTTGTGACTCTGAAAGAAAAAGAAAGCTGTGGTGTTGCCGGGGAAAGGAGGCAAAAGAATATCAGATTCTAAGCTACTTTTTGCTTAAAAATGACCATTTAAATAGAATTATTAGAAACATTGCACGGATTATTTGAATCAGTATTTATATTCCCATGTATGCATTCTATGCGATAGAAAATATTGATTTTTTTGTGAAAGTGAAGGAAAAAGGAGTGAGGGGGAGCTTCAACAGAATATAACACCCTGTGTCTCTCTCTGCTTAAAAAGTCCCGCTTAAATATGATTATAAGAAACATTGCATGGTTTTAACCATTCATAATGTAATATTTTAATAATGTGAAGTTTTATAATAACTAGAGTTACATGTAATAAATATTTTTGTTAAACCTTAACTGCTGTTAGCGTCTCACATACCGCTGAGTTTTTCAAGTTTCAGAGTTTAACTTGCAATTTTTAGTTTAACTATAGATACCGGGAAATTTTTGTTTCATTTGGAGTCCTATTACTATCTCTAGAAACTTTTGAATAGCTGAATTTTATTTATAATAGTCCTGTATATAAGGTTCAATACAAAAATAATATTCTAAAAGTTAATTTAACATTTTATTCATCATTAGATTAAGCGGTCTGACAGGTCGCTCACAGTAAGTTATGCGACAATTTTTGTCACAGCAGTTAAGGGTTAATACTATTATAGTAATCTAGTAAATAGTTTTTAAGCCATAGCTCCACACTAATGCGGATTCTCCAAACTTAAATTTAAATTGTCGGCGTTATAAAGAACATGCTTTAATAAATTTTTAATGAACTAAATAAGATTTTTGATAAAAAATATTATCCCCGTGAGATCTCTTATTCAATTTTATGTATGATTCATATGGTTATGTATCATTATCTCTATATTAGCAACAAACTTAACCTTTAACTGCTGTTAGCAATCTGACTGAACACTGTACCCCCCCCCACCCCCCACAAAAAAAATAGCGTTTAACTTGTATTTTCCAGTTTAACTATAGTTACAACTGAAATTCTTTTTCATTTGGAGTTCTCGTAATATTATTAGAAATATTTGAATAGATTAAATTTAATTAGAATGAATTCTGTACAAAATGTTTAGCGCAGGAACAGTATTCTATGATTTTTAATCATGGATCGCATTTTAACCTTTAACTAATGTTACCGGTCTCGTAGACCACTATTTTTCTTTTAATTTTTTAGTTTAACTTGTAATTTTCAGTTTAACTGCAAACACTACCGAAATTTTGTTTCATTTGGAATTTTAGTATTATCACCAGAGACTAAATAGATGAATATTAAGTATAATACTCTTGTATAAAAAGTTTAGTACAAAAACACAATCCTATGAGTTATTTCTGCCTTTTATTCATCTTTCAACTTTGTGGTCTCACAAACCGTATCACATTCATACGTTACAATTTCTGTCACATCAGTTAAATGTTAAATTTATAAAGTTTTGAAAAACCGAACGCTGAGAAAGCAGACAGTTAAAATTTCGAACTCAATTGAAGAATCCAGTGGAAATTTAATAGAAACCTGATTTTGAAGATGTTCGAATTTGAATCTTGAAAACATTTTGATATAGTTTTATTTACAAGAGTTAAAAATTATTTTTTACATTAGTAAAAAAAATATATATATATATAATAAAAAATAAAATAGAGATATTATTTTTAAGTATTGGGCACCCCCACCCTTTATCTTACCATTTCAACAATGATGATAATGCTGTCCCATATTAATATATAAACCCCTTTCGGATATAGTTCGGCCTCTGTCGGGAATCAACCGGGGTAATAACGCCAATCCCTGGCGTTATTACCCCGGGATACTTATTGCGCAGTAAATCCTAAACTACAAATTATCTCGAGAAGATATCCAAAATCTTCTACAACAATTTGAAAGTACATGAAATACACTACAAATTTATGTAATAAACAAAGTATTTCTGGCTAAAAAATATAGTCTTCAGATCAAAAACCTTATCTCGCAAATTTTAGATCAAGCGTTAATTTTAGTTGCTTGTGAAAACAATAAGACCTAAAAATGAAGCAAATTAACTTGAAGCTGTTTTTTGCGATTTATATGACTCAAAACCCTTCTGCGCAGAGCACATGGGTGTCATTTACCTGATTATTTCTTAATTATGCAAAATATAAGCACTTGGCGCTATTACCCCGCCTGGCGTTATTACCCCAGGGTACCTTATATCATATGAATGAGAATTTTTAGAAATTAAATAGTTGTATTCAATTTGACCTTTATTATAGCACTTTATGTTTGGTCTCTAAATTTAATTATATCTTAAAAATTCCTACAATTTTAAAGCAGTATGATGGAAAAAAGATTATAAATGAACTTGGCCGAAACTCTAAAATCCTGCATCCATCTTCAGCCGTGCTGATATCAGTTAATGTATACGAGTTCAGTCGTATGTCAGAATTCATATTCGTTAAAAATGTGAGACACTCTTAAATTTCAAAGTGCTTTAAATCAGACTTTTTTACAGTAAAGTAGAAAGAAGTTAGATTAGGAGATAATTTATAATGGAAAAATCTTTTATATTCCTGTCTTATTTTTTAGCCTCCGATGCTATTTCTTTCAGACAAGCTAAAAATGTCGTGTCATCAGCCCTGAATTTTCTACTCAACCGATTTTGATAATTATTTTTTTTAAATGAAAGCTATTTATTTGTAGTTGTGCCCATTTTAGTTATTTTTTAATTTATTTCCATTTTTATATTTTATTTTTAATTTTAAAAGCTTTTTCATGACATTTCTTCAAAATGGTGGCAACACAGTTTAACTTTTCTCTCGATAATAAAAATTTATTTTCCAAAATGATTGCGTATAATTAATTATACACTAATTGAGGTAAAAAAAATATATTTACTGAGAAATAATAATATAACAGAAAATAATTTATGATAAAAATTAATGTCTAAATCAAAATAAGAGAATTTTCAAATGAGGAAAATGATGTCATTCAGCAAACAGATAAATGGGAATTACAATATTATTAAAGATGCCTTTTTAATATTACTAATAACAGTAACTTTAAAAAAACATTTGAAGAGAAAATGATGTCACTATTTAAAACATCTCATTTTTACTCATAACGATATTAGGTACTACTCTGCTATCCCGTCGACCAATTTCGCCAAATTATACAAATCGCTAAACTAATAGCCAAATTATACATAGATATAATTTTTATTTTAAATAACGAAAAAAACAAATAATTAGTAGAATAATTATAAAAATATTTATAAAAATCGAAATAAAAATCACTTAATGACATTTCAAACACATGAATCGTATTTAATGTCATTGAATGTGACATTCACGATCGTCCATTTTTGGTATTTAATCTTATAGTTTGGAAAAAATTTTTTGGTCGGTGGGATAACCTAGTAGTACCCGATATTATATTTCAATATTTCTTTTCATTATGGACACTGAGATTGAGATTTTATTTTCAGATGATTTCAGTTAGTGAAAATAATGTCACAGTAAAAATGAAATTAGTTTTTTTTTAAATAAAACTATTTTTCTGTGAGTGCATATAAAATAAAATTTCTGGATTTCGCCGGCACTCAGATTACAATTTTAACTGAAAATGTGCGAATATTTGCATGCAAAATTGTAACCGGCAAACTTGACATTTACTTTGTAAATATATTTATTATATATTGATTCAATAATGTAATTACTTTTGCTTTTTTTAAAAACCAAATCGATCGGGTCTTTTAAACATTTCATTCGTCGAATTCGACGGGATTCTACTCGTTTTATTGTTAAATTGCATTTCCTTTTTCTCAAAGTCTATAAAAAAGCGTTTAAACTAAAGAAAAAATCCGTTTTTGATGAATCTAGTCAATGAAGAAGTAGCACGTCAAATTGTATCTCTTTATTATTCCGCAATTCCAATGTCTCAGAGAGAAATTGCTATTCAGTTGGGTATTTCACGCCGTTCTGTTTGCTATTATATTGATAAACACAAGAAAAATGAAGTTAGTTCATTGTAATCTAAACGGGGTCGCCCTTCTAAAAAATCTCTATCGATTTTTTTTTTTCCTAATCGGAGGGGAAACTGAATTCTGCAATGTCAGAATCTACATTCAACTTGTATATATTTTTTTATTTAAGTTTTTTTAATGGCCCCATTTTGATACAAGATGGTGTTTAAATCTAACGAATGAATCTTGTCAAGACCTTGGTATGTTCTGTACAGATGTTTACTCAAATTCATATCGATTAATAGGTAAATACTGAATCATGACAAACATCATAATATTTCAAATTATCAGCGACCATAGAAATACAAAATGATATATCTAAGAAATTTCCTTATGTATAAAATGAAAAAAAGCTGCTTCATAGTACTTGCAACGATATCAAACAAAAAAATAAATACATTTCAAAGTTACCTGAAACTTTTTTTGATTTTAATATTAAATTTTTAAATGGCTGTTATTTTGAAGCATGATAGATAAAATTGATAATAAAGTCAGTAGAAACTTTGTTATAGTCCTTCACATATTCTTAATCATATCCAAGTCAGCTAATAAATCCTCGTTCTGTCGAAGGACAAATATAAAATTATTTCAAGATACCAGCAGCCTTAAAAAATTAATTTGTTATAGCTGTTCTTTTTAAAAAGACAATGTCGAAGTAGAACGTGCGTCCTCATCCTATAATGAGGGCAAACATTAAAGAAAATATATTTTTCAATTTGTATTTCTTTTGCACTTATTTTCAAATTAATAAATTCAAAAAAGTTAAATATTCACCGTTTTCAAATAAAATACGAAATGAAAGTGACTTAGAAACTTGTTTGATATTTTCTTACATCCAAATTGGTTAATATATTGGTGCAGTTTGGTATATCCGGATGGTTTCATAAATCCATGTACTATCTCATTACAAAAATCTGATTGTTTCAAAATGTCAGCCACCCTCAAAAATTAAACTGATATAATACAGAAGAATAATCAAATATTTAAGTAAAATAAGTTTTCTTTATCATTATTTTTTTTAACACACTAGGGGGCTCTTCCCCCTGCTAGCTATGCCAACACCGACGCTATTAGAAAGCCCGGGTGCAATGAGAGTGACGTCACTAATCTCAGTCAAGTCCTGACGATTTCCGTATTTTTTGCAATCGTCATCCTGTATTTCGAGTTTGTACCAAAAATTAATTTAGCCGCGATTTGAATGTGCAGCATACACACACTCACATATATATATATATACATATAAAGTATCTGAGCTTTAGTATTATTGACAATTAATGTCAGATAATTAAGAATTACATTTTTATTTTTTAATTAACAATTAAATAATCAGAAACATAGTGATTTATTTTTTTCTTTTATTAAGTAATATTTTATTTGCTTTTTGTGTATTATAAATTATTGTGTATTTTCTATTTTAATCTTTTTTAAAAGTTTCATTAACGCTTGTTTTTCTTTCTTAGTTGAAAAGTTACATTTTTTTCTAACATATTTCAGAAATAAAATAAAAAATGTACAATTTATGTTATATATATATTTTTTTATATTAAAGTATAACAGTAATGAAAATTATGAATTAAGTAATTTATTAAAATTATATGGATGCATAATAGACCTGCTTGGCACAAGTTGCATGAAGGTATTTTAACTTATGCACTTGTACAAATTGTATATATATACCGGGTGTCCCAAAAATGACTGATGGATTTTAAAATTCAATAACTAGCAAACGGTGACAGCTATTTAAAAAAATTTTGCAGGAGGGTTATGTATAATGTCCGGAGTTTTTTTACCGTATTTTTTTATTTTAGTTCGCATCTCAAACAATAGGTGGAGCTGATGGCAATTGAAGGCCAAGTCGACGCTTCACTCAGCACTGATCATCTCGCTTTCAATCGCCGTCAGCGCCACCTATTGTTTGAGATGAGAACTAAAATAAAAAATTACGGTAAAAAAACTCCGGACATTATACATAACCCTCCTGCAAAAAATTTTTTAATTGCTGTCACCGTTTGTAAGTTATTGAGTTTTAAAATCCATCAGTCATTTTGGGGGCACCCGGTATGTATATATATATATATATATATATATATATATATATATATATATATATATATATATATATATATATATATATATATATATATGAAAGGATAAAACCTATAGCCTTTTTAAAATTTAAAATTTAAATGCCCCTTCTTGTAACCTTAATTCTAATACTTAAAGCTAGTTTGCCCCTGTTAATGTTCTTTCCCAACCTAACATTTATTACTCTCAGAGATGATTTTTGGATGTTCTTTAAGATTAAAAAAGCTGACGTAAACGCAATTCTTAATTTGTAAGATCAGCAATGAAACCCTGGAAAACCGCGCCTAACAACGTCATAGTGCCCAGATATTTCTTAACCAATTAAATTTGGAGTAACACCCATTAGTTAGTATCGCGACCTGGTCGAATTAAGCCTAAAACTGGATACTGTACATAGTTAGAAAAGATGCAACCTAAGAATTAAGTAGGAAAAATAGAGTTTTATAGTATTATAATTAGTATTATGTTATATGTGTTTTCTTATATAGTGATTATATTATATAGTGTTAAAATTGTGTTGTGTTGTAATTACTTTTGGTGATATTTCAGTGTCAACATACAGTATTTTCAGAAAAAAAAAAAATGTGCATTTATTATACAATTGTATTTTGCTGATAATATTGAATATCATATTTTTTGAGTATTTTGCTATTTTTACCCATGTTTAATGTCAATAACTTGTGTGTGTTTTAGTATTTTATTTTTGAATATTTTATTATATTATATAGTATTTCAATTTTGCATAAAGAATGTTTCCAAAGGACTTTCCTTCATAAAAACTTTCAACCAAAGGAAACATCACAGACATTTAAAAACTGTTTAGTGGAAAAAAAAAAAAAAAAAAAAAAAAAAGTTTATTTTTTAAATGTTATGTTTTTTAGTCAATATGTGTTTCATTATTTTAAGTGTTTATATTTTGATTTTGGTTAAAGTTTCTTTTTGTTGTCCTTCTCGAGAATGTCCCTTAAATGCTGCAGCATTTCCATAGCATTATTCATCACACATTATCAGTACCATTATTCATAGCATTATCCATAACATTATCTGTAGCATTATCCGTCACAGTGTCAGTACCATTATTCATCACACATTATCAGTGCCATTATTCATAGCATTTCCATAGCATTATCAGTAACCTTATCCGTAATATTATCAGTTACATTATCTGTAGTATTAGCATTAGTGTTCATGTTATTCAATGCCAAAATATTGACAAATCTTTTGTTGTAATATAGTGTTTTTTATGTAAAGAATAATGTTTTCATATAACCTTTTTCATGTAACCTGTAAATAATGCAGAAACTAGGTCCCCCTGGCTTGACGTTCTAAAACTGAAAAAAAAAAAAAAAAAAAAAAAAAAAAAAACCCACTTAGTAATAAGGATGAAACCCAGGTAAAATATTTAGGGGAGCTGAGACCCACAGACCTTGCAAGCAAGATCTGTGGCTCTTGTTTTAGTGGGGGGTGATATGAAAGGATAAAACCTATAGCCTTTTTAAAATTTTAAATTTAAATGCCCCTTCTTGTAACCTTAATTCTAATACTTAAAGCTAGTTTGCCCCTGTTAATGTTCTTTCCCAACCTAACATTTATTACTCTCAGAGATGATTTTTGGATGTTCTTTAAGATTAAAAAAGCTGACGTAAACGCAATTCTTAATTTGTAAGATCAGCAATGAAACCCTGGAAAACCGCGCCTAACAACGTCATAGTGCCCAGATATTTCTTAACCAATTAAATTTGGAGTAACACCCATTAGTTAGTATCGCGACCTGGTAGAAATAATGTGAATTAACGGCCTTTATATAGCGGGAGCGCCTAAAACAAGCGGCTTTTTTGACCTAACACTTGCCTAATAAAATGCTGCCCAAATAAACGAACTTTTAAAAAGAAAGCGTCAAGTTCCAGGGACCTGGTTTCTCCCAAAGATCTGCCAAAAAGGATTAATAAACCAGGCCCCCAGTGAAAATACTGTGTCGTTATTTGTCTCTCAATCACACCTCATGATTGAACAACAATAACGGCTTATCGATGGTAAAACACCAAAATCTTTCCTGGCCATTCGGACGATTGACTCGGCGCGATCTCCAAAGTCTTTCCCCGGCACCTACAAAGCTTGACGCGACGGATCTATGAGTTGTATCGCCCGAAGTCCCGCAGCTCTCCACGACTACAGTACATGAATTCCCTCTCCTCGGATCGGATGGTGACGGAACTCCCACGAACGTAAGGCCAAGACTCGGGTTCCTTACAAAGAGTCGGTGAGGATAAAAACCTGACAAGCGAAACGAAACCTGGATGAAAAAGCGCTCTGCTTCCAGGAACGTGATCGGCGGATACAAGCGGTACCAGATGTCCTCTCAGTCCGAAGACTAGCCGGAATACGGCATGATCTTTCGCCAAGACGCGATAAATACGGCTGTGTGGTGTAACGTGACTGTCGTTCTACAACCCCTGTGACTGCGCCGCGCTCCGCGATCAGCTGTGCAAGGATTTTGTTTCAAAGGGAAAGGAGAAGTATCGCGGATCGAACTCCGATAGTTTGAACATTTAAAGAGAAAAAAGAAAGGACAGAATGTGCGCGTTTATTTTTATTTATTTTTTTTCCCGCTCCATTTGTTTTCTATCAATCGCGGATTATTGTTCCAGGTAAGATGTTTTATTTAATATGAAAAGTTAGAAGGAGCAAATTCAGGCATTTTATTGAAAAAAAAAAAAAAAGTAAAGTTGATTTTTTTTTGTTTGTACTTTGTGTTTTTATAAATTTTATAAAAGTTATTTTTAGTATGTAGTTAAGATTTTAATCATAGAAAAAGAACTGTGAACTAAGAATGAACATGATAAAATATTTTTATTTTATTTTAAATTTTTGCTGTAAAGTTCGTTTTGCATTTGTTTAGTTCTGCTCCTTTCAAGTTGAAAAAGATAAATAAAAATTATCTTTTAAATTAAGATTCATAATTTGAGTTATAAAAAATGATTTAAATATCAGGTTACTATTATTTTACTATTATATTTGGAATTATTTAATGTTATTTTTATGTGTTACTATGTTGGAATATATTATGATTTTGTGAGATTTTATTTATAAACATCATGAGTACTACCCCACAATCAGAGAAAGGAGGCGACCCCCCAAAAAATGATGATGTGGTTCCCGAGACTCCGGAAAAGGAAATTAATGCAGCAAATTCTCAGTCCTCAGGTAATAGTGAAGGTACATGTCGAAAAGATCCCGAAATTGTGCCATTTTCTCCGGACTCGAAGATGTTATGGATTCCGTGGCTGAGATACTTTGAGTCAGTTTGTGTCGAGGAACACAAGGATGATTTGTGGAAAATCCGCAACATCCAAAAGTATCTAAAAGATACCGCGCTTACCTTATATATCAACAACTGTCTTCATGTCCTCCATTGGTCCGAGTTAGTGTTATTGTTCACTGAACATTACACTACTCCTGATACACTATCATTGACAGATTTCTCCCAGATCAAATTTAAATTTGGAGGTGACTTAAATGAATATTACCACCAAAAAACTAAAGTAGGACGCACTTTAGGTTTAGATCAGCGTTTCATTTTGGACGGTCTTACTGATGGACTGCCAGTAGAGATGAAACAGTTGGTAGTGACAAATGCGCCTGCTGATGTCAATGAATGGAGAGAATTAGTATTTAAATTAAGTAAATTGCAGTTAGAGCAGAAAGATAAAACAGACAGGAAGACTGAGCCTAACCCTCAGCATCCCCCTCAATATCGACAATGGAAACCTTTTAAATCCCACATTGACCATGGACAAAATTCCTACAGACCATGGAATTATCGTGTCCCAAACCAATCACCTCAATTTAGACATTTTAACCCAAACCCACAAAGAAATACATTTAGACCGATGCAACCAATTCCCACAAGATCTATGCAGACCGATCAACAACGCCCAAACTTACATTATCAGGCCACGTTGCCACCAACGCCGTGCCGAGTTTGTTTAAATGTGGGCATTTCGAATGCTTATCATTGGGTGCGAGATTGCCCTTTTCGTAAACAAACGCTGAATGTTACTGCCCTAGCACCAAATCCAAGTGTTTCAACCCATAATCTAGATCAGACTAATAATGAGTTTCCACAAAATACAGAAGAGAGCCAATGACAATTAATAATACCCGGGTATATCAAAACACATAATGGATCCAAACAAAAAATGAACAATTGTCAAACAGCTACTCATGTGAAAAGTGAAGACTCATTACCATGTTTGATAGATACAGGTAGTTCTATCAGTGTAATGCCATACCATTTAGCCCATAAATTTAATCTAAAAATATCTAAAGTTCAAAAGAGTATTTCAGTCGCACAAACTCAAGGTGTTCTAGCTTTGAAAGAAAAATGCCTTGTCAGTTTGCAATTAGGACAAACAACTCAAACCATTGAACTGTTTATAATTCATAACTCTTTACCATATGTTTTAATTGGGCTACCCCATTGTGAATTGTTTAGATTAAATATTGATTGCTCTAAAATGCAAATCCATCAAAATAACAAAAAAATATCACTTATGCGTAATATTTCAAAAAAATCATCCCACCATACTTTGCATTTGTCAAAACCATATATCCACCCGCTAAAAGCAGAGATCCAAAATGCAGAGATATTTGAAGAAAATTTTGAACCGGAGTTGTTTGAAACCTCTGACCATGGGCCCAAAGTTCAGTTGGCTAAAGAACAACTACCTGCTCTTCTCGCCAAATATGTCTGTATTTTTGCAAAAGATAAGTACGATGTAGGCTGTGTGAATATAGAACCCCAAAGAATCCATTTAACCTCTGACCTTCCCGTTTCACTTAGGGCTTACCGTACATCACCCAAAGAAGAGGAAGAAATCCGAAACCAAGTCCAAAATTTGTTACAGGTAGGAATCATTAAAGAGAGTTGTTCCCCTTATTCGTCGCCTGTCACTTTAGTTTACAAGCGCGAAGAAGGGAAGAAAACTCGTTTATGTGTAGATTTCAGAAAATTAAACGCTATTACCAAGACAGACGCAGAACCCCTACCCCGAATTGATACCCTTTTGGATAAATTAGCACAAGCTAAGGTCTTTTCCACTCTCGACTTGGCCAGTGGATATTGGCATATACCTATCCACCCTCGAGACACCGAAAAATTGGCATTTGCGACCACTTTCGGTTTATTTGAATGGTTGCGATTACCTTTCGGATTAAAAAACGCACCTGGGATATTCAACCGCACACTCCGAAGAATCTTTAATAAGTACAAAATTAATTTTGCCTGTAGTTATTTTGATGATGTTATTGTATTTTCTCAAAATGAGGAAGAACATTTGATGCATTTAGAGACATTATTTAATATTTGTGTCCAAGAAAATCTCAAATTAAAGTTATCAAAGTGTAATTTTGTTAAATCAACAATTAATTTCCTTGGTTATGAAGTTTCTAATGGATGTATTACCCCTGACAATCCAAATGTAGAAGTTATTAAGAAATTAAAACCACCAACCAATGTAAAAGAGTTGCAACGCTTTTTGGGATCTATTAATGTCTATAATAAATTTATCCCTAAGTATGCCGAAATTAGATATCCTCTCAACCAATTGTTAAAGAAAAATGTCCCCTATGTATGGGACCAAAATTGTCAAGATTCTTTTGAGAAACTAAAACAGGCTTTGATTGAAAAACCTATCTTAAGATTGTTTGATCCCAAAGTGCCTTGTGAACTGTTTGTAGATGCCTCAAGTCTTGGAGTAGGGTGTGTTGTGAAACAGGTAGATGAAAAGGGAAAATTACACCCAATAGCATATCACTCTAGAAATCTTCGAGATTATGAAAAAAATTATGCAATAACGGAATTAGAATGTTTGGCAATTGTGGATGCCTTGGATAAATTTTATCATTATTTACATGGTCAAAAATTTGTCATTCATACGGACCATGCGGCACTTACCTGGCTCAAAAATGTTAAAAATTTAAGAGGTCGTCTTTTCCGCTGGTCTCTCAAACTTAGTATGTTTGACTATGAAATCAAATACCAAAAGGGCTCCACTAATGTTGAAGCTGATATGCTATCAAGACAACCTGTTTCTGAAAATGTACACCATGTTATACATCTCCTTGACTTGAATGAAGTAAGAGACAGCCAGAAAAAGGAAAATGTAACTGCAGATGGTAAAAAATACACTGAAGTAAATGATGTTGTTGTAATTAAAAAGAAAAGTTTGTATAAGATTGTTGTCCCCATGTGTTTACGGTTACCCCTCTTAGAAAAAACCCACACCCAATTTGGCCACCCTGGTATTTATAAAATGATAAATTTAATTTCCCCACAGTATTATTGGCCTAATATCAATCAGGACATTGAAAATTTTGTAAAACATTCTCATACATGTCAAATAAACAAAAAGTGTAAACAAAAAAGATTTGGCATGTTACAATTGATGCCTCCAACAGATATACCTTTTGAATGCTTGGCATTGGACTCTGTTGGCGGATTTAATTACTACAATTCTACGAAAAAATATTTGCATTTAGTGGTTGACCATGCAACTCGCTATGTGTGGGGCTTTCCTTCAAAAAGTGTAACTACTGAAACTTATACAAACATTTTGAAACAATTATTTCAACTACAAGTACCAGAAAAATTGTTAACTGACAGAAATGGAGCATTTACCGCTTCCAGATTTAAGAGATTTCTTCGTACTTACAATGTTAAACACAGATTGACAAGTAGTCACCACCCCGAAACGAATGGAAAAATTGAACGCCTAAATCAGACTATTGTAACCAGATTAAAGTGTAAAGTTAATACTTCTTCTAAGAAAGTACCCTGGACTAAACTGTTAGATGAAGTCTTAGTTGAATATAACAATACTCCTCATTCTGTAACTCAATTTACCCCTAGTTATTTATTGTTAGGAAAATTGCCATATGATCCTCCTTTGCCAAATAATAGTTATTATCCTCCAGTTGATGAAGCTAGAAAATTGGCTAAAGAAAGAACAATTGCTTACCATAAGAAAAATAAAGTCCGCTATGATGCTCGTTTCCTTCCTGTAAAGTTTAAAGTTGGTGACCTTGTAATGTATGAAGAATTTCATTATCCTAATACCCGTAAATTAACTTCCCCATATTCTGGACCATACACCATTCTGAAACAACTTTCTGAAGTCACTTTTGAAATTGATAAACCCAGCCCACATTTTAAGAGAAATTCTGAAATTGTCCATTCATCCAAGTTAAGATACTACCATTCTCCTCAAAATCTCAAACTCAACCATGAATAAACCCCATCTATCTCTTTCATCTTTCAATTTTTTATTTTTGCTATTCTATCGTCCCTCTATCATTAGTATTTGGAAGAGGACCCAGCTGGATGTTAACCCTCAACCCCCAGCGGTAAAGGATGAAAGTTACAGTTTAAAAGCACTGTTAATTTTTTTTAATGTTATTAGTATATGATGAAATGTGTTACGTCAATAAGGGTCCTCCGCTCCTTGACCACCCGTCTTTAGCCGTACTGTTTTCCCAGATTCTCTTTCCAGGTTGAACGGAGAATCTGGCAAAACTGCTTCGCTTGCCCTTTGTAGGTGAATGTCAGTTTCCCACTTTCCTTTTCTATAGTGCAAGTGGCACGTTTTTTTTGGGATGACCTTTCACCCCAAAGTATTGAAACCCATCTCCCACTAACACTGGGCATGGTGAAAATTATAGCAAATTTATATTTTTACTTAGTAGCTATAGTTTTCAGAGGTCTGACATTTTTGTATTTTGGAGTTAGCCTCGAATTAAGCCTAAAACTGGATACTGTACATAGTTAGAAAAGATGCAACCTAAGAATTAAGTAGGAAAAATAGAGTTTTATAGTATTATAATTAGTATTATGTTATATGTGTTTTCTTATATAGTGATTATATTATATAGTGTTGAAATTGTGTTGTGTTGTAATTACTTTTGGTGATATTTCAGTGTCAACATACAGTATTTTCAGAAAAAAAAAAATGTGCATTTATTATACAATTGTATTTTGCTGATAATATTGAATATCATATTTTTTGAGTATTTTGCTATTTTTACCCATGTTTAATGTCAATAACTTGTGTGTGTTTTAGTATTTTATTTTTGAATATTTTATTATATTATATAGTATTTCAATTTTGCATAAAGAATGTTTCCAAAGGACTTTCCTTCATAAAAACTTTCAACCAAAGGAAACATCACAGACATTTAAAAACTGTTTAGTGGAAAAAAAAAAAAAAAAAAAAAAAAGTTTATTTTTTAAATGTTATGTTTTTTAGTCAATATGTGTTTCATTATTTTAAGTGTTTATATTTTGATTTTGGTTAAAGTTTCTTTTTGTTGTCCTTCTCGAGAATGTCCCTTAAATGCTGCAGCATTTCCATAGCATTATTCATCACACATTATCAGTACCATTATTCATAGCATTATCCATAACATTATCTGTAGCATTATCCGTCACAGTGTCAGTACCATTATTCATCACACATTATCAGTGCCATTATTCATAGCATTTCCATAGCATTATCAGTAACCTTATCCGTAATATTATCAGTTACATTATCTGTAGTATTAGCATTAGTGTTCATGTTATTCAATGCCAAAATATTGACAAATCTTTTGTTGTAATATAGTGTTTTTTATGTAAAGAATAATGTTTTCATATAACCTTTTTCATGTAACCTGTAAATAATGCAGAAACTAGGTCCCCCTGGCTTGACGTTCTAAAACTGAAAAAAAAAAAAAAAAAAAAAAAAAAAAAAACCCACTTAGTAATAAGGATGAAACCCAGGTAAAATATTTAGGGGAGCTGAGACCCACAGACCTTGCAAGCAAGATCTGTGGCTCTTGTTTTAGTGGGGGGGGATATGAAAGGATAAAACCTATAGCCTTTTTAAAATTTTAAATTTAAATGCCCCTTCTTGTAACCTTAATTCTAATACTTAAAGCTAGTTTGCCCCTGTTAATGTTCTTTCCCAACCTAACATTTATTACTCTCAGAGATGATTTTTGGATGTTCTTTAAGATTAAAAAAGCTGACGTAAACGCAATTCTTAATTTGTAAGATCAGCAATGAAACCCTGGAAAACCGCGCCTAACAACGTCATAGTGCCCAGATATTTCTTAACCAATTAAATTTGGAGTAACACCCATTAGTTAGTATCGCGACCTGGTAGAAATAATGTGAATTAACGGCCTTTATATAGCGGGAGCGCCTAAAACAAGCGGCTTTTTTGACCTAACACTTGCCTAATAAAATGCTGCCCAAATAAACGAACTTTTAAAAAGAAAGCGTCAAGTTCCAGGGACCTGGTTTCTCCCAAAGATCTGCCAAAAAGGATTAATAAACCAGGCCCCCAGTGAAAATACTGTGTCGTTATTTGTCTCTCAATCACACCTCATGATTCAACAACAATAACGGCTTATCGATGGTAAAACACCAAAATCTTTCCCGGCCATTCGGACGATTGACTCGGCGCGATCTCCAAAGTCTTTCCCCGGCACCTACAAAGCTTGACGCGACGGATCTATGAGTTGTATCGCCCGAAGTCCCGCAGCTCTCCACGACTACAGTACATGAATTCCCTCTCCTCGGATCGGATGGTGACGGAACTTCCACGAACGTAAGGCCAAGACTCGGGTTCCTTACATATATATATATATATATATATATATATATATATATATATATATATATATATATATATCTTGTGTGAGTGTAAAAGTTAAAACATCTTCGTGCAACTGGCAGACAGCAGCTCTATTTTGCACAAAGTCCAAAATATATATACATACATACATATAAATTAGAACAATTAAGACAGTTGCTGTTTAAGCAACATGGTTTGCATTGAGAATTTCACTTCTGATTTTAAGAACTTCACTTTTTATATAAACGTTTGAATAAACAATTTTATATTACTTGAAAGAGGTGTAACAAAAAATTAAAAACAAATATTATTGACATGTTTCGATTCCAATCTAATAAGAATCGTAATCATTATGGTTCTTATTAGATTGGAATTGAAACATCTCAATAATATTTGTTTAAAATTTTTACTACACCTCTGTCAAGTAATATAAAATTATTTATTCAAAAAAAATGCCTTTAATCAGAATTTGTATTAATTTTTAAATGAGAAAAAGAAATTTCTATTAAATTCACCCTCTTTTCATATTCTTTCATAAAAGTAAAATATAATTTAATTCCTAAATATATAAGCTTTATATATATTTATATGTATATATATATTTGTGTTGTTGATTAACAACTAAATAATAAGAAAAATAGGAATCTAATTAATTTTTTCTTTGCTAATAAGTAAATTTTCAGTTGTTTCTTGTGTTATAAATAAATATTCATTTCAAGATGCAGATACTTTCTTGCATTTAATCTTTTAAAGAGTTTTTTCTTTTTAGCTGTTTATTATTTATTTATTTATTTCATTTTCCCGTCTTTCAAATAGAATAAGCACTTACTTGCAATATATATTTGCCATTTTCGTGAATTTTAGCAATGTTATTAATTTTCTATTAAAATATGTTTACTTTGTAACATGGATTTACATAAGAAATAATTAAAAAATAAAATAAAAATTAGATAAGTATAGTATATTTGAGACAAACGTTCATTTATATATTGTCTGTAATAGTTTTAATTACAATACACTAAAAATATATATTTAATGCTTTACAATAATATTAAAATACCTCTGGTGATTTTTATTGCTGATTAAAGAAAAAATAACAGCTTATATGCCAATTTTTTTTTTTTTTTAGTGCTTTTTTTTGCTAACTTATATTACTGGTATAATTAGTGAGAGGGATAGCATTTAATTAAGTTAATATTTTATGATAAAAAATTATAATTTAATTCCTTTATGAGAAAATATGAGCAATGAAAGATATTATTAAACATGACAAAAAAAGAAAAAAAGTAAAAAAAAAAAAAAAAAAAAAAAAAAAAAAAAACCGATTGTGTATTTTTTGTAATATTTTTTATACATAAAGTTTGCAATTTTTATAAAAATGAAAAAAAAGAAGTCTTTAAAAAATGGGTGTGGGGAGAGGGGTTAAACCAACTTATAACTAATAATAATAACATTTAACGGTTAATATATTTTTTTCTAAATAGTATGTAAAAAATGTTGCGGACAATTTAACTGTTTACTAAATGCAATAATTGCAGAAAAGTAATACAATCATATATATATTCACAAGCTTAAAACTGGGAGATAAGGCCTGCACGTGTTCAAAGATGCGATGTATGTAAACATGTTTTAAAAGGTATCATATTATTATTTTTTATAATGTGAAATATATATCGTAAATAAATATTTACCTTAAATGAAATTTATCAATTTTTTAGTTGAAATATGTTCGTAGGAACTCCAAAAGCATGTTTTTTTTTTTTTTTTTTTTTTTTTTTTTTTTTTTTTTTTTTTAACGCACACACGCGATACAGTATGTTACGTACTACAATAATAGGGGGAGGAGAGAAAATTTGTTGTGGTGTTTGTCGTTTATCTTGACCGAGGCTGATGTTGTTAGGAAGACAGTATTTCCGCTGCCCCTAGGCTTGGTTAGCGTCGGTGTTGACTGTGCTCGCCAACCCCTGTCCAGACACCCAAGATTCTGAAAGAGTGCTAATGTCATCCGGTTTTAAAAATTTGAATTATAATTTAAAAATACAAGGGCGTTCTGCTTATAAATGGATTTCCATTCATATTTCATTGATCGAAGGCTTTTAAAGCCAAATTGGACGCTGTCAGGAGATACAAAGTCTGTTTTCGTCTTTGATTCTTTGATTTATAAGAATGATAATAAGCTGAAGCATTGAAAATAAGCTGACATAAAGGAATTAAGTAAACAGTAAACAGAGTCTTTGTCTCACGGTATTTACCATACTATGCTGCATAAAACTCTAAAAGTTTACTTAGAAAATTATTATTTACTTTTTAAATCTCTTGTATTAAATAACCCATTATAACAGGGTTCGTATGCTTCAGAAAAAAATTTAGGAGAAATATCAGTATTTTATTTAAAATAAAATAAATCTAGCATAAATGCGCGAAATTTTACCTTATTCAGTACAGAATTTTCTGTTAAAAAGTACTGGTACCAAAGAATTTCCTGTTCAAAAAATTCCAGGAAGCGTACGAAATGTATTATAATTTATCACATGGAATCGCAAAAACATGATAATATGAAGCAATTACAAGGTAATGATTTGTGAGATTTCACATTCCCTTTACACCAATAATTTCGCAAACAAAAAGTTTCCTCTTCATTAATAAACTACGCCATATTTATATATGATCATTAATATAGGACTAATGTAAGAAAATTGTCACAGTAATGTTAGTGAGAAACAACTAACAAGCCCCTACTTGTGTTTCTATGCATAACGTGTCTATGATTTTTGTCAGAATTTTTAATGCATCGCTTATCTACGAACGTTATGTCATAGATTTAGATATTATTTATTCACACAATTTCTCGTTCTTTAACTTGTTCAGTACATTTATACTAGAACTTTTCCCATAAAGATATTAGATTATTACATATTGAATTCCTAATAAAATATCTCGTCTTTTAAATATTTGTTTTTTATAAAAGTTTCTATTTTTCATTTATAAAATATTTCTCTATCATTAAAATGATTTAATAATTAATTACAAAAGATTTGACAGACAAATTCGTCCTTTTTATATAAATGTTTAAAAAAATCGTTGTTTATTCTAAAACAAAAGATCGAAATTTTTTCGGTGTGACATGTACATTAATTAAATATTTTATGGGACACATGATTCTAAAGAATCGCGTTATTTTTTACGTCACTGGCTTTTTTTTCGTAGTATCATTCGCAGTAATATATGTCATTTACACGCATAATAGAACGGAAGGACTGTTTTATTGAAATATATCTGCTTACATTAAAAATAAATGCATTCTGCTTTTTGTTGTCTTTCATTGTTTGCTTTCATGTTCCGTCAGATTCTATACAAATTTATTAAAAAAAATGTTGCGATAGTTTACAATTCTTGTGGAAATATTTAGTGAAATAAAAAACAACTAATGACCCAAGTGAAAATGTTTAATCACCTTTTGTATTTCTGAGTTATGTACGCAAAGTTCTGTGTTTGTTTGTCTTAATTTATCATTTGTCAACCTAAAGCAACGCTTTTTTCCCTCGTATTGTAAGAGACATGATGAATTACCTTGCGAATTTAATGAAGGACATACATGTATAAAAAGTTAGGAAAATAAATTTTCTTTTCAGTGATTCGGAAATATTGAAATTTGACTTTTTAATAATGCATGTAAGTATAGTTTCGGTTATTTATGATAATATAATTTTCGTTTGTTTGCATTATGCAATATACTCCATTAAACAGATGAAAAACCTTTATCAAGAATATTGAATTTCATTTAAAACATTCATTGTTTGTACAAGAATTTTTCATGATAGAATTAGTACAGATGTAATATATTGGGGAGAAGGGGGGGGGTGAAATAAATTAAAATAATGAAGTCCGATTCACTTTAGCGCAGAGCAGTTAACTTTGATTTTGATAAAAAAAAAAGATTAAATTAAAAAAATGGTTTTAAAAAGTGGACATTATTTACGATTGAGCAAACACACGTAAAGTTCATTAAATAGACGGTTTTTCTGCATCTAAAACATAAAAAAAAATCTGTAATATTTTTACTCGCATTAGCGTTGAAAAGTTGCTTACGGTATTCAAAAGATTATAGGAATTGCATCACACCTTCCGATAGCATAAGCCATGCGAAAAAGAAAAATATAATTCTGACTTCAAGATATTTTGTGTATAAAAATGAAAAAAAATATTTTATTAGCAATACTGGTAAGTTTACGAATGGCACTGATATAAAATATAAAACATACATTTGAAATCCAATAACATATTCTAATCATAAATATACCTTAAATTTAAAATAATAATAATAATAATAATAATAATGCATATTTTTATACAGAAATAATGCTAAATTTATTTAAAATGGATAAAATTTTGATTATCACTATAGAATAATTGAAATATAAACTTTTTTTTTCTCTTTTACAGTCAATATCCAGATTTATTCGTTAGTCCCAGCATTTTTTAACCTTTCGAATTCGGTCATTGAACTATTCTAAAAACACAAGAAGGAAGCTTGTTCCATCTCATTTGTGTTGTCGAACCGACCTGGCAATGTTTTTGTTTTAGTTCATGGAATAAGAAAAAGTAGTTTGGAACGAGATCGGGCGGATGGGTTCACATCACTTAAATTCTGCAATCCCAACTTGAGATGAGGTAGGCGGGGTGAGCAATCCTGGAATTCAGCGTGCTGTGAGCTTTGACATGTGCAGTTCTTCATGAACAATTTTCCAAACACTTACGTAACTAAGATGAGTCTCATTCATCTTCATTTGAATAGTTACCCTTCTGTTTTTAGCTCACAGACTATGATAGCCTAAAAGCTAATGTGCCTGCGCGTTCTGTATGTATGTTCGTACGTAACGCGATAACTCACGATAAAAATATCCCATCCACTTGAAATTCTGTATATAGGTATATCCTGATAAGGCGCTTCCGTGATTAGTTTTTGGAGATCATTCCATATGTATAAGAGGGAGAACGGAGGGCTCGTTCCCCTCCCCTTAATTGATATGAATGGGTTTTTCATGCAGAAATATTAGTTTTTGTTCAAAATTCACACATAGGATCATTCTGATGAAGCGCTACCGTGATTGGTATTAGGTGTTCATTGGATAAATATAAACAGGGGAAATGGGGGTTCTAATGTCCCTCCCCTTAATTTATATAAATGGGTTTTTCATGCAGAATTGTCAGATTTCGTTCAAATCTTTGAATAGTTTTGGAATTTTAATGGTTAAGTGTATAAAAGAGAAGTATAACTCTTCTTAAATTATATAAATGAGTTTTTATTAAGAATTTTCCGATTTGCTCTAAATTTTGGATATGGATTTTTTATATGATAAAGCATGTCCCTGATCAGTTTAGAGGGTTCAATGATTAGGTATAAAAAGGGGAAAGGGGAGAGCTGATCCCCCCTCCTTAATATTTTTTTCGAACGGAATTTACCCTTGAAAATATAAGGCTGTAATGTACAATTAGTATGCGTAGCCTGTGAGCTCAATGCCATCAGTCTAATTTGGACGTCCATTACAACGGGAGATCTATTGGCCCCATTGCAACGAACTGCAACTCCGCAACCTGTAACATATGTAAATGGAGCGATAAAAGTGACAAAATCAATTTTTAGACAAAATGAACAAAAATTTTTCGGTTGTAAAATGCTGTCAGTAGTAGGTTTTGAACCATTTCATTGAACGTCTTCCGAAGTTGCTCGAGATATCTTAAACACGCATATGAAGATTTTTCCACACATTCTCATTGCGGCCAAATTCAGGAAATTGCCCAATAATACTTTTTCTCGATATTTGTTTCATATTCTGAAACATGATATAGACTCTGCAATTAAACGATGTGCGTACTTTTCCCACCATTATGGTTTATTTTCGATTATGATTTTTGACCAATGGACGCAAGAGCACTTGGTCTTGAAAAACGTTTAACTGTCACTAGAATATGTTTTGTAAGCCAAAACAATCAATCAGTATCATTATTCAACACTCAATTTCAACGCATTCCATTATATTAAACTCATTAATTTAAATTACCTTGTACAATTTTACATCAAAACATAATTTACTGCATGAAATCATTTATACAATCTGGCAAAAGACGAAATTGATATGTAAACAGTCATATGGGACGTTCAGTCGGTGGAAAGCAGCGTAAAATTAGTTTCAGTGGCATCATCAAAAGTGGTGACTGGATTCAAGATATTGTTCCATTAGAAAGACAATAGAAATCCGATCAATTAAACCTAGTTTTTGTAAAAAAAAAAAAAAAAAAAAAAAACCATTATACAATGACGACAAAAAGAAAAATCCTTGGACATTTAAAAAAAAAAAAAAAAAAAAAAAAAAAAAAAAGGGAAGTTTCTGATAGATGGTTCTTATTCACACAACCATTACTAACGTTTCTTTTATATTTCTGCAACTGCTACTGTTGGTAGTGACAACATGTTTTAAACAATTCTCATACATGTGTGAAATCTTTCTCGGTCGAAGCAATTTTTCGCTTTGGTGTACGGCAATGTAGTAAATGAGCCTTGCGTTTTTAGGACACAGATAGTTTGCCCTGATCCATGAAAATCTAGAGCATTACGATTTAGAGACACATTTTGTTCTAATGAAGTCAAAGCACGATATTGCTCAATTATTGAGAGCTTTTTACGTGGATAATTTGCATCAAATATGTTTCTTTTTGTAGAGGAAAAAAATAAAAATCCCTCTTTTCAAACCTCGAACAGAATTTAAAAAATTAAAGAAAGAACTGTAAATCATGACATACTGCAAGGGCCACCACTCTACGTAAGCAACGCGTGATAGAAACTCATACACGCCTGTTCTATTTCAAACTGGAAAAATAAAATAAACTATGCAAACACCTAGATTGAGTGTGAAGCTTTTTTTGTTGGCATTGACAATTATTTTATCAACAACATACTTTTTAATCTTCTCACTGCTAAAACCTAATATATCCATTCACTAAACTACAAGATTCACTGTAATAGAAGCTTTATTTAAATTAATATAATTCAAGAAATATAATACATTTTCAAAACATTTTGTTTTGATTATTACTCTCAAGGTTTATATTTCCTATGCGTAATTACATTTTTTTATATCATATTAGAAAAAGTATTTTTTTGGAATAAAAAAAATACAAAGAAAAAAAAAACCTTTACAGTTTTGATCTTTTGTTCTTTGGTCAGGGAGGGGGAGGGGGGGGGGGGTAAAAAGACTACTGTCTTGAAATTTGAGAAATTTCTGATTAACAAAAACCTTCTTCAAGAAGTAATAATATATGCCCTTGAAAAGTCTTCAAATAATTTGTACTAATTAGTGAACTATTTACAGTGCCGTGCTACGTTTATATTTTTCACGTGAGGATTACAATAAACACAATGATCCAACACTATAGTTCATTTCAAACTAATCAGATGTGGTAATCCCAAAACTTTCTTCGATTCCATACATGTTAATACTTCCTGAAAAAGCAGTCATCGGTTAGATTGTTCACAGCAAAACATATTCTGCAACAACTTATGTAAACTTCTAATTGAATCTGGACATTAGTTCTTAGGTAGAAGTATTGCAAAATCCTAAAATAATTATTCATTACTTCACAACAAATTGCGTGATGTACACCAAAAACTAATAGTACAATTTTTTCAGTGACTATCTGAATCTGAAGTTTAATGAAAATCCATGCAATAGTTCTTGAGATACAGCTATTGCGAAATCCTGAAAAATGCAGCATATCAAAGCCCCACCCCCTGTAAGGCAATTTACACCAAAAAATAAACAACATTAATTTACATTAGGAAATAATTGAATCTGAATTTTGATGTAAATTTGTAAATTACTTCTTGAGATGGTCTACTTGTAGCGCCAGCTGTTTAGCGATTTGCACCAAAAGTAAAATAATCATTAAATTATATCAAGGACTGACAGAATCAAAAGACTTATTAAAATCCATGCATTTATTCTTGAGTTATAGCTATTTTGGAAATCATGAATGGTGTATCACAGTAGCGCCACTCACCTGTTGAGCTATTTACACCAAAAAACTAATTAGCTGTAGCTTATATTAAGGTCTAACTAAATATAATATTTTATGGAATTCCGTGCATATATTCTTGAGATACACTAACCAAAATATTTTGTCACATGTAGAGTAACACAATGGCAGGCAGACTCACAGATAGGCAGTAAACCATCAAACAGTGTTAGGATTTTCTAAAACATATAAATCCTTCAAAAATCGTAAGTAAATATTTTTTTCTAATCCAATACTTCTTTTAACTATAGTAAAAAATAAAAATGAGATTTTTAAGTCTTGTAAATTTAACGATTTTATCAAGCACTATAAATGTAATTAGGCTTGAGACATTCGAAATATTGAATGCAAGAATTTTAATGACTGGCCGAAAATTTGAACTGAAAGATTCTGTCAATAACCGTCAAAATTAAACAATGAATAAAAATAATCATGAAAAGATCAATCGATTTTTCCGAAAATAGCTACAAAATTCCTTTAATTTTAGATATATACTCTTTAAAATACGTATATTAAAACATTGTATCATTTAAATATATGACAGCAATTAATTTTAAAAAGTTGGTAACAGAAAAAAAACATGTATAAATATTTGAGAGGGCATTTCATCAAATATTTTTTCATTTATTGTTTAACTAATGTATAAGTATTAGTTAAGTCATTTTGCGATATTAAATGGCACATTTTTCTTTATTTTCAGAATGTTTATAAACAGAAAAGCATATAAAACTAATTTTTTTTATATATATTAAGATAGATTTATTTTTAAAGGAGTATTTCATACAGTGATAAGTAAAATATAATTACATAAATGATTAAAAAGTAGAAGTATTATAGTACATTTTTTTGAAAAAGCTTACCAGTAATTTAACACACATTTTCTTAAGTTTTAGACAAATTCTGGCTCTTGCTGATTAATATGTAATACCAGGTATTTCCCTATTCTATGAAAATGTAACATACGCTTGTCACCGCCGCTGACATTGAGATTTTTATGGCCGGGGTTCTTTCTTCGTTAGTATCAACACGTTCGCTGCCGCTTACGTGAAGATGTGATGATAGTTAATGCCGCACTGTAGAAGTGGGTTTTTCTTAGAAGCCGATTTACTTTTTTTAACAAAGAATCTTTGAAAGATTTTTTCGTGCCAGCGCGTGACTAGCTATTGAGATATCACCCCGCATCACGCGCTGGCACGTGAGTGGCCCCTTAACGTTGGCGCCATAGCACGCGCTAACGCGTGATCGACAGCGAATGTGTTAAGAAAGCTATTGCGCACACAAATAAAAAGAATATTGTCCAATTAAACTGATGGCATTGAGCTCACAGGCTACACATACTAATTGTATATGACAGCTTTACATTTTCAAGTGTTAATTCCGTTCGAAAAGCAAATTAAATAGGAGAAACAGCTCCCTGAATTTCCCCGTTTTATACTTAATCGTCGAACCCCTTAAACTAAGCCCGGATATGCTTCATCATATTTAAAAAATGATAATTCTGCATGAAAAACCCACTTATTTAAATTAAGGGTATGGGGATTAGCCCCCGTTCCCCCTCGTATACATATCGAAAGAATTCCAAAAAGCAATCAGGAAAGCGCCTTATCAGAATATACATTTATCTACAATTTCAAGTTAATCAGATATGTCTATCATGAGTTATCGCGTTACGCACATACGCACGTACATACAGAACGGACGGGCACATAAGCTCCCAGGCTTTGATAGCCCGTGAGCTAAAAAGAAAATGAATAGTGTTACAGAGAAATGTTTGTTTAATAAGCCAATGAAGACAGGTTTTAAATCAAAAAACTATTTTAAGTGATATTTAATGTTAAAGTTGGTCAAAATCGTATCATTAAAATAGTTTAAAAATAGGAATTTAATTAACTTTAGATCATTTTACACATAATGCGTTCACGGTATGAAGACTGTTTTTTTTTATTTGATTAATTCTCTTACGTTTTATTTCCATTTTAAATTCAAAGTTTCAGCATTACAGGCGATATTTTTTACACATTTTACAAAAGATTATTGTTTTAAGTTGTTGCCAATTTGTAAAAACAGCTCAGAAAATGGCATTTATTCCTTTTAAAATTTTTTCATTGACTGTTACAAATAGTAAAAAAACATTACAAATCAGAAGTAAATTGGTACTATAGACAAACGTTTGATAAACACGCTGATGTAAGCAGTTTTTAAATATAACACATACTTTAAGACTTATTTGATGTTAAATTTGGTCAAGATTTGCCTTTTAAACATTTTTATAGTAGCATAAACGGTACATAGGAATTTAAATATTTTTAGATCATTTTATATATATGAACTTGCGGTGTGCAGACTTGAATACTTATTTCCATTTTAAATTTAAATTTTCAGCAATTTGAGAGACCTTTTTGCAGATTTTTGAAAAGTTTATTGTTTTAAATTGTTGAAAAATGATAAAAGAATAATATTTATTTCAAAGTATATACATATATATATATATATATATATATATATTTACACGCGACTATCACGAACAGAAAAAAAGACTTTCAAATGAAAATCAAATAATTAAGAGTTATAGGTGGAAAAATACTGAAAATTAAATCGGAAACCTACATTTACATGTGAATAATAAAGGATAAAGAAAATTTTAAAATAATGGTAAGCTTGCTAATAATGTTTATTTAAATTGTGCAGTGTTGCATCAAGGGAGTTATTATTAATACAATGCTGTTATCATAATTATTATTTTATTGGTAAATGCGTTATAAAAAATATATTAACCCTTTATCTACCAACGGTACTTATAAGTACCATTGTGAAAGGGAAAAAAAAAACGCATATAATCAGTCTATTAATAAAAATTCTTTTTCTTACCTCACAATGTACTTTACTTGATCTAATTTAGACAGAATGGAAAAACAGTCGAAGGTAAATATTTTAAAAAAGAGGTAATTTTCTTAATCATTTTCATAGGTATATCTTTTGTTTTCTTTGAAAAAAAGTTATATGAAGTATATTCGATGGTAAAAGCCTTTCCATTGACAGAGCATTTAAACGCATTGCTTTTATAAGAATTGTAATATTTCCATAAGAGTATTTTGGTTAATTAATTTGATTATTTTTGTAAATATATTACAAAAAATTATAAATATTTAATCAGTTTTAATGAAAAAACACTTCTATAATTCCCAATATTATTGCTTAAAAATTCCAGTATATCTTTACATATTAAAGAAGATAATTATTGAGGTGAAGCAATTTCTTGATAAATAATTCGGTAGATAAAAAGTTAATTTTATGAAAACATACTACACAAAATTAATAAAATATTGAAAACATAAAAAATCACTTTTAAATGGCATTTTCTGTTTATTTTTCTCTTATTTATAATTAAAAAAATGTTTTACTTTTTAGCCCCTCTCCCCCCCCCCCCAAAAAAAAAAGAAACAGTATTTTTTTTATTTAGACTAGTCAAAAAATTAAAATTGATTAAAAAAATATTTAATATTATGCATTGGTCTAAAATAAAATAAAATAAACCGTTTACGAATATTCCAACATATACATTTGAAAAGAAATATTTGAAAAGCACAACAGATTTTCTCACTAGCTCATAAAAGATATAGTTTGTACACATTAGCATCAGTAACTTTGGCTCAGTCAGTAAGAACTTATTTCGCTGTCTAAAGGTCTCGAGTTCGATCACCAGGACGGCTTGAAGTAAATTATACTTAAATTTAATTAAATAACATAGCAGTTGAAAGTGCTCGGAAATTTGGAATTCTTTGATGATTGACCGACTCGTTAATTTTTAAAATTAAACTATTAAAATTAAAAATCAAACCTTGTAACCGAAAGTTACCACTTCTTCAAACGCAGTTTTCCTTTCTTTTATTTCCCAAAATGGAAAATCTACTAACGGAACGGTGAATTTCTGGCAACTTTACTGCCAGTAATTCTACTGTGAATTCACATATTGTTTTTTTTAACAGTGTATATATTTATGTAAATATATATATATATATTTATAAATTTAAATATTTTTGTTTCCCGTAAACACTTAAAAAATAAATACATACATTTTTATTACAATGTAATTGATAATTTTACTTTTGCTTATTTTTTTAAAAATTAACTTAATTTACGTGCATTTAGTAGCTTCAATTTACACGTAGAACTATATTTCTTGTAAAGAAATTTCTAACTTAATATGTTATTGAACCAAGAAAAGAATATTTGCACATGTACTAAAAATATTCGTATTATTTACGGGGTGTAAATGCGCTTACTCATGTAGTGAAAAATTGCTTGCTCCTTTTCGCCAATACTTCATCGAATATTCATGCCTAATGTATCATAAAATGCAGCATTCAGTTTAGAAATTTGCAAATGACGAAAGCAAATAAAAGAAACGAATGAAGTGTTTCCATGCCTTATCCTACATTATCATGAAAGAAAAAAGGCTTATGACCTTTGCAAATTGATTTGCATAATTTAAAGAGCAGCAAATGATGCAATAAAGTAATTTTTTCGATTCATAACTTTTCCTATTAGGGGAATAAGAATATATTTCTGAATCTTTTTCGCACTCGAACACTTGCTGTTTTGGTAATATATATGTTTATATTTTCCTCATATAAAGTCATATACGACATAAATATCATCCTATTCAAGTCATAATGACATCGTTAAATCTACTCAAGAATATGTAAATTTATTTTTAATAATAATAATTTAAATTTTGTTTTAAAAATGAATTAATTACTCATTCTTTAATAAGAATCAAAAAAGATTGAATATTTCCAGTAAATTTGAATTCCTATATCATTTAATTTTTACACAAAATTTATCTAATCGTCCTGAGGCTTAAACCCCATACATCTTGATAGTGGAAAAACACTATACTGCCTAGGCTAAAAGTTTGGTTTGGTTTATTTTATGACGGCCGACTATCTACACGAGGGATATACTCCCTTAAAGGGGGAGGTCTTTCCAAAAGAAACTAACCCATATATTTACGCAAGGAAATCCAAGGTTCGAAGAAACCACGGAAAACTTCGAACGGTTTGGCAGACGGTCGCGAACGGGATCGAACCCAGCACTTACCTTCGACCAATTTTGAGGTTAGAACCTCTCGGCAACTGGTGGGGCGCCTAAGCTAAAGGAGCTGTTGACATTTTGTAAAAAATATGTCTGTTATGATTTAGCGGGGTAACGTCAACCGTGACTTTCAAAAATTTTCGTTTCTAATGCACTCGTTAGATAATTCGTAAACGGTTTATTTTAATTTATTTTAGACCGATACCTAGTACCTGTTACTTTTTTATTAAATTTAATTTTTTAAATTGTTTTTATATAATAAATTAAAAAAAGTCAATGGATTTTTTTTCGATGAAAAAATTTGAATGTAATTCATTTTCTATAACATTAATGTTAAAGTGAATTTGTCAAATTGTCGCCCTCCTTTTTTTTAATGCGTATCAAACTTCCGCTATACGCAAAATGGAAAAATTGTAAGTCGATTGTCGATAATAACCCCCATTTTATCCGAGGATATGATTTTATTCTTTCTAAGCTATTTTAACTTAAAAAATAAATAAATGATCCAAATTTTCTTCTTAAAATATTTCTAATAAAATTGCAAGATAATTTTAAAAGTGTGTACTTTGAATTACAAGTTTTAACAACGATAAAAGTATCTTTAAATAAAGACATGAGAATTATTTAAAGGGGATGTCATATAATATAAAGGAATTATCTTTTAAATGATGACCAAGAAATTCATTCGAATTCGTTTAACCGAGAGCTACTGTAAATTTACAGAGAGTCTCGAGTTTTTAATGTGTTTTAACGCAAATTTTCAACAGTGTATCATAAATTAATCTCGGTTAGTTGTACCATATCTATTACAATTTTTTGGCGCAGCAGAATTACACAGTGAAAGAGCCACAGAAAAAAAATGCTCAAAGATCAACTCACTTTAAGCGGTCCAAATAATATTTTGTTTGTTGCTTGAAAATTTTTTAAAATCTGAATTTTTTGTGCAACAACTCTAACATGAATGAAAGTTTAAAATGTCTATTATTTTAATTTTACTACTTTTTGTTTGAGCATGGTTTCCATCTTTTATTTCTTCAATTCAAATGAAGTTTACAGATTTTTGTTCAGAATAAAATGTTCTGAAAGTTTGGTTTAGAATAGTTTCTTAAATTAAATGTTTACTGGGGAAATTTTAGCATAAAGTTTAATATATTTTTGCAAAAACTGTCCTTTTTTTTCATGCAAGTAAAACTGTCAATAAATCAATTTTTTTAATTATTTACATATAGTTCAAAAGCATTTGTATTCCCACGCCAAGTTCTAGATCTGGAAGTTAATTTCTTTTTTCGAAAAAAATTCCAAAAATTTAAATGGTAGTAATATGCACAAAACATTTCAGGATGGTGATTTGATTACAAGCTGAGATAGGGTGAGGAGAACATGTTAAGAAATGCTATTACGAGTACCTTTGGTAAAATCAGATTTATCTACTTTTTTACAATATTTACACACAAAATATCGTTTATTGAAAACAGCTTAATAACAAATGTTTAACATACTGTGATACCATAACTATCAACAACAGAGCTGATAAATATTTTCACGCAATTTTCGAGAGATGTTGTGAGTTAGACCAGTTACTGTTGTTAGTTCCGTAGGAATGATCTTTCTCAAAATGTTACTTGAAGCCACCCAAGATTTGTCATTTTTAAGTGCGTTCGTAATTATGTAAATACGTAGCACCTATAGTTGTCGTTCAGTCCGTCCGTCTGTTCGTCTGTCTGTCTGTCTGTCTGTCCGCATATAACAACGCAAAAACTACCCAACCGAATCTTTTGAAATTTAAAATATATAATTATTACATAATTTAGTTGAGTCATTTCAAATTTTATGAAAATCGGATGGATAGATCAATTACAGGGACGATCAAAAGTATTGCGTTATATTACGGTCAATGGGGGAAAATGTTGCAAATGCATTTTAATCGTTTGAAATTTAAAATACATAATTATTACATAATTTTGTCAAGTCATTTAATTTTTTTTTTTTAAATAGGATGCATAGATCAAATACAGGAACAATCAAAATTACTTCGTTACATTAGAGTCAATGGAAAAAAAGTTTCAAAAGCATTTTAATATTATTACACTCGTTCGAACATAATAATATTGATATGCATCATAAAGTACATATTAAAATATAGATTTTGCATAATCTGTTGTGCAAAGAAATTTTGTTATTGATTTACAAGGCCACACAAAAGTATTCCATTACATAATGAGTATAGAGAGAACATTGTTTGTTAAGCATTATAATTGTAATTAACTATTTACAATTTTATGAGATTGATATATGAGAGGGATATTTTTAATACTTCATTATCGTACGAACGCACCTCATTTGCTACGCTTCGCGCGTAATTTCCAACTTGTTTGATTACTTGAATGAAGTTCTTGTCCTTGTTGGCTCACAAAAATGATTTTTGAAATCACTATGTTTAAGACTTACTTCATTAATAATTCCAAGATAACACTTCTTATCGTATACACATGCAAAAATGTAATTTTTCTGCTGTTTAAACTTTTAACCCTTTATCTACCGCATTATGAATTCAGGAAAATTTTACATTCTAATGCACGTTACGTAAATTGTTTAAAATATATTAAAAGATTTACATAATCATTTAATAAATTTTTGAAGGATTTTAGAAGATTTGAAGATTTTAGAAGGATAAATCAAATTTGAATTTACAAGGATTTTGTGCAATATTTATAACCCCACTCAAATCTTTTATTTTAAATTGTTTTCTTAATATATTGTAGAATTATAAAATGTACAAATAGGATGTTCTTACAGTATAAATATAGAAATATTGCCGAACTGAAAAATCCCCATCATCCTCCTTCAGCGCCAATAAAGCTGAAAAGATATAAAAGCAAAAGAAATTCTACTTTTAAAAATATTTTTTTTTTTGTGTAACCAATAATGCTTTTGGAACAAAACAAAGTAATGTATCTGTAACACATTCTAAATAGTATTACAACTAATTGATGTATTAAAACAATTTTATGATAAATAATTTTAATGGTATTTATAGGTACCGTCGATAGATAAAGGGTTAAAGACCTTTGGATAGTTTTATTTCCTGAAAATTACTTGAGGTTCATGCATGATAACACCATATAACTGTTTCTCTTACATGAACATGGTAATGGAACAAACGAGTTTTAGGGGCGGCACGCAACATTAAAATTGTGATTTTTAAAACAACAAACAAAATCTGTTTTGTCACATTTGATCATATCTCAGCAAGTATATTAACATTAAAAGATTTTCTTTTCCTCTATAAATTTTCTGTGTTCTATCTCATATCTTGTACAAAAATGTTTTTAATGTAAAATTTTTGAGGTACCTTTTAGTTACGAGAATTATTTAAAATGAAAATTACTTAAACGATACAAAATGCTAGGCCTTAGTCATATTAAAAACATTTAATTGTTAAGCATTCAAAAAGGCTTTATTATCCGTTAATATTATTTAAAGATAACAATAATAATAAAAAAATAAACGACACTTTGCGATAAATATTACATATGACTACTTACCGATGATATACAGTAAAACAATAGCTAGGTAGTATTATTTTCACATATTGACCACATCAAATCTCAGCTTGTATTCAAATCTCCATAGTTACTATAAATATTTACATATGACTACTTACCTGTGATGTACAATAAAACAATAGTTTGGCAGTATTGTTTTCACATATTGTCCATGTCATATCTCATCTTGCAGTCAAATCTCCATAGTTACTAGAATTAATTAAAACAAAAATTACTTAAATGCTACAAAATGCTAGGCCTTATTCATATTTAAAAAAATAATGATTCCTAAATTTTGAAAAAGGCTTTAATTTCCGTTACTATTATTTAAAGATAATAATAATAAAAAAATAAACAACACTCGGCAATAAATATTTACATATGACTATTTACCTATGATATACAATAACACAATAGTTTATTTTATTATATTACTGTTTTCGCATATTGTCCATGTCATATCTCAGCTTGTAGGTCAAATCTCCATAGTTATAAGAATTAATTTAAAAAAATTACTTAACCGATACAAAATGTTAGGCCTTAGACATATTAAAAAAATAATAATTGATAAGCTTTGAAAAAGGCTTTATGTTACGTTACTATCATTTAAAGATTATAGTAACAAAGAAATAAACGACACTCTCCGATAAATATTTACATATGACTACTTACCTATGATATACAATAAAACAATAGTTTGGCAGTATTGTTTTCACATATTGTCCATGTCATATCTCAGCTTGCAGTCAAATCTCCATAGTTACTAGAATTATTTAAAACAAAAATTACTTAAGTGCTACAAAATGCTAGGCCTTATTTATATTTAAAAAACAATAATTCCTAAACTTTGAAAAAGGCTTTATTTTCCGTTACTATTATTTAAAGATAATAATAAAAAAAAATAAACGACACTCTGCGATAAATATTTACATATGACTACTTATCTATGATATATAATAAACAATAGTTTTCACATATTGACCATGTCATATCTCAGCTTGTAGTCAAATCTTCATCTTGAACTTTTTTACGCATAGTACTACCATAAAATACTATCAAAGGCCAGAATTTCAGATATTGCTCTCGTGAGTCACCAGACCTATACTACAGGGTGATTCAAAATAACGTGGACAAATTGATATGACAAATCAGGCACACGGCAAGGATAAAAAAATCAGATAGGAACATATGGCCGCAAACCACTTATTGAGTCACAAATACAGGGTGTTTCATTTTAGCTACACCCGGTTTGAAAGTAATAATTTCGAGGAAAATAAAAATAATGTAATGAAAATGCAACGATATGTACCTTATTTTGTGTAAAATGTGATAACATTGCGAAAAGATCTGGAAAAATATGTTGCTCAAGCAATCGATGATACCGTATAAGCTGATTATCACAGTACAAAATATGAGGTGCCAAGTGCATATTGCTGGTGCGCTTAATGCAAACTTCTACCCCTTTTGTTTGATGTTATCGCATTTAAAACAAATGTGAGAATATCTGTTAAATGTTTTATTAAAATATACTTCAGTTTTCTGAAATTTATTACCATCAACCCAAATTGAGTTAAGATGAAACACCCTGTATTTTTGACTCAATAAGTGATTCGAGGCCCTATGTTCCTATGTGATTTTTTATCTTTGTGGTGTGCCTGATTTGTCATATCAATTTTTCCACGTCATTTTGAATCACCCTGTATAATGATCATAACAGAGCTGAGAAATATAATGAGAGAAATCAAAGTTTAAAAAGTGGGGTTTTTTAAATTTTCGACAAGTTTTAGATGTTTTTCGTGACGAGAAATCAACTTCCAAATCTGAGACTTGGATTTGAGTACAAGGTTTTTCGATCTATTTGTAAAACAAATCCTGTAATGGTGACAATTTTCCTTGTATGAAACACTTCCTCTAGTAAATGCACAGATTTTAGAATTTTTTTTTTTAATTATGCTAAAATTTCACCTTTAAAAATTTATTTTGAAAAAATATTCTACTGCCACACTTTTAGCCCCATTGTATTTTAAACAGTTTGCTTCAAGCACCATTTGATTCGAAAAGCAAAATATGAGATATTTACACTTCAGGTATCCTAGTATACGAGAAAATCTCCGCATACGACGAATCAAAAATAGTTCCCATTCACAAACAAAAATTAATAAAACTAAAATAACAGTCATTTTGAACTTCAATTATGTTACGGTTGTTGTAAAAAAAAAAAAAAAAAAAAAAAAAAAAAAAAAATATACTATAATGCGAGCAATATTTTGGGTGTGTGTGTGTAAATTTTATTTCATAAACGGCTCTAAACGATTTTCGCAAAAATTTGGATTTTACCAAATTTGGGCACGAGAAGACCATTAGGCTAGGTCACATGTTCGAGAAAATTCGATTATTGGATCATTTTGGGTCATAATGGGTCAGGATCAAGCTATTTATATCCAGAGAACGGCTGGATTGATTTTAAGGAAATTTTGTATCCAATCGTTTTTTGGCACGAGAAAACTATTAGGCTGGGTCACATGTTCGACAAACTTCGATTAGTGGGTCATTTTGGGGTCATTATGGGTCAAGCCATTTTTATCTAAAAAACGGCTCTAACGATTTTGACCAAATTTTATATTTTATCGTTTTGGATTACAAGAAGACTATTGGGTTAGGTAACACGTTCGAGAAAATTCGGTTAGTGGGTCATTTTTTGGGGTCATTGTGGGTCATGCTATTTTTATCTAGAGATTTTCTTATGCAATTTTGACTAAATATTGCATTCTATGGTTTTCGGGCACGAGAAAAGCATTGTTCTAGGTTACATGTTCGAGAAAAAATTTTAATGGGTTATATTGGGTCATTAAGGGTCTGGGTCAAGCTATTTTTATTTAAAAAACGTCAGAATCAATTTCATCGAAATTTTGCCTGTAACAGTTTTTTTACACGAGAAAGCTAATGGGCTAAGTCACACAATCGAGAGATTTCGATTATAAGAGTCATTTGTGTGTCATGATGGGTCATAATGGGTCATGGTCAAGCTATGTCTAAAGAACGGGCGAATCGATTTTAACGAAATTTTGTATACAACATTTTTTGGCACGAAAGAACTATTGGGCTAGGTCTCAGTTCGATAAATTTAGATTACTGGGTCATTTTGGGTCATAAAAGGTCTGGGTCAAGCTATTAATATTTAAATTACGACAGTATCAAATTTAATGAAATTTTGTATGTAATAGTTTTTTGACACGAGAAAACTAATGGCTATCTCACATGTTTGAGAGATTTCGATTATAAGAGTCATTTATCGGTCTTGATGGTTCATGATGGGTCATGATCAACCTATATCTAAAGAACGGGTCAATCGATTGTAACGAAATTTTGTATACAGCATATTTTTGGCACGAGAAAATCATTGGGCTAGGTCACACGTTCGAGAAATTTCGATCAGTGGGTCACTTTTGGTTATTCTAATTTTATCTAGACAATGTCTCGCGCAATTTTTACTAAATTTTATATTCTATCACTTTCGGACAAAAGAAAATCATTCGGTTAGGTCAGATGTTTGAGAAAATTCGATTAATGAGTCATTTTGGGTCATCATGGGTCAAGGTCAAACTATTTATACCTAAAAATTGGCTCAATCAATATTATCTAAATTTTGCATCTAACGTTTTTCAGCACGCAATACGAAAAATGACCCACTAATGAAATTTGATCAAACATATGACTTAGTTCAATGGGCTTCAGTTCAACAAAAAATGTGAAATATAAAATTGAATCGAAATCGTTTAAGCCATTTCTTAGGTAAAATTAGCTTGAAGGAAATGACCCACTAATGTAATTTTTTTTAAACATGCGACTCAGCCCAATAGTCTTCTCGTGACAAAAAACGTTTCTTTACTAAATTTACTTAAAATTGATTGAGTCATTGTAACATATAATTAGAATGACCCTGACCCATTATGATTCAAAATGACCCACTAATCGAATTTTCGCGAGCATAAGTCCCAGCCCAATGGTTTTCTCTTGCTCAAAAAGGATATCATACAGAGTATAGTCAAAATGGTGACAGCATTTGGTAATTGAAATTAGCATGACCCATCATGATCACAAATGACCCTTATAATCGAAATCTCTCGAACATGGGCCTAGCCAATTAGTTTTTGCTTGCCGAAAAACGTTTGGAAACACAATTTAGATAAAATCAATTGAGTCGTTTTTTTATATATAATTAGTTTGATCCTGACCCATTATGATCCAAAGTGACTCATTAATCGAATTTTCTCGATCATCTGAGCTAATCCAATGTTTTTCTCGTGACCGATATGATTGAATATAAAATCGCGCGACACATTGTCTAGATAAAATTAGAATGACCCAAAATGACAAAAAAATGACCCACTAATCGAATTCTCTCTAACACGTGACTTAACCCAATAATCCTCTTGTAATCCAAAACGGAAGCATACGAAACTTGGTCAAAGTCGTTAGAGTCATTTTTTGGAGAAAATTGGTTTGACCCAAAATTATCCAAAAGTGAACCCTAATCAAAATTTCTCGAACATGTGACCTAGCCCAGTAGTTTTCTCGTGCCAAAAAATGTTGTATACAAAATTTCGTCAAAATCGACCGACCTGTTCTTTAGATATAACTTGATCATGACATATTATGACCCATATACGATCCTTATAATTGAAATCTCTCGAACAAGTGACATAGACCATTAGTTTTCTCCTGTCAAAAAATTGTTTCATACAAATTTTCGTTAAAATTGATCCTGCCGTACTTTAAATGTGAATAGCTTGACCCAGACCCTTTATGACCCATTAATCGAATTTTTTCGAACATGTGACCTATCCCAATAATTTTCTCGTGCTATAAAATGGTTGGATACAAAATTTGGTTAAAATCGGTCCAGGCGTTCTTCAGATATAAATAGCTTGACCCTGAACCATTATGACCCAACATGACCCAGTAATCGAATTTTCTCGAACATGTAACCTAGCCCAGTGGTCTTCTCGTGGCTGAAATTTTGTCAAAATCGTTAGAGCCTTTTTTCGAGATAAAATTTATACACACACACACAATTTTTTCTCGCTTAATAGTACAAGATATATATATATTTGCAATATCTCCTTTTTTAAATATATATGTTTTTAACATTCCCTCGTTTTAATCATAAAATTTTCCTTTTAAAATTTATTAAAATACTTTTAAAATGAGCAAATTAAAGATAAATAAAAAACAATCTTATAATTTTACTCATCTCGAAAACATTTTGTACCTGGAATTTATAAATATATATATATATTTCTTATAAGAATATCTTCTTAATATATTGTTATTCATAACTTAAGTTTACCTTATCTCTAATTTTAATTTGTCAGATTTGTAATTTATGAAGGATAAATTTTACTCCATCTACAATAACATCATAGTAATTTTTTTTTTTTTTTGACTTTTCTAACATTTGAAATAAGTAAATATACAAACGATGATTTAAGGAAAAATTATCACAAAAAAAGATTTTCATTTGAAGACTGATCCCTGTGCGTAATAACGGGAAAAAATTATATACATGTAAATTCAATTTTAATGTATTAATAATTTTTTTTTAGCATTCGTACTAATTGTCTTTTCATGTAATTAATTTTATGTTGAAAATCTTTTTAAAAAATCATTTAAACTATTTGTGAGATACTGACAATTCAAAATTAATTAACTTGTGTGGAATTCTTAATTTAATACAATTCAGAATTTCGGAAGAAGGAATTTTTTAAATAATTACTTTTTTAAAGGCAATAGTTTTAATACAGATAATTGTTTTTATTATTTTCTTTAAATAAGTTTTCGCAGAACTGAATTTTATAATTTATTTTGGTTTGATGAATGCAATATCATGATTAATTTTAAGAAATATTCGACAAAAGCAATTTATTTAAAGGTGTTTTTCTAATTGGATAAAAAAGAACATTTGTATCAAAAACAAGTTTAAAATTAAGAAAAGTTAGAAAAAAATTGCTTAAAAAAGTACTCTACGATAAAATTAAAATATTTTAAATTGCAGAATAATTTTATAATAATTTAAAAATTTCTTAATGTTAGAAAAGATTTTTAATTGTATAACTAAAAAATATGTAATAATATTTAGAAAATAATAATTAGATAAAAGTTAAATAGTTATTGTATATTTTACATAAAATAATTTTTTTATTGTAATGTAATATTTTTTACATGCGGATAAGCGAAGAAAACAATGTCATTAGAGCAAGATTTCATATAGTTAATGGCGGTTAAAAGTTGCGAGAATATTCTAATTGATCGCCCATTAATATACTACCTTTGACAATAAAGTTCGGTGAATAGTCCTGTAACATTAATGTAGATGAAATATTTACGAAAGTTACCATACCATTCTTCGATATAGTCATCTCCCATAACTATGCACCCCTGAGATCTGTTATACATGCCCTGTGAAATTTTCAAGAAGTCTTCTTTTGGGGTGGAGTTCAAAAGCTTCGTCACACTTCTTTGAATGTCAGCAATATGGTCAAATCTCTTTCAAAGAGAGTTTGAGTGGTGAAAACACGAAGAAGTCTGGAGGATTGAGATCTGGCAAGTATGGTGGATGTTCAATTTGCACCACCCCTCATGAATTTCTTTCGGTGTCTAGCTTTAGGTTAAACTTTAAACTGATCTTTTGTTCGTTCATTTTCTGTTCAGTTAAGAACCAGCATACTGAACAAGCACATAGTAAAGCCCGTCTTACACTGAACATAAACGAAGCTCAATTGAACAACGATGGGATAAGATGGTCAACACTTGCCTCTATGCAGGTGCAGCGTTTAGTTTCCCCAGTGTTGCCAGATCGCTCGTTTTAAATTCATTCACCGAACTTTATTGTCACAGGTAGTATGTTTACAACTATGCTACCATTGACGTCACTACAATAAAATGTTGACCCAGGAAAGGATAAATACACACAAATCCGGGTAAGTGTTTGCAGGATAATTATCCTCGTACACTGTAAAAAATATTGTAATTCTACAGATGTAAAGTTACAGAAATCCATATTCTTACAGAAATTTGTATTTTTACTAAAATTTTATCTATACATTGTGCAAAATAAGTTGTCAGCACAGTAGTTCTTGTGAAGCTACAAAAGTCTTTAGCTTTACAACAGAATCTACTTAAATTATGGTAATCTCACAAACAGTTTATCTGTAGACCGAGTTGCACTTACATAAAAAATTCTTGGCATCCTAGTTTTCTAAAAAAAAATCTTAGTAATCTTACATATTTTTTTAAACAGTATAGAGGAAGACCCCTCAACGCAACTAATAACACTCGTGTTCACGACAAGTAAGATGGCATAGAACTGCCCCTCAGTTGCGGTGTGAACCACGATATTTCTTTTCATTAGTTTTCATTTGTTTCACATCTATATTTTCTGTTATTTTCTACATCAATATATTAGAATTTTAGATTTCAGAATAATGCGAATAGGGTAAATAATGAAGCTGAATAGATTAATGATCTAGAATTTCTAATCTCTTGTTCTCTAGGTAATGTAAAAGAACATGTGTATAGATTTTATTTGTATTAGAGAAGCTATTTCTTTTAGTTTTGAATTGGATGGACCTGAAACTTAATCCTTTAAAAGAACATTCTGCATACTATGAATTTATTGTTTAAAGTTTCTTTTTTTTCAATTGCATAATTTCCAAATGAAAAACTTTAGTTTATTTAATAGTATCAATTTATAAAATATCTGTAATCATATGCTAAGAAAATAAAAAAAATGGTATCTAAAGTAAAAACCAAATGATTTGCTATTTTGATTCCATTACATGAGGTATATATGTTATGTAGTATATCTAAAACCTAAGAACACCATTAATAACTTAACACACTAGAAAAAAAACAATGTATTCTTATACATTAATATTTTTTAGATGTAAAATTATTGCTTAAATATTTTAAATAACTCCTTTTTCCCTTATTGGTGAAATTTCTACTTTAAATGCTGTTATATTAGAAATAATTATTGAATTTCAGAAGGCAAACTTTCTATATTTTCCAATAAATAAAACATATAAAGGTAGATATTACATTTAACTAGTCGTTGGGGGCCACCGTAATATTTACCCATCATGAATATGTATATGAAAATAAAACATGTGAAACTATTTATACAATGCATTGCAATTCATAAACAAAATTTAAATATTGTAAATATACATAGTAATGCTATATTAAAGAACTGCTGATGTACCAATTTCGACAAATTATGTAAAACGCCAAACTACTCAAGTAGTACCGAACTGCGTAAAAGAAACATCCTTATAACTCCAAAAACAATAATTCTATTAACTAACAATTAACTGCGTCGGATTAAGCGTCTCATTTTCAATTAAAATATACTTCTGAATTGAAATTTGAATGAAATACAGGGTCATGAAAAATCGAAGAATGTGGAAAACAAGATTACAAATATCTCAGCAACTAATAATATGATCGACTTCGTTCTATATGCAAAATGTGTGTTATTTTATTGCCTTTTACGTCCATTCCTTAGAACAAAAAAATTCGAAAATTTTTATATACCTTTCATCAGAACGAATTTTTCGAGAGTCCGAAAAAAATAGTTCCGGATAATCGAGGTTGCTGATATTAAATAGGTTTCGTCCCATTCTTACATACTAACAACATACAAAATTTCAAGTCTCTATCTCAATTTGTTCGGGAGATAGAGCGTTTACAGACAGACAGACAGACAGACGGACGGCAAAATTTTTTTTCTAAAAATATGTTTTTCGGAATATCTACTATCTAAAACGTGTAAATCCGTCAAAAAAAATTTTTCGATTTTCAAAACGATTGCAAGACTTACCCTATACTACGTATGATGGGTAAGTAAAAAGAGTACTATGATCAATTTTGCACATAAAACAAAGAAAAACTACTAAATTTAATTTTTTAGAATAAATATTTCAACATTCAATAAAGTACGTCAAGCAGGGTAAATACGCTAGATCGGATGAAAACATACGTAAAATGTGCAATGGCTTAAAGCTTTCCGAAAAAATTCAAGCAACGGTTAAATCTGCGTAAAGTGAACAGTTTATGTCCCTTATAATTGTGTAATATATTTCTAAGAATTTCGAAAAAACATATTTACTAATAGATATAAACTTTTCTTTCTTTCGAGTTAAATCTGTTTGTACAGAAATAATGTAATAAGTAAAAATTTTTGAAAGAAACTCAACAGGTATGTTTATTGAAATTTATTTCGAAAATGTGAGTTTTGTTTTGTGAATTAGTTTAAAAAAGGTCAAGATTTTTTATTTGAGTGTGCATATTTGGCATTATAATGGATTCTATGGCGCAATATCTATTTATACATTTCAGTTTCTGTTAAATAATTTTCCATTTATTATTTTAGCATTGACTAAGCTCAGCTGAAGGGCTATCAAGTTAAAAGAATTAGTAAATAAAACTTAGAAAGTAGTTTATAAATTTCTTTTTCTAAAATCATTAGAAAAATATTTTGTTATACCCTATTTATCTAAGATTATATTATATAAGCAAATTACTTATATAATAAGTGAAATCTATTCCGATATTGAAAATTATCTTATCAAAATTTTATTTTTCGTTATTACGCTGTTCATTAATATGTGAGATATTTTTTGTATAAAATGCATTTATAGCAATTGTATATTTCCAAATGAATAATAAAGATTCCAATACACTATTCGTACCAGGAAATTTTAGCGTAAATTGCTCTGGAAACAAGCAGCTTACGAAATAGTTTTCAATTATGAATCGCAGTCTCAACATGTCATCACGCAGAAAAATTCAACTCGTTTGAACTTATTTCAAAAATTAGAATGATTGAGTTACAATGACTACAGAAAATTGTACTTACCGATGAAATCTATTTCAAGTATTTTATTTATTATTTTTTCGATAATTTATACATATATATTGTAAGAAAATTAGATGATGTTTTCAGATGTAATTATAATTGAATACGAAAAAAATCAATGGAAAAAAAGTAACGGAAATTTTAATCCCAGTCACAACATGTCAACACTAAAAAAATATAACTCGTTTGAGCTATTTCAAAAATTAAAATAATTGTGTTAAAATTAATACGGAAAGTTTTACTTATTGTTGAAATACATTTCAAATATTTAATTTTTTGTTCAATGACTTATTCGTCAATAACAAATGTCTTAATTAAACAGTAATTTACACAAGAAAATTATATCCATGTATTTAGGTCTAATCATAATTGAATGTTAAATAAATAAATTGAGAAAAAAATAGCAGAAATTCTAATTCTAGTCTCAACAGGTTGTCTTTCAAAAAAATGCAACTCGTTTGAAAAAGTATTTCCAAAATTAGAATAATTGTATTAAAATTAATATATTAGATTTTACTAATAACTGTATTTCAAATATTATATTTTTGTTCAATGATTTATACATGTACGTAACAAGAAAATGAAATGAATGTTTTCAGATATTTTCCTAATTCAATACTAAACAAAAAAATGAAAAAAAATAACGTAAATTGAAACTGCATACACTGTAAAAATTGAAGACCCAAATTGGGTTGAAAGATTTCTGGGTATAGTAATGTTCCTAAAATGGTACAGTAAGGATTCCAAAATGGTAGAGTATTGTTCCCAAAATAGATAACCCAAAATGGTTCAAAACAGAGCATATCTTTATTAACATTCAATTAATCAAAATTTCTGAAGTATAATGTATATACTATCTAAGATATTTTAATTGTTTTAATGTCATTAAAAATCAGACTTTTTTAAAACGATTTTGTGCTACAAACTGAACTTTCCAAATTGGAACAATGCTGTATCCAAAAATCTTTCAACCCAATTTGGGTATTTTGTTTTTACAGTGTAGATGGAAATACGCATGACGGCATAACATAAATTTTAATTCCAAATATAATCATCCTCGCAAAAATACGTACAGAAAAAAAGAAAAAAAGGCCTCTTGTTAAAAGACTTTTTAAGGAAATTTATTGAATAAAATTATCTGTTGATCTTTGTCTAAATTTTTCTTACTTATTATTTCTTAATTATTAAAATACAGAATTAATCGGGTACGGAAAAACGTTTTTATCCATTATTTGAGATATTATTTTTCTCAGAAACATATTAGACATTTGGAATGGGCATAAAATATTTCACTTCACGTATATTTAACAATGTTCGTAAACGGTTAAAGGCATTATCTTTTTTTAACTTCCCTCCCTTGTCAAACAATGCTATTTCTTCCGCTTCACGCATTTTCCTTAATGGTTGAACATTCATTTTATGAAATCAATTTTTGTATGTTTTTTTCTGCATTTTCTATAAAGGATTGATAACATTTTTTAAATTAATATTAAGCTTTACATTAGTTACTTATGAGACAAAGAAGACGCTTAGAATTTCCAATTCTATTAATAATCAAAGTTAAATCTCATTTTTTTTCTACTGTCATTTATAAAAGAATACAACAAAATTCATAAAACATCAAGCAAACATTTTCTTGTGTTTCTTGAATCAAAATATTATGTCTTTTTTTTTCTTTTTGGAATTTAATCGATCTTTTTATATTTCAATCAGATGTATTCAAATATCATCAATTTTACATCATATTTCCTATTTTTCCTATATTTCCAAAAAACTGTTCATATTATTATGCTTAGAGAAATATTTCACAGTAGGTGGAATCATCATGTTTCTTTTGTTTCAAAATTTTACAATTATATTTTGTAATTTTACAGGCACTTCTGTAGAAAGTCTAAAGATTTTTGGATTTTTTATCTTTACGAAAGGATGGCGAGGATGTGATTTTTACAGTATGATGGGAGAGTTTAGATACAAAAGTGTGAAACGTACTTTTTTAGGACGTCTCGGTAAGTTCCCCCTGTTTTACAAGTTAAATGGGCCTCTTCTCATTGTTACGTACTAAGTACATACAGAATTTCACGTCTGTATCTCAATTCGTTTGGGAAAATGAGTGTTTACAGACGCACAGACGGATAAACAGACAGACGGACGACAAATTTTGTTTCTAAAAGAATGTTCTAAAGAATCTCCAGTGTCTAAAACGTGTAAATCCGCATTTTTTCCAATTTTCAAAACGATTGCATAATTTACCCTATACTATATATTATAGGTTAGTAATACCCAATACTATGTATGATGGGGAAGTAAAAATTTTCACATCGGAAAGTTAAATAATTTCCAAGTACGAGCATAAGACAAACGTAGAGAGATACAAAACGGAAAGAGCCGCCGTAATACTAACCCATCTTAGATATGCATAATATAAAATATGAAAATAAAATACGTTTAAACTATTTATAAAATGCATTGCAATTCTATAATATTATTTGAACGTTTATCTAAATATTTTTAATACATATGTATTTCTATATTACTGAATTGTGGATACTTCATAATTATACCATCGACTCATTTCGACAAACTATATAAATCGCGAAGTTACTCGCAAAATTACGCAAATTTGCATAGTTTTTTATTAAAATAAATAAATAAATAAATTAGTAAAAGATTAATAAAAATACAAATGAAATGTCGAATGGATGCCCAGTAAATGTTAAATGAATGTGACATTTACGATAAGTCTATATTGGCATTTTATCTTATAGATTCGCTATAGGCTTTTGGCCGACAGATAATTAATTAGTACCAGACTGAATAAGAAGAAAACATCTTTGTAATTCTAAAAATGATAATCATATTAACTAGCAGTTTAGTGCATCGAATTGAGCGTCTCATTTCCAATAAATAAATATATATTTGAATTGAAATTTGAATTAAATACACAGTCATGGAAAGTCGAAGAACGGGAGAAATATGATTACAAATATCTCGACAAATAACTGTCATATTGACTTTTTTCTTTATGCAAAATTAATGTTTTTTTTAATTCTCTTTACATTTATTTCTTCAAATATTTTTTTTTATCTATTATAAACAATGAAATTGTTATATACATTTAAATATTTATAAAAAAATATATAATTGTAAAATTATAAACAGTTTACCAATTGTAAATACTATAACGATTATATGATCTAACAACTATAAAAAACCAAATAAATCTAAATTATTAAAGATATTTTTATTTTCTGACTGCCTTTAACGTATTAAAAATGACATGTTGAAGTGCCATAAAAAAAATTCTCTGCTTCCACACTTTATGACAAGATAAGTCATTGGGGAGCTCTCGTAATATTTACCCGTCATGAATATGCATAATATAAAATGTAAAAAAAAATCATAAACTATTTATAAAATGCATCGAAATTTCAAAATGAAATTTAAGCGTGTGTTTAAATATTTTTAACACATAGTAATGCTCTCTATTAATGAATTTCAGATGAACCAATTTCGACAAATTACATAAAACGCCAAATTACTCAAGTAGTACAGAATTACGCAAAAGAAACATCCTTATAACTCCAATAAGAATAATATTAACTAACAATTAACAGTGTCGGATTATGCGTCTTATATCTAATTAAAATATATTTTTGAATTGAAATTTGAATGAAAAACAGGGGTCATGAAAAATCGAAGATTGTCGAAAAAAGAGTTACAAATATCTTGGCAATTATTTATCCAATGACATTGTTCTTTATGCAAATTTGTGTTCGTTTATTGTATTGTACGTCCACTGTTTAAAATTTAAAAAAAATTGTAAATTTTTACATACCTTTTAGCAGAACGAATATTTCGAGAGTCAGAAAAAATATTTCCGGATAATCGAGGATACTGAGATTAAATAGGATTCCTTCCATTTTTACATAATAAGTACACACAAAATTTCAAATCTGTACCTCAATTTCTTTCGGCGATAGAGCGTTTACTGACAGATAGACGGACCGACAGACAGAAACAGACAAACATATTTTTCCCCTAAAAGTATGTTTTTCGGAATAACCAATGCCCGAAAAGTGTAAATCCGTCACAAAGTTGTTTTCGATTTTCAAAACAATTGCAAGATTTACCTTGTACTACGTGACAGGTAAGTAAAAACATTCACGCCTTGAAGGTAAATAGTTTGCCAGTACGAGCTCTGCGACACCTGTGAACGAGACTGTAAGGGTTATGTCAGATGAACGAAATCCTAAAACAAGTTGGAAATTACACGTGAATAATAGCAAATGAGGTGCGTTTGTGCGATAACGAAATTTTAAAAATATCATTTTCATAAAATTGTAAATAATTAATTACAATTAAAATGCGCACCAAACAATGCTCTCCGTGTACCATTATGTAATGGAATACTTTTGCGTGGCCTTGTAAATCAATAACAAATGTCCCTTGCACCACAGATTATGCAAAATATATATTATAATGTGTATTTTATAGATGAATAAGAATTTCGTTATGTTCGAATGCGTGTAACACCATTAAAATGCATTTGAAACATTTTTTCCCCATTGAAAGTAATGTAATGGAATAATTTTGATAGTCCCTGTAATTGATCGATACATCCGATTTTCATAAAATTTGAAACGACTCGACAAAATTATGTTATAATTATGTATTTCAAATTTCAAACAATTCGGTTGGGTAGTTTTTGTGTTATTATATGCGGACTGACGGACAGACGAACGGACTGAACGACAACTATAGAGGCTACGTATTTACAAAATTACTAAAAAGCTATTTTAACACAATAATTAAAAAATCGAATAGAAGAAGAAGTAAAATCTAATTTAATTTTGTCGGGGATTTTGCACTTGCATTCAAACAAAAAGTACATTAATAATAATAATAATAAAAAAAAAAAAAAAAAAAAAAAAAAAAAAAAAAAAAAAAAAAAAGGAAACAAAATCATAGTATTTATAAAACATTTTCTTTTCAGTCATACCGTAAATATGTGTATATTTAACTTTTTTGTTTCAGTCTAATATGAAGTTTGCTTAATAGAAAGAATTTACACCTAAAATATTAGATTTAAAAGCTTTTTTCGAAAAATGCTCAAGAAAATTAAACATAGATAATGATAAAAAAAAAAGTACGCACTGATTGAATAAAAAGCAAAACATACCATCTTAAACCATAAGAAGATAGTTCTAAATCATATAAGATATTCCGTAATTTTAACTTTCGTTTGAATAGCAAATAAATCCTTCAATAAAATTTATTTTATTATGAATTTGCGAAGAAATATTAAGTAAACCATAAATACGTGAGATAGTTATAAATAGAAAAGAAACACTACAAACTCGCTAGTACAATTCGCACTTATATATTTCATAAATCTTTCGATAAAACATCAATTGTTATTAATTTTACTTGACTATTGATAGTTTGAATTTTCTTATATCAGATATTACAGAAATATAAAAACCCTATGAATTTAAACGTCTTCAAAATTTTAAGTTATTAATTAATATTGTTTTTTTAAATTTATTTCTTTTAGTTTAGACTTTAGTTTATTTCTGATGACTTCTTCTGGATTTTTAAAAAGAATTTCTTGTCGATTCATTATAAAATTTCGATATATTAATATGATTAAAAGATATCCTATTATATGACTCTAAATTTCAGATAATTGTGTCAATATATCTTGAATTCAGTTTCAAATTTTTCATTATTTTTTACAATAAAAGAATAAAGATAAATTTTCATCATGTAAGTGTTTGAATATTTCGTTATATGCATATATTCGTGTAAATTTGATTGTGGTTCCTAGTTATTATATCTGTTTGAGTTAAACAGCACCACTGTTTGAGGTATAAGTCATCCCGATAACAAATTGCATTATAATGTCAAACTCTCTGCTCGAAACTGACTGCTATCATTTAAATGTAGATGAATTAAGTCAAATATCTATTAGTTTATCTTCAGAGTTTACTATATGGCGGCAAACTAAAACTATATATACTCTATATAATATTGATACTATATAATATTGATCAATATTTATTCTATATCGTATATAAAACTGTATATGCATTTTTAATTTCATTTTTTTTCTTTGATCCCATTTGTGTGTGTATTTTCATTTTATTATAATTTACTTTAAATTTAATCTTTTTTTTGTCCCTCTTATTTGCTTATTTATGCCTCTTCTACACAGTGTCCGTTTTGAATGTAATCTTACGTGATTGGCTTCTGCTTTCTGCATTCACTTTTAATTGTGCTTCTTTGTGCCTGACGAAGAAAGACTCCTATATTTCAAAATGCCTAGTGAATTTAAGAATATTTGTATGAGATTTTTAAGAAGTTTTTTCTCTATTCTATATATATTCCACATGAAGTATATATTTAATATATATATGTACATATATGTATATATATATATATATATATATATATATATATATATCATATACCTTAAAACGGTAAGTCAATTCTGTAAGATCAAAAATTCAGGCATTTGCGCATGCGTGAAGTTGGATTTATTAGCCGTTCCAGTTAGAGAAAATCCGAAGCAAGTCTAGTTAGCTCCGTGGTTTAAAGCACGAATTTAAACCTCTGAGCTCTAGTAAAGGACTTGGGTTCGATCCCAAAGCTCGGCAACTTGTTGATGGGGTTTCGGAAGGAAAAAAAATACCTTCACGAAAAGATGCGATTCGTACTATTCTGTTTACACAACTGAAGTTTCAGGATAATTCCTTGTCTATTTTTTCTAGATATCGTTCAAAACGTCAAAAATCGTAAGTGGACGGTCACCTTTGTCCACATGATATTTATAACTTTTGATATAGATTAGAAGTGAATTCGAACAGAATATGAAATCCAAGTGAGATATGTAAACAGGAAATTTCACGATTAATTGACATTGTTTTAAATTTCGAAGAAATTTCATGGAGATAATAAAAAATTGAAACACTCAATGCTTTTAAACTGGATTTATTTCTTGAATAAAGATGTAACAATAAAATATCAACAAAAAAAATATACAAATAGCTTAACAAAATTTACCTGTTATTTATTTTTATTTTAAATGTATTGAAAATAAATAATGATTTTTAAAAATCACGTATAATTTTAAAAAATGTAGTTCAAAACAGAAAAATTAATTCTTATATATATATATATATATATATATATATATATATATATTTACATTTAGATTTTTATTTTATGGTTATAAATAATAATAATAATTATAATAAAGAATAAAAAAATATTTTGAAATCATTATTATTTATTTATTTTATTTTTTAAAAGTTGTGCAATTATTCTAATTTTCTTCAAATACTTTTAAATATATACAAGAATTATTCTTTAAGAAATAATCAAAATCTCTACTTTTTCAAAATAATTCTTTGAAAAAGCTGAGCAAAATACTAAATAAATGCATGTTGTTGAATATTTGCGAATATGCACTTTGATAAACCTTTCGTTACGGATTTTTCCAATTACTTCCAAACTCACCTAAACATCCACTTACAAAGACTTTTAAAGCAACACTTTTCAGAATTTTAGAATATATTTAAATTTCCAGTCGTCCTACTTTTTTATCAAAAAGTTAAATTTTTTTTTTAAATATGCTAGCCACTGTTGCACATCCATTCCTAATTAAGGGTCAAAATAAATTATATTTTTTTCTTTTTCAGTGATTTTGTTATATCTAGAATGTATATGTCCAGATCGTAGTGACATGAAAGAATTGCAGGCATTAATAAAAAAAATAACTAACTAATGTAAAATAAAATTTAAATTTGGATAACAAAATCTAAATATTTCCATCTGTAGTAAATAGAAATACGATGAAGAATAACAACTTTATATAAGCGCTTGAATAATTTGATGCATTGAAATAATAGATAAAAAATAACAATAAATAAACAAATAATTTTCTCGTAAACATAACTTACGGATCAATTGTTTCTTGAATTCCTGAAACTAAAGTTTGATTCACCAAATACATTGTCGGTTATTGTAGAATTTAATTTGTTAGTGGGTGTTATCCAAAAGAGTAGGGCTATTCTTTGCCGTCTGTAGTGTAGCATTTTATGAATATCCATCTAATAGTAGAAGCTGTAATTAGAATTTATTTATTTGTTTAACACTGTGCGGTGTAAAAAAGATTGCGTCTATTTTTTAAGTTGACACATCAGATCAACTTAAATACTTTTACTGATCATCGTGGCAGTGATTGGTCAACTCCAAATAAAACGAACTCCTACACTGTAAAAAATTTGACCTTTTTGCTGCATCCTCACTCCCCCGCTTTTATAGAATATTTCTCTTTTGACCCATGAGAATGCTCCATAATAGGCTAAAGAAATCGTTTTCTATAAAAGCGGTGAAGTGACGATGCAGCAAAAGGTTCGATTTTTTTTTTACAGTGTACTACTTGTCAGTCGCGTAATTATTTGATTGATTAGAGCATCAATATAGTAAGGCGATTGCTGAATATTCCGGGAATTTCCTCAGAAAAGACACAGCCTATTTGATTTTCGAAATATTTTTAATTTTCAAACATAATTAAAAACAATTCACATTCAGTGAAAAATTCAGCTAAGGATACAGAATGATACTTTATTAATTGTATAAGGCAATCAGACATTAAATAATAATTTAGAATTCCTCATGAATCAAAAACACCGGCTAAAATTTTGATTTGAATGATTTTGAAGCAATCAACAAAACACATAAAACCTTTTCCGGAACTCATGTATGTGCTTTTGTTAAAAAAGTACATAAACACAAGTTTCGAATAATTTCGAATGAATGAAATTTAGACTACTGAAATATAGAAATGGCTCTCACCGCAGGTATGTAAACAATACCAAAATACGAGGAAACGAAACCGGTAAAAAATCCCTTTCTTTCTTTATAACGGTTGACTAGGACCCTACCTAGTCGATCGAGTTAGCTCAGCTTAACGGATTAGATACCTGGTATCCACCTAATAGCCAGATAGCGTCAATATACCTGATAATTTTGCTTCTCACATCATCTTATCTGCAGTACTTGCTTTTTATTTCAGCATACTTTGTTTTGTTGGTTGCTTAGAGTTACATCCTGTTGTGTGTACTGCAAATGTCCACACAAGTTGGTCTCGTAATTTAGAACCTTATCCAGAATACGAGACCTTCACCTGGCAAGGCATCTCCAGAGGCATAATTCACAGGTAACTTGGAGGACTTTGCACCCACGACGGATTTTACATGCACCAGGTGCCATTAGCATAAATGACGGAATTTTAGCCCGAAGATAGCCTGAGAACTCTAATCAAAAACTATGAGAATAATTTTTGCCAACTTGGACAGCGTTGCCCGACCTACTTGGGATAGTGTGGAGATTTTGATGCAAGAAATCCCTTATCTATTGGCGGTAGCATATTATGTAATACGGCAATGACGACAAATAATTATGGAAATTCTCACTGCAAGCTGGGTTAGGAATGATAATTAAAAAGTTTTTGAAAAACAAATATCAAGTGTCTCAAATTGAAAAACATAAAAATAAATTATTAGGGTTTTTAAGAAGAGTTTTATTTTTGATAGTTTAAGATTTTTTGAATAAGAAATTAAAGAAAAAATCCGTTGATAAAGATTTCTGAAGGGATTAAAGCTTTATTAAGATATCGAAACAAGTAATAATATTATACGCGCTTTAGTATTTAATAAATTAGGTATGAATAAAGAGTAGGTATTAATGATGAATAATTAATGACAATGCCGTATATTGAAATAATTTAAAGATGTTTGCAAATTATGTATACGTATGTATATATGTGTGTGTGTGTGTGTGCGTGTGTATGAGCATACATACCTATATCTATATCTACATATTTGTAACTGATTAATTTAGTTTTTTTTTTGCGACATGACATTTTTAAATTTTTTTTTTCATTATTCGGCCTTTTTTTTATTTTTTAAATAAAATAAATCTAATAATGAACTTAAAATAAGAAAGAAATTGAATATTTTGACTATTTTATATATTCATAAACATGACTAATTTATATATTTATAAATTATTAAATCCAAAGCATAAATTATTCTACTTTTGTTTTGAAATATTTAAATAAAGATTGATTATAACTAATATATCTAAAGTGATATTTAACTAGATATTGTCAAAATTTAAGTTAATCATTTTGAAGTCAATTTAAATTTAACGGAGAATCACTTCAAATCATTCATCTTAGCTGATAACGTGTCATTTCCTGATTAAGTAATTAGTTAATTTAACTCTATTATAGTCTCGATATCTGCTCAGAAATTGCTGAATTTCTGGAGAAATATCTTTATCCTTACAAAGAAGCAGAGATATTAATGAGACATAAAATGCGGAAAACTGGGAAATGACTAAATTAATTTATTAGGAATTATGCGCTCATTTATAACATTACTTGCATTTTAATACATTTATATTGCAGGTACTCTGGCCATTATACATATGAGAAATTTCCACAGTAGAAAACGTTTAAGAAAGAATAGTTTCATTGACTTTTAAAGACCAAAAAATTAACAAAAAAGAACGCATTTTATATTGATTAGGCTATCACTGAAACAAATATTATTGTAACATATAGTTAACAATTCTCCCTTTACTTTTAATAGCGATGGAGTTCTTCAGTTGCCAAAATTACAAAATTGGTCTTAAAAACCAATAATACTTTCTCAAATAGAAATTGAGATACAGTTTTCAAACAAATTAAATTTAAAAATAAATGTGTTTTCCTATACGTCGGTGTAATAATTAAAAATGTGCAATGTTTAAAATTTTAAAAATTTGCAGCAACAAAAATCTTAAAACTCAAATTACAAAGTTTTTCCATAAGCAAAATGATGTCAGTATAACGCATAAATATGTTTATCTTATATAATATAAAAAGTCGTTTAACCAGATGCACATGTATTTTGAAACCAATTTACATTTTACTTTTTTTATTATTTGTATTTATATTATACAGATTTTTCTTAATAAAATGTATTTCTTTGAAACAGACGAGTAATTTCCGTGAAATATATTTTTTATTTGTTTAAAGAGTCATCCCATTATAAAAGTGTAGAACTATTAATCATAAACTAATCCAAAAGGCTCTCGTTTTGAAATTTACAAATACACGATTGTAAAGCCCGGATAAAAATAAATAGTTAAATGCTATGAAATACATTTTCAACTTTTATATATAGCGCGGTCATTAAAATTTCTAATGTTGCATTTTTCAAGTAGTTGCATTAGTATTTGATAATTGTTATTTGGTAAAATAGCGTAACGCGTAATTGCTTATTATGTTTGTAGTTTTCAAATATTTCATAACAAATGAAAAATAGGGGATTAAGACATTTTAGCTTCCATGAATTTTTTGGAACTCGTTAAGATGAATTGAAAATTTTAATTAATATGAGAAATTCTTTTTAAAAAAAACGAAAAGCATATTTTGTACATACTTGGTTATCCAGAAGTAAAGAAATTGTTTTGAAATGGAAAATTAGTAAACGAATAAAGATAAAAACAGCCGGTTTGCATCTAACAAATAAAAAGACAACAAAAAGGTTTTATTTATTTGTTTATTTATTTTAACGAAATCAAATTATTTAAGAAGTTTAAATAAAAGTACACTGTAAAAAATTTCAAATGTTTCTGAATATATAAAAATGTACTGTAATTAAAAACGAAAATGTACAGTGACCTCTTCTAACTCACCTAAGGTTTCGAAAACCGTTCCTTTACCTTTAAAAATTCCAGAAAACTATTTGTTTTTTAAATTTAAAGAAGAATTTGTAAAAATTAATTTTTATTAGCTGCCCCTTCTTTTCGGAAACGTTTCTAAGTAGCTTTTACAGTAAAATAATCACTTTTCTCAAATCAAAACACCACTTTTTCGGATTCGATCAGTTCTCAAGTAAACATTTTCAGATGCATAACTGATTTTGTGCATGCAATTGTAGCAAAATAATATTAACATTCATATAATGTTAATACTGTTAATATTGTATGTTTGTCTATTAAACATATTCTCTGAATATAAAAATATTTTCGTATGAATTGGTAGCATCCGAAAAAGTGACATTTTGATTTGAGAAAAGTGATTATTGTACTGTAAAAGCTACTTAGAAATGTTTCCGAAAAAGACGGGCAGCTAATAAAAATTAATTTTTCTAAATTCTTCTTTAAATTTCGGAAACAAATAGTTTTCTGGAATTTTTAAAGGTAAAGGAACGGTTTTCGAAACCTTAGGTGAGTTAGAAGATGTTACTGTACATTTTCGTTTTTGATTACAAAACATTTTTATATATTCAGAAACATCTGACATTTTTTACAGTGTAAATGCGCAATCAAAAAAAAAATAATAATAATAATAATGCTCAAAGCATCTATGAGTGCAAGAATAGAAATTTCTAACCTTCTAGAATGTATCAATATATCTCACAGGCGGCTAGACACTCAACTGCTAAATGTCCCTGGATAATGTTGAGACGATGGGCGCAGAATGCATATTTAAAATATTTTCTCTGAAAATTAATATTTTTAAATCCTTTTTTTCAATGTGCTCTTTTTTAGAGATGTATCTTTGTAGGTGCGTTTGTAATTATGTAAATACGTAGCACCTATAATTGTCGTTCAGTCCGTCAGTCTGCATATAACAACGCAAAAACTACCATACCGAGTCGTTTGAAATTTAAAATATATAATTATTACATAATTTTGTCGAGCTATTTCAAATTTTATCAAAATCGGATGCATATATCAATTACAGGGACTATCAAAAATATTCCGTTACATTACGGTCAAAGAAGAAAAATATTTCAAATGCATTTTAATGGCAAAAATAATAAAATTGATATGCACCTATAAAGTATATATTATAATATACATTTTTCATCATCTGTAGTGCAACTAACATTTGTTATCGATTTACAAGGCCAACAAAATGTATTCCATTACATAATGGTATAGGGAGAACATTGTTCGGCGCGAATTTTAATTGTAATTAACTATACACAATTTTATGAGATTGATATTTTTAAAACTTCGTTATCGTACGAACGCACTGTAAAGGTGTTTTCCTTTACATATTAGTTAATAATTGTTTTCCCCCTTAGTTAAAATTACAATATTCTCTTAATTTGTAACTTTATTTAATAAGCTAGATTTTTAATCCCTTTAATTCCATTCATGTACTAACGGCCATTTTTCCTTTAAAATATAATTTCAGTTATCTCTAATTCTTTCTTTAAAACCACAACGTACATCCGTTTGTTCATGTAACTGTAAGTATTTTCCCATAGCAACAACCATTTAAAGAGTTAGTTCTAGCCTGTATTTATTCATAGTTAAACGCTATTCACTTAAGAACCAGATGCGCTAAGTTTGTCTTTATTTTATTTCATTAGAATTAATTTCCTTTCTGAACCCGTGAGACTTTTGTTAACCCTAGGTAAAGAATTCAATCCTTGTGGTTTTCCGGTGCCATATACACCCTTTTATCGTTTGGCATTAATTATTTCAAATTTTACACTTTGAGCATTCTCATTGCACTCTATGTAACGAAAATCAAATGCATGTCTCCTATCATCGAAAATGTACATCTGGTGTTCGTTATTGGCGATAAATACCAATGCAATACGCCAAATACAGTGGTTTCAAAAATTATATTTTTTATGATTCGGCTCTCATCCTTTGTACTGTAATGTGACATAATATTCTGCTACGTTCCGGCGGTCGACGGGACTAACTACCGTCGACCGGAGCCTTTTTTACATGCCTGATGCTCTTCAATAAAAGGATTATGTGTCAAGAATAATTCGTCTTCTCTTGGAGTTTTTTTGTCTTTTCTTGAACCCGTGATTACATCACCGATGCGGAGTGAATACGCCCCTACACGCACCTCATTTGCGGCGCTTCACGTGCAATGTACAACTTGTTGTCTTTGTTCTCAAAATGTTTCTAAAAACTATGCTTATTTTAATAATTTATCCTCCTCAGTTCTGGAGGAGACACTAAAGAACATCCTTTATATTAATTTATATGTTTCTAGAATTGTTAAAACTACTTCTAGGCTTTTAAAATAAATGTTTGTATACCATACGCATACATTTCTAGACTGATATACCTTTGGAAGTATTTAGTAGTAATTTTAAACTAAATTTCGTAGTTTCACTGGATGTTTTTCTGAGGACGGAGGTGGTTATGTGTTACAATCTGAAAAATTGCGAGTAAGTTCTTATCACTGTATACAAAATTAAACATATGATTTACATATAGTTAGAAAACTAAATAGAAGAGAAATTGTTTACACAGAAAAATTGAGTTAAAAATATTAATATCCAGACGAGATATAAGGTAGCCGATACTTAATCTGATAATAATGAAAATGTTTTCTTTCGGGATCAAATTGAAAGAATAGTGCGAACGTTTGACGAGCAATTAAGAATTTCACGAAAAATATATTCACGATTCATCACTAAGGGCGTAATTGATGGTAAGTGAAAGAAAATATATTTTAAAAAAATGCATAATCTACACTGAAATAGTAAAATAACACCGATAACACTGACGATAATTATCAATTACAATGAAACACTTTGTATAAATCATCATTAAATGAAAATAACAAATCAGGACGTGTTTCGAGCTACAACAATTACAGCTCGTCATCAGTGAAACTAACACGTGTCCGCAGAGGGACAGAGCAAGAGATGACTCTAGAGAACTAGTGTGACTCTAGCTGAGTGATCTCTAGCCCTCTAGCTGATGACGAGCTGTAATTGTTGTAGCTCTAAACGCGTTGTGATTTGTTGTTTTCGTTTAATGGTGATTTATACAAAGTGTTTTATTGTAATCTATACTGAAATACAATCGTACTTTATTTAACACATTTAATGTCAATAGCACACAATGGCAACACTTTTAACTACTTTGATCAAGTTTACTATGGGAACATTAAAAAAGAAAAAATTACAACTTTATACAAACATTGATAAAGCCCTTTGTCTGAAATTTCACTCCCTGAAAAAAGTAGCAGTAGAATCCAATGAAAGCAGCAGAATATATATATATATTAAATTTAAATTTGTCTCTACATCATTTGACACTGTAGCATCTTGTTTGGCTTTTAAATGTAATGAATTTTTTTTAGAAACTATCTAATTGAAATCTTTGTGAAATTTTGTCTCCTTCTTTTGTCAATTTTGCATTACTTTTCAAAGTTCTTTTACTCCAGTCAGTTCAAAGCGTCAGTCGGTCTTTGCGCTTTTGGATCGCACAAAAGATAATTAAAAATAAGGATCATTTGTCAACAAATGGTTTTAAAACACTTTTTGTGAAGTTTGAATTAACATGTTCTCTGAAGGTTCAGTGTGGAAAAAGGCGAAAACTCGTAGGACAGGAAAAGTCGAAGAAGTTGCAATGGAAATTGTCGGTACAACTCAAGGCAATATTGCTGCAAATCCTATTGCTCATAGAGACCTCTAGTGTTCCTAGAACCTCTATATGCTTAATAGAACTGTATGTAAAAAGAAAAAAAAATCAAATTCTATCCATACAAGATTAGTCATGTGAAAGAGTTATATCACACCGAACATGATAAATGACCTTTGCTCTCATCAGCAAATAAAAATGGATGATGTTCGGCCATGTAAAATCTTATGGGGCGACGAGGCCTACTTTCACCTGTAATAACAAGGACCTTCCAAATAACAATTCGCATAATGAATTCAAAAAGGTTCTCTTATTCACCATATGTAAATGTATGGTGGAGTTTCACATTGGCAATGATCATAGATCCTTTATTTTACGAGAACGTTTCTCTGATAGAAGAATTACCAAGCTGTTACTAAACAGAAATATCGCCAAATGTTCAACAACATTGTCTTTCCGATACTTCAGCAAAGACAATTTTTGGCTAAAATCGTTTGCATGTAAAAATGAGCAAGCATAAATTTCCGGGTAAATCTACTGCTACAGCAGAATTATTTATCATTCTGTTGTAGCAGTATCATTTATTAATAATAAATGTATGCACGTAGTATTAATGTATTTATATTAAAAATGAGCTTTTAGATTTCTTGTGTGTGAACAGTTTCTTCAAATTGACGCTAAAAAATGTAAAAAAGATAATGCATGTTAAGAGAAAGAATTTGTATAGAAAAGAAATTGCGTAATCCAGTTATTAAATACAATATACATGTTCATTGCACACAAAGCGATATCGAAATTTTCACTTATAACTGAAAGAATAATGTGTTACGTTAGCAAAATTTTCAACACATTAACTTTGATTTCTGTAAAATATTGTGACATAAAGAAAATCGATTGAATTTCATGCATATTCGATCAATGACAAAGTTATGCATCATCAGTTTTATGCGAGATTTCGAGTGTCTAACTCCGTGCTCGAAAATTTTGAGGACTGCCAGTTCGAGCACATTTTTGTGTTGATCAACATTCATAGAAATAAATATCGATGATATTGTTAAAGTATGTTCGCTATTTTAAAAATGATGAACAAAAAGGGTAGACTTGGCTTGGTGTGGGACATTCTGTATTTTTCATCTAATAAGCGAAACAAAATTCGGCAACAATGTACTTTAAGCAGAACTCAACAAATAATACTTAAAGGTTGAATTCCATCTCAAAAAATTCCAGACTCGTTGTGAAACTTTTTACAGTGTATTGTACTAAGACACTGAGATTTCTTTTCCATAAACTAAAAATGTAGTTAGATGCATATATTAAACATGATCTAGCAGCGTTAACAAATTACAATGCCAAACAATAAAAAAGTTTGTTACAAATTAATCAACAATTTTTTTTGAGCATTGATTAGGTGATTTACTCTAATATTTTAGAAATAATGCTATTTAATTTAGTTTTTGGTGTGCATTTGCCATCTATGAAATTAAGTATATAAATAGTCATTGTGAAGAATGTATGTTACTCCGTTCCGACATTAATTGTATTTGGATTTATTTCAATAAATTATTTCTCAAATTGTTGATGAGATATTGAGAAAGTGCTCTAATCGCAGCTTCTAATTTAGAAAATTTACCTTCATAGACCAATAATTCTACAAATGGAAAGTTGAAAAAAAATAAAAATACATATATATATCGATAATTATCAATTTATTGAAAAGATGAAAGTTTCTTCTGTGACTCACTTATAAATAGAATAAAAAATAAGCATTTTTAACTGCAAGTATTGTCCACCAAGTTTAGTTGACGACCTATGTTTTCACGAAATATCTACCAATATTTTTATGTAGTAATATATTGTTATGCAGATACTGATTGCATTGAGTTTAAGAAAAGACAGAAGTATTATGATATTAGATAATTAAACATCAACATTATGTTAATTACACAGGAAACAATATCCAGTTAAATCAAAATTATTTCGAGAAAATTAATTGATCATCTAAACAAAACCCATAAATGCACACTCATACACTTTTATTGCAGTTAAAATTTGGAATTTAAATATTTGAATTTTTATTTTGTATTTATATTAGCATAATTCATTTAAATAACTTTAGAGTTCACCAAATAACTTTAGAGTCCAAAATGTATCAAAGTAAATTTTCTACGATGGCGAGGCGTAAAATATCTTGGAACTAATTTTCAATCTTAATTTAATTGTTAAAATTTTTAATCGAGTAGATGTTTGATTGAATTACTCTTAACATGCCACTTAAGAGTGAAAATAAATTGAATAAAATGTCAAAAACAGAGGTAGTTTATTAGATTTATGCATTAAAGTAGGTCATATTGAGAATATGATCTAATTTGAAATGTTTGTGTCCAAAATGATATATTCCTCTTTTACAAAATAAATAATTAATGAACTAATCATAAAGTAAATTTTCATTTTCTAAATTAATTGGATTTTGCTTAATTTTACATGGGACATAGAAAGGTTAAATTTTTTTGGGGATATTCAGGTATAGGACAAGAAAATAGAGCTAAATGATTATGGACCAAAAAAGTAGTAGGGTGCTGGAATGTTTTAAAAGAATGCATTTTATGCACTGTTGCCGTGTGTACAGTTTTTTTTCCTCTAAGTATGCTGTTTTATGCTTTGATACACTGTTCTAAAATTCTACTTTAGGTAAAACTCTGAAACTTTAAAAAATTGTGTAATTAACTACTTCTTTTAAAAAATATTATTATTATAGGTCTGAATGAAAAAAAATTAAATATTGAAGAATATGCTCTTAATTTTTTTTAAATATTGGTTTGGAGAAAAAGTAATTTCGCTTTTTTCGAGTTTTTCAAACTGAATTTATTTATATAAATTAAAAAAACTAATCAGTAATATATGTGCTGTTTTGTTCGATGACCTTTTGGCATTTTGTTTGGTAAAACCATAATTCTATCACTGTAGAACTTCTGAGAGTTCTGGGCAAAAAACTGAACAAAGTGATTTTCACAAGTCTCTTTTGAAGCCATCTTAACACCATTAAGAGTGTTCTGCAAAGGGCGAAAAAAATGGTAATCGGTCGGATCCAGGTCCGTACTATACGTGGGTGCATCAAAAAATCCCACCCAAAATCTCAGTTTTTGCCGAGTGACTAAAGATGTGTGTGGTTTAGCGTTGTCGTGATGGAAGACAACGCCTTTCCTATTGATCAATTTCGGACGGGTTTTTTTAATTGCCTGCTTCAGTCGCATTAGTTGTTTACAATAGATAGTTGAATTAATGGTTTGGCCAGGTTGGAGCAGCTCATGGAAGGACAATTCCTTTCCATTCCCACCAAACATTCAGCATCATCTTCCTTGGCGTCAATCCGGGCTTTGCCATCGTTTGTGAAGCTTCGACCACGATCTTTTTCGCACATTGTTCTCGTACCCGTGATTCACTTTTCACCACCAGTAATCATTTATTTCAAAAATTGCATGATTTTGTTCCATCTCAATAGCAATTCACAAATGGAAACTCTGTCCATTAAATTTTTCACTGTATGTTCATGGGGAGCCAAAGTATCGAGTTTCTTTTGACATCCAGTTTTATATAAATGGTTCAAAAGTGTTTTAATGTCGATATTTAGTTCTGTAGTAATGACATGCGAAGAAATCTGTCAATCTAGCTCGATTTTCTTTTAAAATTGCATCGACTTTTTTAGCAATAATCCGGCCAAGGAAAGGTTTATCTTTTACGTCGAAATTGCCCGAACGAAAACGAGCAACCAACTCTGACTTTGGCGTTTACTTAAGCATCACTCACCATAAACGCCACACAATTTTTGATGAACTTGCACCGCATTTTTTTCCCTTTTGGAAGTAAAAAACTAAAATGTGACGAAAACGATCTTCTGGAATCTCTATTTTTTAAAAAGCAATATCTTTTGACTGATTAAACAGATGATGCTACCTTTATATCTAAAATATTTTAAAGACTGTGGTCTTTCAAACGCTGTATAATATGGCTTAATTGAAAAAGTATTACTCGAGGTATGCGACTTTAAAACTATCTAGTGAGAAAAAACGAAATTACTTTTACTCCAACCCAATATTTTCAAAGTTCTTTTGTACAGCATTCTTAATTTCATTTATTTTAATTCAAAACGAAAATTGTTTCTTATAAATAAAGTTTCATCTTTAATTATTTTCTCAAATAGCATGTTTTCTTTCGCTATAAAAATTTTTTTGATCTTTTAGTGGAATATTTTTTATTTTGTTTCTTTGTAGCCCATATGAAAATTTCTTCTCATTTTCTCAGACTATATGTTTTCTGGTACAACAATTTGATTTATTCAATAGTTTATTAATTTTTTTTTAATTTTTTCCTTAAGTATACCGATGAGACACATGGTTTAAAATGTTTTATAGAAGTATATAAAAATTTAATTAGTCCTTCAAAACTGTTTTATGCCTAAACTTAATTTCTTTTGATTTATATAAGCTGCAATGTATATAGTTACTGTATTTTTTTTCATTGCTATCTCTGTTTCTAAGTAAAATATATGATGTTAAATATTTTGCTTCATTTTATTTTTCAAGATGTTATATCTGCCTTTAAACATTGAAAAATATATTTTTTCTTTAAAAAAATCATTTTGCATTTTTAAACATAATTCGATGATATAGCATTCTCCATATAACAAACCTGACATCATCACGATTCCGTTGAAATACCGGACGTTTAAGATTAATGTGTTTTGAAGAAGATTTAATTTCACGCATTCTAAAAAAATTAAGCAATTCAGCTTATATATATATATTAACATTTAGATGAGAAAAAATGTACTAATGTTATTTTAGTTTTTGTTAATTTTTAAATGAAGGTTTAATACAGAAAAAAATAGCGATCACACACTCCTACTTGTTAAAAGGCTTTAAAATTTAAAAAATGCATTATTTTACGGAAATTGTATTGTTAATCGAAATACAAATTAAGTAAAAAAATTCTGTAAATTCCAGATAACCTCGAAAAAAATGTAAAGTTTTTTGGAATTCTCAGAAATGTTCCTGCAAAAAACAGAAAGTTGTACTGGCATCCTGATTAACAGTACATTTTCCGTAAAATCATCCGTTTTTTCAGTAATCCTTTTATTTATGTATTTAAATTAATTTTGTTATAATATACATAATTCAAGAAAATAATAAATTGGACTGCCTAAAGATGGTGACAGATAATGGTGGTTTTACATTAAATTTGGAAAATATATTGAAAAGAAGAATTCAGATTAAGTATCAATTCTTTGTTAAAGATTGCAGATGAAAACGAAATCGATTTCTCAAATTCAAAAACAGAAAACTTCGACAGTTATAGCACAGAAGATTAAAATATCTTCATAAAAGTTCATTGTTTCAGTTCCCAATTTGTTTGAAGAAACAATACATAGAAAAGAAGATTTATTGTTTCAATATTAAATTTTCAATGAAGTAATTCATAAAGGTATGAATTCTTTGAAATGAATATTTTGTTTTATAAAAAAATAGAAATATTGATATTTTTATGCTAATCTTCTAAATAATATATAATTTCATTAGTGCATTGCATATATGCCAACCTCCGGTTTAAAGAAAAAAAAATGCTTGAAACCAGAATGTATTTAACGAATGCATTAATTAGTTTTCAATTACCTACATTATTTGATGCAACACACATTTAACTAAATAAATATTCTGGTTCAAATTGCATTTATTCGAATGGTATGTATGACATTCTGTTTCATATATTTTTTTCACCATATACATGCCATTATAAGACATTTAGGGCGGTTAGAGTACGGACAGACAGACAATAAACAGGACAAAGAGAATCCATAAACACTTTCAAACTATGATGGAAATTATTAATGAAATAAGTACTAAAATTAAGCGCGCTCTCAAAAAATTTTCACACTGTTTTTTAACCATTTGAAAAATGGTTGTTGTTTTCGGTCAAGAATAGACGTAGTGGTGTCCGCATTTTATTCTCTTTTACGAAATCCTTTATATTTAGAAAAAAATATAGGTATCAATCTTTACACTATCGCATATAGAAAAACAATGTACTATTGAATGCAATTTGTTTGAAAACTGTAACTCAAATTTTGTACTTTTAAATGCAATTTGTTTAAATACTGTATCTCAATTTACTTTTGAGCTAGTAATTTTTTTGCAGTTTTAACTCTTTTTGTCTAATGTTGCCGATTTCAGTATTGCATTTCTGTTGAAAATTAAGGGGAAAAAGCCACAGAATACAAAGAAAGAATTAAGATGAAGTATAGTGACTGCAGGTGACGCCAAAAATGAAATCTTAAAATTCGCTATATTAAGCCCAAACACAGCCCCGTGCTTTCAATAAATAAAAAAAAGTAGTACAACTTTTAATTTATAATACAATGAAATTCTATTTTAGAGTGCTTATATTGCAATATACGTCTCAGATTAGCTCGAAAATCACGAATTTGTTCCGGAACATGTACTACATTGGATCAATGCTGAAAGAATTTTATTTCTGCTCAATTCATAAAGTAGTTTTACTTATAATTCTCTACATTAAAAAAAATTCATTTGGCTGGAAAATGGAAATGTCGTTGTAAAATTATCAGATATCTCTAATAATAATAATTATAATAAAATATATAAATACGTATGTCCTACTTAACATTTAAAATAAATGTGATTTTTAAGTATGCCTATTTTAAAAACATTATAAAAAGGTTAAATAGGGTAAAGCTACTGTAAAAAAGCTATTTAGAGTCCAGTTTTTTTGTTGATGCTTTTCATCTATCACTTTGTTCTTTTTAACAATGTCTCAGATCTGTCACAATCTGCACCTTTGTTTAGGTACTTGGAGCAACTTTTTAATAACCAACAGTTTCACTTAGTTGGTATAAACCAATCACATTTTCCCGGAATTTTGTTGCATTCTGATAGACACTCTGAAATATCATTCTCATTCGCTTAAACCAATCACATTTTTTCTTGGTTTTATTGCACTCTGTCAGACATTCTGAAAAGTCTCTTTTATCAACTTAAAAAAAAAGAAAATCTTCATCTTCTTTATCTCGGTAGAGAAATTTAACCAACATCCATATCATTATCTCTTAAAGATTCTAAGCTTTGATTTCTTCTTATCTAATTCCATTATACATCTAGGAATTCGCATTTGCTATTTTCATACCGATTTAGTTTGGCTTTTTTGAGGCAGATAATGGAGTATCTTTGTTGTTTCCCTTCTTCTCCTTATTTTCCAGAAGTAAGATTAAAATTTCCGATTTTTAACGGAATATGAGCTTTTGTTGTGAAAAGGAATTTTTTCTGTGAAATTCAGAAAAAATACATTCGTGATTTTTATTTATTTATTTATTATTATTATTAACAGTGCACATAAACCCGTTCTGTGAAAAAATCGATTAAATATATATATATATGGTATTTACTTTTTAGAATTAGAATTATATTTATTTTGACAAAAAAAAAAAATCTTATACTTTTCATAAACAAAAATATATTTCTATCATAAAATAAATATATAAGTAACACTGATTAGGAATTTAAGCTTTATTTAAAAAAAAATTCTCACCAATTTTATTTTCGTATTTATTTCGCTAAATATTTCTCTCAATTTACAATTTTAACTATTTCCAGTCTATGCTTAATTAAAAGTATGCGTTAATATTTTAATAGCAAAAAAGTTAATTAATATATTTAACTCAAAAACATAGTTTTACAATATAAATATTCATTTTTAGACAATATTAATTTTTAGGAACTGAATTTTAGAGGTCGAAAATTTATGAATTCTTTAAAGAATATAAATATATATTAATGTATTATATTGATGAGTAAACTACATCTTCAAAAGAATTTATACATTTTATTAATAAGTAATTAAAAATTAATTATTTTTGCAAACTTTGTCAAAGAAAAAATAACAAACATATTCAGGTTATCTTTTTTTTTTTTTTTTTTACTTACATTTTTTGTATTTTATAGGCAATATACATTTTCCCCGGTCATAGTTTAAAAAGATATTATGTGATTATTCTGAACAAGTTTAAAATGAAATAATTAAAAAATCGATTAATTGATCGAATATTCTGCAGACATTTTTTATAGCATTTCATATACACAAGATAGTATGTGTTTTCTGACAAAAGTAGCAACGTTTTACTACATAGGATATTTCACCACATTTTACCACTACAAGAAATGTACTATATTTAAAAATTTATTTTCTATATTTTATCCTCAAAGATATTTTTAAAAAGACAAAATTAATCTCTTGAGGCTATTTATATGATATACCTAGTTTGAAGAAAAAATATTGTTTAAAAAATGAGATTTTTTTCTTCTTCTATGACGTTGCAAATTAGATTATTAAAAGAAAATATTCTGGAAACTTCTGGAGATATTTTTTTCGTAAACTAACTCGTACTTCTTTTTTCGTTTGTTATTTGATAAAATTTCTGTACGCTCTACTAAGATATTTAAATAAAAAAATATATTTATTTCAATGTGTTAAAAAGAAAAAGTTCAGTCAATACTTATTTAACATTCATAATTTACATTAAACTTTTTATTAGATTTTCAATATATTTAAGAAAAATATTTTATATATTTTTAAAATGTTTATATCTCTTAAATTATGAATTTTATTAGAAAAATATATTTTAAATTTAAAATCATAAATATTTAAAGTTTAAAAAATATACAATTTTTAGGTAAATTTCATATGAAATACTACCTAATGACCCTATGAAATATTGCGTTTGCTCCTATGTTGGAATTTCTGAAAAATGTTTGCAGATCTACACTGATCATGACCTCTAGACCCCAAAACTACCATCAGTAAAAAGTTTCTCTCTCTCTCTCTCTCTCTCTCTCTCTCTCTCTCTCTCTCTCTCTCTCTCTCTCTCTCTCTCTCTATATATATATATATATATATATATATATATATACATATATATATATATAGATTTCAGTTTCTTCTAGACACGATAACTTCCAAAATTATTCTCAGATATTCTTAAAACTTTTACATAAAATCAAGGAGCATAAAATCTCGGTCAAGTTTGTTAATGGACAAAATCGGACCAAGGGGGTGGAGATAGGAAGGGTTTTTGTGAAAACCGAAAAAACGCGATAACTTCTTAATTATAATAGATATCGAATCAGTTTAAGTTTTATCTTACTTCTAAAAGATGTGCAAAAAGTTTATGCATGACAGATTTTTGATAAAGTTAAACATGGGCTCAAGGGGCGAAAAAAACGTGGTTTTTGAGAGAAAAAGAATCATAATTTCGTCAATTCTCAAGATATCAAATTCAACTAAATTTTTTATAAATTTTCTTAAAATTATCTAACATTTTTGTATTTACAAGTTTTTGATAGGATCATTTTTTATCGATAAAAAAATTAAAAATACAATAAGAAAGGGGGATGGAAAAAGGAAAAAAATCCATAACTTCGTCAATTCTTAAGCTATCAAATCTAATTAAATTTATTTTACATTTTTTTAATAATATCTACAACTTTTACACTGTCAAGTTTTTCACAGGACCAATTCTTATAGCAAAAATAAATTGAACAAAAATATGAGTTAAAGAAAAAAAAGCTCAAATCCAAACTGCTTATATTCTGTTTTATTTTTAAATTCATTTTTTATTTTAACGCATCCAAATGGCAGATCCTCTTATTTAGGAAATATATAATGTGACGTACTGGGCAGTGTTTTGGTAAAGGCAGAACATATTTTTAAAAAGGCTGCCAAAAAGTGTATTTTGAACAAAATTTCCCGAAGTGATCGTGATTGAAAATTGAGGAAGTATAACAAATTTCGCTTTCTCTGACTCATTTTTAAATCCATTTTTACTCTCAAACGCATCCAATTTACAGGTTCTCTTATTTAGGAGCTATATAATGTGACGGATTAGCCAGTTTTTTGATATAGGCAGAATATATATATATTTAAAAAAGGCTGCTAAAATGAATACTTTGAACAAAATATCCCTAAGCTATAGTGATTGAAAAATTGAGGTATTCAAATAACAAAATTGCATTTTTCTCACTCATTTTTATATTAAGTTTTGCTCTCAAACACATCCAGTTCACAGATTCTTTTATTTTGGAATTGTATAATATGCCGTATTAATCAAGTTTTTGATAAAGGCAAAATATACATTTTTAAAAAGCTGTCAAATCGGGCACATTGCACAAAATTTCCCTAAGCGATCATGATTAAAGAAATGGGGATGTATTCAAATAACAAATTGGTTATTTTATGACTCATTTTTAAATTCAATTTTGATGTCAAAGGCATTCAATTGACAGTTTTCTGTTATTTAGGAACTTTATAATTTGCGTATTGGTCTATTTTTTAATAGAAAAGAAGTCAGAATATATTTCAAAATATATTGTCAACATGGGCATTTGAGCCGAATTTCGCCTAAGATGATTCTGATAAAACAGATGCTTACAGAAAAATGAAATTAAAATTTTTTCAAAAGCGGCCAAATAAATTTGTTAAACTGGGTTTACCTCTAATCATATTATTTTTTTTTGTTGTTGAAATGAGCACTCTTTGACATCTACCTCCCCGTATAGGCCAAGCCGACTGGGATTTTAAAATTTTATAAATTATATATAATTTTTAAAAATTGGTATTTTTTTAAATTATTGCATTATCTATTATATAATTTTATTGATATTTCATGTACAGTGACAATTTTTTCATACTATACCTTAAATTTATTTAAAAGAGTTTCGTTAAAGTAAAACATATTCTTTATCGCTTACAGAAAAAACAAATTTAAATTCTTAATTTGAAAAAGTCATGCATGATTTATCGGATAGGTATAGTCGTGGAAAAAATAAGCAATCCCTATTAACTTTGTAACAAATCTCCGTGCAATCATATTACTGGTATCAAATGATTGAAAATAAAGAATACTTTTAAATGATGTTTAAAAAAATTGTCTAGGGAAGGGGGGTTTTACATGTATGTATATATATATTTCAATAGTAAGAATCGCTTTTGAAATTATAAATATATTCTAAACACTTCAAATAACCTAAATATAAATTTTCATGAAACGAGGTGGCGAGGTTTATTTACGAAGAATTAATTATTTAAAAACGGAATTAGTTTAGGGGTTGTATTCATATGGAAATTCGAAACTTGAAGAAAAACTACATATTGGTAATTCACTTCTATTAATTTAGAACCCTTGACAGAAAGTTTCCAATTATTAGACCAATACTATAATTTTTTGTCAGAAAGGATTATTTATTATCACTGCATAAAAATTAAACGATTAGTAGCGATAGTACATTTGTGTTATATACAATGGAAAACAATATACAATAAAGAAATACCATTATACATCAATTTATAAACAGAAAATGGTGATTGAAATTTAAATACCAAAGAAAAAAATTATCGAATCACGCTTTGATTTGCCAAAAAAAAAAAAAAAAAAAAAAAAAAAGTGTGGCATTTGGGGATGCCGCGGTAAAGCTATTGCATAGCATTTCTTATAAACTTATACAATTATAATTATTTATAAATTTTTTTATTTATGCAATTTTTTTTGTCTTTGATATTAATTCAAGTTTTTTTCTTTTTCTTTGATATTAAATAGGTTTATGGTAACTGAAATAAGAAACATAAGTTTGAGACTTGATATCCTCTAAATATATGAAAAATACTGCGTCAGTGTCTGCCGAAGTATACCGAAAGATACCGTGCCCAAGTGTGCGAACTTAAACGACGTTAGACGGAGTGTTAGGTTTTTTTGTAGTTGCGGAATTTCTAGATTCGGTCGCCGCGCTCAAAGCCAGCGATAAAAGCTATGCAATAGCTTAATAAATTGCCAAACAAAATTTGGAAGCACTACGAAAATTAGATCGCGAGTTATAAGCATTTTAATTTTTTCGGCCCTCACCGTGATGGTCTCCTGCCACCAAAAATTAAAACTGTCTCATAATAAATTACCAAACTAAATTTGGCCGCGCTACGAAAATTTGATCGTGAGTTATAAGCACTTTAAATTTTTCGACCCTCTCCGTGGGGGGTCTGCTGTCAACAAAAATTAACACTGTCTCATAATAAATTACCAAACAAAATTTGGCCGCGCTCTGAAAATTAGATCGCGAGTTATAAGCCTTTTAAATTTTTCGACCCGCACCGTGGGGGGTCTCCTGTCACCAAAAATTAACACTGTCTCATAGTAAATTATCAAATAAAATTTGGCCGCGCTACGAAAATTAGATCCCGAGTTATAAGCATAACACTGTCTCATAATAAATTACCAAACAAAATTTGGCCACGCTCGGAAAATTAGATCGCGCCTTATAAGCATTTTAAATTTTTCGACCCTCACCGTGAGGAGTCTCCTATCACAAAACATTAACACTGTCTCATAATAAATTACCAAACAAAATTTGGCCGCGCTACGAAAATTAGATCGCAATATATAAGCATTTTAAATTTTTCGACCCTCACCGTGGGGGTCTCCTGTCACCAAAAATTAACAGTCTCGTAATAAATTACCAAACAAAATTTTGCTGCGCTACGAAAATTAGATTGCGAGTTTTAAGCATTTTAAATATTTCGACCCTTACCGTGGGGGTCTCCTGTCACCAAAAATCAACACTGTCTCATAATAAATTACCAAACAAAATTTGGCCGCGCTACGAAAATTAGATCGCAATATATAAGCATTTTAAATTTTTCGACCCTCACCGTGGGGGTCTCCTGTCACCAAAAATTAACAGCCTCATAATAAATTACCAAACAAAATTTTGCCGCGCTACGAAAATTAGATTGCGAGTTTTAAGCATTTTAAATATTTCGACCATCACCGCTGGGGGGTCTCCTGTCACCAAAAGTAACACTGTCTCATAATAAATTACCAAACAAAATTTGGTCGCTCTACGAAAATTAGATCGCGAGTTATATACAAACGACGTTAGCCGGAGTGTTAGGTTTTTGCTCGTTACGGAAGTGTCAGGTCTCTTTTCTCGTTACGGAAGTGTCAGGTTTTTCCTCGTTACGGAATTTCTAGATTTGGTCACCGTGCTCAAAGGCCGCGATAAAAGCTATGCAATAGCTTAAAAAAAACGATCATTGTAATCATTATTTATTAAATCCATGTTTATCTCAGATGACATCCAAAATTCTTTGTGGAATGGATTCAATAGGCTTTTCACACTCGTTGGATCGAATTTCACACCAGCATTCCGTTTACTTAGTTCTACAGCATTAGTGATTCTTACATAATCAATTTTTCTTTTTAATAAATTCCATAGAACTTCGATGGGATTATTATAAAGAATATTGGGCGGCCAAGTTATGGTTTTTGAGAGAGTTTTTTTTTTAGAGATATACGAGATTTGTCGCTAAAAATAACTTAATTCCATTTATCAGGTGGCCAGTATACATGTTTTTTACACTATTTCAAGCGACCTTTTCGGAACTTTTTTGCCAAGTAAAGTTTCATTTATTCTTTACAGAATTTAAATCTTGCTGCATTTAGAGGATTACTTAAAATGAAAGTAAAGTGAAGTAAAAAAAAAATACACAAAATTTTCTGGAATTCACGGAGGCGTCCAGATTACCAGATTACCATATTTCTGCAAAAAAGTCCGTTTTTTTTACAGTATACGTTATACTTAGATTATCCGCCATTGAGTTGTTTTGAGGTTGTTCGCCGCTTTCTTTTCGCTATTTCCACAAGTTATTAGTACGCGTTGTGTCATTCGTGGACGTCCATTCTGAGGTACATTTTCCACGCTGTTATTGAACTCATATGTTTTCCGAATATCGCATACCATACTTTGAGCACAATTAAAAAAAAACATTCACTTTATTTTGTGAATTTCCTTCTTACAACAATTTAATCATACGGATTTTTTAAATCCCAAGGCAGGTTTTCCCCCACTAGTCATTGTCCAGTCTTTTAGAGCTGCTTTTGATCTTGCATCTGGAAGATTTCTTCTTTTAAATAGAATTCAGATGTTGTACGCATGCGCAAGCACTCTTATCTGTCTTCAATATTCAAATTTCAAACTTATAACCTCACTGATAGATTTCTATTTTCCAACTTTCGTCTTGATCGGTATTTTTTTTTCTCACAAATAAGTTTTTTTCGCAAGAATTTCAAATTTGTATAACTTACATGATTGTTATATTGAATTCATTTTTTATTTATATTTTAATACCCGTTCTTTTATTTCGCATATTGTAAAACGCTTCTATGCCCATGAATCTTGAAATTTTTCTTCTTACAACAATTTAATTATGCGGATTTTTAAAACCCAGTTTTTCAGAACCCAGTGTTTCAGAATTCAGATGTTGTTTGTACGCATGCGCAAGCACGCTTCTCTGCCTTCAATATTCAAATATCAAACTTGTATCCCCACTGATAGATTTTTATTTTCCAACTTCCGTCTTGATCGGATATATATATATATATATTTTCTCACGAATTTTTTTTCTCCTGCAATTCAAATTTGTATAAATTATATGATTGTTATATTAAATTCACTTTCCATTTATATTTTAATACCCGTTCTTTTATTTCGCATATTGTAAAACGCTTCTAGGCCCCTGAATCTTGAAGTATGTGCTTCGAAATGCAAAACTTGCATAACACTGTTCGGAAACTTTTTGTCAAGGGTTGTTTTATTTTTTAACAATGCCGTCTTTCACACACTTGGTATGGTTCGGCTGTTGGTATCTAACGTAAAATCTTCTTTAATATTGTTTTTTTTATAGCTTACACTGTAAAAAAAAACTCCCTTACTTTACACCAAAAAGGGTGGCAACTAAGTTGCCACCCCAAGTGGTGTAATGAAATTCCACTTGTAAATTGGTGTAATGAGTCACCAATTATCAAATGGTATAAATAAACACCATTTTTAGTGGAACTTAGTTGCCACCATGTTTGGTGTAAAGTAAGTAATATGTTTAAAATGTACGTTATAATAAATTGTCTCAATTAAAGGGAAGTTTAGCAACCTCTTTGCGTGAAGCTATTTATTTTAAATTATGGCTGTATTACATTTGGAATGTAATTTTTAAATTATTTTTTATTTTGCTACCATTTATTAAAGTACACTAAATGGTAAAAAAGGAAGTTTCCTGATATTTACATGACTTTAACAGCAAAATAAAAAATAATTTAGAGATTACATTTTAAATTTAATACAGTCATAATTTAAAATAAGTAGTTTGACGAAAAGGGACAACGAAATTTTTTTTTAAAGGAGGCAATTTATTATAACATTCATTTTAAGCATTTTACAACAACGAAATATGAGCTAAACTTGAATGAAATAACTTTAATGAAACGAACTAAAATTTCCTATATTTGCATGCTTAAAAATATCTTTTTCATAGGTCAGTAATGCGTTCAGTAAGTTAAAAAACATTATAATAACGAATTTTTTATGAAAATATTTTTTGTTAAAGTTCTGACAAACGCTATAGTCATATGATATAAAATATTTTTGTAACGAAATGTATAATTACTCGTAACTATCACTATAAGTTTAATTCCGAGTTTCTAGTTTTCTTAAGAAAATAACAAAAATAAGCTACATATGATATTAAATTACCTCACAATTATACAATTTAATTCATAATATAAAAAAAGCTTAACTATGCCAGCTATCAAATAAACAAAGCTGTATAAAAAAAAGTTGATTACAACTGTTATACTAAAGGCATACTTCCCGTTAAATTCGAACATGTCGTCATTGTTCTTAAAATGGCAGTGCACTAACACATTATTAAAAAGCATTATGTAATTAAAAAAAAAACACATGCAAACATTATTTACTCTTAAATCTTACATCTACAAAGAATAATATTAATATTGCTTACCGTTTGTTTACTTTCCCACCTGCTATCCGAAAGTTAGAAAGCAGTATTAAATGCGAAGTAAAATGGTGGCGTGTCGTCTGCAAACATATGGAATCAAAACAGAAAGATGATATATGACTCTGAATTTGGTGTTACCGTTCAATAATTGCGACTAAAGAATAAAATACCACCATTCCAAGATTATTGTTACATTTTTTTACGGAGCTACTACCGAAAATAGTGTAGATTTAAAGTTTATTCAGCAATTCATAACCACGATTTAAATGTAATATTGCTCCTTTGTTTTTACAGTGTACAAGCAGGTTTTGGTAAAATGTATTAATGAATATATATCTTGATATATATCAATGAATATATATCTTGAAATATATATCCAATCTTTATGTTTCAAAATATCATGAAATTTGATATTTTCATATTTTTGATAAATATTTTCAAAATATTGCATGTGATATTTTGATGTTTTCACTCAAAAGAAGTATAAATGATTTTTTAATGTTATTGATTATTTTAAGGACAAGAACTTTTGTTTCGGTTGTTCTAGCTAACCGAATACTCCCCTACCTCCCCCCACACACTACTTAAAAAATATTTTGTAAGTTTTACATTTGGAGCTGAGTTTTTAAAAGTAAAATGTGTAACTAATAAACATTTACTTAAAACAGCTTTTGAAAGGTAAATTGTGTAATTTAAATAAGTTATTTACTGCTTCATCAGAAACTTGTCTGGCTTTGTATTTCTTTTGTTTAAAATACATAACGTGTTAAAGGTGTTCAAATTTCTCAAAACAAAACAAAAATATATAAACATATACTTTTTGCGTATAATTTTGTTTTATAAAACACAAACTTTTCTGAAAACTTAATGATTAATCCCACATATATTTTTCATTTATTATTTTTTATTAGTGTAAAAAACAAATTCTGTTTTTTTTTTTTTTTTTTTTTTTTTTTTTTTTTTTAACAATTAGTTTACCTTCAATTTGGTACACAAGTGCAAAAAAAAAAAAAAAAAAAAAAAAAAAAAAAGATTTATATGATGTAGTTTTAATGCTAAATGTAATATGTTTCAATTTAAAATGTAAAATTTATAATTATCAATAAATTGACCATATTTATGATCATAAATAAATTGACAATTTTGAAAATATTGTATATATATAGAAAATATATCGTTTTTGACATTTTGGAAAATATATTCAAAATGTGCTTACAATTATTGAAACATCTCATTTAAAAAATACATCAGATATCTGTAATTATAACAGCTTTTCAATATGTAAATGTCATTAGAATTTTTATAAGTGTTTTTATAAGGCTCTTTCTGATATTTTTAATTTATTTAACTCCAGATTTTTTTTATTATTTTTTGAAAAAGTGCAAATTATATCGGTCAATGCAAAATTTGGAATAATAAATAGGATAAAGCGGTATAATAAATTAAGGTAAAAAAAAAAAAAAAAAAAAAAAAAAAAAAAAAAAAAACAGATAAATTGCTTTTTTGCCTCAAAATAAATCCGAAGGCGATTAATAACGCCATATTTTTAAAAAACAAAGTTTTTGAAAAATGAATGCGAAGGATTTAGCTGTTAGATATTTTTTCTGATAGGTTCGCATGGTTTAAATTCAGATTTATTTAAAGAACTAAAATTTAATCTACAGTAAAAATGTATGAAATTAATTTCGCATTCGTTACTCTCATTTGAAGTAGAAATACTAATTTTATGGCTAAACTTACTCTGCCGTTTCACTTAAAATTTTGAAATTAACTCATTGACACTGATTGGCAATATATATATATATATATAATATAATAACAAAAAACTTGTCATTTGAATTTTTATATATCTATTTGAATATATATCTATTATATATCTATTTTGAATTTTTGTGCTTACTACTTCCCATTAGCAAGAAATCTTGCCAATCTAAAAATCATACAAGTAACTTTTACGATGTTTTTAAATTAGCCTGTGTACCGGAATAAATTTTAATTTCAGGCAATGGAAGAAAAGCTTTAATTATTTAATTTTCTTTTTCAAAGGGTCAATAACTTATTTGTAAAGATTACAATTTGTGTTTAATATACAAACTAAATTATCAGTTTTAAATAACAATAAAATCTTTTATGGGAATATTTTATGTAGTAGATATTTAGTATTAGACAGTGGACCATCTTAACAATTTGAGTAAATTAAATTAATAAGTTTCAGGTTCAGCTAGGTGGGGAGAACTACCAAACTGCTCAAGAACAATAAGCCACACTTAAAATTACATTAATAAGCATAAAAATATGAGGTAGATATCAAGTACTACAATCAGGATAGTGTTTACTGCGGAGCCCAAAAAAAGCTCAAGCAGTACCTAGAGTCTGTTAAAAATTTACGAACTAGGTTTCAATTAAATTAAATAAATATTTTATAAATAAGAATATTTTGTTTAAAAAAAAGAACATAAAATATACAATTAATGTTTCTAATATGTTGATTCTTAATTGGGGATAGCCTAACATGTACGGTCCGAACTCCCCAATAGCTTATGAATTGTATGGGCTATAAGCCCTACAATAAGCTTAACAATAAGCCCCACTTAAAATTAAATTAATAAGCATAAAAATATGAGGTAGATATCAAGTACTACAATCAGGATAGTGTTTACTGGGGAGCCCAATAAAAAACTCATGATATATTGTTGGATAGATTGTCTTAGGATACTACTAAAATACTCTCTAAGTCGACATCAGAAGAAATTGTCTTTGCATCGTTAAATTTGAAACACAATTTTGCTTCTTCTTGGCTTTATTTAATGAGGTCATTATCCGAACATACAAATCGCTCGCGAAAGTGTTTTTGATCATTTTGTTCGTTAAGTCATCTGTTCCTAAGCCGATAAATTCGACAATTGATCAATCCATCATTATGTCCGGTCAGGGCCTATTATAATCAGCAAACGCGCATACGCCCAGTGCAAAATTGTTTGTCCACTTAAGGCAACGCAAAATCCTGAAAATATTAATAATTCCTATGATACATTTGGTAGGATAATTGGGACATAACATTAAACTCTAGCTTAATAACAATGAAAAATTAAAAATTACATGCATGTCCAAAATTCAATTGACCATTCAAAGTTATTTCTATTTAATAAATAATAAGTTTGGCCTTATCAGTGTATACAGTATATTTTAAAATCTATAATCAAAATCCCATACTACTTACAATAACAAACTACAATTATATTCCAACAGTTTCAGACGATAAAACTTGTCCATCTTCAGGGAAATATTACGAAAATAAATACGCGTTTCAATATTTACATTGCACAACTTAAAAAAAAAGTACTGTCATTTTCTAGGGGTAGTTTCGAAAGTTAATTTGTGAACACAGTAGTGGTATCATCTGTGGTATAAAATTAAATTTAATGTTTATTTAAACGCAGCTGTTTTAAGAAATTCTATCCAAGCACTTGACATAGCATAGGAGACATTATCGTTACAGATCTGGTGATTTCTTGTTACTGACGAAATCAATTGATTTTATTTCATTATTGGTTCAAAGTCTTGATAGCTGAATTTATTATTATTTAATATATCTTTTATGTTACTTACGTATTTTGCGGAATTTAAGTTTAGTCATCCCTGCATAATATTTAGGTCAATTGCTATTTCACTAGAAACAGTATTTCATATACACCAGTATAATTTGCGAGAAGAAATAGAAGAAAGATTAGAGATTGCCACGTTCGCCTACAATTTAAGAGAATTTAATGGGATAGTGGACCTTTATATGAGAAAATCATCGCAAAAAAGTTCTATTTCTATGGTATAATAGTATCAAAGGATTTTTTTCTTACAAAAATATCGTTTGTGAAGGTTTTAAGAAGTAAAAAAAAAGATAAGTGTATTTATGTACTTTTAATCTGTTTTTCTAAAAACTAATTTTTCGGCATTTTTAGGTTTTTGAAATGCCCCTTGGGTCATAATTTTTTATCCATATTTATAAAATATATAAGGAAGTATCCTGATATTCTTTAGCAAGAAACTGAGTAAGCTTTTTAAAATTCGTCTTCATTAAGATTGGCAAATTTGATTTTTTATTTATTAAAATTCAAAATTTAGATGAAAATCGACATGGAATTTAGAAAAAAAATCTGTAATATCTGTACTATCTGTAATAATCTGTAAATATTAACTATTTAAGAAAGAAAAAAATGCTTACACAAATTTGTTTATAATAGAGTTTTAAGTGATAAAAATGAAAAGCAAGAAAATATCTCAAAAATTAAAATACCAGGAACATTTTAAAAAAATTTAAAAAAATTAATAAGAATGGAAATTTTTTGGAGGTGTTCTGTATACTTTCAGTAAAATGTATAGATGCACAAAATTTCATATTGCTATGATAAAAATTAAAAAACAATAACGTCCACCGTCCCCTTAACACGAATCAAAGGTCTGATTTTGGTAGATGGTACTTCAAGTGAGGACCCAACTTGAATGTGCCTGACAACACTTTTATACCTATCGAGAGGCATGGTGCAATAATAGACTATGAGTGAAGTTGTATAAATTTGGACTAGACAATTAGTATTTTTCACTGTCAAGAAAAAATTGCATTATTCCTAAACTTAATGCCCCACCAGTAGCCGAGAGGTTAAGACCTCTCAACTGGTAGACGGCAGATGATAGGTTCGAACCAATCGCGGCCGTCGGCCTAACCGTTTGGAGTTTTCGTGGTTTTCTTCGAACCCTGCGTAAATACGGGTTAGGTTTCCTTCGAAAGACCTCAAGCACTCTCCCCCCCCCTGGGCCTATATCCCTCGTGTAGGTAATCGGCAGAAAAAAATAAAGCAAACCATCCTAAACTTAATTTAATGTTCTGGATTTTTTTATAGATAAAATAATTCTGTACAGTTATCGGAGACACCAAAGAAATGCACTTCAAGGAGTCATCGAAATTATTCTGCTAAGTGTTGTCATTTGTAACATGTGATTATGTTTCTAATAAGTCTCGTAGCTGCTCTATTTTGATTAATACAATACAAAATCTAAAATTTTCCAGGAGAGGAGGAGATGTCCCCCCCACGCCAGTCCACCCCCTGAAATCAACATGGTTTTCACGTCTGATTGACAAAATTGACGATTTTTTCGGGCCTGGTCAGCGAAATTTCGTTCCGCGTTTCATCGGTAAAATTGAACAACTAAACATTTTGATCAACGAAATTCGAGATTTTTTCGCTCCTTATCAACAAAATTTATAAATTTTCTTTGCTCAATCAACGAAATTTGCGATTCTTAGGTGATTGAAGAATTTTTTGCAATAAATAGACAAAATTTGCGTTTTTTTCGACCTAGGCAAAAAAATTAAAATTTTTTTCCAATTAAAAATTGACGAAATTTGCGGACCACAGGTTGTGCATCCCTAGTTTAAAGACAAAAAATAGATGTACAATGTACTATGTGCATTGAAAAATGCACCAGATTTAACGCCAAATTTGGCAACATTTGGGGAAAAAAAAGGCTTTCAAAATATATAGAAATTTTTTAGTCATTCTTAATAGGAGTTGAAATGATTAAACCAATCAGAGATGAGCTAAAAGTATGATTTGGATTGATGTCTTTTTGTTCTAAATCTATAAATACTGTAAAATGTGTAAACATGACTTACATGCATAGTTTTTATATTAAATGTTTTTGTAAATAATACTTTTACAAATAACATGCTTTATAGCAATAATGCGTAGACAATGATACAGTTAGAATACTATATTGATTTGAACACAAAATTAATTTTGACCAAGCTTTGCTCGGTCATCCCTGCTTGTTGTATTGAAGTCTCTTTGGATACAGTATTTTTATCTAAGAAATATCAGAGTAAGAGAAATGTGCAGTCGTCTACTATTTAACTTATTTATTTATTTTTTGAACTCATACAATCTGGCTTGTGGGCTTGACACTGGGTGTCCACTTATGAATCATCGTCAATATAGAAAGACGAGGTATCCACAATGGAATTGACAACCCCAGGGAGCACAGAGCTTGAGATACAGCAGAGAGTTTAAGGTGGCTCAGGGGTTGAAAACTTTTCAGAAAATCGATTTTTTATGATCTAGTTTGACTATTCAATTAATTCTTAATGCAAAAAACCGCATAAAAATATTTGCATTTTATAAGCTGAGTTATAAGCATTTATTTATCAACACTTTCATAGCCACACCCATATAATTTCAACTTTAAGTCGCGTTTTCTCAAAACTCGATTTTTGACGACTAACACCAAGATTTAAATAAAAAACTATTCGATGGAATGACTTAATTTCTTTTTTTGCCTGCATATAACATCATTATCTATAGAATGAATTAATATATTTTAGATACTTTAATATTTTGAGTATTTTTAATGAAAAAAAACTTGTATTTTTTAGGAGTTTTTAAAATTTTCAAATTTGGGAGATTTTTTAATGATTTTTTTAAAGTGATAGTTATATCCTTAAGTCATTCTATAGACAATAATGTTATATGCATGCAAAAAAAATTAAGCCTTTCCATTAAATAGTTTTTTTTTTAATCTTGGTGTTAGTCGTCAAAAATCAAGTTTTGAGAAAACGCGACCTAAAGTTGTAATTCTATGGGTGTGGCTTTGAAAATTTTGATACATAAATGCTTATAACTCCGTTAAAAATACAAATATTTTTATGCAGTTTTTTGCATTGAGGTAAGAATTAATTGAATATTCAAACTAGAAACGATTTTTTGAAAAGTTTTCATCCTTAACAAAGTATGTACAGTGGAGCAACCCCATCAACACACTCAAGTAATTAGCGGTGTAGGACCTTAATCACTCAGCCATGGTCGGTGCTTTGTTTCACTCTTTAAAACTATTATTCAAAATTCCAATGTCTCTGCTCATTTTACACATGCACATGGAATACTTAGAATTAAATAAAAAAACAATTTCAGATTAAAAATGAATGGTTTCATAAAAGATGACACTTTCCATTTTATAAAAAACTATAAACATGGATTGGTTCATTCCGCCCCCCCCCCTCGAAATAAACTGCTATCAGTTTATTAGTACACGTGGAATTTTAATACAGATATTCCTAAATTTTTATAAGCTTTCACATTTTTTATTTATATATTTTGTAGAAACAATTTAACAAATCTAGTTATTTTAAATAATTAATCGGACATTATGTTTCCAAATCTATGCTAATTTCATTTATTAAGCATTTTAAAAAAAGTGGTATTATTTACGTACATAATGTTCCGCTAACGATTATTTTTCCAAAATAAATTATTCAATTTAGAGAGCTATTACTAAATGAAGAATGAAAATAATAAATGCTCTTTTTGATTGCATTAAATATTAATGCTTATCTTTCAAAAACTTCTCTAAAATTAGAGATTTTATTAAATTAATGTCAATCCACTGGGATTCAGTTTAAAATATTTGTGTTCACCGTTTTTATAAAGAATAAATTTGAGTTTGGAGTTAATCCAATTTGAAAATTCTGTCACACTTGTTGTTTGCTTTAATAATTATCGTTATATATTGCTTGAAACATTTTTTAAAAAAATATTTACATTAATTATAAAATCTTTTATTTTGTAAAAATGTTTTTAATATGCAATTTAAATTTTGTATAAATGAATTTTCTACATTCTTTTTGGAGTAATTCATTAAATGTACATGAATTTAATGAAATTTTAATAGAAATCATATAATTTACTAAATTGTCATTTCATTTACGATGACTGATAATTTTTGTATATTTTTTGTATTACATTGATAGTACGTTATTAATTGATGTATCTATCTATCTTTATTTACATATATATATATAAAATAATTTGTGCTGGCTGACTCAGGTAACATGAAAATTGGGGACAAAATAATTCTTATGATGTAGGAGTGCACTAAGACAGGTTTTTAAAACCTCCCCCCCCCCCCATCACCTTATGGGGTCGACGGGAGATTCGAAAATAATGGAACATCTTGTTATATCTTATAAGTTGTTTTAGGTAAGACCGTGAAATTCCGGAATATATATCTACTAAAAAAATAATTAAATGTATTTATTTCAGGAATTTTACAAATCCCCTTCTCCTATGGGGTTTTAAAGGGTGTCGAAAATTTTAGAAAATTTAGCACATATCAGCAGCCGTTTTAGATAGATACGTGAAATTGTACGAAATAAATTAATAGAAAATAATTAAACACGTGCATCAACGACTTCAGAAATCCCTCATAAGTAAGCTGGAAGAAGGTTTAAAAAAATTAGAATATTTGAGGCATCTCCGTAACTATTACAGGTAGGAGCGTGAAATTGTAGAAAATAAATCTACAAAAATAATTAAACATAATTTTCAACGATTTTAAAATTTCCACAATAAGAGGGTTGAAAATTTTGATACTATTCTTGAACCCGTCATGTGACATATCATCAGGAAGCTCTCAAATCAGTCTTTTTTCCCTCCTGCGTAAATTGTCCCCACGGGAGGGGACACGATTCGAATATTTTCGTTATGGTAGCATTTTTGTCATTTGAGATAGAATTTTTTTTCGAACCCGTCGATAACTATAATTTATAATGTATAAATAATTGGAAATAGGGGAGGGGGAGGGTGTATTACGGGGTACGCGATAGTTTTAATCTGGGAGGGGAACATTTCTAACTTTTCCCAACACCTTTCATGTGATAGATTACTGGACGGCTCTGTGATCAGTATTTCATGTTATATATCTCCCAAGACCCTCCCACAATTTGCCCTCAGGCGTTCTTTTATAAATTTAGCTGACACCCATTATGTGATATTTGGAAATACCTGTGACCACTTCCTCAAATTATGCACTTTCCTTGCCTTTCCTATCTCTTAGCCCTTCTAGGAGTGGTATGTTTAACATATTCTGTGTCAGCGAAATTTCGTTCCACGTTTCTTCTAATAATGGGGTGAATATGGAAGTGATCTCAAATGACGTAGAAAAATTCCTGTTTTTACCAACAGGGTTGCTTTTAATTCTTATTTCTTTGGCTATTTTGCTACTAATTGACAAAAAATTCCAATTTATGATACTTAAATTTCCTTTTCTCTTTATATTTCTTTGGGAATTTTCAACAATTTTGCAACCAGAGGATATCGTGACATGTCTTTTCCGCTATTGTATGTCTCTTATAGCCTCCTTTCTTTTATTATTATTATTATTATCATTATTATTATTATTATTATTATTATTATTATTATAACCTGATTTTAGTATTCTTGTATTTACTAAAATCTACTTTATAAACATATAAAAAGAATTATTTAAATAATCAATTGTAAAATATCTCAAATGGAATTTATGGATGACTATATCCATTGAGGTTTTTAAGATGAGGATTTTTTTCGATTGGTAAATTTCCGAAAACTGCCGATCACTAGTCATATCCAGGGAGCAGTTTTAGATAGAAGCATGAAATTCAAGATAAAAAGCATATTACAAAAATTTTAAGCATTTATTTCAGCGATTTTATAAATTCCCCTCGCTTCCAAAATGATTAACAGAAGGTATTGTACTTTTAAGTCACTGCGCCATACCTCAACAGAAGTTTTAGATAGAGGCGTGAATTCGAGAATGAATAATTTAATTAAACAAACTTAAATATGAATTTTATTTTATTTTTAGAAATTCCAATCTAAAAGGGTTTAATGGAGTGGTCGGACTTTCAGGACATTTCGTTCGCCATATTTTTGCAGCAGTTTTAAGAAAATTTTGAATTCAAGATAACAAACCTACTAAAGGTGTAGATAAATATAGGTACTTTAGTGATAGCAAACAATTTTGTCTGTTATATTATCAGTTTTGTCTTTGAAGGTGCTAATGTAATATTCTACAAAGAACACAAAACTAAAAATATTTGATTAAATATTAAAGGTTTTCTTTATTTTATTTTATTTTTATTGGATATTTTTTGTTTGATTCAAGATTCTTTTAGAAAAACCAACTGACGTAGCGCTCGAGGGCTACTGTTGCTGATGTTATCATTGAATACGAACTTATACAATTTAAAACTTAATGCAGGAATTGTATGGTGCGAAATTTCTTTCTAATATTTTTAAATATTCGTTTTTATAATTAAAGATACTGTATTTTACCTACGTTTTGTAAATACACACCTAATAACTTGACCATATGAACTTCTCGTTCATTTTTTTAATCTTCAGTTTACTTTAAAATATAGTCACATTAATGACTTTTAAACAATATACCGTCAACTAATATTCTCTTAGTATTCTGAGATTAAATGTAAAAGCTAATACAAAATTACCTGGTGAATAAAATATATTATTTGTGTAGGATTATTTTAATATAAATCATGCTGCTTTTGAATTGGAATTTGCAGCTTGTTGAACGGATATATCATTTCATGGCGGTAAAAAGGTTAAAAAGCGAAAATGCTAACGATTTTTTAATCTTTAAGAATAGTAATTATAATGAGTTATAAATGAATTAGTCTTGATAAATATAACTAAAATTTAATAAGCTTATGAACAACAATTTGTAAAATTCGCAACACGATGAAAGAATCATGTCAGTGTGTGGAAACGCACAGCAAAATTAAATTAAGATTTTGTATACAAATAATTAGAATTTCAAAGCCTTCGTGCAACCATAAAAAGAACAGAGCTCCTAGAATTACTGATTTAGATTGGTGTTTGACTTGACGGAAAAAAAATTAAGAGCCCACACTACTGATTAAAAAAGACCCGGATGATAGTGTTAAGTGCATGCGGGGCGTTCTTTTCAAATATCTCACTCAAATTTTAATATTTTTAGATAATTTTTTTTCATAGGATAGCTGAGGACGACCTATAACCGGGCTAATTTTTACTTTTTCACTTTTGATTTCAGTATTAAAAACAAATAAAAAACACTTTAACTTTCGAAACAGGTTAGAACCGGTTCTGAAATTGAAACTATCATAATATAAAAAAATATAAAACCAAAACTGAAAAAGTAAAAATCTAGCCCGGTTATAAATCGTCTTCAACTATCCTATGAAAGAAAAATCACGTCAAAATATCAAAATTTGAGCGAAATATTTGAAATGAACACTCCCATAGACTTATTATCAACCGTGTCTTTTTCAATCAGTAGTGTGGGTTCTTAAATTTGTATTTCAGTCGTAAGAGTTTCATTAAAAGTTACAATATTACGACGTCCGTCGGTCGGCAGACAGTGCGATATGAACAAGCGACTGAATTTGAATGGGAATAAATGGTGGTGGACATGTGGAATTTTCACTTATTGTATAACATTACGTTGTAAGGAACCCGATGATATGACAATTATGTGTGATGTGAAATCAATGTAAATAACAGGATGAGTCGGAAACCCTGAAGTGAATGATGAAATGTACCGTCACCACATAGACTGGGAGGCGGCAGCATAATCAGTTACCTCAACGAGTTCACGAATGAAATTTCAGGATTATGTAAATATTGATTCGTATATTAAAACGCAATCGGTCTGCCAAGTCGTATCTTGGTTGAAAATACTAGAAAACACGATTTTAGAGGTTAATTTGTAAATATATTTATTTATTTTTTATTTATTTTTATTTTTTGACGCACACATTAGAGTACAGGAAAATATAATAGTAAACCTACGAGTGAACAGCTAAAATCGGGTTTTTGGGGTCTTTCACCAATATATGACTTGGCAGACCCATTGAGTTTTAATATGCGAGTCGAGTTTTAACAGATGTTAGAATTTCATCCCTGAACTCAATGAGTTGATTGACTAGGCTGCCGCCTCCCGGTCTAACAGGATGCTTGACCCCTTATTTGTATCAGTTACTGATCATACAGCTTGCTCAGGACAGCTGACAGAACGTTGCATTATAGGACTGATACATGTATGATTAACTTCTGAAGTGATTCGTTAGTATCTTCTGCATTCTGGACTGCATGCAATAGTACAGTCGTGAAAAAAATAAACATCCCTAATTATTCAGCAACGAATTATCGATGTAAATAGTTGTTTGTACCAAACCATTGGAAACAAAGTATACTTTTGAATGATGCATGTATACTTTGTTGGTCATATACAAATCTAAAGCAGGCCAAACCTAGTTTAATAATAGCAACAACCAATTTTTATTATATTTTAATCTCTGGTTCAACTCATGCTTATAAATGAAATTTCATGTAATTTAAATGATATGTTTTTAAATGTTAAACATTCAATATTTAGGGCTACTAATGTTACATTATAATTTAATTTTTATATTGATACCTCTTTAAAATTTAATCCTAATGCAAACATTTTATGTGCTTATCATAATACTATAAACTCAAGCATAAATGCATTAAATTTGTAAGTTGAAAAATAATCCATATATTTTTTAGATGATTTCGAATTCGTAAAACTGCAATGATTCCACTGGGGGATTCTGAAAAACATCATGATACAAATTTATCTTAGATACAGCAGTTAAAAGTGTGCAAAATCTAATACTTATATTCGACGAACGATGACTTAAATATCTATAGTATTTTCCTCGAGATGACTTCAAACTTGTAAAAATGCTTCACTGCATGATTTTGAAGAAAAAAAATACAAATTTCTTTTTAATTGCTCTTGAATTTCAGAATTCTTGAATTTCATTTTATATATACATATATATATATATATATATATTACAAATTAAAAAATTTTCGCCAAAACTAACCTTTATACTACCTTAATTTTCTTATAATAATGTTCCGTACTTACTTCAAATTATTAAATTAAAATCTTGTTTCTAGATCTAATCTGTTAATCTGTATGCAGACGATATAAATTCTTAATTTGCCTTAAAAAACATTATTCCAGTATGCGTAAATTTAAAAAGATGGCTCTAAATTAAAAATATTCTTAATTAAAACTTTATTTCTTAATATTCCAAATAAAACTGATTTCTTCTATGTTTTTATCAACCCTTTTAAGAAAGTCTTATTAAATTTATTCCAAACCCATACCTTTCAAAAAATATCATTATTTTATTTTATCTATTTATTTATTTTTCCGCTGTCAACCTTTGATGTGTGCATTAATAAATTCATTTCTTTTCTTTTTCTCTTAAAATTAATCATTTATAAAAATCGTCTGCCTAAGAAATTATGAGTCGATTATAAATTGGTTAAATAATATTTTTTTTTAAATAAATTTATCGTCTGTGTAAAATAGTCTCGTATCTGGACAAGAATTCTGTTTACATAAAAGGATGATGGTTTGAGATTACAGAAAGTTCTAGAATTTTCTTTTTAGTTTTAAAAGGTGGAAGTCTCGAGATGAGAAGGGGAGAGATTCTGGAGTTCTTTCGTCGATGAGCACGGCTGGTTGAAGTAAATGATGGAATATCTTTTGGACATTTCGGTAAAAGATCGTTTGCAAAAAGGAGTTTTTCCCTCTATAATGACTACAGTTGAATAAATAAACTTACAGCTACCAATGAGTGATTTCTTGGATCTGCTACATTTATTTATTATTTTATTTTTTTCCTCGCTGTCCATGACTTCTGTGCAAAGAACGGGGACCCTGGCGATGATGTTTTTGGCTCCTAACTTTAAAATGTCACAGTCTTTTCTAGAGTCGACAGGATGTTTTATGCCTGCGCTGCCTTTTTTGGTTTTGGCTATGGAACGAAGTGATAATAAAAACTGTGGACCGCTGAATAATTTGCCCGTCATTATTGGATGTGTTCTTAAACAAAAACTGCCATAGTCTCATGATTTCTGGAGTGACAAAAACAGAAGAATTGTTCCTGTAAAGTGCTTTGGTCGATAAAAAGTAGTCCTCTTATGATGAAAAAGAAGAAAAAAATCAATAATAATTACAAGACCATTTCTTGTTAATTGGTGAATAGAAAAATATTTTTTCGAGATAGTTGAGACGCATAGGATTTCGGTGAGATTTTTTTTTTTTCGTAGTGTTTTGAATATTATTATTTGTATACTTTTTATGTATTTATTTAAATTAATTATTCTCTGTTTGTCAGGTTTATTTATTTGATTATTTGTCTGTGAATTTTATTTACTTGCCTATTTATGAGTATTATTATTATCATTATTATGTGTTGGAGATTTAAACATTTTTTTTCTTAAGGATTAAATTGAAGAGTATGATATTCTTAGACAATTACTGTTAATTATTAAGACAATTATGATATTTTTATGCACGATTAAAGGCAAGTTTGTAATAATTATGAAGTATAAAAGAATTTAGAAGCTAAAGTTATTTTTAAAAAAAAGTACATTTTCTATTTTATTGATATTTGTTTGTTATCAAGAACTATTCTCAGAATGCAGTATTTTCATGATAATGTTCCTACAACTAGACATTTGAGCTGAAAATTAAGTTAACATTTATGTTTTTCATTTTATTTGTTAGAATTTCTGGTTACAGTGAGCTTTGATTCCCGGATTCTTATAATTTATTTATATTCAGTAAGAAATATGGAACTGTGCAAGGCTGTTGCTAGAATTTTGACTGATAAATATGATTAATTTTTTCAGTACATTTTGTGATTTTAAGTAAGAAATTACCTATAATTAAAATTTTTGAATCTGTTTATGATCTATAAAATAATAGAATTAAAAGTTGATCCCAATTTAAGGTATATCTATGATATTTACAATTTCTGTTTTATTAGATAAAATTTCTGGTCAAAGTTAGCAGCTAAATATAGTAATTTTGAAAAAATATGTAATTGATAGAAATCATTAACTTTGAAATTTATTGCGAATGATTTTACGATTAGTATTTAATAAAGAAAATAGAAGTGCTTCATTTATTCTAATGAATAAGAATAAAAAAATTATGGAAGATCCTAAGTTCGTACCGTTTCACCCGAGTTCTGGAATGAACATTTTGTCTTGGTTAACTTATTTTGATAAAACATGTGATAGGGAACAGAAAAATCTAGAATGGAAATTTAATTCTATTGCGCAATATTTGAAAGGTGAAGCGCAAAAAATTTATATCAATGACTGCTTAAATTGTACGGATTATGAACAAATTAAGAAAATTTTGATAGAAAGACTCATTGAATTAGACTTCCCGAGTTTTTCTGATTTTTCAAATCTGAAATTAGATAATTTAGACAATTTAGAAACTTATTTTCGTAAAAAAGTGGAAATTGGTAGGAAATTACATCTTAGTGAAAATATACTATTACAAGGTTTAACTGATGGTTTAAAACCAGAATTCAAAAACAGTATTATTATAAATCCTCCTAGTAGTACCATAGAATGGTACCGGGTTGTCAAACAATTTGTGGAAGTTTCCACCCCACTAGTTTCAAACCAAATAATAAATCAACCCTCAGCTAGACAAAATTTTCAACCTTTTCAACCAATTAGGCCCTGGATTCAGCCAGTTAGGCCCAATAATACACCTAGGAATTGGATTCCCCAAAGGCAATCTCAGTTTCAAAGACCTAGAGTTTGTCAAAATAATTAAATTCAAAATTTATACCCTTCAAGACCTTGTAGGATATGCACAAATAGGGGTGTGAGTAATGCTTTTCATTGGGAAAGAGAATGTATTTTTAGGAATGAGTTGCCATCCTCTGATACTCTTCCAAATAGCTCACAAAATAATTCTCATAATGTTTGGCAATTAATTGTGTATGGATGTACAAATAATTATAATTTGCCATGTGTTGTAGATACTGGCTCAACTATTGCAATATTGCCACTTAAATTTGTTAAAAAAACTGAATGCTAAAATTGAGACTATACCCTCAGTTACCATTAGTCAGGCAAAAGGATTTTTACATATAAATAAAAAATGTAGTGTTCTTCTAAAAGTGGGTAAAATTAAAAAATATGTTAACTTTTTAGTATGCAATACAAATTTGGATTATGCTATTTTGGGGTTAAAAGAATGTTCTAAATTTAAATTAACCATTGAATGTAAAAATTGTATTGTAAGGCAGGGAAGGAAAATTATAACTAACAGTATATCCATACATAATGAGAGATCCCTTCATTTCAATACAGTAAATATGGATCAAGTACAACAAAACAGGGATCAATCTAATGAATTTGTAACCTCAGAATATAAAAAAAAATATGAAATTAAATACTGCTAATACTGTAACAATAGATAATTATGATAATGAAACACTGAATGTAAGTAATCATGATATAGAGTTACAATCTACTGTTGGAAATATTATGAAAAATGAAGACTGTGTTGAATATGATCACGAAATTAATGTGCATCCTGATTATAGAAGTTCCATGACTCTTCAAAATTTTCGCGATAATTCGGATTCAGATTTAACTGGGGAAATAAATTTAATTCAAGATGTAAATTTAAGGGAATTAGTTCATATTTATAGTGATATTTTTGCAAAGCATAAATATGATGTGGGTAGGATTAATATTGAACCACAACGCGTTATACTAAACTCAGACCTACCTATATCTTTGAGGCCTTACCGAACATCTCCCCTAGAAGAAATAGAAATAAAAAACCAAATTCAATCATTGTTAGCAGCCGGACTGATAAAGGAAAGCAATAGCCCCTATTCTGCCCCTGTTACATTAGTTATGAAAAGAGAGGAAGGTAAAAAAACGCGATTATGTATAGACTATAGAAAATTAAATGCAATAATTAAAAACGATGCAGAACCCTTGCCCCGTATCGATGGAATTTTAGATAAATTGGGTAGAGCTCAGTATTTTTCAACTTTGGATTTAGCCTCTGGCTACTGGCACATACCAATACATCCATCCGATACAGAAAAATTAGCATTTACAACCAATTTTGGACTTTTTGAGTGGCTCGTGCTCCCTTTTGGCATAAAAACGGGCCCTTCCATATTCAATAGAACCATTCGAAGGATCCTTAATAAATATAAAATCGACTTTGCGTGCCACTATTTTGATGATATTATAATTTTCTCTTCCTCTTTAGAAGAACATTTAAACCATTTAGCTCAAATTTTTGACATTTGCAAACAAGAAAACATTAAACTTAAACTTTCTAAATGTAAATTAGGCCAAAATAAAATCAATTTCTTAGGTTATGAAATCACTAATGGAACTATAACTCCAGCAAATGCCAATATTGAAACCATCAAAAATTTAAAACCTCCTTCCAATGTGAAAGAGTTACAACGATTTCTAGGTTCCATTAATGTTTACCATAAATTCATAAAAAAATATGCTGAAATTAGATATCCTCTAAATCGATTACTTATAAAAGACACAATATGGGAATGGAATTCAGAGTGCCAGGAGTCTTTTGAAAAATTAAAAAAATCTTTAATTGCAAAACCCATCCTCAAAATTTATGATCCTAAATTACCTTTACATATGTTTGTAGATGCCTCTCAGATAGCAGTAGGTGCCGTTCTAAAACAACCTGATAAAGATAATTTCTTACATCCTATTGCTTATCATTCTCGAATTTTGAAGTGTTATGAACAAAATTATTTCATAACTGAATTAGAATGTTTAGCTATTATAGATACTCTTGACAAATTCTATCATTACTTTCATGGTGTCAAGTTTACAATTCATACGGACCACGCATCTCTAGTATGGTTAAAGAGTGTTATAAACTTAAGAGGTAGGCTTTTTAGATGGTCACTCAAACTAAGTATGTTTGATTATGAGATAAAATATGAAAAGGGTTCAACAAATGTCGAAGCAGACATGTTGTCACGAAATCCTGTTTGTCATTTTAATCAACATATTAGTTTATTGCTAGATAGGAAAGAAATTATAGAGATGCAAGACAAAGACAATGTTTGTGACAAAAAATATAAAAAAGAGAATGGAATTATTATAGTTCAGAAAAAGGGATTCAAAAAAATTGTTGTACCAATGTCATTAAGAAGAAAATTACTCCATATTGCTCATGATAATTTTGGACATTTAGGGATTCAAAAAATGCTTAATTTAATATCTCCCAACTATTATTGGCCTAATATGACAATAGACATTACAGAATTTGTTAAACATTGCGACACCTGTCAGAAAAATAAAAAACCAAAACAGAAAAGATTCGGCTTATTACAAGCTATGCCAGCAACAGATCAACCTTTTGAATGTCTTTCTATTGATACTGTTGGTGGATTTAACTATTACAACTCAACAAAAAAATTCTTACACATAATAATAGATCATGCAACTAGGTTTGTTGGGGCTTTTCCCTCCAAAAATGTTACCACTGAAACATACACTAACTGTTTGAAACAAATTTTCAATATCAAAGCACCTCAAAAAATACTTAGTGACAGGCATAAATCCTTCAGATCTCCAAGATTTAAGAAATTCCTTAGAAATCATCATGTTCAACAGCGTTTTACATCCGCACATCATCCTCAGACCAATGGAAAAGTAGAGCGCGTTAATCAGACTATAGTTACCAGGCTTAAATGTAAAGTTAATTCCACTCCTTCTAAAATACCTTGGACTAGATTATTAAACCAAGTCATCGAAGAATATAACAATATGCCCCATTCTATCACCAAGTTCCCACCTGCCTATTTATTTTATGGTCAATTGCCTTATGAATCTCCTTTAAAACAGAACTATTACCCTCCAGTAGACAAAGCCCTCAAAATTGCGAAAGCTCGAACTCATGAATTTCACCTTAAAAGTAAAAGACTCTATGATCGAAATTTTGTCGAATGCCCATTAAAAATACAAGACTCTGTAATTTATGAAGAATTTAAATACCCTAACACTCGAAAATTAGAACCTACTTTCTCTGGGCCATATAAAATTATAAATAAACTTTCTGATGTAACTTATGAAATAGATAAATTTAATTATGAGACAGGACAGAATTCCGTTATTGTGCATGTTTCTAAATTAAGACCCTATTTTTCACCCGAAGATTTTAAACTGTTTCATGAGCAACCCAAAAAACCAACAAATCCTCAGATACAATCACAATCACTAGATCAAACTAAAGTCAAAACAGTAGATTAAATTTTAATTCTTATTCTTTAAATATTTTATCACCATAATTTTCAACATTAGCAGGTATGTTCATGGTGCGCAACAAGAATATTACTTGTTTTTGGGAGTTTTTGGGATTAAATTGGGCTCCTTATGCAGGCATAAGGTGTGCACTTTGATTGTAAAGGCTTTCAAATTGATGTTGATAAATTAATTTTAAGTGTATTTAAGTCTAACTATATTTACTCATTTATTGACATTAGTATTATTCTACTTATTCAGCAGATATTTATAACAGTTATAAAATCTGATGATTCTACTTAAACCTATAACATAATATGTGATTTTCAGTGATTGTGAAAACTACAGAAATTAAAAGTTTTTCAAAAAAGCACACTATTTTTATTTCCATTTCTCAATTAAGAATGACACCTTTTATTCCTATTTGTATTTTATTATTAAAGTTTATAAACCATGTGTACATAAAACATTATTCTACATTTGGCATTGAAAATTTATAACCAAATTTGACAGTTTTGTAAAAGAGTATCAGAGAGGAATTATTGTAAGGAAATACTGGTTGAGAGTCCATTTTCTAAATAGTTAGATTTAATTTTATTTGGATTTTGGAATTATTATGATTTTTTTTTATTTATACTTTCGGCTAGCAAAAAATACTTTCTTATGCTATTAGAAGATAAGAAAATTATTTAGTTGCTATGTAATTATTTTTATCCTCAACCAATATTTTCCCTATCAATAATAAACAAACTGTGATATTTTCTTTTGATTATACTCTTGTTTTATTATTATTATCATTATGATTTCTATAATGAAGTTTAGTATTAATTATACTCTTATTGAGAAATATTAGGATATGGAGTCTTATTATACTATCACTTATTATTGTTGTTATTGTTATTATTTAAATTTTTCTATATTATTTATTATAAATGTTTTGAAGTGATACTATTTATTATTAGAAATTTGACATATTATTAAAAAATGTTGGGACCCAACAAAAAACAAAGATTAAACAAGATTTGAAGATCTTTAATTAAAGAGACTGTATTCACTGGACATTGAAAAAGACTTTTATACACAATGGAAAGACTTTTTCATTTGAAGAACTTTATTTAAAATAACCTATGTCTTAAGTTATTGTAATTATTTAAACTTCCATGAGAACGAATTGTTATTGTTTTTATTATATTTTTTATCTCTTGCTTATTTATATTTATAACTTATTTACTGTTATTGTATGTATTATCTCCTATGCACTTACAAATATTAAGTGATTTTGTAACATTATTGTATTTCTTTCAGGGAAATGCTCCTACCTAAATTTAATTCAGATTAATTTCCTCTTAACTATTTAATTTTAATCGCTAATATTTTTTATATTGCGTTAATTTTCTTTTCTTCCATCTCTTGGCTTCCTGGGTTTGACAGTTTTATTCCAAAATTTGACTTTTCTAAATTATTATATTTCTGTTGTCTGAACTTGTAGTTTTATTTAACTATCAATTTCATACAAATTTTCGGGGAGGGGGGATAATATTACAAATTAAAAAATTTTCGCCAAAACTAACCTTTATACTACCTTAATTTTCTTATAATAATGTTCCGTACTTACTTCAAATTATTAAATTAAAATCTTGTTTCTAGATCTAATCTGTTAATCTGTATGCAGACGATATAAATTCTTAATTTGCCTTAAAAAACATTATTCCAGTATGCGTAAATTTAAAAAGATGGCTCTAAATTAAAAATATTCTTAATTAAAACTTTATTTCTCAATATTCCAAATAAAACTGATTTCTTCTATGTTTTTATCAACCCTTTTAAGAAAGTCTTATTAAATTTATTCCAAACCCATACCTTTCAAAAAATATCATTATTTTATTTTATCTATTTATTTATTTTTCCGCTGTCAACCTTTGATGTGTGCATTAATAAATTCATTTCTTTTCTTTTTCTCTTAAAATTAATCTTTTATAAAAATCGTCTGCCTAAGAAATTATGAGTCGATTATAAATTGGTTAAATAATATTTTTTTTTAAATAAATTTATCGTCTGTGTAAAATAGTCTCGTATCTGGACAAGAATTCTGTTTACATAAAAGGATGATGGTTTGAGATTACAGAAAGTTCTAGAATTTTCTTTTTAGTTTTAAAAGGTGGAAGTCTCGAGATGAGAAGGGGAGAGATTCTGGAGTTCTTTCGTCGATGAGCACGGCTGGTTGAAGTAAATGATGGAATATCTTTTGGACATTTCGGTAAAAGATCGTTTGCAAAAAGGAGTTTTTCCCTCTATAATAACTACAGTTGAATAAATAAACTTACAGCTACCAATGAGTGATTTCTTGGATCTGCTACATTTATTTATTATTTTATTTTTTTCCTCGCTGTCCATGACTTCTGTGCAAAGAACGGGGACCCTGGCGATGATGTTTTTGGCTCCTAACTTTAAAATGTCACATATATATATATATATATATGTATATATATATATATATATATATATATATATATATATATATATATATATATATACATATATATTACAATTTAACACGTATTATTTTAGTTTTAAGTACTTTTTTTCTGTAATAGTACGAAACAGATTTGAATGATTAGGATAGATCGCAATTAATGATTTGAACATAATACAATTATGGGAAAAGCAAATTTTGTTAGAAAGTACTGTAAAAGTGGTAAGCAGTGCTTTTCTCATTTTCATATTAGCTGTAAAATAATAGAGGATAACTTATCCGTAGTATCTTTTAAACTCTATCTTAGCTTATTTGATATTAAAATAAACAGACTACAGGGACTTAAACCTATCTATTGTCTAAAGATAGACATTGATCTATCATTTACAACTATTTAATTGAAAGTGAATACTTGATGAATAAATTATTTTAAAGTTATTATTTTAATTCATTAAATTTATTAGTTTGAAGTCATTACAATTGTTTGTATATATTTTCTAGAAATTATTTAAAATTATTGAATAGATCATATTTTTTCTCAATTTAAAATTAAGTTTACATTTTAGCTACGCACAAAATCAATCAATTTTTATAACTATAAAAACTCTTTTCCAATTATTAATCTCATTGCTAATTAAATTATTCCCAATATAAACATTTATTAAACATTTTCATTGCAAAAGTATATTTGAGAATAATTTATTTATAAAGTTATTTTTCCCTTGTCAAAGCACATTGAATTTAGCATATTTCAATAACGACTCTACATTCATCTTAATACACATTTTCAAAAGAAAAAAAAAGATAAAGTTTAAACGAAGTAATTTTTTAAATGATACAGATGTTTTATATCTTTAAAAATCAAATATCTTCTTTGAGACATCTACAAATAAAGACATCTACATTCATCTTTCTGCATATTTTAAAAAAGAAAATCTTAAAAACATTAAACGAAGTAAATTTTTAAATGATACAGATGTTTTTAATCTTTGAAAATCAAACATATTCTTTCATATAATATGACTGAATTGAAGGCCTACGAATATTTAATTTTGACGATTTACATAAAGATTTCATACATAATACGAAAATAAGAATAGTTTACTTTCTTGAAGATATGTTATTCGTAAAATCATTTATTTTACTGGAAATAACAATAATAAATTCATAAATAAAAAACTGTATTCGGTTTCTTTTATCATTATTATTATTAAAAGTTTATTTTTTCTTTCATGCTTCCCTGCGAAATTAAATACAGTTATTCATAGAATTTTAAGAACTACAGTACGTTCCAGAGATACTCATAAATTCTGAAAAACCTGTAATAAAATAACATTAAATTTAAAGCAAAGTAAAATTAAAAATACCAATAGTCGCTGCATGTATCTATATAATTTTGAGAGTGAATGAAACATTCAATTTAAGATAATAGAAAAATAACATGCATTCCAATGAGTCATACTTTCAGCGACAGTTATATTTATAACCATGTAAAAATAAATCTTCAGATTCTGAAGAAAAAATTAATTAAATAAATATATAAATATTTTGCTTAAAATATGTTTACATAGTAATTATAAATACTTCAGTGTACACTTACGAAGGTATATATGCCATAAAATTTACTAATACTTTATATTCTCATAATTTCTCCTTTGCCCTCAGCCATTTAAAATGTGATAAAAAGATATATATAGAATTTATTTGTATTTTCTATAATTTCGATATTTGCAACTATCTTTCATTAATCCTTATAGTTAAAGAAAAATTATGTATTGTTCATTATTAATTTTAAAGGTAGTAATTATTCATTTAATAATATGTTTGCATAGCATGAAATAAGATATTATTGACTGCCTGCTGAACCTTCCATTCTGTTTATGAATGTTAAATTATACGTTTTATTAAAATGATGAGCTTTCAGTTTGTTACTGACATTTGTTATTGATTAAACTTACCGCAATTTAGTTTCTAACAATAAGTCATCAAATAAATGCGTTTTAAAAATTGATTACTCTTTATGATATTGATTAAAACTGAAAAAGAAACAGTTAATTTTCCCTTGCAATTTGCTGTCCATACATAAAGTAAATCAATAAAAAATGAACCAGCTCCATCTATCCATGGTTTCTTATTTTCATACAACTAGAAAATTTATATTATTATATTTATGTACAATCATAGTTTTGTTATACATACGCATATATTTATAATTAAGATGATGCATTATAAACATAAGAGGAAGAATCATAGAGATGACCCCCCCCCCCAAATCAGGAAACGTTTAAAAAATATATTAATTTTAAAACTTAATGCTAGAAATTCCAATTTATTTGAATCTTTATTAGAAAAGCAATACATTTTTAACCACGCAAAAAATATGATTAGTTTCGAAATGTTCCAATTGGTGCCGAAGTTAGTTAAAAAATCTAAATGGACAATAATCGCAGTATTTGAATGACTGCGACTTATTTCTATGAGAACACAAGAAAGAAAAAGTTTCCCAACAAAACCTACAAATTTTAACGAAAACTCGAAAAATATATAAGTAAAACAAGTGAAGATGTTTTTAATGAGGGACATTGGACTACTTTCATTAAAAAAAAAAAAAAAAAAAAAAAAAAAAAAAAAACTACGCCATATTTTTGCGGCAAATAGCACGTATTTAAAAATAAAATACATATTTAGTTTATTTTTTTCTATTTGTTAGCTTAAAGCGTCACAAACTGGCGAAAATATAAAATAATTTTGAAAGCATGTGATTAAAATAAGACTGCAATTCTAATAAAATTGCATCAAACGGGGTATTCCTATCGTTTCAAATATTTGAATTTTAAAAACGATTCTTTATTTTTGGGATAAGGAAATTGGGTACTACTCTGTTAATCCGTCGACCAATTTCGCCAAATTATACAAATCGCCAAACTAATAGCCAAATTATACATATTGACATAATTTTTATTTTACATAACGAAAAAACAAATAATTAGTAGAATATTAATAAAAATATTATTAAAAAAACTAAATAAAAACCACTTAATCACATTTTAAACACGTGAATCATATTTAATGTCATTGAATGTGACATTCACGATCATCCATTATTGGCATTTAATCTTATAGTTTGGCGATATTTTTTTTGTCGACGGGATAGCCTAGTAGTACCGGATATTGTCTATCAGTATATAACATTTGTGATTTTATGTGGTAATTTTCGAAATGAAATGAACGATAGTAAAATTTTGCATAAAAGGAAAATTACACTGAATAAAATTACGCTGAAAAATATTAAAACACGGTGAATCATAGATATTGTTAAAACGTTGTTGCCAGTCAATAAATAAATTAAAAAAATTATATATTTGTAAGATCACCTTCTTTAAACTATTTATTAATCACATAAAATAAAATAAAATATAAATAAAAACGGGTAAATTCACTGAAATTAAATATGTGGTTTATGTTGCCGTGAATAAAGAGATGAATGAATGAGATTATATTATCAGTATCTACATTTAAATCGCAACGTTTGTTTTAATATTTCTTTTATTAATCATCCATTATCCTTGATCAAAATCATTTGAAAACTATAAGCGTAATATTCCACTTACGTCCCATATGATGAAATAAAATGTGTTGTAATGTCGAATAGCGTGTCAGCATCTGTGTTACATTACCCACTTAAAATCTATTTTTGTTTTTCAGCGTATTTAGTTAAAAAAAATTATCCTTGTATTCTGTTTCAGATTACTAGTCACTCAGCGGACGAAATCTCCTGGGCAATGCTAAGGATACAGGCGTTTAATCGATTTTATTAGCTCACTGGCTATCAAAGCCTGGGAGCTTATGTGCCCGTCTGTTCTGTATGTGCATATGTGCGTAATGCGATGACTCATCATAAAAATATCCAATTCACTTGAAATTTTGGACATATGTATATTCTGATAATGCGCTTTTGGGTGTTTATTGGATAAGTATAAAGAGGGGGAACGCGGGGCTAATGCTTCTCCCCTTAATTGATATAGATGGGTTTTTCATGCAGATTAATCAGTTTTTTTATATAGTAAAGCATATTCGTGATTAGTTTAAGGGTTCAATGATTAAGTAAAAAACGGAGATATGGAGGGAGCTGTTCCCCTCCCCTTAATTTGTTTTCCAAACGGAATTAACCCTTGAAAATATAAGTCTATCATGTACAATTATTATATGTATCCTTTGACCTTAATGCCATCAGTTTAGCTGGGCAATATTCCTTTTGTATTAAAAATATCTCCTATAGAAATAAAAAAATAATAATAATAAATTCTTTTTTCAGCGTCCTCTTTTTAAAAGTGTGTCATTTTTTCTTAGTTTTCAAAATATTTCTAAAACCTATTCATTAATTTATATGAAGTGTTAAAGTTTTACTTCCAGTTCATCAGTTTTTAATACATAAAATATTAAATTTTGCATAAATTTTAAACATATTTTGAAAACTAAGAAAAAAAAGTCATATCTTTTATGAAAAGTTCACTGAAAAACAATGTTAAAAAAATTAATTCGTTGAGGAGGTGTCTTGAATATAAGAATGCATCAAATGACTATAGAATTAATATTATCAAACTGAATTTTGCCGCTGAGTGACTATCACCCTTAACTGTGTCGTCTGATGAAAGCATAATACCGTATTTACTCGTGTATAAGGCGCATTTTTTCTGCGCCTTATACAAGGAATAATTTTTTACTGTTGGATGCACTCGAACTATATACATATGAAACAAGAAATTATTCAAAGAAGATATTAAAACTCGGAAAATGTTACTTAATTGTATTACAGCATATTTATTTCACTCCTTGCAGTTTTTTATACAATAGAGCTAGTAACATTATCTAAACGCTAACTAGCAATTCTCTTTACTGTCACTCATTCCCATTTCCCTTCATTCTCTTACAACCAGAAGTCTAAAAATGCATTTTCGTCTTTTTTTCTGGTCTGGTGTAATGTTTGTTTTGATCTTTTTTTTTTTTTTTTTTTTTTTTTTTACTGAAATTTATTTGGTCATTCTTCATTAGCGTATCAAATTTATGGTGCGCGTTATACACGAGATGTTAAGAAATCGCCATTTTTACTTGTAAAGTAGGCGTGCGCCTTATACACGCGTGCGCCTTATACACGAGTAAATACGGTATGTTGAAATCTCGAGTGATGTGTATGCGTTTTTGTTAAATTACTAACAACAATTCTTTATTGCTTTTTCAGTGTATCTAAGTTTTAAATATCTTAATAAATTGTAGCTTTTCCAAATGGGTGCAAATCTGTTCATTACGGGACCTTAAATGAAGAACCTTTGACATTAATTGCTATTGCTCTTACAACTGAACTCTCTATTCCATGTAAAACAATATTCTTTAAGACCACCATATGCTACTTAAATGTACTCCGTTACTTGAAACTGCTGAACTGAATAAAAAGTCGATAAAAAAAGTTAAGACAAACTGTAGAAATCATTTACAAACATTATTATTTACTCTTAACCATACACATTGATCAATAAATCATCTGAATGACATTTTTCGGAAGAACGTTACCAATTAAAGTCAAGTGTTCAGTTTCTGAATCCCTGACAGAGAAAATTTTCACTCAGTTGTGAAAATTATTATTCATATAATTTTATTTACCAATCAGTATGATTGTGTTAAAATGTAATAGTAATAATATTAATAATAATAATAATAATTATTATTATTATTATTTAAATAATGATAGTCTTCATCACAACAGATTTCTTAGATAATCAAAATCTATGCAGAAATATATATATATGTTACAGGCCAAACCCGATTTTAGGCCAAACTAGTTTATCCTAACGCCCATCGGATAGACTAGTTTTCCTAAACCAAACCGGTCTATCCTAACGCCCATCGGATAAACTAGTTTTTCCTAGACCAAACCGGTCTATCCTAAGGCCCATCGGATAAACTAGTTTTTCCTAGGCCAAACTAGTCTATCCTAAGGCCTATAGGACAATCTAGATTTTCCTAGACCAAACTACTTTGGCCTAACTCTTATAGGATAAACTAGTTTAGCCTGCTGTTTATTGGTCTGAACTAGTTTCTCCTAGGCCGATCTAGTTTATCCTAGGCCAATTTAATTTGGCGTGATTTTATTGAATTCAATGACCGCCTCAGCGCCAACATTCTAGTTTGTCCTAGGCTGATCTAGTTTATCCTAGACCAATGTAATTTTACGCGTTTTTAGCTCATAAGCGTCAAAGCCTGAGAAATAATGGGCTCGCAGGTTCTGTATGTATGAATGTACGTATGTATGTACGAATGTACGTACGTATGTACGTGCGTATGTACGTAACACGATAACTCGTGATAGAAATATCCAATTTGCTTCAAATTTTGGATGTACGTTCATTGATATAAGGTACTTTTCTGATTAATTTTTGGAATTCATTGGATAAGAATAAAGGGAAGTGAAAGGGAAGCTAATCCCCCTCCGTTAATTCAGAGAAACGGATTTTTGATGCAGAATTATCAGTTTTCATTTAAAATTTTAGATATAGGATCATTCTGACTAGGCGCCTCCATGATTAGTTGTGGATGCTTATTGTTTAATTGTAAAAAAAGGGCAATGTAGGTTACCGCCCCCCCCATAATTTAGATAAATGGTTTTTGTCGCAGAATTTACGGATATGCTTCACATTTGTATATAGGTTCTTTCTGATAAGGCGATTCACTGAATAGTTTTGGGTTTTTTATGGTTAAGTATGAAGGGAAAAATGAACGATTACCCTCTTACATAGAAAAAACTAGTTTATCCTGTGGGCATTTAGATAAACAAGTTTGGTGTAGAAAAAACAAATTTATCCAATTAGCATGAGGATAAAATAGTTTGGCCGAGGCTAATCTAATTTAGCTCGCAAACGGGTATGGCCAGTAAAAAACATATCTTTCTCTAGAAAAAGTATAAATGTGTGTCAAGAGTCATTGCTTATAACACCAATACAGAAATTTAACATGTTCACCTTAGAGACATGATGCATTGGACATGGTGTTTGCTTATTCAAGCAAATTATTATTATTTACTTTAATGTTATTTACTTTTGTACAGGCAGAGCTCTGTCTGTACAAAAATCAGTGAAAAAAGACTCAGTCCGGCTCGATCTGGCCCTACTCTATTTCTGCAAAACAATTCAGGTTTTATTTCACATACAATTAAGATTCCTTTAAAAAGTACTGCTTATATACTTATTGGATAAATTTACAATGTATTTTTAAATTACGTTGTGTTCACAGAATGGAAAATACACGATTTATTAATGATTATCTAGATTCTTAGAGTTTCAATATTAAAATTCGGATTCATTAAATAATCAATGTAGTTTAGAACAAAGGAAAAAATATGAGAGTTATAAATATCATAACTTTTGAATCCGTTCAGTAAAAAGTAGATTTGTGAATATATTTCTCTGTCATTCCTTAAGGCTTTTCGCAAATCCGAAAGAGCTACACCCTAACACATTTATGAACTACTTCCTTTTCGGAAATGCATAAAGTTAACAGATTCAGATAATTTATAATCGAATAGCGTAAACCATTTTTTCATAAAAGCGATGTATCTTTGAGAAAATAATAAAGCTACGTTTTGAATCGAATTTCCGGTTAAGACTTCACGAAAAAAAAATTGACGCCGTGACAAGAATAGCTTACATGTCGACAGGTAATTAATTTCTCAAAAATGGAAAAAGCTGTTCGATTGCAAATTTTGTTCAGATTCATTCTGGCTCGAATATGCAATAATAATAATAATAATAATAATAATAATAATAATAATAATAATAATAATAATAATAATAATAATAATAATAATAATAATAATAATAATAAATGCAAGTCAGATCTCAGTTGGCACGAGTGTGCAGAAAAAAAAGCAAACACCATGTCCAATGCATCATGTCTCTAAAGTGAACATGTTAAATTTATGTATTGGTGTTATAAGCATTGACTCTTGACACACATTTATACTTTTTCGAGTGAAAGATATATTTTTTACTGGCCAGACCCGTTTTCGAGCTAAATTAGATTAGCCTCGGCCAAACTATTTTATCCTTATGCCAATTGGATAAACTAGTTTTTTCTACACCAAACTTGTTTATCTAAATGCCCATAGGATAAACTAGTTTTTCTATGTAAGAGGTGTAATTTTTCCCTTCATACTTAACCATTAATCCCCAAAACTATTCAGGGAATCGCCTTATCAGAAAGAACCTATTTACAAATGTGAAGCAAATTCGTAAATTCTGCGTCAAAAAACATTTATCTAAATTATGGGAAGGGGTTAACCTACATTGCCCTTTTTAAACTTAAACAATAAACATCCAGAGCTAATCATGGAGGCGCCTTGTCAGAATGATCCTACATCTAAAATTTTAAATGAAAACTGATAATTCTGCATCAAAAATCCATTTCTCTAAATTAACGGTGGGGGACTAGCCTCCCGTTCGCTCCCCTTTATTCTTATCCAATGAATTCTCAAAATTAATCAGAAAAGTACCTTATGTCAATGACGTGCATCCAAAATTTGAAGCAAATCGGATATTTCTATCACGAGTTATCGCGTTAAGTACATACGCACGTACATACGTACGTGCATTCGTACATACATACGTACATTCATACATACAGAACCTGCAAGCCCATTATTTCTCAGGTTTTGACGCCTGCGAGCTAAAAACACGTAAAATTAAATTGGCCTAGGATAAACTAGATCAGCCTAGGACAAACTAGAGTGTTGGCGCTGTGGCGGTCATTGAATTCAATAAAATCACGCCAATTTGAATTGGCCTAGGATAAACTAGATCGGCCTAGGAGAAACTAGTTCAGACCAATAAACAGCAGGCTAAACTAGTTTATCCTATAAGAGTTAGGCCAAATTAGTTTGGCCTAGGAAAAACTAGATTGTCCTATGGGCCTGAGGATAGACTAGTTTGGCCTAGGAAAAACTAGTTTATCCGATGGGCCTTAGGATAGACCGGTTTGGCCTAGGAAAAACTAGTTTATCCGATGGGCGTTAGGATAGACCGGTTTGGCCTAGGAAAAACTAGTCTATCCGATGGGCGTTAGGATAAACTAGTTTGGCCTAGGCCAATCTAGTTTGGCCTAAAATCGGGTTTGGCTTGTAACATATATATATATCCGTACGTGGAAAAACCAATTTTCTGATGCAAGTACCTGTTGCCAGTTCTTAAATAATTTTTAATAATAAGAATTATTTTCCCAAGTTTTTCAAATCAAAATTCTTAATTCATCTGTATAGTATAATTAATTAGAAATCCAAGTATTCTAAAACACTAATACTAATAAAATTGACTTTTCAATCTCATATTAAGAGTAGTGACGGTATTGCAACGTATACAAATTAAATCTTATATTATAACAAGAGTAAATTTTGTATGTCTGCGTCTATGTTCGTAAGTTGCTTCTTAACCTTCCTACCCTGTTGAAAAAAAGTTACGCTTTACCTGAATGGTCGATTAGACCCAGTTTACTTATATATATTTATTCTAACTCAAAACAAGTATTTTTACCAAGGTTTATTTCATATATTATTCACTATTAGAGATATCGTATTTCACAACCCCCCCACCACACGCACTTTTTACTACACCTTTACTACACCTTTCCCCCTCTTCCTTGCAATGCCTTATTTGTATAAGCACTAACTTGGAAAATAATAATAAAAGACGTATATTGCGAAATTGTTTTATTTCCATTGTTTTTGATACATTCTTTTATGATAAACAAGATTTACAGAGCACATTTACAGGTTACTGGCAAAGAAAAGATATGCATGAAGTACATCCTGTCTGCGTTTTTCGATCTCTCTTTGGAAATTAATAAAAATATATGTATTCTTTCATTTTTGTTTAATCCAGATATCTGCTTCTACTTTCAACTGTATTAATTATTGTCTCGCTCATTTTCAAAACGAAATCACGTATTTGTATAAATAAACAATAATTAGTTATAAAAATATTATCTGATGAAGAGCATGGATAAGGCTTGAAAGTATTAAGATATTTTAAACAAGATGTATACTTTTAAGTACTAATTTCTCTTTGATTATTTTATTCGGTTTTTAAGTAAAACCGTGAACATTTTAAAGTTTATATTATATATTTTATGTCCATAACGATTTTGACTAAATTATATATATTATAATTTTCGGAAACAAGAAGACCATGGGGATATGCCCCATGTTTAGGAACCTTCGATTAGTAGGTCATTGTTAGGTCATTATTATATATAAAATTTCGAGTTAATCGTATATAAAATATGTCTAAAACAATCTTGATTAAATTTTGCAACTAACTATTTTCGTGTGCGAAAAGCTTATTAGGCTAGGTCACGATTCAAAAAAGTTCAATTAGTGGGTCATTTCGGTATCAGGTGTGGTTCATCAGATTCCAAAGGGAATAAAAGTTGAAAGGCATATTTTTTAAAAATGGGATTAAATAAAAACGAGAAGTACTAATATTTAGTCATATTTGGTGATATTTGACAAAATTGGAGAGATTTTTGTGGAAATTGGCTTTAAAAATCTCAAAATAATACTTGGTGTTGAATGAAAAAAAAATCGCCAAATTTAACAGGTTTTTGCCAAATTTTAAGGAGATTTTGTGAAAATTTTGTCTTTTCATAAATTTACAATGATAGCCAATTTAAATGTTTCAACCAAACAGACTTCATAGAACGTTCTTGAGTAGAAATATATTCAAAGAAAGTTGTTTCGCACAACGCATATGAGCTAAAGAAACACAGCTGTCACTTCATCGTGACCTTTTTTATCGTGTTCAACATATGGAAATTTTTAACAACAATTAACTTGGTTTCCGCCACTAGTATAGATTAAATTAAGAGAATTCATGATATAGACAATTTTTACAGTATAGCGTCAGCATATTCTTATTAGAAATTTACTGAAATCGTTTGAAAATTTAAGTGCACTGGCTTTGTGCCATTAAAAATTTAGTATCTCCATTTAAAATACCATGATCACCTAATGCCTTAGAAATTTAATACGATTTTGAATTCACTAAAAAATGATTTAGATATTGTAAAACAGTAAAAAAAAAGAAACGTTAATAATATTAAATAACATTTCTTTTTTCGGCATTGCACTTATAAATATTTCTGTTTGCGGTTAAATCCAGAGTAATATATTAACTGACCCACTACGATAAAAATTTCCCACAAAGTGCAAAAATTCTTTAAAATATGAAATAAATGAATTGAAAAATAAATAAATAAATAAATAAAAATTCTGAACGAAAGTCAAGTAAACTTTATTTCATGGAGAACAAAATTCCCCATATTGAACTGGAAGAATGAAATTGGATTCTTTTTACTAATGTGAAAACAATCTCATCGAATGTTTGAAAATAAATAAATAAAAATAACCCTCTAAAATTCTTATAGAAACTCACTGATTAATCAAAAAATAATTTAAAACAATTTAAGTATGTTATTATCAATGATTTAAAAAGGAATAACCAAAAAATACATTATAAATGCACTTAAATTCCACTTAAAACTTTTCATATTTTCCTCTTTTCTATTTCTCAGTTAAAATTAAAAATCTTTTCGAAAATACCGCAAATTAAACAAATTTAATAACTTGAAATTACCTTTTAAGAAATATCATAGAAATTGTAATAACAAAAATACAATGAGATATGATTTTAACTTCTTTAATTTAAAACACATCAGAAGAAAGCATACTCGACATACTCTCGGCATACTCTTGAGTACAGGTTACGTCGTCATCTTTGATATTTTTGATAGTTTTAAAAAAGAACTTAAAACATAAAAGGAACTTTTCATTGAATTCAATTACACTGCAAACTGAACTAATTAAAAATACATTAAAAAAAGTTTACTTGTTTGAGAAATACTTTAAATATTTCCTTTAGATAATATTTGAGATTATCATTGTTATTTATTTTTTCTTAGCATGTATTTTAAAGAGTAACATTTGTATTTAATTTTACTTTCTTCTATCTTTACAAGAAGAAAGTATTGGATTCATGAAAATTTTCGACTTCCGGTTTTCGACGGATTTATACGTTTTAGAAGGTCTTGAACACGTTTTGACTATTTTTAGAAAATGTCTGTCTGTGAGTCTGTCTGTCTGTTTGTGACAAAAAAACTGTGGGGCTCTATCTCAAGAACTAATGCTCGAAATTTAATAAAATTTTATATTCAGTTAGACCTTGATATGAATTCAGATTCTGGGACCCCTTGATATACATAAACGCTGATTAAGTTTTGGTGTAAATTGACCAGCAGGTGGCGCTGCTATGCCACGTTTTTCATGATTTTCATGATAGCTATATCTCAAAAACTAAGGCACAGAATTTCCCCAAACTTCAGATTCCGCGATACCTTGAAATACATAGCCGCTGATAAGGTTTTGGTGTTAACTGCCCTATAGGTGGCGCTGCTATGCTACATTTTCACGAGTTTTGCGATAGCTATATCTCAAGAACTAATGCAGAGAACTTCACCAAATTTTATATTCTGTTACACTAGAATATATAACATAATTAGACGCTGATTACATTTTGGTATTAACCTTGCAACAAGTGGTGCAGCTATGCTGCATTTTGCACGATTTTTCCGATAGCTATATCTCAACAACCAACGCACAGAATTTCCTCAAACTTCAGATTTTGTTACAAAATGACATATAACATAATTACACGATGATTACGCTTTGTTATAAATCCTTCACCTGATGGTGCTTCTGTGCTACATTTTACACGTTTTTTTAAACTAGCTATATCTCAAGAACTAATGCACAGAATTTCATCAAACTTCAGATTCTTTTACACCACAACATAATTAGACGCTTTTTTACGTTTTGGCATAAATTGTCCAAGATATGGTGTTGCTGTACTACGTTTTGCAAATTTTTTTGTTATAACTATATCTCAAGAACTAATGGACGAAATTCCATCAAATTTCAGATTCTGTTAGGTCTTGACATAAATACAGTGCGCGAAAAAATTATAAGGACACGCGAAAAATCGCCAAATCTAGAAGCCTTGTTATCAGAATCGTATGCAAATTTTTGCAGCAAAAATAGATGTAAAACTAAAATATTTCATGCGTAAAGTAATTAAAATTTTCCATTTTAAATCTTTTAAAATTTAAATTTTGATTTTTGAACTAAAATGAAAACGGAAAAAAGTATAAGGACATTGCTTTTTCTCCAGTAATTATTTAAAAATTTGCATATTTGAAAGCAACAAATGACATTTCCGAGTTAAAAGATTCCTTTGCGAAAAAAATTTCCTACTCGGCGACTTTCAGTGTAAATTTGTAACGATGCCCAAAGGAACTCAACTTTCTGACTCTGAAAAAGGAAAAATTGTTGCTTTTCGAGAATGTGGATTAAGTGGATGGGAAATTTCAAAAAGAATCAAGAGATCTAAAACGGTAGTTTATAATTTTCTAAAAAATCCTGGGATGTATGGTATGAAAAAGCGAACTGGGAGACCCGACATTCTCTCTCGTCGACAAAAAAGAATGATTGTAAGAAGAGCTTGCGAGAAAAAAGAAACCGCAAATGAAGTTAGACAATATTTGAGTTTACCATGCTCAACGAGGACTGTTCAAAATGTTTTGAGTAAACATCCTCAAGTTTCTTATGGGAAATTAGTGTCACGTCCCCCTCTTACAAATCATCATAAGAAAAGAAGAGTTGACTTTGCCAAAAAATACATTTCTCTTGGTCAAAAGTGGGCTGATGTAGTTTTTTCGGACGAAAAAAAGTTCAATCTTGATGGACCTGATGGTTTTCGTTATTTTTGGTATGATTTGCGAAAGACCAAGGAAGTGTTTTCCAGGCGTCAATTTGGTGGTGGCTCAGTTATGGTATGGGGCGGTTTTGCGGCAAATGGAACCACTCCAATTGTATTTATCAATCATAAAATGAATTCGGACAGGTATGTTGATATGTTAGGAGAAAATTTGTTACCTGAAGCGCCACTAATTACTTCAGGGGACTATATTTTTCAGCAAGATAATGCTTCGATACACGTTTCTAAGAGCACAAAACTTTGGTTTGAAGCTAATTCTGTAAAGTTACTTGATTGGCCGGCGAGAAGTCCCGATCTTAATCCAATCGAAAACTTATGGGGACTTCTAGCCCGAGAAGTTTATAAAAATGGCACACAGTATCAATGTAAACAAGATCTTGTCGTCGCTATCAAAGACGCTTGGGAAAAAATATCTGTGGACATTTTAAAAGATCTGTCAGGATCTCTGACCTCTCGGCTTATTCAAGTGATTGAAAAAAAAGGTAATTTTCTTGATTATTGAAATATTTTCAAAGTATTTTGGAACATGTCCTTATAATTTTTTCCGTATTTCCTTTAATGTTAAATTTTGTAAAATCAGTATTTTGAAGCTGTATTATGTTTTTTATCGGGTATAAATGTTATCACAAAATTATGTAGCAGAAGTAAGATGTATAAAAATTTCATTTAGGTGAAATGAAAATAAAGCATATTTTCATGCAATTAAATGTTGTCCTTATACTTTTTTCGCGCACTGTAGATGGTTATTAGGTTTTAGTATAAATTACCCAACATGAGGCACCACCAAGCTCATTTTCTCAGAATATTAATTAAATTTTGCATTTTAGGCTTTTCGGATACCCGAATCTCATTGGCTAGGTCAAATGTTCGAGGAAATTCGATAGTGAGTAACTTTGGGGTCATTTAATTTTCACAAACGAAGAAGATTTTGCGCCTTTTTATGATTAATTATCTCTGCATTTGTTTTTCTTTTATTTCTACATTGCAAAAAATAAATTGTCCAATTTACAGTGCTAGTAATCATTTAATCGGCAATTTTACCATTAAATAACGATAAAAACCATAAAATATACGGCAATATACAGCTATTTAATAATATATGGCATATTTCTGCAATTTCATTTTGTATAATACCGGCACTCAAGCTGAAATATTTTTTTTTTTTTTGTAAAATTAAAAAAATAATATATTTTTTTATTTTGTGTAATCTTTCATTTTAGGTAGGACATAGATACTAATTTTTAAAATGTCAATGAAGTGTGTGTTATTTTACTCAGTTTTTTTTTTTTTTTAAGTTATTATGTATGTCAATATTTTTGAATTCCTACAAATTCATGATAGAAGTTTAAATACATAATGTTTTGCGATTAATTTAGTTCCTGAAGTTATGGAACCAAGGTCAACCAAGCGGGTTGGCCCACAAAATGGCTTAAGAACAGTTATGTAACCAACAATCTTCGCGCCCAATAACTGCTTTGTCACAAGCACTTAAAATGCTACCTCCGAAAAGTCTAATATTAGCTTCTACTACCGCCGTTTATAATTTTTTTTTCTCTTTTTGGGGAACATTTATCTTCAAATGCTTTCGTTTTTTTTTTTCTTTATTGTAAAATTTATTTTCTTTTTATGCCACGCATGATTGAATTTATTTTGCCACTTATGTGATGTCTTCAGACAGAAAAATAAATATTATTCTGATTTCCTGTAGATAAAAGTGGTAGTGACGATTTTAATCTTTAAGGGGTTTCAGGAGTCTTATTTTTTACCTGGTAGTGCAGTTTAGTAACATGTCACATTTTATTTTTTTTTTCTCAGTCCCTAATAAACGTAGAGCCATAAAATTTTTAATTTTGACAATATAATATTTTTTCTACTTAAAATATATATATTTTTTATATTATATTGAAATTTTATTTTATTTTTTAATTTTAATTTTGATAGAATTATTATTTTTTTCAATTATTTACAATAATTATTATTTTAAGAACCCCCCCACCCCCCGCCCCCCAAAAAACCCATTGATAATCATGTAAAACTAATGTATCTTGAACATATACTTCATTTAAAAATTAATTAATTAATTTTATTTAAATTTAAACTGTAAAATTTTGAAAAAACAATCATTTTCTTATTGAAACTAGTCGTTGGGGGCCACCGTAATATTTACCCATCATGGATATGCATAATATAATATATGAAAATAAAGCATATGAAAATTATTTATGCAGTGCATTGCAATTCCAAAACAAAATTTAAACTTATATTTAAATATTGTTAATATACATAGTCATGCTCTATTAATGAATTGCTGCTGAACCAATTGCGACAAATTATATAAAACGCCAAACTACTCAAGTAATACCGAACTGCGCAAAAGAAACATCCTTATAACTCAAAATATAATACTCATATTAACTAACAGATTACTGCATCGGATTAAGCGTCTCGTTTCCAATTAAAATACATCTCAGAATTGAAATTTGAATTAAATACAGGGTCATGAAAAATAAAAGAATATGGTAAACAGGTTTACAAATATCTCGGCAACTAATTATCCGATCGACTTTGTTCTTTATGCAAAATTTGTGTTATTTTACTGGCGTTTATGTCCACTCCGAAAAAAAAATCGAAAGTTTTTATGTGCCTTTCATCAGAACGAATTTTTCGAGAGTCCGAAAAAAATAGTTCCGGATAATCGAGGTTATTGATATTAAATAGGCTTCGTCCCATTCTTACATATTAAGTTCATACAAAATTTCAAGCCTCTATCTCCCTCTCGGGGGATAGAGCGTGTACAGACAGACAGACAGACGGACGGATGGCAAATTTCTTTTTTCTAAAAATATGTTTTTCGGAATCTCCACTATCTAAAACGTGTAAATCCGTCAAAAAAATTTTTTCGATTTTCAAAACGATTGCAAGACTTACCCTATACTACGTATGATGGGTAAGTAAAATGACCATTTTTAAATAATAAATGCAATTGCAATATTAAAATTTGAAATATAAATTATTCATTTACTTAAAATGAAGATATTTACCCAGTTTCATGCAAATTGTTTTATTAGTTTTTAAGAAATGTTGAGCGCCGTCGATGCAAGTCAAGAAATAATTTTAATTTTTTTTTAATCAAAATTAAACATTAACCCTTTCGGGTCGGATTTTTTTTTTTTTTTTTTCAGATTTTAGAAAAAATTTCTTTTACGTTAATAACATTAACCCAAGCTATATAAATAGATTAATTAGTATTTAATGAATATTTCACTGTCGGATCGATAGAGAATGTTATTGTTTTGCGTGCTATTCACCTCATATTTATGTGAAAAAAGACTAAGGAAGAATTTTGGAGACATTTAGAAAATATGGTATTACAATTAGATTTAATTATATTACAAATTTCTAATGCTTTTTGCGCTTTATCATACACGATTCTTTCAGGAAAGTAACTTTAATTTTAAATTTAAAGATTGAATTATCTATATTATAAAGGCCAAATGTATGTGTGCGTAACGCATACGTCATTTTGCGAATAGCAATGCTTTCTCCTGCAATTTCGGTTTTGCAATTTTCGCTGCTGCAAATTTTATACTTTTACTCATAACACATTTTCATCTTTTACACCGTCGTTTATATAAAAAATTTACTTTTAAATGCAATCTGTTTGAAAGCTGTATCACAATTTATTTTTGAAATATTAATTTTTTTGTAGTTTTAATACGAATTTTCTAATCTTGGCAACAAAAATATGCCATTTTCTCTTAAAATTGAAAAAACAAAAAAGAAAAAAAGAAAATTACAATATTATTTTACGAAAATTGTCTGTTATCAAATCAGGTAAATTCCGGCTTTCTACTTCTTTTTTATTAATCAATTAAATGCTTTTTAGTTTATTGCAAACTTACTTTCCAAAGGATATAGATAACTTTATCATAACTGATCTTTATAATATTTTATTGATTACATATGCGATTAAAGTTTAATTTTAATAATTTAGACAACTGAGTTTTATAGAAATAGTATTTTTTTATTTTTAGCTTAAAAGTATTTTTTTAGAGTTAGACTGACCAATATAAGATGCATTTTTTACTGTAGCTAATTTTGTAGCTTTATTATAAATCAATGAAACAGTTCCTTTTTAAACATTTTCTATCGTCGAATTTCGACGGGTTCCACCTCGCATGTTTAAAATCAAAGAAAAACAAACGGCGAGAAGAGAAATAAACAAATAATTATTATTTTTGTTATAATTAAATACTTAAATACAAATGAAGTCATGTAGTAAATCCATAGGCATAATACTAACATCATTATTTTTAAATAGTAGCAAAATAATTTCTTAAAACAAAATAAGATTCTATTAAATTTCATGTACTATTAGTAGTACACCAGACCCGAAAGGGTTAAAAAATAAGTAAAATTTCAATGTAGAGAATTGTAAAAATTATTTTAAACAGAAGATATATTAAGTTGTCTATATCAAAAGCATTACGCATTTATGTCTCATAGTAGCTGAGAAAAAAAATTAAATGTTACTTTTTAAATTTTGGTTTCATATTTTTTTTAAAAAAAATTTAACTTTCAAAACCGGTTTAAACCGGTTCTGAAATTGAAACTATCATTATATAAAAAAATATATGAGCAAAATCGAAAAAGTAAAAACTAGGCCGGTTGTAGACCGTTCTAAGCTAGCCTATGCAAAAAAAAAAAAAAAATCATGTAAAAATATTAAAATTTTAACGAGATATTAGAAAAGAACGCCCCCATAGACTTTACCTTAGCTCTCGGCTTTTACCGCGTGACAAGTGTGTGCTCTTAAGAGCACACACTTGTCACGCGGTAATAGCAGAACGCTAATGATAAGTCTATGGGCGCAATCTTTTCAAATATCTCGCTTAATTTTTAATATTTTTAAATGATTTTTTTTACAGGATAGCTGAGGATGATCCACAATCGGCCTAGTTTTTATTTTTTTAATCTTGGTTTTAGATTAAAAAAGAAAATACTTTAATTTTCAAAACCGGTTTAAACCGGTTCTGAAACTGAAACTATCATAATATAAAAAATATATAACCAAAATCGAAAAAATAAAAACTAGGCCGGTTGTGGATCGTCCTCAACTATCCTATGCAAAAAAAAATCATGTCAAAATATTAAAATTTGAACGAGATATTAGAAAAGAACGCTCACCATAGACTTTACATTAGCGCTCGGCTTTTACCGCTTGACTAGTGTATGCTCTTAATCGAAAGAGTGATAAAAGGAAAGATTCAATTACAAACATTTTATGGAAGGATTAAGAATACTTTTATACCATGCGACAGAAAAATTTCTTCAGCAAGCAATGCTGTCATTGCAAAGTTTGTAATTGAATTGGCATTGATACACTAATTTAAAAAAATCTGTGAAATTACAGTTAATTTATGGGTAATCAATTATCTCAAGTCTTATGTAAAATAACACAGATTAGAGAAACCGAAATTCTGTTAAATAACAGAGACATTATTCAATAAATTTAGAATAGACTCGTTAAATTAATAATAAGCATCGTTAAAAATAATGATAATTTAATTATTATTTTTTTTAATTAGCGAAACAATTAATCTTTACTGAGCTTCAAAGAACTTGAATTTCCCCGAGTAAATTTGAACTGCTACATCATTAAATATTAACACAATTCGTTTGTAGATATCCTCGGGTTTGAACCCAAGACTTCTTCACAGTTAAAGGACACCCTACTAACTGAGATACGGGAGCTATTGCTTTTGAGTACAAAGTATGTATTTTATAATACAACAGGGAAAAATCACCGCTAAATCTGATGAGATTATTTTTCCCTTTCTAAAGTTTGAAAAAACAATCTTTAAACTAAATTTTCTTCTTTAATATTGCTAATAAAATTGCAAAAGAATATTTAAAATGTGTCTTTTGAATTACAAAATTTAACAAAGGTAAAAATATTTTTCAGTAAAGACATGGGAATTCCCACAGGGAATTACATATAATAAAGATTAAATAATAATATAAAGGATAATAAATAAATATATATAATATTATATTATATATCTAATATAATAAAGAATAATATATAATAATATTATATAAAATAATAATTATTAATATATTATTATATGTATAATAGTATATAATAATATAAAGTATAATATATAAATGTAGTATAAATGAAATGTGTGTAAGATGATGGCCGATAATCTCAACAGAATGTATTTAACCAAGGACTTGTGTAAGTTTAAAGAGAGGTTCGGGATTTTTTTCTGTGTTTTTACAGAAATTTTTAACAATGTAAGCTCTGAAATGACACTAAAATCCCTTTATTATATCTTAGTTCTTTAATTAAAATAGTTCTTATAACATTTATATATTCCTTAAATTTAATGCTAAAAATTTAAATACATAATGCTTTATAATTATTTAAGTTCCAAAAGTCATTTATTTGTTTTTAATTTTTTTTTAATTTTTTGCGTAAATACGGGTTAGGTTCCCTTAGAAAGACCCCCACGAAGGGCACTCCCCCCCCTGGTCCTATATCCCATTAGTGTAGATAATCGGACGACAAAAGTAAACCAAACCAAACCAAAAATCATTTAACGAATAAACTTCGCGCTCAGTAAACTGCACTGTCACAAGCACTTAAAATGCTGCTTACAAAAGCGTCTAATATTAGCTTTTACTTCCTGCCGTAGTTTTTTTTTTTTTTTTTTTTTTTTTTTTTTTTTTTTTTTTTGAGAACACTTGTCGTCGAATAACTTTTTCTTCGTATTTTGTATCTTTATTGAATAAATATATTTTCTTTGTATGCCACATGTGATTGAGTTTATCTTACCACTTGTGCGATGTCTTCTAACAAAGAAAATTATTGTTCTGGTTTCTTGTGATTAAAAGTGTAGTGACGACTTCAATTGTTAATTCAAAGAGTGGTAAAACTACTAGATTCAATTTCAAACATTTTATGGAAAGATTAAGATTACGTTCATATCGTTGACAATGGAATTTCTTGGGAGACATTACAAAGTGTGTAGTAACAGTTTATTTATTTATTTATATTTTTTATCTCTTTTTTGAAAACACTTGACTTTGAATATCTTTTGCTTTGTATTTTGTGTCTGTATTAAGAATTTTTTTTTTTTTTTTTATATTCCTCAAGAGATTGAGTTTATCGTACCACTTATGCAATGTCTTCTGACACTGAAATTTATTTATTTATTTATTTTTATTTATTTATTTATTTATTTATTTATTTATTTATTATTTATTTATTCTTTTTTTCAATCAAAAGCGTTAGTGTTGACTTCGATTGCTAATCTAAAGAATGGAAAAAATGATTAGATTTAATTTTAAAAATTTATGGAAAGATTAATATTACTTTTATATTATGCGACTTTGATTTTTTTTTTTTTTTTTTGAATGCGATAGAGTCATAAAGTTTGTAATATATTTGGCATGGTTAGGCTCTAAAATAATATTGTAGACCTTACCTTAGCTCTTTACCTTATTTTACCTTATTTGACCTTACTTTGATTTTACCTTAGCTTTTTAATGAAAATAGTTCTTACAATATTTATATAGTCCATCAATTTCATACTAAAAATTTAAATACATAATATTTTAGGATTACTTAATTCCCGGGAGTTTTTTGACGGATAAATTCCTCACTTAGTAACTGCTCTGTCACGGGCTCTTAACCCATTAGCTACCGAAGTACTTGTAAGTACCATTGCGGAAAATTTAATAAATAAATAATACTGCCCAGTTAAACTGATGGCATTGAGCTCATAGGCTACAATTACTAATTGTACATTAAAGCCTTATACTTTCAAGGGTTAATTCCGTTCGAAAAACAAATGAAGACGGGGAAACAGCTCTCCCCTTTCCTCTTTTTTATACTTAATCATTGAACCTCCTATACTATCAAGGAGACATTCTTTATCATATAAAAAATCTATATCCAAAATTCAGAGCAAATGAGATAATTCTTAATAAAATCCCATTTAGCATTTATGTAATTTAAAAGGAGTTATCCCCCTCTTTTATACTTAACCATTAAATTTCCAAAACTATTCAGAGATTTGAACGAAATCTGAAAATTCTGCTTGAAAAAGCCATTTATATAAATTAAGGGGGGGGGGATTAGAACCCCTGTTCCCCCTATTTATACTTATTCAATGAACACCTAATAACAGTCACGGAATCGCCTCATCAGAATGATCCTAATCTAAATTTTGAACGAAAACTTAATTCTGCATGAAAATCCCATTTATATCAACTAAGGGGAGGGGCATGAGCCCTCCATTACCCCTCTTATACATATCGAATGAACTCCAAAAACTAATCAGGGAAGCGCCTTATCAGGATATACCTATATACAAAATTTCAAGTGAATGGGATATTTTTATCATGAGTTATCGCGTTACGCCCGAACGTACGAACGAACGTACTTACAGAACGGACGGGCACATAAGCTCTCAGGCTATGATAGCCTGTGAGCTAAAAACGTATTTACTCAGTCTATTAATAAGAATTCTTTTTCTTACCACACAGTATACTTTACTCGATCTAATTTAGATAGCATAGAAAAACAGTCGAATTAAAATATTTTAGAAAAGAGTAATTTTCTTTATCATTTTTATGTAATTCATGTATGTATTTTTTTCTTTGAAAAAAAAGTTATATGAAATAGTTTTGACGGTAAAAGCCTTTCCATTTACAGAGAGAATCATAATATATTTAAATGCATTGCTTTTATAAGAATTGTAATAATTTCTAAGAGTATTTTTGGTAAATTAATTTGATTATTTTGTAAATATTTTTTAAAAATATATAAATACCGATATATTTAATCAGTTTTAATGAAAAAACACTTCTAAATTTCACGTTATTATTATTTAAAAATCAGCGTACCTTCATATACTAAAGAAGACAGTTATTGATGTGAATCCATTTCTTCATAATTAATTCGGCAGATAAAGTGTTAAAATGGTACCTCCAAAAACGTCTAATATTATCTTCTATTTCTTTCAGCAGTTTATTTATTTTTTTTTTTTGTCACTTTTTTTAGAACACTTGATTCTGAATGACATTTTCTTCGTATTTTGTTTTTCTTTGTTGAGGAAATACATTTTCTTTGTATACCACACATTGGTGTGTTTATAGGAGCATTTGTGCGATGTCTTCTGGCAGAAAAAAAATATATTGTTCTGATTCCTTGTAATCAGAAATAGTACTGACGACTTTAATCTATAATCGAAAGAGTGGTAAAATAATCAGACTCAATTTCAAATGGTTTCGTTTGGTATATTTTATGACGGCCGATTATTAACACTTGTGATACAGGCCCGAAGGGAGATGCAGTCCGTGGGGGTCTTTCTAAGGGAACTTAATCCGTATTTACGCAAGGAAAGCCAAGGTTCGAAGAAAACCACGGAAAACTCCAACGATAAGGCCGACGGCCGCGATCGAACCCAGCATCTGCGGTCTACCAGTTACGAGGTCAAAACCTCTGAGCCACTGGTGGGGACAAATTCTTTAAGGAGAAATTAAGATTATTTTTATAACATGTGACAAAGAAATTTATTTAGAAAGTGATGGAGTCATATACAACGTTTGTAGTATAAATAGCTCTCATATGCTCTGAAATGGCACTAAAGTCTATTTATTTTAACTTAATTCTTGAATGAAAAGAATACTTATAATACTTATAGATTCCTTTAACTCCATGCTAAAAATTTAAATACATAATGTTTTAGGATTATGTAAGTTCCGGGAGTCATTTAACGGTTTATCTTCGCACTCGGTAACTGCACTGTCACAAGCACTTAAAATGTTACCTACAAAAACGAGCTAAAATTAACTTCTACTTCTTGCTGTAGTTTATTAATATATTTTTTTAAATCTTCCTATATAGAGCACTTCCATTAAAACAACTTTTTCTTTATATTTTTCTTTATTGAGGAAATATATTTTCTCTGTATGCCACACATGATTTAGTTTATCGTACCACTTTTGCGATGTCTTCTGACAGAGAAAATTATTGTTCTGGTTTCTTGTAATCAAAAATGTTAGTGACGACGTCAATTGTTAATCCAAGGAGCAGTAAAAGGAATAGATTCAATTCCAAACACTTCATGCAATTATTAAGATCACTTTTATATCATGCGACAATGAATCTTCTTTAGCAAGCGATGGAATCATTACAAAAATTTGTGGAAGGATTGGCACTGAAAAGCTTTGAAATGATACTAAAGTCTATTTTTTTCACTTTAGTTCTTTAATAAAAATAGTTCTTATAATACTTTAATATTTCTTTGAGTTAATGTAAAAACTTAAATACATAATGTTTTATAATTTTTTAAGTTTCGGAAGTAACTTAATGGAATAACTTTCCATCTACTATCTACACTGTCACAAGTACTTAAAATGCTGCCTCCGTCTAATATTAGCTTCTGCTTCTCCCCATAGTTTTTTATTTTTATTTATTTTTTTAAATATCTCTCTTGAGAACATTTGTATTTTAATAGCTTTTATTTGTTTCTTTATTGAGTAAATATATTTTCTTTGTATGTCACACATGATTGCGTTTATCATACCACTTGTGCGATGCCATCTGCCAGAGAAAATTTTTGGTCTGGTTTCTTGTAATCAAAAGTGTTAGTGACGACGTCTGTTGTTTAGGAGCGGTAAAACGATTAGATTCAATTTCAAGCATTTCGTGGAAAGATTGAGATTACTTTATATCATGCGACAATGAATTTTCTTTATCAAGCGATGAAGTCATTATAATATTTGTATTACGGCATTGATAGGCTCCTAAATATCACTGAAGTCTAATTATTTTACCTTAGTTCTTGAATGAAAATAATTCTTATAATATTTATATATCCCTCCGATTTCATGTTAAAAATTTAAGCACATAATATTTTATGATTATTTATTTTACGGAAGATATTTAACTAATAAACCTGGCTCTCAGTAATTGCACAGTCAGAAGCTCTTAAAATGCTTTCTCCAAAAAAGTCTGGTATTAGCTTCTACTTCTTGTTTTTTTAAATCTCTCTTTCAGAACACTTGTCGTTGAATAACATTTTCTTCGTGATTTGTTTCTTTATCGCAGAAATAAATTTTCTTTGTATATATAGGAAATATATTTTCTTTCTTTAGCGAACGATGGGGTCATTACAAAGTTTCAAGAAAAAATGGCTCTGATAGAAAATGTACTTAAAAAACGAAACTAATGTAAATTTTGGGTTAATAAATCTATAAAATTCTTAGAAATTTTTATGGAGAAAATTTCCCACCCTCTTAAATGTTTAAGTTTTTTAATTGCTCTAATTTATGTTCCATCATGTGCGGAAGACGAAGCCTTGAGAACTTATTGATAGTCATAAGTACAACGCTAGGTTCCAATTGGTTGAATAGATTGAACATAGGTTCCGGGTTCGATTCCCAGATAAGGTACTTTTTAGGTGCGTTCGTAATTATGTAAATACGTAGCACCTATAGTGGTCGTTCAGTCCGTCCGTCTGTCCGTCCGTCTGTCCGCATGTAACAACACAAAAACTACCCAACCGAATCGTTTGAAATTTAAAATACATTATTATTACATAACTTTGTCGAGTCATTTGAAATTTTATGAAAATCGGATGCATATATCAATTACAGGTGCAGTCAAAAGTATTCTATTACATTACGGTCAATGGGGAAAAAAGTTTCAAACGCATTTTAATCGTTTGAAATTTAAAATACGTAATTATTACACAATTTTGTCGAGTTATTTCAAATTTTTTGATAATCGGGTACATAGATCAATTACAGGGGCAATCCAAAGTATTCAATAACATTATGGTCAATGGGAAAAAATGTTTCAAATGCATTTTAATGGTGTTACACTCATTCGAACTTAATAAAATTTATATGCAACTATAAAGTACATATTATAATGCTCATTTTACATAATTTGTGGTGCAAATAAAATTTATTATTGATTTACAAGGCCACAGAAAAGCATTCCATTACATAATGGCATAGGGTGAACGTTGTTTGATGAGCGTTTTAGTTGTAATTCAATATTTACAATTTTATGAGATTGATATATGAGAGTAATATTTTTAAAACTTCGTTATCGTACGAACGCACCTCATTTGCTACACTTCACATGCAATTTCCAACTTGTTCATTCTGTGGGCTGTACGCCTTTTAAACAACTAAAAATTTCAAATATAATGGTTAATAATTTCACAAATAAACATACAGAAAATAATAAACGTAAATTAGAATAAAAATTGAGCCTGCAATAAAATTACTTTCACCACTTAATTTCTAATAAATATATATTTTTAAAACAATGGTCTTTTTTAAAATCAAACTTAGCCGTAAAGCTGTTTCAATCTTTATATAAAAAGGAACTAAGACGAATGGAGTCGTTATAATGAAACTGACATGGAAAGATGAAAATACTATTAAGTGCTGCACTGTAAAACATTTGTGTAACATTACTCCATAAAACTGGTGGCATCCTTGCTGCCTCCAATTTGGTGGAGTATTTTAACCGATATAATCGGTGTAACATTGCAATGTTACACCAGTAATGCATGTTTTTATTACACCATTATGTAAGTGAAAAATTACTCAATGAAGTGTAAATCGTAGCTGCCACCAATTTTATGGAGTAACGTTACCACAAATGTTTTACAGTGTGTGGATTCTTGAGAAAGGGAATTTGATTTTAAAGGATATAGACGGTATCTTTTATAAAATTATCGTCGTATATATATATATATATATATATATTACTACTGAACATCTAAATTGAACATAGAATACATATATATATATATAATTCATTCAGAATTAAATGGTAATATATGACTTTTTTTATAGTAGGTGCAACAATGATAGTACACTCTAAAAAATAAAAGTGTAAATTTGCACACAAAAATGTGTAAATCGATGATACAAAAACGATTTGTTTATATGTGTAAATTTGTGTGTAAATTGCTAAAATACACACCTAATGTGTAAATTTCAAAATACTCATTTCAGTGTGTAATTTGATGATAACACTAAGTGGGTAAAAGTTATAATAATCACTCATGAAATACCCACATTAACGTGTAAATTGCGCAAGATTTCATATATATCTGTGTAATATTCTCACTCATTTATCTGTGTAATCTTCTGTGATTACACTGTTAAATGTGTATTGCGCAAAAAACACACATTATTGTGTTATTGTAATTTACACAGTTCTTTGCGTAATATGCAAAATACGCATATTCGATGGAGGTTCAATAACTATTGTGTCTAGTATATATGAAATATCTGTACTGCAATTGGTTGATGTAGAATATCGAAATATTTATGCTTAGTTTTAGAACCGTAGCGGCAATATTTATACAGTTTTGTAAGGAGGAGTAAAATGGGGGGGAGGTGTAGTGGAAAATTTGATTTTTAGCTTATGGGGCTGGATTTTTGACAGTGGATTTGATAAAAGTACTGTTGTTTGGATTCGGGATCATAGTGATGTACACACTTCTCATCCACTATCACAAGTGTAGCATCATAAGCTCCAAATCAGCCTATCACACTCACTCCCCTCCTCTTAAAAACTCCCCATAAATAGGTTTTTAGAACTTTACCCCTCCCTTTAAAACTATGCTACTATAGTAGCTACGGATCTAAAATTCAGCATATAGCCATTTAAGACATTAGTTTTACATATTCCTCATCAACCATCATAGTACAAATATTACTTCTCTGTTAGTGGGGAAGTATGGGACACTTTGTAAAATTTTCAATTTCTTTCATTATAAAATTGATTCTTCAAATTATGTTTCTATATTGTACAAGGACATTAGAAAGTGTTTCATTTTGTATTCTATAAATCAAAGTTTTTGTATTTGTGTCAAGTAAAGTTGATTTCATTATTTTTGTAAAAAGTGTCCCATTCCTCCCCACTCTCCTTTAAATGTACACATAAAAACTGCTATTTTATTTTCTATATTCTTCCTTGCTTTTTAATTTTATATTTTCCCCTCATTTATATATTATTCAGAACATGCAATTAAAAATTAAGATAACGAGAAATAAATAATTAATTAATGATAGGTTTTAGACTAATCAGATGGAATAATCATAGTTGGTAAACTTGCAATCTACACACTTTTTATTTTCAGAGTTCAGACTCAATTTTTCATTTTTTATTTTTCAGACTCAAGATACAAAGTCAATTATATTGAAGGTACTGTGTTACATACAGTTATAAAAGTAAAATTTAAAATACTATAAAAAAATAGAAAAAAGGTATGTAAAATTCATCTCACATACACACACACATATTACCTGCAAATATTTTAGCTGATTTGTTTATACAGACATAAATCACCAACATTACATGTTGAATTCTTTTCTTTTCATAAATATTCATCATTACAAAGAATTTACCACATAAAATATTATCAGGACTATCAAAAAAGCTGTTGAATCATTAAAGTAACATCTTTTGCATTACATTTATAGTTAGAAATTTGTGTCTTAAAAAAAGAAAAAAAAAATACAAATATATCTTAACATTAATAAAATTAATCCTATCTTCATAAATGAAATTTTCAGATATTCTAATTAAAATTTTAGATATCAAACTAATGTGTATTTTTATTTATCAGCTATAGTAAGAAAGAAAACGAGAAATACTGTGTCTATATCCAAATATCAATTGACTCTTATAAAGTTTCGAAATTAATGCTCGTAGAATTTATTTAATAATTACATTTGTGTCTTAAGTGTATAAAACTCACCCTGCGGGGAATATTTATGTAGAGGGGGGGGGGGAGAGAATGATAAGTTCGATTTTGAATATTCATTATGACACAACTGTTATATTTTTTTATAAACATACAATCATGTGTTTTATGTCATATAAATTCTGTAATAATAGGCAAAATTAGAATGGAAAAATGCATATTTGAAGAAAAAGCCACTACTTTAATCTAAATTTTCTTCAGAATTTTTGATCTGGAGTTATTTTAAATCAACGTATTTGCGCTTTTTTGCAATTTACTTCTGTGTATTTTTACTAAATCTATAATTAACAAAAAAAAAATTATGTGTTCTTTACTATGACTATTTTAGTGGAACATAGTTCTTCCGATGTAATATTTTCAAATTAAAACACAGCTGAAAATTTAATGTAATTAAAATAAAAAATTTAAAAAATTAATTTCTCAAAATTAGGAAATGTAACGTAGAATCTCAAAAGCAACGCTATAGTTTTAATCGATGATAAACTTAGTTAACAGTATAAGTTTCATAATTAAAAAAATAAATAAATAAATAAAACTCAGATGAATTGTTTAACTTATAAATCAGAATATTTAATTTATAGATATGGTATACATTTGTATAATAGTTTATAAATAAACTATAATATCTTTCACACAACCGAACCAAAATTTAACACCTTCCCCCCCCCCCCGATAAAAAAGGATGTTAATGTTTATTTTGCTACTGTTAACATACATTCATAAATTCTTTTTAAGATGAAAATTTTTCAAGAAATAAATGACTTTAGATACAACAGTTGTTATTTTAATAGACATTTATCAGGAGTTATGTAATGTTGACATTTTTTAAGGCAAGTAAATTATACGTGTAAAAAATTCTTATACGTAAAAAACAATCCAACATGTATCATATACATTTATACATAAATGTAAACAAATCAGATAAAATGAATTGGAGGTAATACGGACGTATGACATTACATACCTTATATTTTATAAGAGAATAACTTATTATGTACTATATTTTTCTGAACGAGAGCGCTTGCAATCAGCTGGACCCACCATTAATTTTCAACTTAAACATGATGAAGCCAAGTCAACGAAGATTACGATTTCAGTTTTATATGCTAGATACGCGTCTAACTCGGGGTTGAAGTAGTTCCTGAATACAACCATCAATTGCACTGCGAACTGAAGTTAAACTAAAATTACAAGTTAAACGTTGAAATGGATAAAAGTTTACAAGCTACCAGATGGCTCAAATAATTTAGGGTAAAATCAAGCATACTTATATTTGATGTGCAAAATGTATAAATAACTCAGGATACGAATTTAGAATTATCTTAATTACATGAATTATATTTCATATTACATATTAAATGAATTCGAAATAGTTTTTAGATTTTAGTGAAGATTAAACTACTATCCTTTTAATTAAGGGGGGGGGGGCAGCAGAAAAGAATACCAACAGTACAAAAAATATAATTTAATTTTATGAATAAGCATAAAGTGGGATTATATCTCTATTATAATGCCTCGTTATGAAGTGTTCCTAATGTCGCTTTAAAAATGAAATCTAGCACTATTACTGAAAATTACAAGTAAAATTGTGAAATAGAGCAGTCTGTGCGATGGCTGAAAGAAATTACGATTTAATCAAAACCTAGAATTATACAATGAAGCATTCTTATATTTGATGTACAAATTTTAAAAGGGAATTCGGAAAACGAAATTAAAATTTACTAATTAAATGAATAAAATTTTACGTTATGTGTAACAAAATATTTGTTACATTTGTTACATGTGTCGAGATTAAATTTTTTAAACTATGTACTTTTAAATGTTCACCTGCTGCTGAAACGGGGAGAGTGAGAGAGGTGGTCAGAGTATCTTATAAAAATAAATAAATATATTAATTTATTACTTAAAAATACTGTTACAGCTATACAATGACACCATGTTATTTATGGAATGGGTTTACTAAAATAAAAAGTGTAGCTCTGAATAATATGTAAGCCTCCTATCCCTTTCGTAACGTCTACTTTAAAATTCACGCATTTATAATTTTTTCAACACAATTATTAGTGTAATTTCAGGAGTAATCTATATTTACACATTTTTATGAGTTTATGCACTGATAACAAACTTACAAACTTAATGCCATAAACTAAACACCCATTAAAATAGGTATTTTTTATGACAAGTGGGTGACTTTCGAAATTTACACTCTTACCTATGTGTATATCATTATGTGTAAATTACAATAACGTACCAATTTGTGTAAATTCAGACATTTTTTAGCATTTACACATTTATTTATGTTTTTCAAGTAATAACAAAATACACACTTAGTTTGTTAAGCTAAAATGCACATAAAAACAGGTAAAACTTTGCAAAAAGTGGGTAATTTTCATGTCAGGTGTGTAATTTTAGGAATTTACACACATATATATGTAAATTTGTCTAATTTACACTTATATTTTTTAGAGTGTAGAGGATAACATACAGTAAAACAATTTGAACACAATTATTATTGTAATAAAATAATTATGTTCAAGCAAATGCTGCTAATTAGGAAAGGGAAAGAAAAATTTCTGAGGGTAGCTAAGAGAAATTAGCATTTCTGTTCAAGGAATAGGAAGGAAACATGTGCGATAAAGGTAATCTGATTAAAGAATAAAATAAAATAAAATAAAATAAAAATTCAACTGCACTTTTATTAAAACTGAAATCCTTTGAGAAGTTCGTTAAAATACCAATTGTGCTGATGTAGATAAATATAGCTGACATATATTATAGAGAATATTATTTATATAGGGTGAAATTGGCAATATTCTTTATAGAAGCCATAAAAATAGCAATGTACAATATACATGCTGTGTAAATAATGTTAAATATCATTAAAATGCTGCTTATAATAAAGGAAAAGAAATTAAATGCAATAATTCTGATAAATGTGATAATACTGATTCAAAATATGCATATGCATGCGATATAATTACAGATTTACAAATAACACAATACAAAGATTATGCTGTACACCTCCCCTTCAGAACAGATTAAAGATTTGGCTGTTTGTATTGTTTCTAGTTGGTTGAGTTACTATTAACCATTACGCCTTTTCTTTCTTCTTTCTGTTTTTTACACGAAAATAAAAAGGAAACAGATTTTTTTAAATGTATGTAAAAAGGACATGTTAATAAAATTTCAATTGCAAACTCTTTTGAAATTTATTTTTTTTAATATAAGAATTGACAAAAAATGTAAAATAAATTTGATTCTTTACATTAAAAATACTTTACAAATATGTATTATCAATGTATTTTTGTATATATATATGTATATATATATATATATATATATTTTCACTTGGAATTGTCTGAATAGAAAATTCTTCGGTACCAATATTTTCTTACAGAAAATTTATGATTAAATAAGACAACTTTTTGCGTGTTTCACATACATTTATTTTCTATAAAAAATACTAATATTACTCCTGAAAAATCTCTGAAGCGTACCAATACCGATTAAGTACTATTTATGTAGAAACTCTTACCGACGGTTGCCGAGAAAAAATGAATTACTAATTTCAAAAATTGAATTTCCATGAGCATTTTCTACTTTTGTTTCCAAATTAAACTATCTCTCAGTCCCACTTCCCGATTTTTGTTATTTTTTAGGTTATAAAATAAGAGGATATGTAAGTAGAATATATATCAGAACGCTCTTTTATGAGAAATCTTCAACAAAAAATCGAAATTTTAGCTTACATTTTTTTCTTAACATTGTTAGATATTATACAAAGAAAATATTTGTAAAACTAATTAAATTTGCATAAAATATTTAATCATCACGTTTTATTGTAAAGAGTATTTATAAATTAAATCATACAAAATGCGAAAAGTATATTATCAAAAAATAAAAAAACTCTACCATAAATGATGTAACATAATTTCATATGCATACGTAGCAAAAACTTTAGATACATAAAAGAAATATCTACATATAAATAATGAAATCAGAGGTACTTATTATGTACTTATGAAGCTTCTAAAAATTTTATAAAAATTTAAATTGTTACTGTATAATTATTTAGGTGGAAAAAACTTCATACTATCGTATGTAATCAATGTTAAATCTAATCTAATTAGGATTCGACATATTATTTCAATTATTTGCTTATTATTTTCTTATTGTTTGTTTATTATTTACTTTTAAAGCTTATAAATTATATAAAAACTAAATATTACTATTAAATTTTTCAAGAACAAACGAAATTTATTTTAAATAATAACTTCATACCATCGTATCTAAACAATTTTCAAATATTTGGTTATTGTTTGCTTTTTACATACAATTAATTACTTATTATTTGCTTGTAAATATTCTAAAAATTATGTAAAAATTTAAATGAATATAATAATATTATTTAAAGGAAACAAAGTTAATGTTTAAATTACAACTTAATAACATCTTGTGTAATAATTTTTCAATCTAATTTAATTAGGATGTGACATAATATTTACAATTCTTTATTTATTATTTACTTGCAAAGCTTCTAAAAATTAAATAAAAATTTAAATGATTACTACACAATTATTTAAGAATAAAAAATAATACATAAATAATAACTCCATACTGTCATAATCTAATCTAAATAAGATGTGGCACATGTTTTATAAATATTTACTTATTACTTATTTTTTTATAAATTATATAAAAACCAAAAGATTACTATACAATTATTGAAGAAGAAACGAAATTATTACTTAAATAATAACTTCATACCACCGTGTCTAATCAATTTTCAATCTAATTTAAATAGAATGTGACACAATTTTTACAAATATTTGGTTATTGTTTGCTTTTTACATACAATTATTTACTTATTTGCTTTTAAATATTCTAAAAATTATGTCAAAATTTAAATGAATATTATAATATTATTTAAGGGAAACAAAGTTAATATTTAAATTACAACTTAATAACATCTTGTGTAATAATTTTTCAATTTAATTTAATTAAGATGTGACATAATATTTACAATTCTTTATTTATTATTTATTTGTAAAGCTTCTAAAAATTAAATACAAAATTAAACGATTACTCCGCAATTATTTAAGAATTAAAAAAAAATACATAAATAATTACTCCATACTGTCATAATCTAATCTAAATAACATGTGGCACATGTTTTATAAATATTTACTTATTATTTTTTACTTACAATTATTCTCTTATTATTTGCTTGTGAAGATTCTAAAAATTATATAAAAGTTTACATTGTAACTATACCATCATTTAACAAAAAATTAAAATTAATACTTATAAAATAACTGAATAATATCTTATGTTCTCAATTTTTTATTTAATCTAATTAGGATGTGACATAATATTTACAGTTCTTTATTTATTATTTACTTCTAAAGCTTCTAAAAATTAAATAAAAAATTAAATCATTACAACACAATTATTTAAGAAAAAAATTAATACATAAATAATAAAACTCCATACTGTCATAATCTAATCTAAATAAGATGTGGCATATGTTTTATAAATATTTATTTATTATTTCTTTCTTTCTTACAATTATTCATAATTGCAAGTAAAAAATAAATATTTTTAATTACAATTATTCACTTATTATTTGCTTGTGAAAATTCTAAAAATTATATCAAAAATTTAAATTATAACTATACCATCATTTAAGGAAATTCTTATATAAGTCAATACTTATAAAATAACTTAATAACATCTTATGTAATCAATTTTCAATCTAATCTAATTAGGACGTGACACGTTATTTACAATGTATTTCTTGGAACGTCTCCAGTACAGTCCTTCACTTTTTAAAAGTGAATCTTACTTTAAGTCCTTAAGTTTTATTTTTACATAATGTATATTATGAATTTCCATGCACTTACTAGTCGTAAACAAACTAAAAGTTTTTAGCAAAGATGTCGCTTGAAAAATTTTGGTTTGATGCCACTGGAGAATAGCCAAGGTTTGCAGTGGAAGTGTTTTTTAAAAGCGAAATAGAAAAATAGAGTCTGAAGGATGAGGATTGTAGATGTGGCCATTTGCTTAAGAAAGTGGATTTATATCTTTTTTGTGTGGTAAATATCAATTTAATCGGAATATAAGTATTAGTAGCTATAGTCGGTGACATTCAAATTTTCTATTATTATATTTTTATTTGTTGCTAGTGAAAATATATATCTTGTTTGTTATTTGGAATACTAAACTTATATACATTTAAAGGTAGGTATTAATTTATAAATTACCGCATTCATTCTATAAAATAATATCGAGTAAACAAATGAAATAATAATGAAATGACAGTACTAGTAAAAATATGTATTTTTGTTCTTATTTAGAATGCTAAAATTATATATATTTAATGGTAGATATCATTAATAAATTACCGCATTCATTTCATAAGATAATATGAAATGTACAAATTCAATAATAATGTACGTTTTCAAATTTTTTATTCGAATGAGTAATTTTTATTATCCACCAAATATAATTTTTATTTGGTTTCTGTAACTTTTATTGAATTTAGAATTGATATGCATAGTTTTAGAGATATTCGCAATAAATGTACTGGCTTCCGGGTAATTGTTTTGATTTGGTTTCTGCAAGTTTTATTCATATCTGACTTGGTCAACGAACAGCGAAAGCTGCCATTTTATGTCTAAACTTAGTTCAATCAAAAAATTAAAAATTTGGCTTTGTTAAAAATGCTTAAATATTGTTTTTAACCTTTTCTATATTTGTAAGAATAAACAACTTCTGTGTTTTTGAGCGAACATGTTTTAGTTGTATGTTTGATTGTAGGTATTTGTTAGATGGATTATAGGTATTTTTATTTTACGTCTTCGATTGTCAATTTTTGATAATTGTTACGTGTACTCGTGATAGAAGTAAATAGATACATACATATAGATTTAATACACATTGTATATGATACGTAAATTTAGTTTTCAATCGATGTTTTTAATCGTTTGTCTAATTTAAAATTTATGTGTGTATGTGCGTTCTACGCTTATATATTTATTTATTATTATTACTTTTTTCGTGAAGGAGAGCAGAGGACATAATAATGGAACATTTTATTTCGGAATTTATTGAAACTGCTTTTATAATTATACTTTTATATAAATCACACCTCAGATGATATTAGAATATAACGTATACAAATAGCAATTTCTGACAATATTTAGAATATTCTGATCTTCTATTAAGCTAGATATCCCGTAGACCAGGCCTGTCCAACCTTTCAGTAACAAAGGGCGCATCTTGGCTCTAGGCAGTCAATGAAGAGCGCCATTATTTACATGACTGAAAACATGTGGCAATATTCTCGCATAGTATTAGTGTACACGCACTTCTTAGCATAAGGTTGTTCTTAACTGCTCCGCTCAACAATCGAAAAACGTTTTGACACATTTACGAATTCATTTTCTAACAGAAAGATATAAAAATGGAATGCATGACTATGGAAGCGATTTTGAATGAAAATTATTTTTTTATTTTATGATAATTAAATTACCTATCCAGATCTAAATCACGTGATCCAGATCACGTGATCATCCGCTTTTCGACCGGTTTTTCTGCTTTCGTCGGAAAATGTGCTCAAAAACTCTACTTTGAAGGTTTGTTTTGAAAGATATATAGTGTTTTTAGAAAAACAGAAAATTGAGTGCAATTAGACAGTTTCTGAATAACAACACCTGCTATTTTCATGCATTTCCGAACAAAAATAAATTAAAGCATGTGTCACAAAGTTGCCCTTTTTGATTTAAGAACACCCTTAATGCAAATGTATCGTACAGCGATAAGCAAAAAACGCCTACAGTTCTGCGATTACGTGTACTAAATTTCAAATTATATGTTTTTAATGCGAAGTCTATAAAAAATTTATGGTAAGGCGCCAGAAACTTTGATTGCCGCCTATAATAACAATAATAACAAATAAATGAATATGAAAATCTTAGATATTGATAGGTTTCTTTTAAGATATGAAAATAGGATTTGATTTATTTTGAAGGCGTGGATTAGTTTAGTTTTATGAAAAGTACAAAAACAGACAAGCATTACAGTGACTAAACCATGTGAGTGTTTTCAAAGGGCTCTCATACATGGAAATCCTTCTGAACTACTTATTATTTTTTCTAAGCAAATTTATAGAAAAAAAAAAATTTTTAAATTTCGATAATGAAGAAAGAAAACTAAGCCCTTTTTATCCTTTATATAGAATAGCCAGAAACAAGTTTTAAAAAATATCTGATAAAATATTAAATATTTAAAAAAAAAATCTTTATAATGGAAGTTTACTTCTAAAATATATAATAACAGGAAATCTTCAAAAGGGCGCCAAGAAAATCGTCAAAGGGCGCCATGGCGCCCGCGGGTGCTGCGTTGGACAGCCCTGCCGTAGACATATTTATACATTAAAAATATTACATAGTCTAGGGCAATTGTAAAAATGTATTTTAAAAACTAAATATTATAATATATATATATTTTTTTAATTTTAAGGTCGAAAAAAGAATAAATACATCTAAATGTCATATTAATCTCTAAAATGAATTAAAATTATATAATTATAAGTTTAAACATTTTCAACATTATTATTTTTTTTATAAATATAGAACATACCGAAACTTCTGATATAAGTACAAGATAATGCAATTTTTTCTCTGGAGTACAAATAATGTTTGTCACTAATTTTCAGGGCCACACAAACATATTACATAGCATAATGGTATAGGGTAAAATATTGTTTGGGTCACATTTTAATACTATTAAACTATTTCACATTTTATAAAATTTATATACATTGCTGGGGTTACTAAAGTTACTTCCTGTATAATAGAAAGAAGATAGTATTTACAGAGATACACAAAAGATTTCGGATACTATACTGCATCGGCAGTACTGTTTACTATTACATTAAGATCTGGATATTTTTAAAATTTCTTTATAGTACGAACGCACCACATTTGCTATACTTGAAGTGCAATTTCCAACATTTTTTGTTAATCTGTGAAACATCTTTTTGATTTGTTTTACATTTTCATAAAATTCAAAAGTTTAATATATAATACATGTTTATAAACATATTTTTTTTTTATGTGCTTAGTCAATAGTTTCAAGCATTATAATCGAAGTTTGTTTAGTTGGTAATGTTGAAAAAATTAAATTTAAATTAATTTAACATTAATGTTAATACTTAAAGCATCTCGAAAGTATTATAAATGCATTTTTAAAATATGTAATCTTGTCTTGTAAAAATGTATTGTTTATACCGTGATTAAAATTCATTATCTCGCAGAGAACAGTTCAATGTTTAAAATAAGAAATGAAAAATGTTTCCGCATACTCAATGATATGATAATCCAATAGAATTTTTAAAAATAATCCAGTTTGCTTTATATTACTTCTTTAACTTGTAAAAACTTTAGCATGCAAAATGTTACACATTTTGCATGCTAAAGTTTTTGCAAAATAACTTTTTTTTACAGCAAAATGTTACACATTTTGTATATATCATGAAGCAGCTCGTTAAATTTACCGTTTGTTTAACAATTGTAAGCATTTTACATTTATTAGATTTACATTTAAATTTTATTACATTTTTATTACATTTTCACATACTGTATATAATAATTTATTAGGATTTTTTTTAATAACCCAATACCATTTATATTATTAGCTTTTCGTTGTAATAGCTAAAACATCCAAGATGTTAAAAAAATTATATGGTTCCTTAAACAAATTAGTCTGTTTATGTTTAGTTTATCATTTGAATACATTTCTACATTTGGAAATACCAGTATTTATTTTTATCTCAAAATTTATTTGCTGATATCCAATATTTACATAAAAGTTCAATAGTAAATTCATTAATTCATCTATGTCGAAAATTTAATATTATTATATTCAAATCTGTACTTATGCTACGCAAATTTATTTACGCAAAACGCACAGACAAATCTTTAAAACTTACAGAAACCTTCTTTCGTAATTCAAAAGTTAAATTTAACTCTTTGTTTTTTTGGCTCAGTGCTCGGAAATAACCTAAGAAAACTTTGAGTGGCCTAGATTGGAAACATGCCAGGCGAATTGTTCCAGACTATAGCACAACGAAAAAAGTAACTAATGATACAAGTTCAACGCTACAAAGCACATCACTCCCTTCGAATGTTTAAGATTAAATCGTGTTGTGATTGAAAAAAAAAAAGTGTAATGATAGAAAGCTTCGTGCTTAATGAAGTATAAGCTGTTGTCTTGAGATGTTCTGTGAATGATTTATGTCTCTATCAAAAGTGCACTAGTTTTATATTATCGGAATTAAGCTTTTAAGAGCATTGATATATTTCAACTTTTATCGGGAGATTTTTTTTTCTTTTTTTAAACAATTTGTACTGCAAGTATGTCTTTGTCTTTCCCAGGCTGTCAAGTTTCAAGAGAGTGTTTTGAAATAAAATAAAAGAAAAAAATAAGATTAAATCGTGTTTTGATTGATAAAAATGTGTAATGATCGAAAGCTTAGCTCTTAATGAAGTATAAGCTTTCGTCTCGAGATGTTCTGTGAATGATTTATATCTGTCAAAAGGGCACTAGTTTTACATTATCGGAATTAAGCTTTTAAGAACATTGATATATTTCAACTTTTATCGGGAGTTTTTTTTTCTTTTTTCTTAAACAATTTGTACTGCAAGAGTGTCTTTGTTTTTCCCAGGCTGTCAAGTTTCAAGAGAGTGTTTTGGAATAAAACAAAAGAAAAAATGGCTGTAGGAAATAACTATGATTTAGACAGATGGCTGGAAGAAGCATTGTAATTTTATTTTCCTTTTTTAGTAATGATATAAATGACAAAATAATTGCTACATTGGTTTTATTGTTTGACGCTTAGCGAATAATAATAAAAAAGCTATAATAGAAATATGCTTCTGCTGCATACATTACCATTTACGCTTCTGCATTTCAGTGACCTGTATATTTGTTATAAAGTATACCTGTATATTTGCAATTTAGATAATATATTATTAGATTATTTCTAAGTTCAAATACGCTTTTGTACCATTTATAACTTATAGGGGCTGCTGCACTAAAAACTCCTGAACGCTAAATCCCGTCTTAACATACAACAAAATATAAGAACTAGATTACACATTACCTAATATAATTATTGAAATGCGATTTTATCCACTGGAAAGTATAACTTGGATGTCGAAATTATGCATAAAAAATCCCCCTTAATTTCAGTGTATGCACTAAATTTTTAAATATATAAATTACTTAAAATTTAAGGAGACAATTTCTAAAAACACACATTTTTGTTACTGTTGTCTAGACTGTAAAAAAAGGACAATTTTACGGAAATTGTACTGGTAATTGCGACGTCAGTACAATTCACTGTTTTTTAACGTAAAAAAAAAAATCGGTAAATTTGTGAAAAGTTTCCATTTGATTAAAAAAATTTCTGGCGTTTACGTCATTAAAAAACAGTCACTTGTACTGATTTTCCGATAACCGATAAAATTCTCGTGAAATCTTTTTATTATTATAATTATTGTTATTATTATTTATAGCGTGCGTTTTGTTTGTTAAAACTTTATTTCGATAATTTGATTAGGTAATGAGTAATTGAGCTTTTGAATTTTATTTATAATTTTACTTGCGTTTTAGCGTTTGCTGAGTGAAACAACGTATGCAGCTTATGAAAATACACACACACACACACACACACACACACACATATATATATATATGTGCGTGTGTGTGTGTGTGTGTGTGTGTGTGTGTGTGTGATTTTTTATGCAATGTTTCTTCGTAAGCATGCAGTAATTTTATTTCATTTGTTATTATCATTATTATTTTTTCTACTTAGAAGTATTTAATAAAATTAAACTATCTTGTAATAAGCACAATTTACATAAATATGTTGTTTTTAGTAATGTAAGTTCTTCGTAAGCATGCAGTAATTTTATTTCATTTGTTATTATCATTATTATTTTTTCTACTTAGAAGTATTTAATAAAATTAAACTATCTTGTAATAAGCACAATTTACATAAATATGTTGTTTTTAGTAATGTACAAAGAAAAAAAAAACTTATGAAATTACAATTTATGCATGGTTTCATTTTCTCTCTTTTTTGCATTGTATGTAAAATATAAAAAATAAATAAATAAATAAATAAAAACGAGAAATGCCATTTTTCAAATTGCAAAGTGCCTAAAAAGGAAATTATTAATTTACTTTAAGTAATTAATATCAGGCTATTAATTTATAAAGTTTTACCAGAATTAACTAGAATCGAAAAATATTTTATATAAAAAAAATAAAGTTTGCGATATTTTTTTAATGTAGTATTACATTTGATAAATGTAAAATAAAATACTTTCTCTTAAAAAGATAAATAGCAATTTTAACATTTTTTAAAATAGCATTTTTTGTGAAGATTAAGTAAACTGTGTAAATTTAAGAATGATTAGACTCACTGATAAATTTTCAAGAGTTAATTTATGAGTTTAATTTTGTAAATCATTTTATAATTACTCTAGTTTTAAAAAAATGATGAAGATTTAAAAATATATACTATTTACTAAATAATAATAGGCAATGAACTAAAATTGGATGAGAAATTAAAATATTGTTTATTCTTAAAAATCGGGTAAAATGCCCACATTAATAATTGAAAAGTTCTGCTCTCAAAGCTGGTAGACCGGACATGCCGATTTCGTACCCACTCGCTCCCGTTAATCTGATCGTTCGGAGTTTTTCGTGGTTTTCTTTAAACCTCGGGATTCCTTGAATAAATATAGATTAGGATTCCTTAGAAAAACTCCTACGGATGGTACATCTTTGGGCCTATGTCACTCGTGTATATAATGGGCTGTCGTACATAACATCTAACACCATCGTGTAAAATAATTAAACGCATGTATTTTTAAATATATTTGAAAGCTTCAATTTAATAATAAATGTAAAAAAAAATTGTGCAGCAGTTAGTTATTAATGATTTTTTTTTTTTTTTGTTTCATAAATATCACCACCTAATATTAATAATAAGTTAATAAAAAATGTTAGGCTACAAATTACTAAATTTGATTTCTTAATTACAAAAGCAGCAGGAAACATTAATTTTTTAAATAATTAATATTAAACTATTAATTTACAAATATTAATCAGAATTATCTAAATTCTGATATATTTGGCATAAAAACACTTATGCTAAAACTCTTCAACAAACATCAAATTTTAAATAATTATGCGAAGGAAGAAACTTAAACGCATATAAAATAGTATAAAATAGATAACTTATGTATCGTTTGAAATTTCTATTATTAAAATGTTTAACCGTCATATTACATTTATACCTTTATCCTTTTAGGTTTAAAGGAATTCAACTAGGTTTGAGAACTAGGGTTGAAAATTGAACTAGGTTTAAGATTGATATCTGAAATTTTATGAAAATTTAATTCAATATATAATAGTAGGTAAAACAGAATAAATAATAGCAGGAAAAACTTTTTAACACCTTGAGCAGTCATTGGTGACGAACACTGAACTCTTCGTTTACACAGGCAGTCCGATTACTGACAACCTAAAATGTGATATAAAACTATATATATATAGAACCATTAGACAAATCAACATCAAAATATTGAATAACTCATTAAATAACAAACTATATCAAGCAGAGTGTTGGGAATATCAAAATTGGAAGAAAATTGAAAATGTGGTTTTAGCTCGTTCTAAAGGGCAATGGTAAATAGACATATAAATTGCGATTAATTTCTGATTCGAAATCAGGATAAACCTAAAAATGATTATATATATATATATAAATACTACAGCAGGTCTTCAGAAACCTGCAACAATTTAAACTGTTTTAAAAAGGGGGAGTGGTTAGAATTGCCTGTCCTCCCTCTGATGAGAACAGACCACCTTTTCTTGCCTGAATAGTAAAACCTCCATAATGGACACTGCCGAATAGCGGACACCTCTATTTAACGGACAGTTTTCCAATTCCCACTCCCAAAACCTACATTTTTGTATATTTAACCTCTGAATAACGGACATTCCGAATACCGTACACTTTATTCGTCTATAAAGGATGAAACAGTATGTTTTAAAGAGAAAAAAAGCAAAAAGGCCTCTGAATTTATCAGGACAACGTGTCACAAATTTTGTGGTCAGATAAATGTAGATAAAGAGCTAGGGAAAATCCCCCCCCCCCAAGTTCAGTGCTAAATTCATGATGTTGCCCGGGAGGAATATCTCCCAGAGCATTGAAATGTCACCCAAGAATATTTTGGTATTTTATGCTTTTAAAGGACAAAAAGTGCAATCCTTCCCTTTCCGCCCGGAACTCCACAATGTCCAATAACGTCACATTGAAAAACAAATTACATGTAATCGCAAGCAAAAGTAAACTTTTATAACAGATTATTTCACGAGAATATAAAAAAGAGTGGATAAAAGTTTGCACAAATTTATTTCAATTTTGTTGATTAAAAAATAATTTTAATTTCTGATTAATTCTAATTAATTTAATTGAAGTTTTAGGACACACAAAAGTAAATTAATGAAGCATTAAGCATTTCTTAAGGGTTTTTTAATCTCTGAGGTTTTCCCAATAACGGACACCTCCGGATAGCGGACAATTTCTGCGTTCCCAAGGTGTCCGTTATTTAGAGGTTTTACTGTATTTGGTTTTTGTTATTGAATTGTTTATTGAATTTTTATAGTTAATTGTTTAACGTATAGCTATGCACTCTATTCCTTAAATTTTATACTTGCATTTTTAGGTGCGTTCGTAATTATGTGAATACGTAGCACCTATAGTTGTCGTTCAGTCCGTCCGTCTGTCCGTCCGTCTGTCCGTCCGTCTGTCCGTCCGCATATAACAACGCAAAAACTACTCAACCAAATCGTTTGAAATTTAAAATACATAATAATTACATAATTTTGTCATTTTATTTCAAATTTTATCAAAATTGGATGCATACATAAATTACAGGGCCAATCAAAAGTATTCCGTTACATTATGGACAATGGGTAAAAATGTTTCAAATGCATTTTAATGCTGTTACACTCATTCGAACATAATAAAATTTATGCGCATCTATAAAGTACATATTATAATATACATTTTGCATAGTCTGTGATCCAAATAACATTTGTTATTGATTTACAAGACCACACAAAAGTATTCCATTACATAATGGTATAGGTAGAACGTTGTTTGGTGCACATTTTAATTCTAATTAACTATTTACAATTTTATGAGATTGATATATGAGAGTGGTATTTTTAAAACTTCGTTATTGTACTCCTTTGTTACGCTTCACGTTCAATTTCCAACTTGTTTGTATATGGAATTTATACACACATATATATATATTGTTTTAAGTAATTACTGAAAATTTATTTAAACTTTACTTAATTCTTATTTATTACTGGATTATAATTTTTTAATAATTACTTAAAACATAATGATATTTTTAGCTTCTGTGTCAGTCACCATTGCATTAAATGTGCTAAAATTCAACAAATATACAGAGTTATTTCTTTCAACAATTCCAAAGACAAATACGTGGAAATTGAAGTTTGTGAAAAAAAAAAAAAATAAAATAAAAACACACAAAAAATAAAAAAACAGAACAATGCTTTCAAATGTAGATGAATATTTTCATAAAAATGGTAATATGTAAGAATGAAATTTAAGTTTGATAGTTTTACAAAGAAACATATATGAATAAAAAGACTAAAATTTAATAGTTAAGATATAAATTAGTTAATATTTATATCGTTAAGATATTGTTTAGGCATTCCATTATTAAATGTAGAGCTACACAAGAATTTGGAGGGAAAAAGGGATAAAATATTCGTGTGTTGGTTAACATTTTGACCTCCATTAAGGGGACAGTGGACCTTTATTTGAGCAAAATCGTCTATCGCAAAATCATCGCAAAAAGCTATATTTCTGTGGTATAAAATTACCAAATCTTTAGTTTTTTTTTGTTAAAATATCATTTATGAAGGTTTTAAGACGTAAATAATAAAGGTAAGCGTAATTATATGCTTTAAATCTGTTGTTCTTAAAAGTGATTTTTCAGCATTTTTAGATTTTTGAAATCCTTCTTGTGATGTAATTTTTTATCAATATTTATGAAAATGATAAGGAAGTATCCTGATACTGTTTAGAAAGAAACTGTGTAATCTTTTTAAAATTGGTCATCAGTAAAATTGTCAAATTTAATTTGTTACTTATTAAAAGGCAAAATTTTCATGAAAATCGACATGGAATTTAGAAAAAATCTGTAAAATATTAACTATTCAAGAGATTAAAATATCTTACACAAATTTGTTTATAATAGAGTTTTATGTGATAAAAATGCAAAAGCAAAAAAACATCTTAAAAATTAAAATAAGAGGAGCATTTTAAAATTTCGTTTAAAAATTTTAAGTTTAAGAAAAATTAAAAATTTGTAATAAGATTGAAAAATTTTTTAAAGATGTTCTATATGCTTTTGGTGAAATGTATATATGCACAAAATTTCATATTGCTATGGTGAAAATTGAAAAAAATAATAATATTAACGTCCTCCGTCCCTTTAATCAATATTGACAGGAAGACAGGATAAATTTGACAGCATGTCATAGGTTGGATGTGGTAATGATGTTGATAACTTTATTATCACAATGTGAGATTGAGCAGGCGGACAGCGCTTTTTCATTTACTAAATGCAATATAAAATCATAAATTCAATAGGTGGTGCTACAAAATTAAATCTTAATCCTTCAGCACACGCGCATGCTTCTGTTACTTTCTTACAGGCGTGGAAAAATTTTAACCCCATATTGTCTCACATATTATTTTTGGCTAAAATCTTTTAAAAAATGTATGTTCTCTGTTGTAAAAAAAGCATCAGTAATACGGAAGGAAAGTAGGAAAAAAAAACAAGCAAACAAACTTGGTTTTTTATATTCATTAACAGATTTTATAGTATTTTCAGTAAAAATTCTGATTTTTTTTTTTTTTTTTTTTTTTTTTTTTTTTTTTTTTTTTTAAGAAAATATCCAAAAGATTTGTTTTAAACTTTAAAAGATGTATTATTTTACAAAGATTATGTTAATTATATTTAATGCAATTTTATCAATATATTCAAGTAGCTTCTATGTTGATATTTTATTAAACTCATTTTTATGTGTATTGTACTATAAGAAATAAACGTGTCGAAATAAAATGAAACTACACCCACGGGATTTTTTTAATCCCAAGAGCTATGTTTCTACACTCATAACGAACCAAGAAAAGACATTGTACCATTCACCCTTTTTTTTACCTTGACCTTGAAAGGCAAAAGGCAGGTTAGTTGCGTATTAAAAAAAAAATATATCCTTTTTGAAGAAAAAATATTATTGAGGGAGATTTTATTCCAAGGGCTGACGTGTTAAGCAGTTCACATATGAAGTTTTGACAATGTGAATTGTCAGAATAAATATTTAAATAAGAGTCATTCTACTTTTGAAAAACATACCTTTGTCCTGGACAGATTAAATGAAACTAAATTTTTTATATGTTATAAGGGGCTGTGTAAATACAACGTTATCAACTTTTTGATAATTTTCGACCCTTTCCCTTAATATTTTACGCTATAATCCATCAAATTCCTCCCTCCCCATGAGTAATAATATTGTATCAAAGTGAATTTTTTTTCGTCATTTATTTCTTTTGTTTAGATTTTTGTGATATACAAAACTGATTTTATTTATTTTTCACATGCTTTATTATTCAAATTAAAAGAAATCAGTAAAATATCACTTTATATCAAATAATACAGAAAAGAAATAGTTACTATTTAAAAAGCATTTTACAATAACTTTTTATTACACTGTACATTTAGTAGTAATAAAGCCTTGTCGCACTGACCGTTAACAAAAAAGTTATGAAATTTGTTATTTAAAAAATTTCAAGCTAACTAATTCATGAATTCAAGCAAATGTACAATCACCAGAGCCATTTTAATTTCTTTGAAAAATAAAATAAAATTTGTTATCTAAAAAAAATTCAAGCTAACTAATTCATGATTTCGAGCAAATACAATCATCAGTACAATTTTAATTTCTTTCTTTAGTTGGGAAATATTTCAAGAGTGTAGTCAAATTAAATTTAAAATGTTCTTAAAAATAATTCATTTTTCTTTAACGACTATACAGAATTATTTCTAGGTTCAACATTTAAAAAATGTTTATTGAAGTAAGAAAATTGTAAATTTCAGAATACTCTGGGACTGGAGAATATAACGAATGCTAGTGGTGATTTACCATTTAAATTATTCAAATAGAGCTGGCCAAATTACGAACTTCAGCTTCACACATTAGCTAAAATTATGAAGAAGTAAGAGGGCAAATAAAGCGCATTTGTTGATGAGGTTTATTAATTTATTATTTTCAACTAGAGTTGATTGGATGAAGATGGCGTGGTTTTTCACTTAATCAATTTCAAAACCGCCTGCTGATTTTATTTGTTATTCATTGATTTCTTTTTAAATTTTGCAATTATACCTATGATTTTAAAACTTTTTTCAGTTTACAAATATTACAGAAACATCGAAAATTTTATTTTTGAAAACTGTTTCATTTTTGTTTCTTGGATAAAGATATGAGCAAGATACTCAGCTATATAGGAATAAAATGCCTTCAAGAGTTTTAGTGTAAGCATTAATTAAGATCAAACGTATCTGGGCAAACGCATACGTCATTTTGCGAATGGCAACATTTTGGAATTTGAATTGCAATTTTTACTACTGCGAATTTTTAGACCTCCAAACATGGCACATTTTCAATTTTTACACCGTTCTATAGAGAAAAAAGTGTGCTTTTATATGCAATTTATTTGAAAACTCTATCTTAATTTATTTTTAAGATATTAATTTTTTTGTAGTTTTTAATAACATTTTTCTAATTGTGGCAACAGAAATATTACATTTCTTTAGAAAGCAAAGAAAGAGAAAAAAGTAAAAAAAGCAGACTGCTGTACCTTATGTTGCTATTTTCTCAATAAAAATGAAATTAAAATACGTACTTTGTCTAGAATCTCGTTTATTATAAAACCCGATGAATTTGGGTTTTAATTACAAAATTCCATTTACACTTTAAAGAATAAAAATAGTTTAGAACCTGTTTAAGCTAATAACATCGAGTCTTCAAGTTTTGAATTAAAAGTATTTCAAAATGATCAAATTAAAATGCCATTTAAAAAAAAGGGTTAATACAGATATGAAAGGTGCATAAGTAAATATTGATATGGTATAAATGATGTCGGGTTTAGATTTCATGGGGAAATAATTCTATCATTGAGTCATAGGTATAAATTTTTGCTTTCTTTCATTTTGGAATACTAGCAATAATTCTAGCTTTAATTAATAACTTTATCATAATAACAGATCTTTATTATTTTTTATTGCTTACATGTACGGTTAAAGTATAATTTTAACAATTTCTACAACTGAGTTTTTTAGAAGCAGTATTTTGTTAATTTTAGGTTAAATATCATCGGTTTAAAAGTTAGACATATCAATATATGTTGCATTTTTTATTGTAACTAATTTTGAATGTTAGTTATAAACCAATGGAACAGCTTCTTTTTGAACATTTTCTTTCGTCGAAATTCGACGGGCTCTACCTTGTAAATATAACGGAAAAAATAAAAGCAAATAATGTTTTTTAACTTATTTAGTATTAGGAAATTACAAAAATATGAATGTAACAAATGTTGACAGTTTAATAAAAAACAAATTAATGGTCTAAAACTAGCCGGATATGGCAATCTCAAAACTTTTTCTGTTTCACTCGTGCTAATGTTTCAAAAGTAGCTACCACAATGAAAAAATTAATTGACAATCTGAACTCATCTTGGGGATTATAAAGGCATGGAATTCCGTGCATTAGCCCTTGAAATAGGACTATTGCGACTGTCCAGAAAAATAAACACAAAAGCGCCACTTGTTGGAAGATTTATACCACTGATACAGAAAAAAAAAATACTTGTCAAGCTATAAATAATTCTGAAGTTTGACGAAAACAATTCATGCATTAGTTCTTGAGACAGAGAAATTGCAGGAATTGGAAAATTCCAGCATAGAAGCGACACCTGTCAGGCTATTGACACCAAAAAATAAGCAGAACTAGTTTATATCACGGATTTACTGAATCTGAAGTTTGATGAAAATTCGTGCATTAATTCTTGAGATAGAACTATTGTGAAAATAGTGGAGAATGCAGCATAGCAGCAATGCCTGTTAAGTGATTTACACCAAAATTTAAACAACATCAATGTATTTCAAGGACTAACTGAATCTAAAGTTTGATGGATATCCGTACATTAGTTATTCAGATAGAGTTATTGTGTAAATCGTAACATGAACTAATCCTGAACTATATTCAGGTGTTGAAATTTAAACCTAATCTCCCATCCAGAACACAGCTGAGTTTGCGCTACTTAAGTAGTTCCAACGATTCAGATTTTGAGCTCCAAATTTGTGTTTAAGTCTAAACTTTTGAAAGCCTTTAATGAGATGCAAAAAATAACGGTAAAAAATATTTGTTCGTTATTCCAAAGTCTAAATCCTCTATCGGCATTTTTTTAACATTATCTTTAAAATTTATTTTCAAGAAACTACAGACATAAAGAATAGTTTTTGTAAAAGCCGCAAATAAATGACCAATTTTCCCATTATTTGAAATAATATTTAATTATTTGAAATTTTGAATCCTAAACTTTAATGGCGCTTATCTCCTTCGGAAGATGAACCCTTAGTTTCCTATTTAATACCGTTTGTCTTAATGTGTATTATCACTCGTTAATGTACTGCTCAACAGTTTAGATCCACCCTGTATAGCTGAAACATATATTTTTCTTATTAAAAATCCTCAGAACTTAACGCGTAAGTTATCATTGTTACCATATAAGTGGTATTGACATCATGAACGATATTTATTCAATTGGCATAAAAAACACTAACTTGTCTTTTCTTATTATGCAGACGAAAAAAATGTTAAAAAATTAATTTTTAAGTATAGTGGTGCAAATAGAATATAAATAAGGATTAAAAGCACATACAACATGTCAAAAATTAAAATGAAGCTATATTAGCGAACTGTGTCATGTATTTTTCTTTAAAATAGATAAAAATATTTTTTCTACAGTAAATATACACATATGCACATTACAGTAAATGCATATGCAAAATGTAAATGCATATGCAAAAGAAATACATATTCAAATATACTCGTTATACTTCTGTTAGTGACATATAAATCAAAATAAATTATTTCATGCATACATTAGTTTTCAAGAACTATTTTTAAATATGTTTGTTTGGTACCTTTTTCTAAAAACTTGTTTAATATATATCATCTTAAAATATGTTATGTTGTCAGAAAACATACTATTTGTGAACAATAAGAATCAATTTTCTTTATTGTTTAAAAGAAATAAAATAAAATAAATAGTAAAAAAAACTTTGAAAATCTAAACATTTAAAAAACATATTTTCTTCATTCTTTTACACTCTCCTCCTCTGAGGCTCATAATTTTAGATATTTTTAATGAAACAATCTAGTTACATAATTTTAGAAAGTTTCAACTATTTACCAGAAACTGAAATTTAGAAAACTGTATAAGACATAAAAAAGCACATTTAGATAAAAATTCGAGTATATATACACACATAGATATACGCACACACGCACAGTATATAAAATATATTATTTTAAAACCTCCTGCCACCATATGCCTGAAGGTCCATAATCATTTAGAAACATAATTTTTTAGTCTTATTTTTTAGGTCGATAACTAAAAACATTGCTCTAAAAACATCCTCAGCATTTTGTTTTAGATATTAATAAAACACGATACTTTCAACATTATACAAAAATACTAGATCATAAATATTAATCTAATCATTGAGAGTATTAATCATTGTTAAATGCATTAAAAATCTATTAAATTAGCTGAATTATATTACTTTAAATATTGCTTGTATTGCAGTGATACCTAGAGCTGAGTGAACGTATTAACACGTGTTTAAAAAGACAAATATATATACACATATAGATATACGCACACATCCGCAGTATATAAAATGTAATATTTTAAAACCTCCTTCCACCATATACTTTAAGGTAAATATTCATTTAGAAACATAATCTTTTAGTCTAAATTTGTTTTCCTACAATGCAAAAAGTCATGCAATGCAATCTGTTTCTGGCAATTTTTTTCTCCATATTCTTCTCTTTATAAGCTCAAAATGTCTTGCAATCTACCTGATATAATTTATTCCAATCCAACACAAGATGAAACCGTTGAACTCGACTTCGGTGAGAGCAAACAACCTTTTGTCAGACACCAAACGAAATCTTTTAAGAATATATCATTCATTATTAATCCCCTCTCAGACCTATAATATCAAAAACCTTTAATGACACAAATTAGTTATACAATTCTGGAAAGTTTCAACTGTTTACCTAAATACAATTTTATAAAACTGTACAAAGCATAAAAAAATTCGATAAAAAGTAAAATGCAAATACATATATATATACACACGCACACAACCGCAGTACATAGAAAATATTTAAAATCTTCCATCACCATAATCACTTACAGCTCATATTCAAAATATTAGAATAATTACCTTTTTTTTAGAAATTGAAAATATCGTTTGGTAATTTAATGTCTTTTAATGAAAATATGCAAACGATATTTTTATTAAGAACTTATTGTTGATTAAACTTACTTGTTATCTTAAATTTAATATCATTTTTGAAAAGATTAACTGCAAAAAAAATTATTTTGAAAAGTCAAAATATTAGAATATTTATTCAAGTGGTTCAAAATATTAGAATATTTCACATTAATTCTCCTTTAATTATTACCAATTCTTAACTGGTGGCATCATTGATTAAATTCAGACTATTTTATTTAAAATCAGTATTCTTTTTTGCAGTTTGTTTCTTTTTCGTCTTAAAATGGGCCGTGTGAGTGATATTTCTGAATCTACTAAACTTCGTATGGTTGATTTGTATCGGCACGGTAAAAATCAATGTTTTATAGCGAATTATTTACATTGTTCGCAATCGAGCGTTAGTAAAATACTAACACAATATTCAAAAATTGGAAAATTTCAAAATAATCGCCGAAATGGTGGCCGAAAACCAAAAACATCTGCTAGAGATGACAGGAAACTGAAGCGTATAGTTAAGAAACACCGTTTTAAAAGTGTGCGATTCTTGCACCGAAAATGGAAAGAAGAAGGAGTTGAAGTTTCTACATCGACAACATTAAGACGTCTCCATAAATTTAAATTTGAATCTCGTGTACCGAAAACAAAACCTTTCATGACTGCAAGACAAAAGCGTATAAGATTGAATTGGTGTAAATCAAGACGTTTATGGAGAATGAAGATTGGAAAAATACATTATTTAGTGATGAAAGTATGTTTTGTGTTTCATATGGTAATCAAGGTATTCAAGTTTGGAGAATGAAGCAAGAAGCATTTGATAAAGAATGCCTTAAACGTTCCATAAAATTTGCTGCTAGTGTCATGGTTTGGGGTTGTATGAGTGCAGAAGGACCTGGAAAGTTATGCCTCGTCTACGAAAAGGTTAACTCTCTGATATATCAAGAAATTTTAGAATATTACATGATTCCATCATCAGAAGATTTATTTGAAGATGATTTCATCTTTCAACAAGATTTAGCGTCCCCGCATACCTCGGTGTCACCTAAGAATTGGTTCCGCTAATGCAACATTAAGGTACTTCCTTGGCCACCAAATTCACCAGATCTTAATCCCATCGAAAACTTATGGTGTATAATGAAGAAAAAACTTCAAGAAAATTCTCCTTCAAGTAAAACTGAGTTAGTGGCACGTATAAAGTCTATTTGGGCTAATATTGATAGAAATGTTTGTAAACACCTTGTATATAGTATGCAAGATCGATTGTACGCCGTTATGAAAGCTAAAGGGGATGCTACAAAATATTAACTACCATTTACTTTATATTCATAAGGTAATATTGTTGCGTAAAATAAAATATTCTAATATTTTGAACCAATCTAAATTTTATTATAATATTTTGGTGTGTTTAAGGAAGCTGTATACCTAATTTATTGTGCTGTATTTTATATTTTATAAATGTTAAAATCTTATCTAAACATTCCAGATTTAATTTATAAGAAATTTAATTGCATTTACTTAGTATAAAGAATAAATAAATGACAAATAATTTTTTCTTATTACTTTTTCTCAATTATTCTAACTAGTAGATCGAACCCGGGCTTCCCGGGTTACATAGCAAAGATAAAAAGCATTCTTTTAATTGAAAATTTTAATGAATTTTCTACATGTAATATGCGTTCAAACATGTAATATGTTTTCAAACAAATTCAAAATGTTTTCAATTTTTTTTTTCTTATTTGACCTTGTAAAATTTTAAGTTGTTTGATTACATGATGAATTTGTAATTTTTAATTATTTAATCTGCGTTTTAAACCGTTCTTTTATTTCATTACCCAACCAATTTTAATTTTATAATATGTTCAATAATTATCAGGAACAATATTCATAAATTTATGAGTAAATTATGTATCATTATTTCTTAATGAAGATACGTAATAGAAAAAAAAAAAAGCTTCAAAAATATAAGCTTGCAATAAATGAATCAAATGAGATACAGTTTTCAATCAAATTGCATTTGAAAGTAGATTTCTTTTCCTATATGATGAAATAACAATTTAAAATGCGCGACGTTTAGGCGATTAAAAAATTGCAGTTACAAAAATTGCAAAAATTCCTTTATTCTGAAATGTTGTCATTCGCAAAATAACATCATTACTACACACGGACACATTTGTTTGTTACAATATAAATTTTGCGCATATGAAAAATCCGTACTACTTGATTATCCCATCGACCATTTTTGCCATTAAAAAATCGCCAAACTAATAGCCAAGTTATCAATGTTGACATAATTTTTATTTTAAATAACGGAAAAGCAAATAAATTAGTAAAACATGAATAAAAAATACAAATAAAAAAGTGGTATTAAACACCTCTTGATGACATTTTAAACATGTTTATCGTGTTTAACATCATTGAATATGACATTCACAAATCATCCATTTTTGACATTTAATCTTATAATTTGGCGATAGTTTTTTGGTCGACGGTATAACCAAATAGTACCGAAAAATCATACGTGCATGCTAAAATGTTAAAAGTAAAGAAATGACTGCATGTACATCTTTTTCAAAAAAGTTTGCTTCAAAGTTAACTCTATGAAAAATTTAAAATTCGTTTTATAAATTAAAATACACAACACAAATTAAAAGAATAAACTTTGCACTCCGTCACTTCAACGTGCAAAGAAGATGCCGTACTTTCCGTGAAATACGCAAACCTTGATTTTTACAAATCATGCCAAACCAAATTTTCAATTACATTTTAAACATTGGATATTGGCGAATTATGAAATCTCATTTCGTCTCTTACATCGTTCGTTTTCTATTTCAGATCAATTTTCTATGTGAAAATGTACTTTTTTTTCTTTTCTGAAAAAGAGCTAAAAAATCGTCTGTGCTAGCAGGTTTAACTGAAATTTATAAAAAATTACATTAAGCGAATAATGTTATTTTAATGTAATTACAACTGAATGTCTTAAACAATTGGATAAAAATTTGGGGAACCTGACATTACTTTAAACATGGAATTATTGCCAAGATCGTCTTTGTTTGCTTGCTATCTCGGTGAAAAAAATTCAAACCGCAGGGAAAAAGAAATTACATTGAGCAGGTCCTTTGACATCAGCCGTGCGTTTTTTCTCTAAATAAAAATGATCTACTTAAATTTAAGCATTATAAATTAGCATTTTATTTTATTATAAACTAAAAACTATAGTACTAAAAGTTTCCACAAACTTGTCATTGAAAGTTTCTTTCTTTTTAGCGAAAACACGTGGTTGTGTTTGGGCTTAATTTAGCAGATTTCAGGGTTACATTTTTTGCACCACTCCCAGCCACCATAAGTCCTCCCTATATCTTCTTTCTACTTTATGGCTATTTTTCCTTTACTTTGCTCAGAAATGGAGTACTCAAGTTGCCATCTCCAGACAAATTAAATTAAAAACTACAAAAAAATTAATATCTCAAAAACAAATTAAGATACAGTTTTCAAACAAATTGCATTTAAAAGTACATATTTTTCCCTACACAACGGTGTAAAGATTGAAAATGTGCGATTTCTAGGAGTTAAAAAATTTTCAGTAATGAAAATTGCAAAAGTGAAATTTCACCAGAAAGCGTTGCCATTCGAAAAATGACGTATGCGTTACGCACAGATACGTTTGGCCTTTATAATATAGATATTTTGAATATGAGCTGTAGGTCCATAATCACCTAGAAACGTAATCTTTCAGCTCTATTCTAAAATCTCAAAAATGTGAACTATTTTATGTTGCATGTGACCTTAATTTGTTTTCATAGAATGCAAAAAGTGAAAGATCCGTTTAGGGCACTTTTATTTTTTTTTCTCCATATTCTTTTCTTTACATTTTAAAAATGTCTTGCAATCTTCCTGCTATGATTTATTGTAACCCAACACCGTTGAACATAACTGATGATAAAACCGTTGAACTAGACTTGTTGCGTCTGACAACCTTCTGTCAGACGCAAAACGAGATTCATTATTTTGCTTCCCGTCCCCCTGAGACGGATAATTTTATATATTTGTAATAAAACAAGTTAGATGCTCATTTTTGGAAAGTTTAAATTTTTTTGCCTACAATAGATCTTTAGAAAGCTCTACAAAACCAGAAAAAAAACATTTCAGTGAAAAGACTAATATACATATACGCACACATCCACAGTACATAAAACATATTATTTTAAAACCTTTTACCATCTTAATCTTTGAGGTCTATAATGATTTAAAAACATATTATGTTAGCTTTATTTTATTTTATTTTATTTTTTTTTTTTGGTCGATAACTAAAAAAAATCTAAACCAGTTTATGCTGCATGTATTCTTAATATGTTTCTAAATAATGCAAAAATTGAAGGATCTGTTTTTTATGTGATTTTTTCTCCCTATTATTCTTTTTAGGCACGCCACACACTAAGGACACATGCGTCAAAAATCGTGCAACATGACGCAGTCAAACTGGTTTTTATTTTGTTATCAGGATGAAATTGTCGCATGTCTCATGTTTTTTCGCTCAATGTCTCACAGGTGTGTGGCGTGCCTTACAGGCTCAAAATGTCTTGCAATCTATACCTGCTATGATTTATTCTAATCCAACACAGGATGAAATCGTTGAACTAGACTTGCATACTTGAACTAAAATACATTAAAAATCCATTAAATCAGCTGAATTATATTATTTTAAATATTGCTTGTATTGCAGTGAAACCTGGAGTTTAATGACTGTATTAACACGGGTTTGTCACTGACAGGCTTAGATAAAAAGACAAATATAGGTATACGCACACACCCGCAGTATATAAAATGTATTATTTAAAAACCTCCTGCCACCATATACCTTAAGACAGAGGTGCACAACCTGTGGCCCGCGGGCCACAACGATACCACTATTTTCATGCAGATTTAATTTCTTATAACAATGACAGAAACTTTGCTATTAAATAAATCAAACGTCATTTTTCAAATATTCTGGTGGTAAACAATTTTCTTGCAAAAAGGTTGTGCATCACTGCCTTAAGGTAAATATTCATTTAGAAACACAATCTTTTACTCGAAATTTGTTTTCAAATAATTCAAAAAATGAAGGATTTGTTTTTTTTATAATGATTTTTTCTCCATATTCTTCTCTTTACATGCTCAAAATGTCTTGCAATCTACCTGCTATGATTTATCCAACACAGGTTAAAACCGTTCAACTAGACATTTAGATAAAAAGACAAATATACATACACATACGCATACACCCGCAGCATATAAAATATATTATTTTAAAACCTCCTGCCACCATAAATTTTAAGGTCCATAATCATTTAGAAACATAATCATTTAGTCTATTTTTAAGGTTGAAAGCTAAAAGAAAAAATATTTCTTGTTGCATATAGTCTTAATTTGTTTTCATACAATGCAAAAGGTGAACGTTCTGTTTCGGGCACTCTTATTTTTTTTCTCCATATTCTTCTCTTTACAGGCTCAAAATGTCTTGCAATCTACCTGCTATGATTTATTCCAACCCAACGCAGGATGAAACCGTTGAACTAGACTTCGGCGAGTGTAAACAACCTTCTGTTAGACGCAAAACGAGACTCAAGAGAGAAGAAAATGAAAGTTTTTCAAAATGGTCTGTGTTGCCAGATATTTTACTGGAAGATATATTTTCAAGATTGACGATAAAGGAGCGATATTATGCTTCTCAGGTATTTGGAATTGTAATGTAAGCTCTCTCATTTTTATGAGTTACATGGGAGATATAAAAATCCATGAATCCTGGAGTCGTAAAAATAAACGTAAATATTTTATACATTTTTTAAACGATTCAAACTAAATAAAAGCTTTGCAACGCAAATATGTTTTATAAAATATAATGTATTTTATGATAATTATTTCATTTTTCTTTAATTTATAAATCAATTTTATACGAATACCCAATAATTACTTTTTTAATCAAAAAAATATTTTTGAAGCAAAATTAATGAGGCATTCTGGTGTTAACATAATAATTATTTTACTTTTTTAAATGCAGAAATTTTATGCACTGTCGAAAAATGCACTTTTATTTCTTTTCCATCTATTTTAGCTTTGCTGTATGAAATCGTATTACTACAATATATTTTGCTTTCTTTTATTTTTATGGTTTATTTTTAAGAAGCCGTTTACTTTTGGAATATTTTGTTTATTTTTTTTCATATGCTTCAAATGGTAAACTCTCTGGTTTTCAATGTTCAAATAACAATGAATTTTGAGAAAAAAAAATTGCATATTTTATTTTTTATTGCATTTAAAAAAAACTTTACTATACTTTTAAATATTAATCATTTAGCCCAATATTTTTATTTATGTATTTATTTATTTATAAAGATTTTTAAATGTGTATTATGCAACACTGAGCATGGAATTTTAAATAAATCCAATATTACAATTAATATAGTTTTTTTACTGGTATATATATATATATATATATATATATATATATATATATATATATACATTAATTATATATATATATATATAATTCTGTTCTAAACCACACCATTTAACAAAAATACTCCATCGTAGATTTAGCATGTGTGGTCTACAAGGTGGTAAAGCATCAAATAAAATTCCTTTAGCATATTTCCCACTTAAATTAGATAGAAGTGCCGTACATTTTTAGGCTCTTTTATTCGAGTTTCACATCACAGTAAAACAGTTCCATGCTGGTTTAAACTTGGTACCACTACAGGATACAGACATAAAAAATAGAATAATATTATCGCCATAGAGATTTCCCATTGCGTCAGATTTCACCAAGTGACACTTAAAATATAAAGACACACTCAAAAATTAAAATAAAATTGAACTGAATTCCGAAACCAACATAATCTTTATATAAGTTATCAGCGCGGTAAAAAAGGGATTTCACGTCAAATTTCTAATTTACCAATTAAAATTTGAGAATTTAATTTTAACCAATGAAATTTAACCCGCTGACACAAACAGAAAGGTAGGTAGTTCTCTTTCACGGCCGTGCATAAGAAGTTGGGATCTCGATTTAAACAAAACTACTGAAGGGGAATTCTAGTTAATAGAACAATTTCAGAAAAGAAGCAATTAGATATTATGCAACTGATACAAAATGAATTTTATTTAAGTATTGGGATTTTTTTAAAGAAAATAATTTTTTTGAAAGATTAATGTTTTTTAGAATAAAACAAAATAAAAAGGGTTGATTAAAGGTATGATTTTAAAGATAATATATTAAGATATTATAAAAAGAAAGGAAAAACTCCAGTGTTAAAAGTATTTGAAAGTAATTAACTTAGGATTAAGGAAAAAATAATAATGTTACATATATAGTAAAAAATGTTGAAATCTAACACATCTGCATATATTTTTATTTGAAAAAATTAAAAAGTCAAAAAACTTTGAAAGCTAATAAGAGACGCAGGGCTATCACAATTATAATAATACTTACACCGAAGAAAATTCTTACTATATATGTAAAAAAAGCATTTTTATAATAGGAAAGTGACGGAAATATGGACATGGAAAAATGTCCTTTTAAGTTTTAATCTGTATTATAATTACATTGGTGTATTAATAGAATTCGTAAGATCTTGCGATAAATTGCCTTATGGCGGGGCCATCGCGGAACAACTTTCTTGTCTTACCTATGTAAGAGAAGTTTCGCGACGGCTCCGTTTGTGGATTTAAATGAACAAAACATTTACAATTAAGCACACTTTAATTTAGTATTAAAAAAAGAGAAAATAGACTTTTTGTCCAATTTTGATGTAAACTGTTTCCTTGAATGTATTAAATGATAGACGAGTAATAATACATATGATTACATGTTCAAATTTATACATATATATTTACATTTATGTGAGTATTAAGATATGCGTCAATTTATGCATAAATATATCTTACAATATACATCTGTACACATACAAATAATATTCAGTGTAATTTAAATTTGCCTGAAGTTTCTGAAAATCACGTATGAGTGAAATTAAACAATTAGCTATGTAAAACACGGAAACTATTGTTCATAACTATTGTAATAACAAAAAAATATTTGTAACAGATTCAAACAAGAATATATTGCTAACATTTAATAAGAATTTTTAAATCATATAGCATATAACATTTAAGAAGAAATTTTAATGTATGTAGTATAATTTCTGCATGTATCGAAATATTTACAACAAAATTTGTTACACGGAAAGTCTTAAATTCAATAGCATAAAACATTGTAATTTTTTTTCTTATCGCTCTGTTACATGAATGATATTTGTAATAAAGTCCTGTACTTAAGTTTGCATTCAATGTTTTTTATCTTTAGTATTCTCTCTATCCATCAATATCTATAACTGTTTCTATAGATCTATTATTCTTCGATAAATTTGATCCTTCTTTAGTAAGAATGACATCCCAAATGTACGATAAGACTCGCGTTAATATTTGTTTCAGGATGATATCATGTAAGATATTTCTCATGTTGTACGAATGTGTCGGTGAGAAAAATTATTCAAATAAAATATCAGAATATTGAAAAAATATTTAATATTCTCAACTGCATGCTACGCATGATTTTCATTTGAAAGGATGAGCATATTTATTGCAGAATATTTTCCTGATAATAAAGAATATGTACGAAGCAGCATAAGATAATATCACATTCTGAACTGTTAAAGGCCAATTTTTTATTTATTTAAAACTGCATTACTCGTTATATAACCATACCACAAACGTCTACTGTTCCATGTAATATGATGCATACAAAAACTTTATTTACACACCTATTAGAAAATAATTTTAGAGGCAAAAAGTTATTTTCAGAGAAATAAGAAATTCTTAATGATCTCCTTTCAGCTAGAGAAAACAAGAAGTCGTCCTTAACTTTATGTTTCATTTTTACAGAAGCTTGTAATCTACTGTTAAATGTCAGTTTAAAATATTACCAATTATTTGAAGTAACGAAACTCCCCAGGTTAACAAAATGCAGCTTCAAGTTATGTGATGTTATGTACAGGAAGCTTTTTATTATCGTTGAATACAAATTTAAGTACGATAACAACATTCAGGGATTTTGTCAGAATTGGTCAACACGTAATTGAAATAATTGTCGTCAAATACCTGTTGTATTCAACTCTCTTTTGTAGTTTTTGTTTTTACTTTTTTAATGTTTTAACATAAAATAATAAATTTTCGCTCAATGTAACATTTTTTTAAAATAATTCTTCCCCCATCGAAAATAACGCATAATAACAAAAATACTTAAATAAAACGTAAGAAAAATACCATATAATTTAATATTATAAAAGAATTTTCGTTACTACTTGATTATCTCAATGATAATTTTCTCCAAATTATGTAAATCTCTAAAAAACTCGCCAAAGAATACAAACTGGCATATTTTAATTTTAATTAAAGGGATTGTATGTTTTGAACACGTAGAAAAAGCAAAAAAAATATCACTATGTTCCAAGTTTCGAAACTTGTGTAATAAGTCAAAAATAAAATCAAACTTTATTTAAATACCAAGCTCATATTTAAATTCATGTTTTATAAAAGTTATATGCTTGTAAATTGATAAATAAATATTCAAATGATAAGTTTAAAAATATATGTGATACTAAAAGAAAAAATGTAACACGCCTTGCGCGCATGATAAATTAAAAAAAAAAAAATATGCATAGAAAGAGGGATTTTTGGTGAAAATAAATACACAATATTGTCATTTTTAGACTAAAACAAGAATATTTGTAAAATATAGTAACTAAATTAAAAAAATAACTTAATAATTAAAAATAATTATTAATTTAGATTTTCATTTATTTAAAATTATTTTCTGAGCGCAATACAAAAAATAAAATAAAATCTTAATTTTTCTGGTTCTAAATTGTAGCTAATACAGAAATGACTACACGTTAAAAAATTATTATTCATTTAATATTTTAATTAATTCATTTCATAATAATTTTATGGTTAAAATTTAATTTGCTTAGTTTTTTACTAACATTGTACGCACAGCAAAATTTATCATTTTAAGTAAACGTGACTCAATCATTTATTATCATATTTCACATGATATATATATCCTTAATGAAACGGCAATAATTAGTAAACTATTAATATTTTTTTTAATGTGGTTTTTTGAACATTGTTTAGAAATGATTATGGAATCAAAATACGTATCTAGAATACGTGTAAAATTCGAAAATTTTGAAGATTTAAATGTATCCTAACCCCTTAATTAAAGAATAAATAAATTATGAAAACATCAATAAAAATTCCAATAAAACGCCAAATTAAAATCACTAGATGATGTAAGAGACACATGCAACGCGTTTAATGTCAAATGATTGCGACATTTACACTATCATAGGCATTAAATCTTATAGTCTAGTGATAGCTTTTTAGTCGATGGGATAATCAAGTACTATCGAATTTTTAAAATGCAGTTTCAATTTTATTCTCCTTAAATGAATGAATTAGGAATTATTAAATGAATAAAATTGCGTATTTAAAAATTTTATAAGTACTTCGAAATTTTAAACATGTTCTTATTAAACCTCTTCTTCCTCGTTTTAGGTATGCACTAACTGGAACCGGATTTTCTATTCAAAAAGAGTTTGGAATACATTCATTCTTGAAGACAGAACACTGACAAGAAGGAAGTTTAATTATTACATGGGTGACCAATTTGTACTCGATCATCATCGAACACAACTATGTTTACATAAATTTGCGAGAGGAATTCGCAATATCATAATTAAACCAATGGACAATTTCTACAATTTATATGAGTTTATGACAATTCTTTCCTATTTTTGTGAAAACTACGAACAATTGAATCTCATAAAGACATTGGATTTTACATTCAGTTGCGAATTGTCACCTGAAATTACGCATGGATACGGGGATAAGATATTCGGCACAGGTGGCAAACTATTACAAGCTTTGAAAAGACTCATGGACAATTTAGCCGGTCTAAAACATTTGTCCTTAAGAGACTTGCTATTGGAAAAGGTAAGCTATTCTAATTATTTTTAAAATTAAAGTGAATACGTTGCAATATTCGCGATTTTTTTTCTTTGCAATCGAAATATTTTGTTGAAATACTGTTTTTAAATTTCACAATTTTATATTAGTATAAAAAAATAAAAGGAATTATGGATGCAAATGCAATGTAATATTGAAATTGAAAAAATATCCCTAATAAGCTTACTTTATATATGTATTTTTAAAACATTTTGTGAAACAAATAATTGACACTCATTTGTTCAACTGTAACAGGATATTAATTTTTTATATTCATTTTTTTATATATTTTTTATATTTTTTATTTTTTTACTTTTAATTAAAAATTACTGTATAGTTATCAGTACAATAAGCACCGTATGTACGCGAATTGTATGTATAGCAATGTACAATATAATCATTGTTTACTGATTTTTTTTCTATACTTTGAAATAGCTACATAATTTTAAAAAAAAGATTCCACCTTTAGGAATAAAGAAGATTAATTTATGGAAAAAACATTCAGAAATGTTTTATCTTTTGTTTAATAATATAAAAAAAAATATGTATAGCAAATTATACTGTTTTTGAAATATGTGTGGAGTACAATGATCTTGACTGATATGTTTATATCGGCCTGGAATGTTTAATATACGTACTTAGAAGATGTTCGAATTATTTTTCCTAGTGTGCAAGTACATTTAATGAAACTTCCATTTAACCAGAAAGTATTAAAATTCACAATATGTTGCAAACTAATAAATTTCAGTAAATACAGATTCATTTCAGTCATAATTAAATAAACAGTACCTATTAAATTAAAAATTTTAGTATTTTAAAATGAACTTTTTTACGAACACTTAACTACATGAATAAAAAATAATACATAATTGCATTTCACACAAATGTTTTAAGTATATAATTGAAAAAATCATAATAAATATTTCGTTCCGCCATTTATTTTTTTCATATTTTTAGAAGATTTCAATGGAAATTAAGATTTTATAAGATTTTTTTTTTATAAGTGCACTTACGGGGACATAAGAAATTCATTTTAATTTTTAAAAAATGCATCACTCCCATAATTAAAAAAAAAAATAAAGAATATATTTGATTTAAGCTAAAATATTCTTTACGATATTTTTAATCTACATTGTACACAAGATGAATATTTTTTCTATATATTTAAGAATGCAAGAAAACATTTAACTAAAATAATTAAATTGATACATTCAAGATTAACAAACCAATTGAAATTTCAATATTATTGTAATTATAATTATATTGTTGTTATTAAATCTGAAAATGTCATTAATACATTTTTTTCATCGTTCAAAACATATCCGTATCCCAAATGTTTTATTTCTTTCTTATGATAAATATCCTAATGTTTTGTACAAAGACATGATATGTTAATTATAAAAATAAGTTTTGTTTCATTTCTGCAGAAAAAGAAAAACATTCCGTTAAGTTTAGATCGCAAAAGATGAAATATCGAGGTACGTTTACTTTGACATAGAAACCTGTCGCTTGTTTTTCATTTTCTAATTCGTTTTTAAAACGCTATATTAATCGTGTTTAATGCGGCTGTCGATAACCTGACGGAATTGTTATTAAGGCCGATCGGTAACTTACATATTGTTGAATAGGTTTGTAACATTGATGAAACTTTATTTATGCACTGTAAAAAAAAAGGGTCGATCTACTAAAAAAACTTTAGTGATCCTTGTAATTACTAAAAAATTTTTAGTAATCTTAGTCGGTTACAAAAAAATCTGTAAGAATTACTAGAAAAAAGTTAGCAACGAATAGAGTTAATCGTTTTATATTTTTAATAGCTCTTACTAAAACTTAGTTGGTGTGGCCTGGATAGCATAGTGGTTATAGTAACGGACTCCAGGCTAAAAGGTCCCGGGTTCGAAACTTGCCACCGCCAAATACGCCCCGAATGTATGTAGTGTCTCGTTAATAAAGGGATTATGAGAATCCTGTCGGAGCGGTTAGGAATGCTTGGTGCTGCCATCTATTGCGCTTTTACCGAAAAACTTCCGCTTTAGAAGTTTGGATGCAGCTCGAAGGAAGCTCCTGCCTTTCGGATGCACGTGATGGTTGTTAAAAATAATTTTGGAGCTATTACTAAAATTTTCTTGGTGGCTCATACTAAAAATTTTTAAGTTAGTTATACAAAAAATTCTTTTGTTCAGTTTACAAAAGAAATACTTGTTTCACTTGCAAAAAAAAAAGTTTGTAATGGTTACTAAAAAATTCTGTGGAATACAAATTTACTAAGAAATTTTTAGTAACCTCTTGAATTTTTTTTACAGTGTGGAACTATTTCAAGAGATGATATGAATATTTTATTTTATTTTATTTTTTATTTATTTATTTGTTTATTTCTGCATGCTTTAATGCTTTAATTCGGGATTTTCCGGAGATTGGCGGTAATAGTTATTTTACGATTTTTAATGAAAACTTTTAAAAAAAAAGTTTAAATAATTTTTTAGCCTAGGTTCATACGGCTCCTGGAATTTTGCACCCAGAAAATTATCCGGCATCAGTATTTTTTCAAAGAGAATCTCTGCTTAAAGAAAAGCGAAATTTTTTATTTTTAACCTCGATTTATTTTTTTTTAATAAAAAAAATAATGGTAACCCTCCTGGTAAATTCCCTTATCCGTACGGACCTTGTTTATCTCTTAAACAGTGTAAGATACACTTTAAGAATTTCTAACACACGTATTTCTCTCATATGTACACAGTCACTCACATACTTTTTTTATAATTTATAATTTTCTTATTCTTTAATGAATTTTTAAATATAAATTTTTATTTTAATTTTTTTAGTTTGCGTTAAAAAAAGTAAAATTACAATTACAGTTAACTTCCAGGAATACTCTTGATAAATTATATAAAAAATTATGTAGGGAATAAACTTTGCAATTTTCAGGTGATTTGTTGAAACAGTTCCAGAGATAAAGTGTCACCAATAAGGCAAATTTAACACTGACAAGATTCCAAGACATTAATAGGCCTATTATTCGAACACACGTAACACGGAAGTTAAATAAAAGTTGGAAATAATTTATTTCCTTTCAGTTTTTGATATCGAAGCGTCGCCATTCTTTTAAGCCAGGTGAAAAAGAAACCGAACAGAATCAAAGAAATGTCTTATTTGCATTCTCTAAAACTATTTGTGTTTGCTTACATTCAAGATTAAGTATCATGCACGTTGGAGTTGTGTAGAATTTACCTAACAAAGTGATGTTAAATGTTGAATGTTTAAAGGCGCGAATCTTATTTTAGGCGCGAGAAGGCGCTGTTAAAATCATCTCTGAAGAACTTGTTTACAAATAAATTACTACAAATTATAATTACCTTTCATAGACGAATAAATCTGTTGTATATTCTTGGTATGAATTGAAATTTCGGACTATTAGTCGCGTTTTAATTAATGATATTTTAAATAAATACGCATTTTGATTTAACTTATATCTGAAAAAAAAGCTTATTTCTCAAAATGGTATTTTCAAGCAATTTTATTTATTTATTTAATAAGAAAAATGGTCAACTGGCACGTGAATGACAGGTATCTGTTTAATAGGATCATGTGTTCCGTCCTCTTATAATATATGTTCTACGTGCAATATATTTCGAATGTATTTTTCAAAGGACAAAATTGTATTTATTTTCTGTACTGCTTGTTTAACACATTCCCTGCCGTTCACGCGCCAGCGCGTGATATGGCGCCAACGTTAAGAGGCCACTCATGAAAACGCGTGTGATGTGGGGTGATGTCTGAATATCCAGTGAAGCACTGAAACTAAAAAAAAATCTTTCACTGGAAAATCTTTCACTGATTCTTTGTTATAAAAATAAATATGCTTTTGGGAAAAACCCACTTCTACAGTGCGGCATTAACTATCATCACTTCTTCACGTAAGCGGCAGCAAACTTGTTAACAAAAATATGCGATCTAAAAAAATTGATTTTATTGAAAAATTTTTTGATTTATCTTACATGTTTAATATATGTGTGGTTTTCTTTCAAAGGAAGAAGCCCGCTATTTGCTGGACGATGTTGCATATAATTGCTGTGAATCCTTGAGGACACTTAAGTTAGTTAATTGTTCTAAAGAAGCATTTGCTATGCTGCATCCAACGGTATTTGTGAATCTCAAATCACTAACATTGTCACCACAGCATTTAAATGATGAAATCGTTGTTCTTCTTGGATGCAATGGCTTAAAAGAACTTTATTTGCTCCAGACAAAGTTAACTACTCCTTGTTCTCCAGTATCATATAAATCATGGAAAGAATGTAAAAAGAATTCACCTCATTTAAATGTTCATCATGTGGTTGAAGAAGAGGTTACTAGTCAGGTATATAATGATTTTTTTGTATTATTTAAAAATTATGAAAAAAACATTTATAAATTTGATCATTGTTGACATAATGATAAAAGTGTGTAACCCGGATAAGTAATCGCATTTCTGTCCTAAGGCTGAGATAATCTCTTTTTTAAATATTTTCTTGAAACTATCAGCAGAATATATACAGGGTATTGCCGATATTAATTAAGAGTCAAAACATTAGGCATAGTCACGAACAAAGATTTCAAAGGAACATGTATAGCAAATTACCTATAATTTAATTAAAAATAAGGGATGTTCCACCCTAATTCAACTTGAGTTGTTGGTAATAACTTAAAAAAACAGAAGTATATTTTGATAAAGCATTTAATTATAGGCTCATTTTTATCGTAATACGATAACATAGAAAAGAGTGGTATAGGCCAGCGTTATACGCGCCAGCCGTATGCAATTGATTAGTTTTATATAAGGCTTTATAAAATTGTTTTATTCAAGCTAATTTAATGTACAGGAATAGCAAGAAGACCTTTATTGGATGAATTAATTTCTCCCAAATCACATTCTTCTTCCTGCATTTAATATTTTCTTGTTGGTCATTCTTTCCTTATCGAGTGTTGATAAATAAAAAACGCTGGCAGTTGTCCGTATACATTTCAGAAACAGTATTTTGCATCAATATTAACTTACATTTTGAATACATTTTCTTACTTGAAATTTAGCATTTAATAAAAAAAAATCTTTCAAAAATTCTAAAAGTACTGTAATATTAGATTTCGTTAAGCAATTTCATGTTTCAATTAAATTAAAATGCTTAATTTTACATGATTCTTCACGTGAAAGATTTTTTTAAAATCTTGACAAGTATTATTCCGTATGAAAAACTAACTTGATGGTCATATTTTAAATCATTATCTACTTTCTTTCATAAAATATCTGCATTTTATAGAGGTTATACAAAATAGCGTGATTTTCACAGGATTTATCCTTCACAAACACGTGTTTAATACCTTTTTACCTTACAATCTAGCAACAAGCAACAAGCAACCAGCAACTTTATAGCTTAAATAATAAGCATTTAAGATTCGAGATATTTAGTTGTCTAACATTAACATTTCGATGTTAATGTTAGATCTACAGTTGTCAAAAGTATGGTGCCGTGAAATTAAAATTTTATAAACATTTGAACTTTAAAAATTTTATTTCTTTATTTATTTTTTAGCTATACTGCTTCACTATGTTTGATTTTTTAACATCATTTATCTTTTTCTTTTCCAAAAAAAGAATTTTTTGGAATAAAAACAATGTCGTATGCCGATTTTTTAATCAATTCAAAGATTCGTCTCAAGTTCTTACTTAATAACTTTAATAAAAAATTTTTATAAAAATTTTTCTTAAGAAAGGTGTTTTAAAATCTGATAATTTAAAAAATCAATTGGATTTAATTAACTTTTTATCATAGTTTAATAACTTTAGTTACTACTTAGATAACTACTAATATATCCCTTGAAATAATATTCTTTGACACAAAAACATAAATTAATATCCATGAATAAAAAAAAAATAAAATTTTATAGATGTAAATAATAAAATTAGAATAACGGAAATGTAAATGTATTCCTCATTTTATCTTAGAAAATGAGTACGAAATTTCGAGCTCACGAAAGAAATTTAGATAATCTCCTATAAATATAAACATAAGAAAATTGGGATCATCAAAAGTTTTTCTATTATAAAACACGATAAAAGATTAATTACACATGCTTTTAATTATCGAAATATTTTGCTTGATTGATGAATTTATTCTTTTTTAAATGTTATGTGAACCAATTCATGGGTTACAGCTAGTAAATTATAAACTTGGGTGGGTTTTAAGCTTTTATACGTGGGCTAATGGTTGAAGCAGAAATGCTAGTTATATATATACTTGTTCTCTAATTGCCATAAAGATAAGTAAAACATATTACTTCATTTGTAAAAAGATCTTTATAATAATAAATGATATATTTTTAATAAAAAATATTCTATATATTTAAACCTAACTTTAAAATATTCAATAGCGATTGCTTTGAATATGCTAAAACACGTAGAAACTAAATTTCGTATTAGTAGCAGTGTTTTTCAAAGCCGATTATCCCCAAAAATGGGAAATCGCGAAGTGTTAGGAAAAAAGTAGCGACATGCTATCTATGCCTGAACTTCACGTTTACTAGATTCGAAAACCAATTGTTGGTGGGGCGAATAATGTATCCATTGTGAATAAATATAAACATATATAGAAATTGCTGAAACCTAATTATTCAGTATTAAAGATGAATGTCTGTAACTTACAATCAGTTTAAGAATTAAATGTGCATTTCACAATTTTTAATGATATGTCTTTAAACACAAAGCATAAATTAGTTATTTATTAAATATATATATTATATTTATAATATTAAATATGTGTTACTCATTGTTCCTTTTCTACATGATTGGTTTATATTATAGATTGTTTGGCAGGAAGGTGCACCAGTAAAGTCTGTGATATACAATAATCCCGACAAAGAAATTTGTATTGCAAGTATATTTAACCTTACTAATTACTACTGTAATACTCTGGAAGTATTAGCATTTACAGGAATACCCGAATATTCTCTACATGACTCATTTGAAGACAGAGCAGACACGCCACTGGTAAGTTACATAAAGGATGCCAGGGTTTTCTCTCCCTCTCATACTTTTATGCAATTGTAAATATTTTCCACACACACACACATATATATATAATATGTATATATTGACATGTTTTATATTATTATACTTTGCCAAAGTTTTAGAAAATTTTTTGAATACCTCATGATAAAAAAAGATCTCATAAACGGAAAGCCTTCAACTAGTTTACGCGTAGAAAATATTTACTTTCTGTTTCGATGGTCATGATAATTTAAATGAATAAATGCTATTTAAATTAAAATATATTTCATCACTGAGAATAATTTATATTTAATTCATTTATTACGTAATATGTTTCGACGAAAAATGAATGTGGGCGAAATTAAGGTGTTAAACGTTAATCAACAACGAAAGGGTTTTACGTATTTAAGCAGAAAAAAGTTTATTTTTTTTTTGGCCCTACTGATAATTGTCTCTAACATGTTTGATTGAGCTATTTATATTTTCTCTTGCGTGTAATTTTGCGAGCATTACCACTTTCGAACTGATTCAAAAGAATTCCGGTTTTCCTGAAGATTTCTCACAGTTTGGTTTTTAATTTTACAATCAATTCTTTGAAGAGGTATTACGATTTTTTAAAACTAGAATTTAGTTTATTTTAAATTTAGAAATTAAAGTTTTTACAATACCTATCTAATATCACCGAAAAGCTTTTACTATCCGTCAAGAATTTGGCTACAAAACGAATGAATATTTTTTAAGTTCATTGGTAAGTGATTTTTGAAAATATCCACGCAATTCGTATTTTCATCATATTTATGACGTTACTTTTATTTCGATTCAAAGTGAATTTACCAAAATAAATATTCAAAAAACAGTTTCCAAAAAACATGTGCATTTTTTTTCTGTAAAGAATTGTTTTTATATTAAAAGCATTAACCTGAATTTAATTTCAACACAATAATAATGCGCGCGCATACAAAATATTTTCTTGACTGCATTAAGTGTATAAGAAGACTCGGAAACTTGTGTTTTAAGACTCGAGTTATCTAAAATAAAAAAAATAGTAATAGTAATAGAGTTTTCTCTACCAGTTTATTTTAAGTTAACCTATATCCAAAAGTATGACGATAAAAAAAAAGTTTTATCGTGTATTTTGACATTTTAAAATCTTGCTTTAGAATGAATATCACTAGACTCATTCTGAGTTTCTTCGCTATTTCCCAAACTTAAGGTTTTCTGTGTATGGCAAGTTTTTTTTTTTAAATTACGTCTTCATATACGTGTACATAAAATGTCCATCAAAGTAAAATGTTTTAGGTTTTTTTTATCTACCGCAAATATTTTTTAATTGTTTTCTTTTTTTTTCAAGTTTGAAATTAACGACAGAGTATAAAAAAAAGTTAATATCGTAAAAATATATATATATACATGGTGTCCACTCTCAACAGTGGCCAATGGCGAATTTCTATACCGTTAGTCATAGACACGTAGTTAAAAATTGCAAAAGTGATTTAAAAACGGTAAAAAATTGTTTTTCAAGCGATTTAGGTCAAAACAATTTTTTATTAAAAAATTACGAAATTTAAATTTTTATACGATCTCCCAATCCTATAAATGATATTTAGTGATTTTTTACCACTACTCTAAGTAGTACAAAAAAAGTCTCATTCCGATGCGATTAAAACTAACCGAGTAATAGCTGTTTAAAGTTAAAGCATTTTTTTTTTTTTTTTTTTTTTTTTTTTTTTTTTTATTGCTGCAAATTAGAGGTCATTCACAAATTTACTGGAAATAAAAATAAACTCAAAATATAAAATGTAACATTAAACATTGAGAGTAGTGATGGGAATGCTCGGAAAAATTGGGAAAAAAACCGTTTTTTTTTCAATTTTTTTCCGAAGGCTTATTTTTCAATTTTTCCGAACTGAAAAAATTGAAATTTCATTTATGAAATAATATAGTGAAAATTTTGTAATAACTACAATCTCATACTTTTCATTTTATTTATTTTTATGCTGAGTGTCCCACATGAAAATTTTAATGTGGGTAATCTGATCCCTGAGCAGAAATCTGTTTGAGAAGACTTGAAAAGGATCCTTCACATTTTTTTCTTGTTTGAAACACAAGATCCTTCGCAAAATTTCTCTTGAAAATAGACATTTCAGAAAAAAGTTTAGTCTACAAATTGAATCTTTCGCAAATACGATTATTGAAGAAAAAAAATCTCATGCCATATAGCAGCTGAATCTTATCAAGTTGTATATGTATAAATAACCTTATAAAAATGACTAAATAGGAACCCAAATACAGTAATAATTTCTTATTCACAAATTCTGAATATATTTTGTACAAGTGTACAAGAAGTTCACAATTTCTCAAAAACAGGATTATGCAAAAGAAATCTAGATATATAATTAAATGCAACTTTTCTTTTTAAAAATTAATTCATGTGCAAAATTATTTCAATACTATAGCGATTAATGGAAATGATAAAATTAAAAATTTAACATAAAATTTGAAGCATGCATTTATTACTTTTTTCTATCTTTTCAAGAAGGAAGTATTGAATTCGTGAAAAATTTTATTTCCAGTTTTTAGTGTATTTAAACGTTTTAGAAGGTCCTGAACACTATTTGATGGTTTTTGGAAAATATCTTTTACTCTGTGAGTCTGGTTGTGACAAAAATTTTATGGGCACTCTATGTCAAGAACTTATGCACATAATTTCACAAAACTTTAGATTCAGTTACACCTTGATATAAACTAGAGATGTTTAGTTATTAGTGTATATCGCCCAACCAATGGCGCTGCTATGCTGCATTATTCATAATTTCCATAATAGTTCTATCTTAAGAACTAATGTATGTATTTTCATAAAACTTTAGATTAAGTTTTAATATTTGATATAACTTCGTGCTCATTACTTTTTAGAGTAAATGACTCAACATATGATGCTGCTATGCTGCATTATTCATGGTTATCACAATAGCTCTATCTCAAGGACTAAAGGATGATTTTTTATCAAACTACAGCTTAAGACAGTTCCTGATATATATTAATGTTGTTTAGTTTTTGATGTAAATTGCCCTATAGGTAGCACTACTATGCTGCATTTTTCAAGATTTCATTATAGCTGGTTAATTGAATGTTTTTTCAAAGTGTTGAATCTAAAATTGACCTCCATTTTACTTCCATGATGTACAGTAATGTTGCAATAACATGGGCAGTTTGCATTAAAAAAATACAGCTGCGATGAAAAAAAAAAAAAACTATTTTATTACAAGTAGCTATATAGTAGTTCCAAATTATATTTTCCCTCTTGATTAAACTTTGAATTTTTGTAGTTTTCTAAAGCACAGTAGAAGTTTATCTCTGAATGTAACTGCTTTTGTTAATTCCCCAAACAGTGAGCGTTTTCTATTTGTAGTGTTCTGTTTTCATAACTTTTGAGTTCCACTCTTAGAAATATAAAATTACCATATGAAAACACTATTGAATATGGTTTCTTACTCAAGAAGAGAATACCAGATTTCAGGATAAAAAGAAAAAAATTATGTTTAATTAAACTTAAAAAAAAAAAAAAAATTCTGGTTTCAGTGAGTAAAAATCTAACAGTCAGTAAATCCTATGCTATTTTTTAGTTGCAGACCTGAATAAGCCAAATTAAAACTTAGTTTTCTTTGAATTTAGATTATAAAACTAAATCAAAACTTTTTTGAGTTGAGATTGGAAAGCTATACCAAAACTAAACATAATTTTTAAAGGAAATAAAAATATAATTGCAATAATAATAATAATAATAATAATAATAATAATAATAATAATAATAATAATAATAATAATAATAATAATAATAATAATAATAATAATAGAAATAAAATAAAAAATAAATAATAATTATAAAAATGTAACAATGTAAAAATATACATTTTTTAAACAAACAATGGAATTTTTGAATACTGATATTCATAATAATGACAAAACTGCAATAATTTCTTTAAACTAGTATCATTCTCTTAAAAATTATACTTATGTAAATGGAATACATAATTTATTTCATTCCAAACTGCAGACATATTGGCTCAGGTTTTTACATTAGGTTAATTGGTAGTTAAACATGTAATTGAAAAATCATTTCAACAGAGGTATGATATAACAAACAATAGTGTTTAATAAAAATTAAGAAAGCCTAAGAATTTTTATGCTATTTTAAGCAGGCTTTGCTACTTTCTTTTTATTTGTAATATAAAGTGAAAATAATTTTCATTTAATGCAAATAAATGGGAAAAAATGTTTATTATTTAATATTCTCTAAGAAAATATAATTTATTTGGGAGAAACAGTCATGAAAAATCAACTTTTCCAATTTTTCCGTTTTTTTTCCGAAAAAACCCGGTAAAAACCAGTTTTTTTCCGCCATTTATATTTTTCCGGAAAATTTACATCTCTAATTTAGAGTAAAATATTTTTTGCAATATTATTTTTAAATTTATGTTAATGATTAAAGTAAAATTTATACTAAAATTATAAGTAAAAAAATAACAGAGAATTTGTTAACTTAAATTATGAAAAGCAACAGTCACAATTTGTTACAAAATGACATATATTTAAAATTCTATTAGATTACTTAACCTAACATAATTTGGTGCAGTCCTATAAAATAAAAAAAAGTGGTACGCACCTAAAATTGTATTGATATTACATTGTCATTGGATATAAATAAGTGTGCAAATTGAACCTCGATAGGATATTTGGTAGTAAGTTAAAATTTTAATAGAAATTTTGAACTAGGAAAACATACATACAAACGTTTTAAGCAAAATAAAAGCTCATCAAAGTAACACACCTTTTTAAAATAAAATCACGATTTCACAAAATTTGATTTTCTCGATAAAGAGAATTTTAAAACTCACGTCTTCAACAATTTTAACCAATCTAGAAGTTAATAAATAAAAATTAACACTACCGTAAAACTTATACGGTGGTAGCACCTTCAGTTAAATTGCTTTAAAAATATTTCTTTATCTCATTTAAAACATTCTTGTAATTCATTCTTGTAATTGAAACTATATGTCTGTGAAAAATGGTTTAGGAATTAGCTATTGGACAGCGTCCGAAATGAACACCCTTTATAATAATTTAAGCACTTAGTATATGTTCCCCGAAAACTTAGTCCAACTCATTCGTATTCAGCTACAGAAAAGTGATTTAAGTCATGAAATTTAAAATTTCATAACTCGGTCAGCTTATTAATGTTAGATGAATGGGACCTTTTTTGTATTGCTTGATAGGGTGATGGGGAATTTTTTCTAAATATCAGTAATAGGACCGGGGGACCGTATAAAAAGTTAATTTTCGTAATTTTTTAATAATTTTTTTTTGGATCTAAATCGTTTGAAAAACAATTCTTTTCCTTTTTAAAAACATTTTTGCAATTGGAACAATATGTCTATGAATAACGGTTTAAAAATTAGCCATTGTCCACCGTTGAGAGTGGACACCCTGTGTATATAGGTGTTTATGGAATATTTTTAAAACATAGAATTAGGCCTTAATTAGACGCAATTAAAAACATGTAATCCGTACACTGTTAAACATATCCCTGGAAAATTACGGGCAGAGGCCGGTATCAGAAATTCCAAACTTAGCCCGTGAAGCAAAAAAGAGGTGAAAAAACTGATTATTATGACCATAATTTTGTGTATACCGTAATTTACAGAATAAAAATCAGGATATAATGCAGGATATAAAACACAATAACACTTTTTTACTGTTGCCTAACACGTTAGATAACCATCACAGAATCGCTTTTTTTTTGGGGGGGGGCGGATTAAAAATATATTACGTACGCTGTTAAGTGATATTATTTTTCGAATCACGACTAAAATAAAAAGTTTCACAATGTCGGAGGAAAATATATGCACTTTGCTGCATCGTCACGCCACCGCTTTTATAGAAAATGACTACTTCAGGCTATTATGGAGCATTCTCATTGGCCAAAAGAGTGATATTCTATAAAAGGGGGGAGTGACGATGTAGTAAAATAGTAATATTTTTTACAGTGTGGGGTCGTACCATATTTTGATTACTGGCTTTGATTAACTGACGACTGAAGACGTTAGAACTGTAAGAATATGTGAATTCCCCTTATTTTTTAAAGTTTCTAAGGGATAAATCCGCTCATTTAGTAAATCAGACCGTTTTTCATCGACTAAATCTGTTTTCCGTATAAACAGATGTGAAAATGCTCATAAATTTACAGTTTTTTTTCTGTGAATGTAACATATTTATATATATATATGCATAATCTATTTAATCTTAATTTACACTATGCATTCCACGTTGACTTGAATCGATACACTGTAAAAAAAATTCTGTAAAGTTACTAAACTTTTTGTAGGAAACTGGGATTCCAAGAACTTTTCATGTAAAGGTTACAGGAAAATTTCATGTAACCGATTCTAAAACTTGATTTTTTGCTGTTACCGTTACAGGAAATGTTTTTGGAATCCCAGTTTCCTAGATTAAGTTTAGTAACTTTACAGAATTTTTTTTACAATGTATTTTCTTGAAAATAGAATTAAGTTATTTGGGTGCGACGACCAATTAAATACTATATTACCACATAAAACTTTACACATATTGCCCTGTTACATATATTGGTAAAAGGTTGAACTTAATTGGCGCTATATTCAGAAAATCTGAAAGTATAGTCGAATGCAGTACATTGTGAACAAAAAAATCAGTAAAGTTACAACATTTTTTTAAGAAACCGGGATTCCTAGAACTTTTTACGTAACCGTAATATAAAAAATTACGTAACCGATTCTGTTACCGTTACATAAAAAGTTCTAGGAATCTCAGTTTCTTAGAAAAAAAAATTTAGTAAGTTTACTATTTTTTTTTCTCCGGTGTACCGAAGAAATATGGGATATATGAGTATAAAGTGGTTGTATAGATGAAAATAAAGCAGATATCCACATATGTGAGAATAAAACAGATAATATACGAGGTTAAAGCACACACACACACACACACACACATATATATATATATATATATATATATATATATATATATATATATATATATATATATATATGAGGATAAAACACAATTTGTCAGGATAAAGCAGAAATATGCATAAGCATGTAGCAGAGATAGATATGAAAACAAAGCAGAAATATATATGAAAAATAAGCAGATAAATATATGAAGATAAAGCTGAGAAATATATGAGAAAGTAAATTGCAGAAATGGAGATGGCGAGTTGACTAAAGAATGAATACCTATCGGAATTAACGTATAGTATAAATAAATATATAATTTTCTATGTATCCAAATCTTTTATTAATTCAAAAATTATTAAACCAATAGCTAAAAAATCGTGTGAATAATAAGAATAAAAGAAAAAGAAGAACTATATTTTTTCTATTAAAATACTTAGGAGCGTATTATATTTGATTAATTAAACTTTACAAATAGACGGGCAGCTTTTATATTACTTAAATATAACATAATAGAATAAATTCTTCTACGTCACCTTAGATAAAAAAAAAAAATATTTTGGTATGTAATGAAGTTTATACAAAAATAATATCTATATACAAATATAAATGTGTATGTGCAAAAATAAAGAAATAATATTTTTGATGTTAATATTATTGCTGATAATTAATAAGTCTTCCCATCAGTAGCGCTAATTTATAAAAAAATGGTGTGGGCTCAAAAACTTTTTGTTAAAAAACACATATTTTTTTTTAGTGAGTGTCTATAGGAAAAGAGGTATGGAAGGAGCTAATAAGAAAAAAAAACTTGAAGTTTGTAGTCAAAATATACTTTTTCTAAATAAAACATGCAATTATTAAAATCTAATTACAGTTTAATAAACGCTTTTACTAAGTTATAGTCGCATAAGTTTTTTATTCTTATAAATATAATAATATTTATAATAAATAGCATATAAAATCTAACCATTGACATCGCAATAAGCTTAAATGCCAAGAAAAACATTTTTAGTCACTCAAGTGCTTTATCGTTTTAAGACAAAAATCAGCGGACTAAATAAAGAATTTAGAAAATTTCTTTTTGAAAGAAATTTTACTATACATCCGCTGAAGGGACATTCAGCGCACCTGTGAGTCTAATTGATGCCCTTGTCCTTACTATTTTTTCAAATGCAAGTATTTTGAGAAAGTCTGTAAAATCAACTTTTATTTCAACAATTAATAAACCCTTTATCTACCGACGGTACTTATAAGTACCGTCGTTGTAATACTGTTCAGAATGAGTTACAGAAACATTACTTTATTTATTTCCAAAAGCATGATTGCGTACGGAAAACAAAAATGTTTTTTCAAAGGATGATTTCTTTTGCCTTTGTATCTTTTCAGCTTTCTTGGTGCAGAGGGAGGGGGATTTTTCAATTCGGAAAAATTTCTATATTTATATTGTAACAACATATATCTGTGCATTTTATAATTCTACAAAATATTAAGAAAGCAATTTAAAATAAAAGATTTGAGTGGGGTTATAAATATTGCACAAAATCCTTGTAAATTCAAATTTAAAATATCCTTCTAAACCCTTCAATCCTTCTAAAATCCTTCAAAAACTTATTAAATGATTATGTAAATCTTTTAATTTAGTTTAAACAAGTGACATAAAATGCTTTAGAATGTAAAATTTTCATGAATTCATAATGCGGTAGATAAAATACTAAATGAATTAAGAAATAAATCAATGAAAATTCATTCAGCGGAAAAATAAAATTATTGTCTGGGTTCGCACCCTACTGGCCCAAATAAGTTGCGCCACTGCTTCCCTTCAAAATGCATTATTTGAGAACTAAAAGGACTCAAATCAGTGAGTCCTGATTTGACTCCAAAAAACCTATATGTTATGTAATTTGTGCTTTTTTTATGAAAAATTCTCTTCTGAAATACTTTAAGTTCGACAAAACACATAATAGCGGAATTCAGTCAGTGTCTTAGAATTACAGCACAAAGAGTGCTTGAATTTTAAGTATGATTAAAATAGATTTCTAAAACTTCAAACGAATTAAATCTTTATGGTAATATTAATAATATATATTCCACAACGAAAAAGTAATAATTTATATTATAAATAAATATTTTGCTTAAAAGACGTTGTTGTATGAATAAAAAAACATTTAAAATACATGAAAAAATTTTATTTGCATGTTTCAACTCTTTTGAATCGAGTCATATTTAAAATGTGAATAGGAAATAAAATCACAAACATAATGAAAGTGAAAAACTGGAATAAATAATTATTGAAATTAAATTAAATATATCACGCCCATTTCAATTTGGATATTGTTCGTGGTCTAGCTACATAATAATACATACGATATAGTTGTTAATAGACGTATGCAAGACTTACAACTGTTATTTTTTACTTTGAATTAAAACTTATCTGAGATTAACCACATGTCGTTGTTTTCAACCACTCTACTGACTTTTTTCTTTCTTTTTTTCCTTTCTCCTTTACAAATGCAGCACTCTTACACTTTTTTTTCTTTTCTTTTTTCCCTTTTAAATAAATAAAGAATACATGTGGCATTTAAAGCGGGAGGCAAGATACACATGTGAGCAAACCCACATGTTGCAGATTTGCTTTTTTTAAAAAAACTATCTTGTCTTTCGTTTATTCTTTCTTTTACCTTTTTTACATAACCACAATCGCCAAGGTTATACAAGGCCGCTGTCGCAGCAGTTATTTTCAGGTTTCTATTTGTTGAGATATTTTTAGAATCATAAATAGGTTGCCCATGAAAATAAAAGTTCTGGGAAAAAAAGAAAAGCTGGAAAAAAATAATAAAGGTCGCTTTTTGTGTCTGTTTATTTGGAAAAATGCCATGGTTTTTATGACTTTTTTAAATAGTAATTAGATTGGCATAAAACCTTAATGTTAATAATTCAAATTTATATTTCATAATACACGCGTACTTTATTTTTAAATTTTATGAGTTTTTTCTGTTCTTGTCTTTAAATAATAACTTTCTTTTATATTTATGTTTACACAATAACATATATACAGGGTGTCCAGCAAATAACACCCCGATTTCAAAATTAAATTTCTCAAAAACAAAGATCGATAGTAATATGCGGTAAACGGTTTTTTCATTAGGTAAGCTGTAAAAATCTTATACAGAAATTTCAAACATTGAATATTTTGAAAAAATTACGTTCTGATTGTATAGAATGCTTTGATTTGACATTTTTTTTTTTTTTTTGCTTTATAATGTTGCCAGAAAGTGTGTTTTTTGGCTTAAAGTGCCATATTTCATAGTTTTTTTAAATCAAATTTTTGAAATTTCGAAATTCTAAAAATTTACTTTGAAAATCTTTAAAATATTGCACTGTAAAGCTGAATTTTTTTTCGCTGCAGGCAATCTAAAACAAGAAAAATGTCAAATCAAAGCATTCTTTGCAATCAGAACATAATCTTTTCAAATTATTCACTGTTTGAAATTTCTGTATAAGATTTTTACAGCTTACCTAATGAAAAAAACGTTTACCGCATATTACTATCGATCTTTGTTTTTGAGAAATTAAATTTTGAAATCAGGGTGTTATTTGCTGGACACACTGTATATATATATAGATAGATATATACATTAATTTGCCATGTATTTTTTTTCATAAAATTTCATTTATAATAAAAATATTCATTGTTCATGACTATTTCGGATTTGAATGACTTCTGTAAATACGAACAATAATATCTGCATTGCATAAATACTTAAATAAATAAATAAATCTGTTAATTTACAAAAGTTTTCTAGAAACTTCGGATTCCTAGAACATTACTTTTTCACTGTAAAACAGAAAATCGGTAAGATTACTAAGAATTTTTAAGGAAACTGGGATGCCTAGAACGTACAATGTAGCAAAAACCCGGTTTATATGTAAAATTTTAGTAAGATTGCTGTATTTTTGTAAAACTACATATGTCTGTAGCTGTCCGAAAAATGGTTTTCTAGATTTACATCGTCTTTTTGTACAGTATACAGATAAAATTGCAGTAAACGTACAGACATCTGTAACTTTATACCTGTAAATCTATAGATCTATTTTTTACAGTGCGCATAAAACAGCTGGAAGCTGGTTTATATTTTGATTTACGAAACGGTGAGGTAATACTTTGGAAACACTGTAGAAATTTTGTACAGTGTTAATTATCATATTTTGATGGAATAAAATTTTTATTAGATTATTTTCTTTAAGAGCTTTTTTTTTCGTCTCAGGAAAATTCAAATTTATTTTTCGAGTTTTTAACGTAGGCATGGGATATCCTTAAAAGTATTGGATTTATCTAGATAAACAATCATGCAAACATCATTATGTTATTATTATTATTATTTTTTTTTTTTTTTGATGTACTAGGTAATATGAATATATACTATATTGAGTAAAATGTTTATTTCAAGAAAATACTTTTATTTATCTGTATTAATGAAAATATAAATTTGTAATTATGTGCGTTTGCTTTAAATGTCCTCATCAGTAGATTTTTTTTCCTTATTTACTTCCATTTTTCAAAATCTAGAAACGAATATATTATTTTATCAGTATTTTTTTGTTCAATAAATGAACTGATTGTTCTTCAAATCCAATTTTTCAAAGTGACTTTTACTTTAGTAAGTAATCAAAGTGTCAAAATATTATATTTTACTTGATTTTGAAATACACTTTACAGAAAAAATGCTTAAAAAATTATTTATAAAACAGAAAATATTATAACAATAAATATGTTTCTTATTCATTCGTATTTCATCGTCCCAATGTCTTAAATACTATTTATGAAATATATTTTCCTTAACATAAAATTTAATTTAAAATATTGCTACAATTTATAATGCATTGTGTATTTTGTATTTATAATCCTCATACTTAAATTTGTAAATCTAAATAAGGCTCCCAGTATAATTAATTGTTAAATTATTATTGAGCAATGAAATTACCACGGAAATTATTGAAAACCTGAAAAAAATTATAGTGGAAATGCCAAGTTGGATATTGTTGATTAGTAGAGCACCGAGGCGCTATTCCAAGTATCCAGGTTTGATTCCCGGGTTATACAGTACATTTTTCAATCTGTTTAGTCATTTTTATTTAGCAAAATATTTCCGTATTAATTATTTAATAATTCCATCCGTAATTTCACTGCCGAGAATTAATGGTATGCATTCATCTATGTTTGTCTTTATTTTGCATTATGCTTACCGCAGCGTAGTGTGCTCATAAAGAGCTTTGCATCTTTTGCTACAATTACAGCTATACAGAGTTACAGACGTCAGGCTGGGTATCATTCCTATAAGTTAAGGCCCCTCAATAGTCTCTGAAAAAGACGCGGATAATAATGTAAAGTCTATGGGAGCATTCTTTTCAAATATCTCGCTCAAATTTTAATATTTTTACATGATTTTTATTGCCTAGGATAGCTGGGGATGATCAACAACCGGCCAAATTTTTACTTTTTCAATTTTTCTTATATATTTTTTATATTATGATAGTTTCAATTTCAGAACCGGTTTAAGCTGGTTTTGAATTTTAAAGTATTTTTTTTAATCTGAAGCCAAAATTGAAAAAGTAAAAATTAAGCCGGTTGTGGATCGTTCTCAACTATTCTATGAAAAAAAAAATCTTGTAAAAATATTAAAATTTGAGAGAGAAATTTCAAAAGACGCTCCCATAGACTTTATATTATCATCCGGTTCTTTTTCTGTGACTAGTGTTGCGTCTTAATGACAGAACATTGGAGCGGTATTCCAAAAGTTTAATTCCAGGCTTGATCAATTTCAATTCTGTTGGCTTACACTTTGTTAGAAACATTCAAAATTTCACGCATTTAAATTAATTGCTCTCAGAAGTTTTAACTTCTTTCATATACATTGCTTTAGACTAATATACAAAATTGATCTTAAGAAGTACCATGCAGTTTCTAATTTATAAATTCATTTGTTTTTCAGATTCTGCTTGCGAAAAGTTGTCCATTTCTAGATACTATTGTGATAAGAGATCAGATTTCTACTGCTACCCTAATTCTACTTGCTCACTACTGTCGAAATCTTCGAAGACTCGTTGTTCGGAAATACGCTATTATTCGGAAGTGTGATTGGAATTATAATCCAGAATGGACAGAATCTTTCTACAACTGGTTAAGGATAACAGCATCATCATTTGAAAACACAGTTACAGAAATTTCGAATTTACTGGAAACAAAATGGCTTCCATTATCAGACGACGAATTTAAAAGGTTTCGTGTATAATATTTTTTTTTTAAATCTCGGAATCATTTTTTTACTATCGTCATGATCCAGTTTAGTAAAATATATTTCCATGCCATAATTTATATAAAAATAAGTATAAAGGAGCTTACTTGTTAATTTATATGTTTGAGGTGAATGTTTAAATGTGTTTATTTTGTAATATATGTGAATGAACTTATTTTTTAATTAAAATTTTGAAATATATATATAAAACCACATTTTTAAGACATTATCTTTTAATTCTGAAATTAAATATTGTCATTATTATCATTATTATTATTATTACTTTATGATATTATAAATGTATTTTTTCAAAATGTTCAATAGCGTGAGATTAATATTACTTTGAAAAAAAAAAATCATTTCTTAGGCTTATGTAGTTTCGAATTGCTACTCTATTCCCGCAATACAGAACCCACATATTACACAAAACTGGCGGCTTGAAAATGTAGAACATTTTCAGTGTTTGTACTGAATCTTACAGATCAATACCTATAATTTCTAAAAATTTTCTCCTCTATATTTATCTGACATTTAATAATTCAAAAATTAAACAAAACAATACCGGGAATTTATGTTAACGGGCCATGTTAACATAAAAAAAATACATATTGACACCAGCCAATTTTATATTAGCTCTTAAGCTTGTCATTAAAGAGGCAGTGAATTTTAATATTATTGTTTTTTTTTTTCAATTACTAATAATTTTGAATAATTACTTTTACACTAAGCAAAGACTTTAAACAAGATACACAGTTGATACGGAAATTAAATATTTTTAAATAAAAAATAAAATTATATATTTATTTCCTGGGTATGTTAATATTTGATAAATTTTGAAAATTTCAAATTTATACGCATAAAACTCTAATTCTAATTCTCTAATTCTAAATAACTCTAATTCTAATAATAAACTCGAATGCTAATTTTAGAAAATATATAGTTTAAAAGGCACATCTGTTATATGTGAATATACAAATCATACAAATCAACCCTAACAAATAAAATTTACATTATTTTCTATTTTTGTAACACGTTTTTTCGAACTGAAATATTTTAAAGCATTAATACGTTATAAATAAGCAACAAACGTAAACTATAATGAAGATATTTAGTCAGAAAATTGATACTTTTGAATTTTACTATAAGTTCTTGAATGCTGAAAAGAAAAAAAATATTGAGTTCATTTTCTTTTTCGTTTTAAATTTGTATTATTTACACATTTTTGTATAAGAACATATCAAAGTGTTCAAATCAATTGTTTTCAATGTTTTAATTCTTAAATCAACTAACTAACCAAGTATTTTTTTATAGAGAGATTACGAAAGAAAAATCTCTCTGTAAAAAAAGTTACTGTGTGAAAATAGATGTGTGTTTAAGCAGTTTGTAAAGTGTTTTCGAATTTGGAAAATTGTGAACTTTAATTAGTGAGAGTACAAATTATTATATATATTTTGTAATAAAATTATATATTTATTTCCTGGGTATGTTAATATTTGATAAATTTTGAAAATTTCAAATTTATACGCATAAAACTCTATGCTAATTTTAGAAAATATATAGTTTAAAAGGCACATCTGTTATATGTGAATATACAAATCATACAAATCAACCCTAACAAATAAAATTTACATTATTTTCTATTTTTGTAACACGTTTTTTCGAACTGAAATATTTTAAAGCATTAATACGTTATAAATAAGCAACAAACGTAAACTATAATGAAGATATTTAGTCAGAAAATTGATACTTTTGAATTTTACTATAAGTTCTTGAATGCTGAAAAGAAAAAAAATATTGAGTTCATTTTCTTTTTCGTTTTAAATTTGTACTATTTACACATTTTTGTATAAGAACATATCAAAGTATTCAAATCAATTGTTTTCAATGTTTTAATTGTTAAATCAACTAACTAACCAAGTATTTTTTTATAGAGAGATTACGAAAGAAAAATCTCTCTGTAAAAAAAGTTACTGTGTGAAAATAGATGTGTGTTTAAGCAGTTTGTAAAGTGTTTTCGAATTTGGAAAATTGTGAACTTTAATTAGTGAGAGTACAAATTATTATATATATTTTTGTATTTATACGTTGCATGCAACTATTTTACTAAAATCCAATACAGCACAACGTAAGAATTATTTGACAAACCTTTTTAGAAAAAAAAACAGCTCACTTTCTTCTAAAAGAAAATACTACAATGTTAAAGTATGTTCCTTGTGATATAAGCCTTATCCATTCCTATATATTTGTAGAATCCTTTGTATTTTCAAAGATGTTATGTAATCCTTGTATTATTGATTTTTATAGCGTAAGATGAATGATGTGTTTTTATTAAATAAAACAAAAGTTGTATAATATTGTTGTTTTTATTATTTTCTGCACCAAATTTAAAGGGAAATGTTGTCCCAATACTTTATTTCGAAGGAAACACATCTTTTTTTAGGTAAATAGGCGTTTGTATTTATGCAAATGCGAAGTGCTTATAGTTTTCGTTCAGTTCGTACGTATATCCGTCCGTCCGACTGTCTGTATGCATATAAGAGAGCAAAAATTACTCAACAGAATCATCTGAAATTTAAATGTATATTTTTGTGTAATTTTGTCAAGTCTTTTCAAATTTTATGAAAACTGGATGCATAGTTTAATAACAATAATCAAAAGTATTCCGTTACATTACGGCCAATGGGAAAATATAATTTCAAGTGCATTTTTATGATGTTACATGCTTTCGAACATAACATTGGTATAAATCTATGAAGTACAGAATAAAATATAAATTATTTAAAATCTATGGAGCAAAGAATTTTTTTTATTAATTTACAGGGCTACACAAAAGTACCATTACACAATGATAAAGAGGGAAAATTTGTTTGGGGTGCTTTTTAAGGATATTAAACTATTTCACATTTTATGAAATTTATATAAGTTGTTAGAGTTTACTACATGTTACTTCTTTTATAACAGAAAGAAGATAGTATTTACAGGGATACACAAAAGTTTCTGTATACTCTACTGTATTCTTAGCATTTATGCTATTACACTAATATCTGAATAATTTAAAAACTTCCTTATAAGTACGAATGCACCTCATTTGCTACGCTCGGTGTAAAATTTCCAACTTTTTTCTTTACTTGAGAAATGGCTATTTCCATGAGTACTTGTAGTGTAAGTCACAGGCTACGATTTTTGGCTTCCAGTATTATAGAACAAAAAAATGTGATTAATTTTATTGGCACATTCTCATTAATTGAATAAGGCCAAGCAGACTTTTCGAAAATAACGGTGGCTAACAAGCATTGCAATAAAAAAATTATGTGACTTACACTACAGAACCCATGGAATTAGCCAAATATATTTTAAGTTACTAGATAACAATTTCGATTTAGTTACAGTTTATGTGCTTTGATAAAGCTCTGCGATTAAAAAAATTTTGCTGTTCTACAGATGCAAAGTTACAGAAATCGGTACTTCTAGGTTATTTCGTCGACCATAAAATTATCGCCAAACTATAAGATTAAATGCCAATAATGGATGATCGTGAATGTCACATTCAATGACATTAAATACAATACGAGTGTTTAAAACGTCATTAAGTGATTTTTATTTCAACTTTTTATTAATAGTTTTATTAATATTCGATTAATTATTTTTTTTCGTCATTTGAAATAAAAATTACGTCAACATGTATAATATGGCTATTAGTTTGGCGATTTCTATGATTTGGTGAAATTGGTCGACAGGATAATAGAGTAGTACCCAGAAATCTGTGTGCTTACTACAATTTTATCTTCATACTGTTTCAAGGTGAAAAAATGTAAATCTATACAACTAGCTTTTGTAATTGAAGTGAAAATCTTCTTTAAAACATCATAAAATAAGTTAATTGCGCGAGGCCTTTCGAAAGAACTTAGTCTTTCTTCGTCAGACGCAAAAAAAGACGTGCGTCTACTATGAATGTAGCGGCACGACTGAAGGCGGGAAAGGGAGAAGCTTCCCCTCAAAAGTCGCTTTTTAGTCGTGGCGCTACATTCATAGTAAACGCACGTCTTTTTTTTTTTTTTTTTTTTTTTTTTTTTTTTTGTTGCGCTTGACGAAGAAAGATTAAGTTCTTTCGAAAGACCTCGGGCAATTAACTTATTTTATGGTGTTTTAATGAAGTTTTTTCACTGCAATTGTGCGTAACACCAGCTTCAATTGTATACGAAGCTTTTATAAACGTAGACAATCTGTAGCTTTATAAAAGAATCTATTAAGGGTACAGAGTGCCTAGAAATTGGCCAAAATATTAATTTTCTATATTCTTTTTATATTAACTGAAAGCTTCATTCATTGTAAATTTTTTGACAGCTCATTTTAACTTATACGACGATTATTTCTCGAGATATTGTACTTTTTGTTAATAGATCAAGCACAAATACCCATATTTATGAAAGCTTTAAATGATTTTTCTCCCTGTTTATATTTTTAGAACTTTAAAGAAAAAAATATTAAATGCAAAATCCGATACTTCTAAAAATCCATGCACACTTTTATGTAGTATATTTTAATGAATGTGCGAAAAAATCGAAGCAAAAAATATTCATAAAAGTAGAAGAGATTTTAAAAAGTTCTTTATTTTTAATTTAGGATTTAATAAAATAGACTATTCTACAAGATTATATTTTTTAAAATTTAATTTAAACTACTTAAAATCTCACCATCACATTTATTACAGTATTATTTAAATTTGAAGAGATGATTTCAAATGTACATTGTCCTCTTAACATTATAAGAATCATACAAAACTTTTACCTGTAACTAGGGTTGCAGTTACATAAAAAAGTTATAAGCATTCCAGTCTCCTAAAATATTCTTAGTAACCTTGCATATTTTTTGATTTACAATGCAAACGTGCATTTATTACATGAATTTTTGTTATTGCTCTTACAAAAAATGCCCTAGGAATCCCAAGTTTTTACAAAAAACTTTAATATGTTTACAGTTTTTTCTTTTTCTTTCTTTCTTTTTTTTTTCTTTTTTGTACAGTGTGCATAAAAATACTTCTACGATTAGCAATATTGATGTCTATGAAAATTTACATTTTTGATAGAATCTTGCAAAATATTTTAGTTAAAATAGAAATATAAAATTTGTAATTACTTAAAGATAAGCATTAAAAAATATATAATTAATGGTGATCTTTCACGAACAATTATTATAAAATTAAATGTTCTGAATGCTAAAAATTGATAATCACTTGAATAATAATTGTTGATAACTAAATATACATCCATATGTATACACACACACACACATATATATATTGCTATATGCATTAAAGTTGGAAGCAGCTACACACGCCAACCGAAGAGATCGTCATTCAGTCCGAGGAGCAACGGTGAACAAAAGCTCTGAGATCGACGTCTTGAAAGAAATTAGGAAAATTAATCAAGAGCTTGAAGCCTTAAAATATGGAAGAACAAGCTCAAGACATTAAATTTCTTCTCAACCCGGTCGTAGTATCTACAATTCTCTGAGCAGGGTCTTCTTGAGAGAGCATCTGCATTTCCATGTGATGAGCTTTTTCGATGGCGTGTCTCCATATCGTACTTTTGAAGCTTTTGTATCCACCTGGCTATCTAGCCTTCAAGGTTCTTAAAATTCAATAGCCAAGTTAGAGAAGCATGATCAGTTCGGATCAGGAATTTCCGACCGTAAAGATAGTGTTGGAAATGGTCTATGGCTTTCACTACAGCCTCTTTTCTTGTTACGCAGTAGTTTCGCTCTGCTTTTGACCAGCACTTGCTGAAATAGGCGATAACACGCTCCTGGCCGTCGATTTCCTGGACAGTACAGCGCCAATGCTTTCATTATTTGCATCTATATCAAGTATAAACTGTTTATCAATTTGAGGATATGACAGAATTGGAGTGGATGTTAATGCCCCTTTAAGCTTTTCGAAAGCAGCGTCACATTCCTGTGTCCACATAAATTTTTGATTGGCTTCTGTTAATTTATGAAGTGGTCTTGCAATCATCGAGAAGCCTTTGACGAATTTTCTGTAATAGGTGCATAATCCTAGAAAACTTCGAAGCTGGTGAACATCTGCTGGATGATTTCAATTTTTCACGGCCGATATCTACTCCGGATCAGTCCTAACTCCTTCCACCGAAATGATGTGTCCAAGGTAGGCGACTTCATTACGAAACTAACTGCACTTCGAAGGGCTTAACTTCAAATTAGCTTCCTTTAACTTTTGTAGCACCCGCCTGAGGTTATTCAGATGTTCATCAAAAGATTTTCCTATGATTATGATATCGTCTAAATAAACAAGACATGCCTCATATGACAGCCCCCGAAGAACCGTTAAGGCGTCCAAAAGGCGTTCAAAAGTTGCAGGTGCATTACATAGACCAAAAGGCATCACTTTGAATTGCCATAATCCTTGTCCCGTTGTGAAGGCAGTCTTCTCGCGGTCGTCGGGATGGATCTCTACCTACCAGTAACCACTCTTCAGATCCAGAGTTGAGAACCAGGTGTTGCCCGCAAGTGTGTCAAGAGTGTCGTCAATCCTTGGTAGAGGGTAACTATCCTTTTTAGTGACGTCATTCAGTCGGCGGTAGTCTACACAAAATCTTGTAGAACCATCCTTCTTTCTTACTAATACAACGGGAGACGCCCATGGACTTGTCGATGGTTCGATGAAGTCATTTTCTTCCATATCCTTAATTAAACTTTGCACCTCTTCTAGCTTGGCGAAAGGTAATCGTCTAGGGTGTTGTTTAATAGGTGAGTGATCTCCAGTATCAATTCGGTGTTGTGCCATTTTGGTTCGTCCAAAGTCTTCAGATGTTTGGGAGAATAAACTTTGGAATTCCCTAATTAAATTTTCCGCAGCGTACATCTGTTTTGGATCTAAGTCTGTATTTTGTAACAAATCCTTGACTAAATTATCTGAAGATTTCTCAGAGTGACTGGAATTTTGACTTATGCACGTTACAGGAGCACATGATGCTATCACCTCTCCTTTCTTGATAGTCCTCGTCTTATCGCTGATGTTAGCAATTCTGACTGGAATGGTCTTTTTCGAGAAGTCTATTACAGAAGAAGCCACCAATACTTCTGCTTGTGTATTATTATCTTCGGGATAATCTATATGGCCAAATCGATAATTGGTTTCATTTTTAATTACAGCAGGAACTAAAAATTCTGTTCTTGGATCTAGACTGATGTCTTCTTTGGCTATTACTATTTGTTTACATTCAATTTCGTTATTTAATCCTAAAAGACTTATTTCTTGAAATCTTCTCTTATTATTGTTACATTGGCTCTTGTATCCACAATCATACGGCACTGAATTCCGTTAATAAAGCCTATCACTTTTAATTCATTATCTCCGCCACTCATTTTCGATATTTGAAGGATCTTCAGGTGGGGCATTTTATTCTCTGGTCTTGAATTCATCTCACGTTCGTGGATTTTGGGGCAGTTTCTTCGGAGATGTCCTGTATCACCGCATCCCCAGCACGTGAGATTCTGTCTTCTTGAGCTTGTTCTTCCATATTTTAAAGCTTCAAGCTCTTGATTAATTTTCCTAATTTCTTTCAAGATGTCGATCTTAGAGCTTTTGTTCACCGTTGTCCCTTGGACTGAATGACGATCTCTTCGGCTGGCTTGTGTAGCTGCTGCCAACTTAAAGGCATATAGTTATGCAGCCTTTAAATCCTGCACATCTGGCATTCGTACCGCTCTCTGCACTTCTGGATCTTTCATTCCGTCTACAAAGTACTGCAGTGAGAGCATCTCCCGTACATTTGCTGGGCAGTCAATGAATGCTAAATTTGCCAGCCGTTCTATTTCTGAGGCAAACTCTTGAAGGGTTTCATTCGATTTTTGATGGCGGCTCTTCATTTGTATTCTCGATTAATCTTTGAAGAATTTTTCGTCGAATCTCATTTCAAGTGCACAACTTAGAGTCTCAAAATTGAGTTGCGCCATATCGGGCAATGTTTGCAGCACGTCGGCGACTTCAAAGATGCTGCCAGTTGACAAGCTTTCACCTCGTCACTCCATTTGTTCGCTTCGGCTACAATGGTAAATTGGGTCTTGTAAGCTTGCCAAGAACTCTTTCCGTCGTCTGTCGACAGCTTGATGTGCACGGGAGAAGCAGGCGGATTAAAGCTACGGATTAAAGCTTTGGGGATTTTTCGAGAAGGTTGTAGAAATTTCTAGCCTATATAAGGAGAGCAATACGAGCTGTTGTGGTTATTATTCATCAGTCAGTCATTGAGTGAGCTGCGATTGTAAGCAAGTTTGCTTGAGTTTTCTCTAAGTTGTTTTGAATGTGATTTAGCGTTGAGACATTGTATAAAGAGTCTCTGGGATCCATATCTGTAATTGTACGATAGATTTGAACAGATATTTTTGAATATCTAGTAATATTTGTGAGTTTAGAAGACTCTGTTGTTATGAAGATCTGTAAATTAATTATTTTCTACTTTTCTAAGAGACAAGAGTTTGAAGTTGTCTAACCATAAGATCAAAAGAACCCTTATACGCAACAATCAATATATATATATATATATATATATATATATATATATATATATATATATATATATATATATATATATAATAATAAAATTACATTTTTGACTAACATGAACATGCATATCGTTAACTGATTTACTTGTAGGAAATTTTCAGAGAAAAAAATATAGCCAAATCGAACAACTGTTTCCAGCATAATTTTTCAGCATTTCACTAGTTTCTAATAATGTGAAATGAGGACAAACAGATGCAGTATAATTACACATAATACACTGTTGTTTTTAACCACAAGTTTATATTGAACCTATGCTCTGTTAAAACTAAAGGTTGCATATGGCACTCCTAGGGATGAAAAGCTTGTCCCATCAGCGACTCCCCTAAGGAAGCCAGAATTGAACCACTAGGAGTGGCCTAAGATATCACATGGCACAAGATGGCACACCAATGTAATCCCCATTGCACCCTATGAGGTGCCATGGGGTGCCCTACAGCGCCTCTAGGGGTAAAATTCTGGCTCCCTTAGGGGTGTCGCTCATGGGCAAGCGTTTCACCCCTAGGCGTACCATATGCAGCCTTTATTTTAACAGTGTTTATCGTTGTTGCTAACCATGTATGTATCAGTAATATTCTCAAAAAAAATATATATAATATATTATTAGAAATCATATTAAATCGATTAAAAATATCAAATGCCATACTTTATATATTTAATCTTTCACTGCACTGAGCGGCAGACCTGATACATACCTTAAAATACTATAATTCTCATTATGTGCGATGTATTTTGCCAATATGATCGTTGTAAATCACCAACAACAGAACAGTTTAAAGAATGGTATAGCACTTATTTTGTTCATGTCAGATGGTCTCATTCTAGAAATACATTAGAATTTGTTCTTCGAAAACAAAAGAAATTTCGATTAAGTCTCAGGGGTTGAAAACTTTTCAAAAAATCGATTTTTGTTTTATGATCTAGTTTGATTATTCAATTAATTTTTAACTCAATGCAAAAAACCGCATAAAAACATTAGCATTTTTAACGGAGTTATAAGTAATTATGTATCAATATTTACATAGCCGCATCCATATAATTTCAGAAGTCCTGTTTTCTCAAAACTTGATTTTTGACGACTAGCACCAAGATTTTAAAAAAAAGTTATTTGATGGAATGGCTTAATTTTTTTGCATGCATATAACATCATTATCTAGATTATGAATTAAGGATATAACTATCACTTAAAAAAACCCTAAAAAATACAAAATTTTTCCATTAAAAATACTCAAAATATTAAACTATCTAAAATATATTAATTCATAATCTAGATAATGGTGTTATATGGATGCAAAAAAAAAAAAAAAAAAATAAGCCATTCCATCAAATAGTTTTTTTTTGTAATCTTGGTGTTAGTCATCAAAAATCAAGTTTTGAGAAAACGCTATTATAATTGAAATTATATGGAAGCGGCTATGAAAGTGTTGATACATAAATGCTTATAACTCCGTTAAAAATGCAAATGTTTTTATGCGGTTTTTTGCATTGAGTTAAGAATTCAATGAATAATCAAATTAGATCATAAAAAATTGATTTTTTGAAATGTTTCTAACCCCTGAGCCCCCTTAAGCTATTAAAGTAAGATTTACTTGATTTTTTGAAGATTTTTTTACTGAATACTTAAAAACATTGATACAAAGACAATAGCAGAGTGATAAGCAGATAACATTAATTAATTTAAATCCACATAATTGCAAAATATAGCAATACAATATTTTGAAATCCTAACGGTGTATAGAGGTAAATGCCATAAAATATAAATTTTTAGCTGAAAATTTTAGAAATATTTTTTACTAAATATTTTTTCCATTATTTGATTCGAATTTTTTTTTTTTCCAAAAAATAGAAAAAAATCGTCGAGTTAAGGGTTAATACACTATTCCTAACATTTTTTTGAAATATTATTGTAAGTAAATCCAAAGGAGAAAAATATGTGCAAGTAATGTACTTAGTTCAAAAATTTGCCCTTTTTAGTGGCATTTAGGAGCTTTAGATGATAGAGGTTAACTGTACAATAAAATGATAACGAGCGTAAGCGAAAATACATATATTTACTTAAGATATATGTAATAATTTACTTTACTTATAGAAATGACAAACTTACTAATATGGAACATAAGTACAAAAAAATAAATCCCAGTCGTAAAAAAATAAAAGTTACTTTTATAGCTGGTATATTTACTTTTATTACGTCTTTCATACATAAAGGTTGTTTCATTACCTCATTTTATGATCCCTGAGCAATCATAATATCGCAGATAATGGTCAAAGTGTTGGAAGCTTAGATAATATTTTTTTCGGTAAACATGATATTTCGTTTTTATGTAATTTCATTGATTTCAGTTTTTATTCTTTATAAGCAGATTTTTTTCTACTTATTCTGGATTTCTGCATAAATCACGCATATTCAAATATTTTTTTTTATAAATATATTAGTCAAATATTTTTGTTGAAATGACCTCAACTTTCATTCGTAATAATAAGAATATCTACCTACATCTATCTATCTATTTATCTATCTATCTATCTATCTATCTATCTATCTATCTATATATATATATATATATATAACCTATGATAATACTACAAATCAATATCAAAATATGGAATAACTCGTTAATAAGAAACTATATCAAATATAGAAGTTGGCAAAAATTGGAACAATATTGGAAATGTGGTATTTAGCTCGTTATCAAGGGCAATGTTAAATTTAAAATCACTAACAATCGCAAATTACAACAAACATTTTGAAAGAATTAGCTCTTTAAAATCAAAAGTTTTATACATGTATATATGTATACATATATACATAGCATCGTATGTAATAATTAAAAATATGTTAAATTATCCCAAAAGTGGACCCACACAATTATGTACACCTCCCAGCAAACACAGATCTAACAGAATGGTACAAAAATTATATCTTTCGACAAGTACTAGAGGTGTTATTTCGATAACAGTGAATCGTAACCTAAAAGTATCGATTCTGTCCTTTCCTTCGATATCTTTGGTGATACTTTCATGCGTTGTCGTCATGGCGCCAGAAATATGGCACCACGACGAAAATCGGCGATGTAGCTGATACGTGTTTGATACAAATACGTAGGGATTCCGACACTTCTGGCATAAAAATGATAAAATAAGGGCACAAATTTGATATTGCTGATATCGATTGAGAATCATTTTGAACTTTTTTTTATGCCCATATGATAACATTTTGTGCCAATCTAGTGACACTTTACACACGTGTCGGTGGATACTTTTAATCGATTTTTTTTTTTTTTTTTTTTTTTTTTTTTTTGTAGTATCTATAGTATTTTAATCCTTTGAGGTCTAAATGACTTCCATTGTTAATGTGTTGAAATGCATGACACTGGAATTTGCATGTATATTTGCAAAGAAGAAAAAACTAAATTTTACATACATCATAAACTATTTTAGTAATCAAAATTCTGGTAACATTTGGAAATTAAAATTAATTAGTTCCATAAATGTACAACCGCCTTTGAAAGAGTAAAAACAATTTATTCCAGTTATATAATTTAAGAATGATTTAAAAAAAAAAAAAAAAAAAAAAACTTGGTACAATTAAAGTTATTTTTAAGACCTTTTCTCAAGTTTCAAAATCATAAATTGTTGAAAGATTTTCTCTAAATTTTATAATAAGGAAATCAAGCTTGCGTTTATTGTGGAAAATTAGGACTGAAGAATTTTTTTTTCTATATTTTGCAATTAGCACATTTTGTAACGCTGTATTTAAATTCACTTAAATTTTATACAGAATCTCTGTGTACTGCTTAGAGAATCTGTTAACATAAATATTTTCTTTATTCAGTTTCATACGTGTATTTTCTTTTTTATCGTTTCATACTATTGATCACATTAAAAAACTTTTCTAAAATCCACTTTTAACTGATCAGGAAAAATGAATCAAACTAGCAAACATAATAGGTTTTTTTTTTCATTTATTACGGATGTTATCCTTCATCTTTTTATCGTACATTTGCCTGAAATTCCAATTTAGAGAAAAAAAAAAACATTCCAAAGGAAAAGAAATATTTTTGAAAAAAGTAAAAAAAAAATCCTTTAACTGTGTTAATTATGAAGGATAAAAAATATTCTAACTTTTGCTCAACTATTCAATAGCACCTTCTTTACAATAAAAATGTTTTATCCTCCCCCCCTCTTACAATAGCATTTCAATTAAGTTCCAAGTGTAATACACTGAAAAAAAATCAAATATTGTTTCAAAGAAGCAAACATTTTTCTAATATAAATGCATATGCATGGAGTGGGGGGGGGGGGGTTCTATTAACTTTTCTAACTAATCATGAAGCATAAAAAGGGGTGCAAAAATCTAGGCATAAGTGGGTAGTCTATCGCCACTAAAATTATTAAAAAAATTTCTTTGCGGAAATTTTAATAACATTCTAGCAAGAATTTTACACAAAATATTAGCCAAAATATATATAAATCAATTTAGTGGTGAGAGACTGCCTGACGGCGCTTAGATTTTTTGCACCCCTCATAAAATATATTCAAATTTTTATTCAATGGCCAAATTGCTTTTGTCTATAAGTAAAAGATTTATAATTAATACAAATTAGCATGAAATAAAAAGTTTATTCTTACTTATTAGATATTTTATTGTTTTTTCCTCTTATTGCATTTGTCTTGCAGTAATCCCTACATAATAGAAGTATAAAATATTTTCTTCTTACTTACTAATTTAAATATTATCAGGCGTTAACACATATCCTAATCCCCCCCTTCTCTCCACACACACTTGAGTAAGAAAGTACTTTTGAAATAACATTTTTTCATTTAAAAACTTCCATTTTATTCTTTTTTTTTTTTTTTTTTCTCATCATATTCAATATTTTTGGACTCCAAAAAAGTTTCAGTGACTAATTAAATTAACAACATTTTGTCTTTGAGATGCGTAAACCATTTAAATAGTAAAAAATACATAAATAAAATTTCAACAATAAACATTTTGGAATAAAGGGGGGTGGGGATAAATGGAATAATTTATGCTTCATAAACCTTCATATTGAGAGACTTTAGTACAAATGAAAATTTTGTATGAAATATAATTAAATTAAAAATGTACAAACTATTTCAAATAGAATACTAATAATAATGCATACACACACCATATACATTTTATCTCAAATCATAGGTGAGACATAAAAAAAAAATTCCTTCATCCCCCCCCCTTCTTGCTTGCGATAAACCTTATGCCTCTTTTTTCAAATCATCTGTCAATTCTTGTCTATGTTTCATCTGAAAATACCTACCATGTTAGGATAGCTGAAATAAACAGAGACAATATAGAAAAGTGCTAGTGTTAAACTACAATTGTACAGTGTGTAACTACAATTTTTGCTTACAAAATACAAATTATATACATTTAATATATTTTTTAACAAAGATTTTCTTTTAATTTTTTTTAAATATGAGATTTCACAATACAATGTTTCATATCGACAGTTATCATGCGCTTTCTTAATACATTTTCTTCAAAATTCAGAAACTGGCTCAGAAGTCCTCAATCCTTTACTCTCAATACTGGTATACTTCAAACCCAGATTCCTTCCAAGTTGGGTGCTCCAAGTATCTGATAATTTCTCCACCTATTTAGACAACATAAAATAACATTTTAAAAAGATCAAAAATTGTTATTGGTAGACACAAAATCAGATTATTAAAAATGTAGAAATATAATAAATAAAATAATTGACTTTCATACCTTGAGAACAAGTAAATTACACATACATAGCATTAACACTAAATATGTAAGGAATTTTATTCAATATATATATAAATATTTTATACTAGGACTTACATTTAAGACTAACTTATTTTTATGTGATTTAACCATTAGACAGCATTTTCCACTGATTATAGCAGTTTATTGAAATTCTAATGCAGAGATTGGCAAGCAATTTTAAATGGGTTCTGAATATTTTTTGAAAATTTTTATTGAGATCCAAAGAACAAAACACATTTCATAAGTACTACTTACTTATATTTTATTATTATTATTATAGATATACACACATGTAATAGAAAAGTCATGCATTGGTTCTGAACAATTACTACATACATAGGTATAAGGTCTAAAAATGTTCTCATCACGAAATAGAAAAGGCATTCTTATGGCATCTGTTGAAAAATTAATGCGAAGAATTACACTTGCTTCCTTGAGCCAGATTTTTACAGTTTTGTTCATGTGGTGAATAAATAATGGAAAAAGTATCTTGAAGGTGGGCATCCATTAATCTCAAAACGATATTTGTTTATCAAAAAATTAATTTTGAACAAAGATTTTTCACATACATATGAAGACATGAAGAGTCAAAAACAGTAATGAGATTAATAGCTATAATCTTCATACTTTACTGAAACATTTTTACCCCAAAACTCTTAAGAGGATGTATTTTTATACACTGGCAGGGAAATATTTTTTTGCAAGACAATTACAGTGGACTCTCTCTATTCTGAACACTCATGGGACCGGCCAAAAATGTCCAGATTATGGGGGTTTTCATAATAGAGGGAGATTGGAAATACATTACTACTACTACTATGTAGGATGACCGAGCCATTAATTGATCAAATAAGATCAGTGTTACGATGTTTTCATTATATTTCCTCCCTTTTAAGTTTTAAAAGTAAACTAACATGATTGCTGCAATCCTTAATGAATGTCCCATCATGGGTAAAAATGAAATCTAAAACTAAATAACAACAAAATTATAAGCAAATAGTTTCTCTAATTGCCATTTTCCCAATAGGTGATCAATCTGAGAAATCGGTCAAATTTAAAAATTAATTTTGAAAATATCATGCTTAAGCTGTGTTTAACAATAATTCATGTAAAACTAACATTTTCAAATAAGCAAGATGGAAGTGAATTATCTTAACTTACCGTAATCGTCTCCAGCTAATCAAAGACAATAAAATGGCTTATGTTACAGGCTAGAAAATGACAACAATGTGACAAGTGCTCTGAATTTTTAACTGAAGATTTTATCAGAACTATTCAAACAAATTGCAATTTCAAGTACATGCTTAAAATCTAGCAGTGATTTTGTCTGTTTATTTATTTATTTATTATTATTATTATTATTATTATTTGAAAGAGTTCGTTAAATCTTTTTGTAACCTTTAAATTCTGATTTCAAACACATGTTCAGTTTACAGAGTGGTGGAGTAGGAATGGGGACCACAAATAACTTTCATAATAGCGGGGTGTTCAGATTAAAGGGTGTTCGGAATACAGAGAGTTCATCTTTTGTTAAGTCTATGGACTTTCGCCGGGACCGTGAAAAAGTGTTCATAATACCGGGGTGTTCAAATAGAGAGAGTCCACTGTATTTTCATTTGAAGTTTTTCAGGATTGAACAACTTCACAATCATCTATTTTGCAGCTGGAATAACTAAGGTGACAAAGAATTGAGACAACTTAATTATCTCTGGAAAGTTTTGGAATCTTGCTTCAAAATTCCTTTACAAATTGTCATAAAATTTTAAGAACACTACAGTATGTATTTCGGAATTCTTACAGTCATGTATTGTTCAAAAATGAATAAATACTTCTTTTGAAATATCTCCCCCCCCCAAAAAAAAAAGAAAAAAATTCCAGTTTGTTACAAAAAGCAGACACATTTACAGATCACACATTAATTTCCCATGTCCCTGTAACTGGATGTTAAGTGCCCCTCTCTACTGGAGAATTAGGATTAATTCAACATTTTTCAAAAGAATAGAAATCAACAGCACAATCAATACTTTCTCATAAAATATTATGGCATTTGATATTTTCAAGAATCAATGGATGTTAAGTGCCCCTCTCTACAGGAGAATTCAGGATTAATTCAACATTTTTAAAGGAATAGAAATCAACAGCACAATCAATACTTTCCCATAAAATATTATGACATTTGATATTTGAAAGAATCAAAATCATACATAAACCAAAAGAGCCCTTAAGAATTAAACTAAATAATTAACTATACCAGTGTTTCCCAACCTTTTTCAGGCCATGCCCCACCAAATCATATCTAAAACCCTGATGCCCCCCCCCCCCTCTCTCTGAAAAATAATTCTTATTATATAAAAATTGAGCTGTTATTCCATTTAAAAAAGTAAAAAAGCCATTTAAAAATGGAATGGAAAAGAAAATGTAAACAAGTAAAAGAAAGGTCATGAAAAAATGAACATAAACGAAAGATATGTGTTCAGGAAGCAATCGTTAATAATATAGACCAGGAAGCGGCTGCACAAACCATCACCTCATAGAATTGATTGTTGAAGTTTCAGTATTAGACAAAACTTGATTTGTATATTAAAATGCAACAGGTCTGCCAAATCATATCTTGGTGGAAACCACTAAAGACCTGATTTTAATGATTGATCGGTAAGTGCTTTACTGCAGTCAAAAGTATGAAAATGTAGAGGACTGCTAGCAAGAAAACAAGTGGTAAATCTACTAGTCAACCACTAAAATCAGGTTTGCTAAGATATGACTTGGTAGATCAGTTGCATTTTGATATGCGGGTCAAGTTTTAACTAGCTCATGAATTTCAGTCATCAACTCGATAAGGTGATGGTTTGTGCAGCCACTTCTAGATCTAATAATAGTAAAATTTATATGCAGCAATGAAAAAACACAAATTAGATTTAATAGTGAACTTTGATACACAAAAATAACTTTAATTGGATGTTTCTTGATTATGTGTTTGTCATTTTAATTGCTGATAGTAAAAGTAAATAAATAAATAAAATATATAATAAAATAAATTCAAATTATAACATTTAAGATGAATAGAATAAAATTAATGAGATCATTGAGCTTGATGTTGGCTGCAAAGAGATTTTATATCAGGCACTAATTTTGTCAGCGTTTATTTCAAATCTCTCGTTTAGTGATGTCTAGTCGATTTCTTTTTTTTAGTAGTAAATCATTTACTGCACTAAAACCACATTCAGCAAGGTATGAAGATGGGAAGGATAACAATATTTTTCTTGCAAATTGTGTTGAATTAGGCTATTTAGTTTCAGTCTCTGCACAAAGCCACACCATATTGCCTTTTATATTGAATAGAGTTCTAATTGACTCATTGTTTTTAATTTCAGTGATTTCTTCTCTGTATGGTGTTGAAACATTAGATAAATCAACTAACATTGGCTGCATGACCCATGATGGAAAATCCATTTGCTTTAAATCAACGAATCTATCATTCATATCAGAGGCCAACATTTTCAGATGATTGACAATGACAGTTATAGCGGTGTCTGTTACCTCACATTTTTTTAACCAGAAAAATAGGTCAAACTTTCTCTCAGAAATATGTTTTTGCCAAACCTCAGTGGACGCAAAACCCCCCCAAATATTTACACTTTTGCATCAACAAGTGTTTTGTTTTCTCCTTGAAATTGTTTATTTAATGTATTAAACTTTTCAAAGATATCTGCTAAATAACTAACATATGCTTTTCTATCAACGGTTTGTAGGTCCTTAATGTCAGGCTTTTCATTTAAAAATTCACCAAGAACATCGAACAACTCCATGAATCTTTTTAAACAATTCCCTTTTGAGAGCCATCTTGCTTCTGTGTGTAGTAAAAGCTGAACGTGGTCTGCATTTTTGTCTTCACAGAAGTCTTTTCGTCCAGTGTCTGGCAATAGTAGCTAGATATTTTATTCTATCGAAAATCAATTTGAAATATATTTCTTTTAAGTTTTAGACCGGAAAATTTATATTGTAAAAGGATTTTTAAAATTATTTGTTGCTAGTGAAAAAAAGTATTTAGTTATTTTTTTAGGACCATAAAAGGATGACCGAATTTCATGGAATTCTCAAATCGGGCGATGCATTATAAATAGTTTCAGTTTTTAAAAGTATAAATAACTTTTAATAATTATTTCAGACAGAAAACAAAAATAGTTTAAAATTATACGCTAGAAAATTTAAAAGAGAACTTTGAAAGAAGATAACACATTCTAAGTCTATTTTATTTATCAAAATTTGAATTCTATTAAAAAAAATAGCTTACATGTTTGGAAATATGCTCATACTCCAATATATATTTGAGATGCGAAAGAAGGTTTTTCTGAATTTCTAAACAACACCATCTAAAAACAGAAATTAAAAAATAATACAATAGGCATATACAAAAAATTTAAATTTCTATTAACATCTTTATGGAGTCAAAAAGTTATTTGGCATTATCTTATCAAGCATACCTTAAGATGTGTGATTTTTTAAAGCAAAATGTAATTATTTGAAAATGTACTGTTTATTCAAAATGAATGCTTTTCTATAAATACATTAAAAATTCATTATTGGTACACTGTAAACGTGTGTTTATCCACCAATACCAATTATGGGAGCAACAGTGTAGTAGATGATCAGAATTACTAAAATTACATGTCTGTATAAGAATAATTAAAAGATTTTTTTTTATTATTATTATTATTTGCTGTAGATTTTTGTATAGGGGAGAGTGGAGTACAGTAGACAACCCCTTATGTTTTATTTATTTTTAAATTTTTAGAGTTTGTTTTACTGCTATTATTTCTTTTAGGCTTAGAAATTTGTCAGTCTGTAAATAAAAATTAAAAAAAAGCAGATTTTGTTAAACAATTGCGAAAAATGCAAATTAACAAAGTTTCACAAAAGCACAAATTTTGTCAAAGAATTGTATATAAAATAGATTAGATATAGAAAGATTATTTTCAAGATGTAATAATATTCCTCGATTTTATACGGGAGTGTAAATTTTGTTTTAAAGTGCTAAAAAATAAGCATAGTAACTAGTGCAGAAAAAAAAATATGAATGTTATGAACGCAGAGAGAGAGAAAAGAAGTTGATCAACAAGGTTTTTCCATACCCGATCATCGAAATGTGCAATTTTTTCATGGTTGAGCAATCATGGCGATTTGCACTTTATGAACTGATCAACAAAATTTGCTATTTGTACAAAAATGATTGGGAAAATCTGAAATTTTTCTGCACCCGATTGACAAAATTCATGTTTTTTATAAAGTCGATCGACGAAACTCACTATTTCCTCACACATGATCAAGGAAATTTGGGATTTTTCTCAGAGTTTGATCAACAAAATTTGCATTTTTTTTCCACCTAATTATAGAAATTTGTGATTGTTCAGTATGCCATCGACAAATTTGTGATATTTCTGATTCTTAACTGATTGTGGCGTCACTCTATGGTAACGTAAGTTACATTTTGAACTATTTTCAGTAATTTTAATAATGTAACAAAAAAAGAAAAAAAGAAAAAAAAAATTAGACATGGTTTTCTAATTAAAGTTATTCAATATTCAATTCATACTAAAATTACCTAATTTTAATGTTATTTCTTAAATTTTGTTAGTTTTATTTACTACGGTAACTGCCATTACTGAAAAAGGAATAGTATAAGTTATCATATACAGGGTGAGTCATAAATATCGAAACAATAGGCTATCTACTTAAATATTGCCCCCAGACCCATACTTCCAATTGCAAAAATTCATAAAAAAAGATGAATTTTTTGATAAGATAAGTTGCAACTCCATGGGGGGTCTGTTTTAAAAAATACGAAAATTAAATTTTTATACGGCCCCCAGAGGATAAAACTTCCAATTAGAAAAAATTTCTTTATCCCTTCCTGAATTGAACAAAAAAAATTTCATCTCGATATCTGCAAATCCCCGAAAGATATTAATATCCAAAATTTTCCAAAATTCCTGACTTACACCACTTAAACATGCCTCTGAGCGCAGCAAAATCAGTTCATTTGAAGTACAATTAAGGGATCGACCATAAATTTACGTATTGTGAAATGTCGATCCAAGACGACACTTAAACTTTTAGATATAAAATAAAAGCGTATAGGGTTTTTGCTTTAAACTTCGATGAAATATGCTAGATGTCTGCAATATTTCGACCTTGCCGCCAACTTCGTAACTGGCACGACTCATTGAACGGACCGTCTTGTTAAACACTTATTAAAAGTGTTATCAAATTAAGTGATATTATTTAAACTCTCATTAAAAGTGTCTTAAAAACTTATTGGCGCAGGCAATAAGTTTAGTAAATATAGTAATAGCGAAAATGACTCTTCTATTAGCGGAATCAATGAAAATATATTTTAATAAATTAGATAGAAATATTTTAAAAAATCTACTTTATACTACAGTTAAACCGCTATAACGGACACTCCCGAATAGCAGACACCTCTGTTTAACGGACTATTTTCCAATCCCCATTCTCTGCTTTATCCGTTCTACATTGGATGAATTAATCCATAAGTCCTGTTATCTCGAATACCTAAATTTGTGTATGTTTAACCTCTGAATAACGAACATTCCGAATAGTGGACACTATTTAAGGCGATAAAGGATGAAAAAGTATTTTTTAAGGACAAAAAAATGAAAAAAAGTAAAAAAGCCTCTAAATTTATCAGGGAATTTTGTGATAAATGAGCTGGGGAAAATCCCCCCCCCCCCCGTTCAGAGATGAATTGAAGGGGTTGCCAAGGAGGGACATCTTCCAGAGCATTGAAATATCCCCTCGGAAAATTGAGATTTTATGCTTTTAACAGTCAAAACGTGCAATCCCCCTCCCCGACCGGAACTCTGTAATGTCCAATAATGTCACCTTGAAAAACAAATTACATGTAATCGCAAGCAAAAGTTAACTTTTGTAACAGGGTTTTTTCACAAGCATGTAATGAACAGTGGGTAAAGGTGTGTACAGTTTTATTTAGCCCCATTGCTTAAAAAATAATTTTAATTTCTGATTAATCATATAAAAGAGGTTTTAGGACACATAAAAGTCAATTAATAAAATGTTAAATGTTTCTTAACACTTTTTGAATAGCTTTGATTTTCCCAATAGCGGACACCTCCGAATAGCGGACAATTTCTGCGTTCCTGAGGTATCCGTTATTTAGAGGTTTTATTGTATTCAGTTTCAAAATTTATGAAGGTTTTAAACCTGTTTTTGCTTTCTTCTATTTTTACAAGAAGAAAGTATTGGATTCATGAAAATTTTGAATTCCGATTTTCGATGGATTCACACGTTTTATGGCTCAGAGATACCGAAAAACATGTTTTTATGAAATGTCTGTCTGTGAGTCACAGCACAATGAAAAAGTTTGAAATCGACATGATAAAAAAATAAAGTTTAAATCAACTGACGCATTTAAACAGTAATTAAAGAAGGTGAAAATGGCAAAACTTAAACAAAATCTGAAATCGAAACTATACAGCATTTAAACGTTAGGAGCCCACCTTTGCCCATCTTAAAACTAAATGCACTTTACTGCATCAAATGTTTTTATTTCAGTATTTCTCATTTTTAAACTGACATAGGTCAATAACCGTCCGTTACGGTAACTTTTCAGCTCAGAAAATTTACTTTTAGAAATATGATTTGTTTTCAAAAATTACTTTTTTTTTAATATTGTTATTTTAAATACTTTTATTTTTTTTAAATACATATTACTTAAAATGCTGAATTAAAATTGAAAATTAGACATTTTCATTTAATCAGAAGAAAAAAATTCAACGCGACAAATAATATTTTTAGTTATAACAATTTTAATTTGCTCAATTTTTTTTTTTTTTTTTTTTTTTTTTTTGAAAAAAAAATATTAAGAAGTCTTATGATGTGATAATGCTTACAAATTATATGGTTAACCATCACAAAACATTCAAAATTCCAACTTTATAAATAAATAAATAAAATAAATGTTTCCTTGACCCATTACAGCAACATTGTTTCTTCAATTATACGCATTTCAATTTGTGTCTGATCCTTTGAAACCTCACGATTTATTAAAATTGTCATAATTCTCTGAGTTTTGAAGATATCACGATGAAATTTTTTTTGTTCAGTTCAGGAATGAATAAGGAAAAATTTTCTAATTTGATGTTTTATCCTCTGGGGGCCGTATAAAAATTTAATTTTCGTATTTTTTTTAAATAGACCCCCCATGGAGTTGCAACTTATCTTATCAAAAAATTCACCTTTTTTTATGAAACTTTGCAATTGGAAGTATGGGTCTAGGGGCAATATTTAAGGAGATAGCCTATTGTTTCGATATTTATAACTCACCCTGTATAAAGTGCAATTTTCATTATAATTTTTTAGGTAATTTATCCAAATTGACCCTCATATAGGTTTCATTGTCAAATTATGTTAATTTCACACTTGAATGTTTTTAGTGTTATATTACTAAAATTACTGGAGTAAATTGTTGTAAATGTAACGCAAGTAACCATGGAATGATCCTCTGATGCATTTTTTTAACCTTGCTGCAAATTGATGAAGTTCACAGCTTTTTCTTACAATAAACTGATGAAACTCACAATTGTTACGCCCCCCCTCCCCCCCCGATTAACGAAATAAAAAAATTTTCCATTCATCATAGACAACATCAGCGATTTTTCCATTTCCTATGAATGTATTGTGCGATTTTTTTATTTTTTTTTTGCTCTCATGACGCAATGTGATTTTTTGTGACCAATCAACAAAATTTGCAATTTTTTCAAGTCTAATCAACAAAATTCACAATTTTGCCATGTTCGAAGAATGCAATTTTCAATTTTTTCTACTCCAGAACAATATTTTCAATTTTTTCACACCTGATCGAGAAAATTAGAGATTTCTACGAAGTCGATCGAGAAACGTCGAGATTCGTACGAAGTCGATCGAGAAAGGTCGAGATTCATACGAAGTCGATCAAGAAACGTCAAGATTCATACGAAGTCGATCGAGAAACTTTGAGAATCGTACGAAGTCGATCGAGAAACTTCGAAAATCGTACGAAGTCGATCGAGAAACTTCGAAAATCGTACGAAGTCGATCGAGAAACTTCGAAAATCGTATGAAGTCGATCGGGAAACTTCGAAAATCGTACGAAGTCGATCGAGAAACTTCGAAAATCGTACGATGTCGATCGAGAAAATTCGAAATTCGTACGAAGTCGATCGAGAAAATTCGAGATTCGTACGTAGTCGATCGAGAAAATTCGAGATTCGTACAAATTCGATCGACAAACATTCGAGATTTTTACATAGTTGATCGACAAACATTCGAGATTTTTACGTAGTCGATCGACAAACATTCGAAATTTTTATGTGGTCGATTGACAAACGTAGGTACAAGAAGTCTGTCTGAATCAAGATTGAGATCTTTTCTCAGTATTAGAATAACTAAATGAAAAGGGGTTAGAAGATTTCTAAGCCTTGCATTATGGCTAAAAAATTAATTTCTTACAATAAAAGAAAGTGATTAAATGTTCTTGACAGTAAAACTGCTATTATTTAAGTATATAAAGCAGAATTTAGATTTAGCCAAAAATCTCTTCAAGACTGAAGGTCTTAAACCCATGTCGACAAAATTTGAGGTTTTTCCACCAACCATTGACGAAGTACAGTTTTTTCTGCACCCGATAAATAAAATTCGAGATTGTTAAGTGACTGATGAAAACAGCATTCACCCTCCCCCCCCCTCGACAAATTGATGAAGTCGTGATTTTTTTCTCAGTTTTCCCTGATGAGCCTTGAGATTGTCTGCAGCCAATGAACAAAATTTCCAACTTTACGACACCTCATCGACAAAATTTGTAATTTTTACATGCATTGATCGATAAAATTTGTGATTTTTTCTATGCCTGATCAACAATATTTCTTTTTTTTCTGCGCCAAACAACATTCATGTTTTTTTAGCGATAAATAGACAAATTATTTGGTTTTTATTACAGCCAATGAAGAAAATATGCAATTTTTTGATGCATCATCAACAAAGCTGATGATCTTTACCTGTGCGATCATCGAAATGTGCAATTTTATGCATCTGATCGAAAAAATTTAAGATTTTTCCAAGCTTGATTCGATTGACAAAACTTGCAATTTTTCTGTGCCTAACCTTCGAAATTCGATATTTTTTCTGCACCTCATTGGCAAAATTCATGATTTTTCTATTTCCCATAAGCAAAATTTGAGATTTTCCACATCTTATCGACCTAATTTAAATGATAATTTAAACTATCATTTTTAATTCATATTGTAAAAAACAAAGTTCCATTAATCTGCCCCCCCCCCCAACGAAACATGATGGAAAATCATAAAATAAGAGGGGGTCATTTACATTAGGGATGCACAACCTGTGGCCCGCGAGTTTCGTCAATTTATAACTGGAAAAAAAAATGCAATTTTTGTACATATGTCACAAGAAAAAATCATAAATATCGTCAATCCACCGAGGGAAAATGTAAAATTTCGTCACTTAAGAATCACAAATTTCATAGATCGGCACAGAAAAATCTCAAATTTTGTGATTGAGGCTCAGAAAAATTGCAAGATTCGCTCATCAGATTTGGAAAAATCACAAATTTTGCTCATTAAGCTCGAAAAAAAATAGCAATTTTTTCCCGATTGGGTACGAAAATATTGCGAGTTTTGTCGATAAAACACGGAAAAATCATGAATTCTGCTGATCTTACGCAAAAAATTGCTCACTTCGTTGATCGGGCAAAAAATGATTGTCTGTTTTGATGATGATGCTCGAAAAAATTGCAAATAAAATTCATCAGTTGCCCAAAAAAACGTTTCTCGGTTTATCGCGTGAAGAAAGTGCGAATTTCTACGATCAGGTTCAGACGAAAAAATCGCAAATTTCGTTGATAAGACACCGAAAGATCAAGAACTTATCAATGAAGCGAGGAAAAAATGAAATTTTCATCAGTTTATACAGAGAAAAAGAATTGCGATATTTATCTTGCCGCGTAAAAAAAATGCGGATTTCATCAGCAGTGGTGCAACCAGAATTCGGTTCTAAGGGGGGTTTTGAGTTTCTGATAAAGGTGATTGTCGGTTATTTGAATCGCCGGTTAATAGAATCAGTACTAATTAGAATATTTACTGTATAATACTTAAACTCAAAGAGCGTCTGTGTGGCCGGAAATCATTTTTTTTTTAGCATGAGGCATCTAAGAAAAGTAATTTAGTTCAAATAACCAATTTTTACTTAACTGATTCATGTAATATGCACTTTCACAATTTTAAGTAGAATTTTTGCCATTTAATTGAATCACTTTATTAAATGAAATCTGATTCAATAAAGTGGCGGATTCCGAAATGTGCCAAAACATTTAAATATTAAGTTTGGATTTCATTCATATAAGCAGCAATTATAGCGATCTTTCTAAGCTCTGGGACAGGTTTTAACCCTAAAACCACTTCCTTGGCTGCGCCACTGTTCGTCAGAGTTAATGCAAATATCGCGAATTTCGTTGATTGGGCGACGAAAAATGTGTATTTTGTCATATAAGGGTGGAATTTTTGTCAAGCGGACATAAAAAAAATTGCGAGTTTTCATCGGATTCCGAAAAATTGCAAATGTCGTTGGTTGGAAACAGGAATATTGCCAATCTTTGATCTCACGCGGAAAAATTGCTAATTACGTCGAGTAAGCTCGAATAAAGTTGCGAATTTTCTTGGTCGGCTTTGTAAAAATTATGAATTTTGTCGATAGGTTTCGTAAAAAGCCCAAATTTGGTCGATCAGGCGTTGAAGAATTACAAATTTCATTGATCGGACACAGAAAATCAGAAATTTCGTTGATTTCTTCTCCTTCCTTCGTTCATAAAATTAACATTTTTTTTGGCACCAGTGATTTATGCTTATTTTTTTTTTTTTTTTACTTTTAATAAAACAAAACTTACTCTTTTGAATAAAGTCAAGGAATATTTTTGCATCATGAAAATAATCCTTGTTATATCTGTTATACATAAAAACTGCTGATTCAGGGCTGGGTTATGCCGGCAGAAAATAGTTTCTGCCATGCCGGTGGCAGAAAGTGGTTACAACCGGTTTTAACTGGCAGAAACTGGCATAAACTAATTTCATGACAGACTTTTTAATAGTATTAAATTGCTTATATAAATATTATTAAGGATAAATTGCAAATAAAATATTGTGAATAGTTTAAATTAAAATATAAATAAATTTGTATTAAAATTTAATAGTTTTGAATCTTTCACAGAGAATCAACCATATTTGCAGAATATTGAAAATCAAAGAAATGACACTAAGTACACAACAATTGTTAAAATTGTAAATAAATATCATGATTTATAAAGAAGTTAAATACATATTACAAATACTAAAACCTATTGCTGTTGCTTTATATAAAAGTAAAAAAACATGACTGTTCTGTTGCAACTGCCCATAAAATTTGCTCAACTTTATTTAATAATGGAAATATCATGGAAACTTACAAATGCAAGATTCAAATCTCATTTACTGCAGTGTTAGCTTTTATGCTAGCTTATTTACTTCATCCTAAGTATTTGGGATCAAAATTGATATTTATGCATAAAGAAATAGCAAGAAAATACTCCTTTTTCAGAAACATATTTCACCAAGGAAGTCCTAGAAAATGTCTTTTAGAAACAAATAATGGTGAAAATGAGAATTTTTCAAATTTTACATAATCAATAATGACATTACCAGTAAGTAATGCTGGTCTTGAAAGAATATTTATTTCAATCTTTTTTTTTCATTCAGAACAAATTAAAAAGCAGTCTAGGTTAAAGAAGTTTAGCAAAATTAATCTTATAATATGGAATCCTCTTAATATATTATTAATTTTTCCACAAACAAATTTGTTCTTTCAATATTTTAAAATAACAGTATAAAATATTTCATCCATTTTTTTCCTTTTATTTTTTTGCTACAACTATTTACTTATATGTTTTTACAAGAATCATTTCTCTTTGTATGTAGTAGTAGATAATTTTTAAGTTCACTGTAAAAAATTTTGCGTAAGGTTCCTAAGAAAACATGTGGCAGCTATTCTGCCACAGGTTTTCTCAGGAATTTAATCCAAAAAATGCTAGGAAACTTACATATGCCAGGAAAGTCCAGAAATCTATAATCTGGGATGTTACTCATGAAATATCAGTTATGTTTCACCATTCTGAAAAGTCTAAAAACCTTTTAAGTGTAACGTTACTCATTAATTTTCTGTTAGGTTTCACCGTTCTGAAACCTACAATCTGAAACATTACTCGTGAAATCTCAGTTAAATTCCTCCATTCTGAAACGCTCTGAAATCTATAATCTGGAATGCTACTCATAAAATCTCAGTTAGGTTCCACCTTTCTGAAAATTTCCGAAATCTTTAATATGGTATGTTACTCATAAGATCTCAGTTAGGTTCCGCTATTCCGAAACCTATCATCTGGAACATTACTCATGAAAATTCATTTATGTTCCTTCATTTTGAAAAACTCTGAAACTTATATCCTGGAACTTTAAGCACAAAATCTCAGTTAAGTTTCTTCATTGTGAAAAGATCTGAAACATTTCACGGAATACGGTAAATGTTCCTGGGATATCCAATGGCAGCAATTCTGTTACAGATTTTCATTTTAACAGGAACTTTACCAAAAATTTTTTTGGAAAATTATGCAAATCTGAAAAGACCAGAAATCTATAATCTAGTATGTTAAGGCCCTTTTTCAATAAGTTACTTCTGATTTTCAGCATGATATTCAGAGTTTTTAGATGCCTTAGAGTTACAATTAAGTATGGTTCTTGAACCTGATACAGATTAATGAGTTAGTAATCTTTGTTGAGAATATAAACAATGATTGCACGCTGAAAGTAAAATATTGTATTCGAAATATTTCTAATTAGTTGTTTTCATTTTCCAATTGACAACACGAATCTAAAAAAATACAGGATATCTATGAGTAAAATCTATTTTTAAATCATGGATACATTAAAATTACTTTTACAAAAATAAATTGGTTAGAATATATAAGGGTGCTAGTTAGTGCAAGGGTATTAGTTAGTGCAAGGATAAATTATGATAAATATACACTTCAGAAACAAAAGAAATATCTAAATGAGTGATATTGTGCTGTGATCTACAAAAAGACATGCTTAAGTTTTTCCACATTTATATCAAGCTCAATATACCAATTTGAAGGTGTAAATTAAGAGATAATGTAACACAAAGTATACATTTTTGGCAAAATCTCGTACAAAGCAATTGTGTATTTTTAAAATAACCTTTAGATAATTTTGCCATATTATTTAATAATTTAAACAGATTATCAACTTGTCATTTGGCTAATACAACAGATTAGTCATTTGGCATAAAATGGTATATTTAATCCATCAAAGCATTCTCAAAATGTTTTACAGTATCTGAATATCTCCTCTTTTTGGGGAAGTATGTGGTTATTCGAAGCTCCCCCCCCCCTTACACCATTATCTTCACTTAAATTTGATCAATTACCTTTGATAAATCTATTCCTTAAATAATTAATATAAAATCACAGTAATCAATGAAAAGACGGTTTTTGATGCATGTGCTATACAGTACATAATTCTTTTAAAAGATTAAGACAAACTATTAAGGATTAATTATAAAAATTTTCAAGGTAAGTTAAAATATGCACAAATTTTTGAAAGAGATTTTAAAGTTATAGTAAAAAAACATTTTTAATTGAAATTTAAGCATTAGCATATTTAAAGAGATTCATTCATTTGGTTAAAGCACAAAATTCAATTTCAGATGTCAAGGGAAAAAAAGAAGATAACCTTTAAAAAAAAATTGAGAAACTTAATACAGTGTACTCTTGATACTTCAAATAAAATATATTTCTCTCTTTGATATTACAAATTCCTGCAAATGACTTATCTGAACAAATAGCTATCACATAAATGCTTTTTTAGAACCCCTTCGACTTATGATATCGAGAATATTATGCAATTAAAAATAACATAATCAAAAATAAAAATTTAGAGAACTTTCATAATAAGCACAAAACTTTATTGATATTATGGTTTAAAATTGCAATCTAGAATTTTATCACAGTTTGTTTAATTTTTCGCATAAAGTAACCAACAATTTTAGTTCAATGAAAGTGTAAGGTTTGGTTTATTTTTGTCGTCCGATTATCTACGCTAGGGATATAGGACCAGGGGGGAGTGCCCTTCGTGGGGGTCTTTCTAAGGGAACCTAACCCGTATTTACGCAAGGTTCGAAGAAAACCACGAAAATTCCGAACGGTTAGGCCGACGGCCGCGATTGGGTTCGAACCCAGCACCTGCCGTCTACCAGTTGAGAGGTCTGAACCTCTCGGCCACTGGTGGGAATGAAAGTGTAAGTCCCAGTGCATTTGAGAGAATATTTTATGTTATAACAATAATATAAAGAGATTGTCGAAACTACACTCTGTACAAATTCCACACCTTCAATTAAAATCATATCTTTTACTTGCTTTCGTTCAGCTGTAGAGGAATTGTCTGTGTATCTGCAGATTCTCAAAGCTAAATGGTTCAGTAACTCACTTTTTTCTGCCCACTGCAAGCAATCTTCATTTAAAACTTTAGTTAGAGTAGAAGAAAAATGATGTGAAGAAATATGAAAATCCTCACGCCTAATACTGTTAATATTTAAAGAGCTGCTTTCAATACTTGAATTTAATTATGCTGTTCAAAAGTCTCCATTTGTTTCCATTAAGAACTATCATTACATTCAGATTCGATTATTATCCAAGGTGTCTATAAAGAAACAAAAAGCATATTTTATTTATTTTTTATGCATAAATTATTGAATGCAATATTGTTTATTCAGCTTCTGGAAAAATCAAAATGTTTATTGGAAAAGTTATTCTCCTTTGCAAAAACACTTTGTATTATGCATTAGCTGGATAATATAGAATACTTGAATATGTGTCCTACAAAAGGCTTTAATAACAATACAAAAAGTACTGCAACTACTTTTGTATATTCCCGAATGTTTTCCAAAAAATAAAAAAAGTACCTTTTAAACAAGGGGTTTTTGCAAGTGCGCTGTTGTCATGTTGCGCATGGTCAAAAATGAATGTCCATGAAATACACAGGGTTTTGTTCCATTTTGAAAAATGTATTGCAGTATTTTGTATTTTAAGTGAAAATTTAAAATTTATTAGATAAAAATGGGTTTATACATCGTTGAAACATTTTATTCTCAATTATATATTGATTTTGTGAAATCTCCAATCAGTAGTGTAACTATAGTTTTGAGTCCTCTGCAAAATTTTCCCCAAGCCCCCCCCCCCCCCCCCTAGAATCTATATCTATTTCTCATAACAAAATGGGGTCCCCGTTTCGTGACCCGTCTTCTAGGTATGAATTTTTACGGGCAGATCAGGTTTGGAGTACGCAAATATACATTCGTTATTCAATACAAATGACTCATTCTTAAAATCCTAAAATGATCAACCGTTTATGATGCTTATTTTTCACAATTACTTCCATGCCCCTCCCCCCCCTACGTCGCAGGGTTTTGCGGATCTCAGTTTTGCCGCTGTCCTCGATATCGATATACAATATAAGTTCATTTACGCTTCTTCATTTACATATATTTTTTGGTTAACTCCGTGCACTATAGCATAAAATTAGCAATTTCCACTGTCGAGTAACACTAAAAAACGTGGAGATTAATTTTACGGTCCTCAGTCTGCAAACTTGATGGGTATTACTCGCAAAACATGATGATTGTAAGATGTATCAATACCAGGGATGAAAGGAGAAAAATCCGTTTATAATTTTCCGAGTCAAAATTAACGATTATTTCAAACACTAGAAAAGAAAGTAGATAACTGTTTTTGGTTCAAAGATTGTTTCACGGCTGGTGGGAGGGGATAGTTAATTGCCAAGGGATCTTTTTTATCCGAGCTATTTACGCATGCTATTATACAGTATGAAATACTTAAAACAGGGGTCGTAATTTATCTTGAAAAAAAAATCCTGAAATGTCTAACTTTAATGCTTAATCCTGAAATTCCTTAAAATGTCTTTCTCCGACATATTATACAATATGATTAATTTCATTTATGACAAAACTGAATTTGGAACAAATTGCAAGTCAATGTTATTTTTAATATACTTAATCCAGGAATCTCATTGCTGTGCAAATTAAAATGTATCAATTTACAAAATCTGCTAAAATATTGCTAAACCCAAAATTTGGATGAACCTGAATCATACAAGACTCATGTTCCTAAGCAAACTAGCTTAAGTTTACTAAATAAATTCCACTTATTTCGTGAAACTGATTATTTCGGGTTTTGGTGGTTTCTAGATCAAATATAAAGTGACTGGTAAACACCCCCTCCCCTCTTAAATAGGCTTAAACAAAAAAATTTATTTACAATTATCCATTTTCCTTGAAGTTTGGGTGTCAATTTATTAGAAAATTAGACGATAGAAATCAAATCAACAATGTTAGGTCAAGTATAGGTCAAGTGTAAAAGAAATCCTCCCACTCCAACTAATTTAGCTTTACCTAGATTTTCCTTGTCGCGAACCAATTAGTTTCAAATTTTGGTCTCCTTTTATTAGAAGGATATTTATACCTTTAACACGTTGAATTTCACGTCAGTCATGGATGACTGACACTGAACTTCCCGTTTAATTAATGATATCCTTTAATAAAATAAAAGGAAAATTTAAAAAATCAGCAATTTCTTAAAGCAATATAATATTTAGTTTTATGTAATAATTTTACGCTGTCGGCCACGGACAACTGACGCGGCTAAAACGGAAATTTCAATGTCTGTCACCGGTGAATGACATGCCACTTAACGTGTTAATGCAAGGGTTTATAGGTTAAATATTGTGGGGGAGGTAGAATTCATTACTTTCATTTTGTTTATTTTAAATTGCAATTTGCTTGCATAAAATAATCTGAATAGCTTCAAATTTTGGGTACATATTTAACAAAAAGATGGATTAATCTCACAGATACTTAATTATATTTTTTAATTATCTTAATAATTGCAGCAAACTTTAAACTTCCCCCATACTCCCCCTCACTTTAGCCCTATCAGTGGCTGAGAGATTCTGATCTCTGAACTGACAGGCGGCAGGTGCTGTGTTCAAACCCAATCGCGACCGTTGGCCTAATCGTTCAGAATTTTCGTGGTTTTCTTCGAACCTTTCGTAAATACGGGTTAGGTTCCCTTAGAAAGACCCCCACGAAGGGAACCCCCTATCATAGCTATCATAATAATTGCAACAAATTTTAAACTTTCCCATACTCCCCCTTCACTTCAAACACTAATAAAATTTGTCCCGATGTTTTATAAAAATACTGTTGTGAAAATTTCAAAATGCATTTGCTAACCCTGTGAAAATAAGGATGTTAAAAATTTTTCAGATTTAAGTTATACTGAATGACACAGAAATATTTCAGCAAATCATAACAATAGATGTAATAAGATTTAAATTGAAGGTGATATATAACGCTTTAAAATTATTTTTCACGTTTCTTCTCAATTCTTTTGGTAATAAATAATTCGGTTAGCTAGTTTACCTTAGGAAATCTTTTTGGAAGCGTATTTCCAGAATTCTTGTTTCTAATATACTAGTTAATGTGTATTTAAGTTTGTTGAATTATATAACCTTAAAATTGTGTTATTTTAAATCAAATCAGAGAAATCCTCGGTGTTACTCCATCCCCTGTTAATGTGGTTTCGAGTACTTTTCCAATTCTTTGTGCAGCTTTATGTTAATCTGATAAATTTTAATTTTGAAAATTATTTTGGAAGCAAGATTTAGAAACCTCCGTTTGCGTGGATTTTAGTTGGGCTTTAGAAGGTTTGCTAACGCGGATTTCCGAGCTCTTGTTTTTCAATATGGTCATAATGCATATTTTAAGTTTAAGTACATAATATATTCAAATTTAGAAATTAAGTTTGAGAAATCCTCAATGTTACGTCGCCTTTTAACGCGGATTCAGAGCAGTTTTTCTAATGTAGCTTTTATTTAATTAATTTTAATTTTAATATTATTTTCTAAGACTTTTGGATGCCTGTTTACGTAGATAGAATATAATTTGGGATTTTTCAATTCGCCCTCTCCCCCACAATACACACCGACGTTAATGCGGATTTACGAGCTCATTTTAAATATTGTTAATTTGACTAAGGTAATTTCTTACTTACATATTTTTCTGTTAAATACAATTTTAGTTTTCAGTTGAGTGTAATCCAAACGAATGGAAAGTAAAAAATATTAATAAGCTACAATGTTGATGGTTAGAACTGTACGAACACTTCATATGATTTTATATGAAGTGTTTGTAACTTTGTTAATGGTCAATAATTAAAGATCTCAGTAACTGGCCAGTGGCCAATGTTAATTTTTACCTATATTTTGCACCAACATAAAAATTAAAGATTGCCCTAAATAATTATGCACAGATCTGTATAATAAAGACATATACACGTAAAGTATTTCAATTATTCAGAATTTTTAAAAAGAAAATAACATTCAAAAAGTATGCCTGACAAATGTTAAAAAATTCAGCATAATAGTTGAAATATTGACTTCCTTAAAATCCTGATAAAAGTCAAGCAATTCTTAATTTATATAACATTCTTTTTCTTAAGATTGTAAATTGATACTATAACATTTTGTTTAGTTTTCACTTAATCCTTCATTTAATTTACAGAAGGTTTTTAACTTATGATAATATGCATAGATTTTTTTATTTTATATAAGTCTAATTATACATGTAAGTTAAATTGCTTAAAAACATATTTAAGTGCTAAGTTAAATAACATTTTTAAATGAAGAATTATACGACTTACGACAGCTTAATTAAACATGAAATTAGCTTTAATTATTTGTATACACTATATAAAGAATACCATATAAACTTACCTGGTAGTTGTTTAAATTCTAATCCACAAACTGGGCGCTTTTTTAACAGTTTAAATGTTAACAGTTAAATGAAACAAACGTCGTTCCTTTACGTTAGTGAGATTATTTGATCTTCAAAGTTAAAAATTCGAGAGGCAATTTTGGGATATACGCTAAATTTACGAAACATAGAGGCGCTATTAAATCAACGATGGCTATTTGATCGAAAATCTCTAAGAAAATGTTATCAATGCAGAAAAATGCTTACAGTTTCGTTAAAAACCGAATGCCTTATTACGTAGAATTTGGGATTCCTGTATTAAGATTTAAAGTAAAAAACATTACCGTACTTATGAATCACATTTAGGCAAAATAACCTTGCCACAAAATTAGTAATATTTTCTAGTAAGTAACTTAAAATTGTTCCTTTTCATCCTCTATAGAGATATGTAGCTTGCAGATACTAAAAAAGGGAGGGGGGGGGAAATTTAAACATTTCTCAACTAATATGTCTTTAATTTCATGTCATAGACTCAACATTTTGAAAAATAAAATAGTTGGCCAGAACTTCTCCCATTTCCCCTTCAAGCGTTGACTTTGTTTATAATAAATTTTATGCTAGATTTATTGTCTTAGGAAACAGTCGAACCCGCTTAAGACGTGATAGCGATTAATACCTGAATTTACTCCAGTTCTAACATCACCAGAACATCACTCTTACAGCAAATGTAAAAAATTTCCATTCAATACCACATAAAGTTTTCATTCCTTGGACAAAAGATCTCGCTTACGACACGAATACATATACATGGATATTAGGTTTTTGATATGAACATCAAACTATTTCCGAATAGTGATAATCGCTTTATTTAATGTCAGAAAGATTACTATTCGGAAATAGTGATAGACATCGTAAAAAATCTTCTAAACTGGCATGCTGATTAAATAAGGCGAATATTACAAATCGGAAATAGTAAGTATTTGGAGAAAAAGTTGCAGTTCTAAGATTGAGAATTTCGTCAAACAATCACTGAAAAAATAATTTCGTAAAACGATCATTCGTCGAATTTGGAAAAATAGGTTTCAAAATGCACAATAAGATGGGCATACGCGCTTTTATTCTAAAGTTCGTTGCTCTAGATCCCATAGTCTTTTTCTTCAACTGAGGCAACAAAATGACCTACACGCAAAAAAGTACAGTTGGCAAAAAAAGTATTTGTACACTTCATTTTTTTAAATTATAATGAAATTAAATAAAAGATTTAAGCAAAAAATACTGTAATACATTAATTTAATGCATTATAATATTATAAAAGCAAAAACAAAATTAAACGGATCGATTTTTTACATTATAATAAACAAATATACAAAAATATAATGCAAAAAAAGTATTTGTACACTGTATTAATGTAATATAATTAATTAAATTTTAGTAAAATGATGCAAATTAATATTTTTTGTGAATTCATTTAGCGATTATGACTACTTCTAGATGGTCTGACATAGATTTCACCAACTTTTTTGTAGCGGTCTGGTTAATGTTATTCCATGACACAATAAGAGCTTCTTTAAAACTGTTTTTTACTAATACATATTTTTTTTTCGGATTTTTGCATCCAATAGCATCCACAAATTTTCTATTGGATTCTAGTCTTGAGATTTTAGAGGAGTTGCCAGTCATCTTCGAGTATTGTAGTAACCATGTGCCGGTAATAACAGCAGTATGCTTTGGTCGTTATCCTGCAGAAAGTGAAAAGCTTCCTCTACACCTAATTTCTTAGCACAGTTTAATAAATTATGCCGCGACACATAAATGTATGTTAAACCTGTCCTTCCATTGTCAATAAATTTTAAATATCCTGCTCCATTAGAAGCTATACACCCCAAAACTATAATATTCCCCCCAACATGCTTAATAGTTTGAAGTATACGTTTTGGATGTAGAACAATTTTATTTTTACGCCAATTTTTTCGAATGCTTGGTGGTAAGAAAATTCCGAATTTTTCCTCATCAGAAAAAATTACTGTTTTCCAAAAATTCAATGATTTACTTCTGTATACGAAAGCGAATCCTATGCGTTTTCGCCTATTTGTTTCGCTGATGAATGGATTTTTCCTTGAGGTTCTTCCTTTTAAATCTGCATTGAGAAGAATATTTTTTATTGTTTGAGATATTACTCTCATGCGAGAAGATGTCGCAAGGTCTCTAGCACATTTTTGAACCAAACGTATAGGATTTTTTAAAGCTTTTTTAACAAGAACCCCTTTTTCCCTCATTGTTAGTTTGCTGAGAAGTCCTGGTTTTCATTGAATTTCGATGCTTTTAATTTATTCATAGTTTCTCACTATACATCCAATACTTGTAAATGGTAATTTAATAGCTTTTACAAATTCTTGTTGCAAATTTAAATTTTTATTATGGTCAATCATAGGATTTCATATATCTAGAGGTGCCTCTCTAGTTTTATGTTTTATACTCAATTACTTCAAGAGCAAATTAGATTAAATGTCAGAAAAATATAATATGAAGTTAAAAATTATTAACAGTTTCTGTAAAAGTAGTCCTTTGAACCATAAACACTATAAAACACAGTACATATCAGGATGGAGAAATGTACAAATACTTTTTTTGCAAAAAATTTTTAAACTTTTCCTATTAAAAAATTATTTTACATCTTTATCGAAATTTTCTTTTGTGTAATTTAAAACACATGGTAAACAGACTGTATTAAAACTATTTTTGACAAAATATCTGTTTTATTTAGTTAAAAATAAAAAAAATTTAGGGTGTACAAATACTTTTTTTGCCAACTGTAGTTCATATGGAAATCAAGACCAAGAAGAGTCTTCAAAGTCTAAACTGGGAAAAAAATATTCGAGAATTACAATTAAATGTGTTGTTAAAGCTTCGGTAAAAATTAGTGACTCTAGTTTCTATACTCGATTCATAACTAAGCGAGCAAAGTGATAAACACACAAAAATTAGTTTTTACATGTAAAATATAGCTCAGGAGCTGTACAGGGCAGAAATTTGAACAAGAGCTGCGAGATGCACAATTAGAAGGGTATACGCACCTTCGTGTAATTTTTTTATAGCTCAAGATCCCGTAGTGTTTTCACAACTGGGATAATAAAATGACATACACGCAAATTAAAGATTTTTTTGTAATTAATATATTAACCACAAAATAAGAATTATTACACACAAAACATATATAACTTTGTACAGATTACCAATAATTTCTATTTTAGAATAAATCCGAAAAGTTACACAAAAGCTCAAAAAGTATGCTTACTAAAAGTAAGAAATGGTACACAGAAAGTATTCGGAAGGTTTCACAGTTTATCAGTAATTTCCACTTTCTCAACTATTCCGAAAAGTTACACAAGATTGTGGAAGGTATTACACAAGATTTCTCGGTATTATTGTACGAGTAGAAATAATCCGAGAAAACCCAGGAATGTTACACAGTAAATGTCAAGAACATTGCGCAAATTTTTTACAGTGTTATAATGATAAAAAATTATAGAATTTTTCGTAAATTTCTTTTTTTTTCTTTTCAAATAGAAATTTAACTGTAAATAGCAATATCAATAGTTAAACTTATACAGCATCAGATTACCGTTATAAAAATTTCTGTTTTCAAGTGACAGAAAATTATTAAGAAGTATATTTATATGATCCTTTTGAAACTTTTTGCAACTTTGAATAAGATTCATTTTTTAACTAAATTCTTTACATATTAAATACATCTGTGAATTATGAATAATTGCATTTATTTGCATTATTTCTTAGTTTCTACCAGTTTTTGCCACTTACTGGCAGAAACTAGTTTCTGCCATTCCGGTTTTAACCGGTTTTAACCACCCTGGCAGAAACTTGCCAACCCTGGATATATCCTTACCATGTCAATTGGATATTTTGGCTCGTTAAGCAAACTTAAAGAGGTAACCTCCCAGTCACTCCCCTCTGAAAATATTCTTTTGTCTCTGATTATAGGCCTCAAATCACCTCTTTTAAGTCGAATTCTCCCCCATGCTATTGATGTGGCCCTCGACCATTCAGACATATGTGTAAGTGGCCCTTCTCTTGAAAAGGTTGGGTACCCCTAATTTACATGATATTAAAATTGTAGTACATATATCTATGGATGGTGGTGGTGATAGGGGGATGCTAATGGCTGATCGTCACAAAGTATGCATTATTTTAATTAAGTGAAACTCACAGACTTCTGACGAAATACACAATTTTTTTTTCTTCAGTATTTCGACAAAATGTGATTTTTACGACCATCTGACGATAATCACACTTTTTTCCATGGTCTTTTCAAAGAATTTGGCATTTATCCATGATCCTTTAGCAAAATTCAGTTTTTTACAGCTCTTTTAGAGAAAATTTGCATATTTTCTGTGATTCTTCAACAAAATTTGCATATTTCTGTGATCCTTCGGCAAAAGTCGCATATTATCTGCAAATTTTCGGCAAAATTTGCATATTTTTCCCCTGTCTTTAAACAAAATTTATTATTTTTCTACGATCTTAACTTACCCCATATTTGTGAGGCAATTCCTGGTTAGCCAGGGTTGGCTTTTTCCCGTCCAAAACTTGTTTTTCCCATCCCAGCGGGAAAAAGTGGTAAATACCGGGAGATACTGGGAAAAAGTGGTAAATACCGGTAAAAACTTCCAAACGACCGTATGTAAAAAATATTCTGGCTTTCTGAATCTGATGTGCAAAATTAAAGTTTACTTAATTATTACAAAATTCCCTCAGATTTAAAATTATTCTAAAGAGAATATAAATAAAAAAGTATTATTACATAAAACATAAAAATTGCTCATAAAAGTTTTTAATGGTAAATTTTCGATATAAATATTTTAGAACACAAAATAAAATTATTAAACTTAAAAATATCAATGTTATCAAGATAAGCAATAAATAGTTTGCATTACATTTAAATAAAAGTTTTATTACCTTTTACATACATTTATTAAATGCAATTTTTATCTGATCTGTCTTTACTAGAGCAAAATACTGAATTCATAAAAAAATTTAGACTTCTGGTTTTTGATAGATTTATACATTTTAGAATGTCCTGAATATGATTTGAAGGTTTTTCGAAAATCTCTCAAAACTTAAGATTCAGTTAGACTTTGTTATAAACTGAAGCTGATTAGTTCTTGGTGTATATTGTTCAACAGGTGATGCTATTATGCTGCATTATTCACAATTTTCCCAATAGTTTTATTGCAAAAACTAATGTACAGATTTTCATAGAACTTTAGTTTCAGTTATGTAATTTGGTGCTGATTAGTTTTTGGTGTAAATTGCTGAACAGGTGGTGGTGCTATGCTGCATTATTTGTGATTATCGCAATAGCTCTATCTCAAGAAATAAAGCATGTATTTTCATCAAACTTCAGGTTCAGTTAGTCTTTGATTTGATTAGTTTTGTTTCTTTTTTGGTGTAAATCACCCTACAGGTGATACAGTTATACTAACATTTTTCAGATTTTGCAACAGCTGCATCTCAAGTATTAATGCATGGATTTTCAAACTTCAAATTAATATAGCCCCTAATAAAATTAGTTCCTGATTTGTGTTTGGTGTACATCATCCAAAAAGTGGTGATGTTATATAGAATTTTTTAATATTTCGACAGTAACTCTGTCTCAGAAACTAATGCATAGATTTTCATCAAACTTCAGGATTAGTTACAAGATGATATAATCTGTTGCATACTAGATATTGGTGTAAATCACCTAACTAGTGGCACTGATATGCTAATATAACAGTGCACTATTACATGTTCTACCATTTCAGGAAGTTCTAACATATGTGAGATAGGAGAAAGTTTTGGGACTGCTACATCCGACTAGTTATTTTAATTTTACAATTCTTGGTTAAGCGTAATATTTACACAAAATGTTTATTTACAACCAGAAGTTCATCATATTTGTTTAAATTATTTTGTTCTTACCAGATTCGTGTCTAGTTTATTATAGTATGTTTGAAGAATCCTTTAAAAATATTTACTTAAGCTCTATTTTGATATTTTTAAAGGTTGTTCTGAATTTATATTTGTTTTCAATAATCAGTTTTTCCCATGTGGGAAAAACATAGTATTTCCCAGGACGGTAAATACCGGTTTTTACCATGGTATTTACCAGGGGTGGGAAAAACCTTGCCAACTCTGTGGTTAGTGCTTAATAATATAAAATTATTATATTTATACATGATATTTTATCTATTATAAGTGTACACCCTATTGCCTTACAACTTTTTTTAATCACAAGTTTAAAGCCTCCATAAAAATATAACTGTAAATGCAAAAACGGTAAGATAAGACACACCCTATAACAGAAAAATTAAGTAGAAAAACTGTCTTATTGAAAAATGCTGAAATCATGCATAAACATATATATAAGGCAATACAGACATCCAAATGTTATGCCGTATGTTAAAGATCCATATTAAAGTTTATGTAAAATTTCTTGAAAAAGGAGCCAGAAAATCGAAAAAATAAACATTTAGCTATATATTTTATGAACCAATAAATTTGTAAGGATTAATCCATTTACAGTGGATAAAAAAGTAATAAATACTGCTAATAAATGCTACAAAAATTCTTTGGCTAGTTCATGCTTTGTAAAGTTACAAGTCTTTTGTATATGAAATAATTTTGTATCCATACTAAAACAAACTATGGTTTATTATTAAACAATTATGAGATGAATAAAACTTTTACAAGATTAATTATATTTACTTTAATACTCAGTCTTAAAAAATTAACTATCAATATACATTCTTTACATCAAAAAGGATTCTTCTGACCAATAATTACCCCAGAAATGCAGAGAATTGCCCCGTTTCCGGAAAAATTCTTGGTCACAAATTATTTCAATATTCAATTATGTGCATATATATATATTAAGATTTTTTATTATATAACCATCATGGAGGGTTTATTCCACAAAAAAATTAAGAACAATACCTTTAATAGTTTTCATAGTAATTGGATGCTGATTTCTGATCAGGAATTACCCCAGGTGACCAGGGCAGTAACTATAAACTTGGAAGCCCCAGGTGCAGTCTTTTCCCCGCACACCGCTGTTTAAATGTACACAGTATGATAAACCAAAAAATGGCCTAAACACATGGAATTGTGCAGGTACCTTGTGCCGACAAAAAATTTTGTCGATCCCACTGAAACTAGCATAGGGAGAAAATATGGACTTCTGATTGGTTGAATAATTTAAAGAGAGTTTTGCTAGGTTCATTTTTGTTTATGTAACATAATCATATGTTTCTAGATACTTAAGTATTAGCGCCACCGCAGCAGAAGAATAATAAAGAACATTCTTGTTCGCACGTGCACAAAAAATGGCGTCAAAAATGAGCAAACAACGAGGCAACAAGGAATCCAAAACATAACTACATGCATGTAAGAACAACAAAATTGCTCTTTATTTGCACATTAACATAACTTCTGCTGCGGCCAGGGGCCTCGCTAAGGGGGGGGGGCCTCCGCCCCAAACATTCGCAAATGTTGTTACACTTGGCAAATTTAATTAAAATTTTAATAAAAACTGCAATACACTTCCTATTTTTGATAGAATTTGCGAAAGTTACAACTCTAATTGGGAATATTATTAAACTTTTTACAAATAAGAACTGTATTACATTTTCTAAGTGCATTAACTTGGCAAAACCATAAACAAGTTCGCAAATATGAAAATTTGACTTGGCAATTTAAGATCTTCTCCCCCACCAATAAAAAGTCTTAGCGATGGCCCTGGCTGCGGCGGCATTAATACGTAAGTACCTGTTTCTGCTTAAAAACCTTTTGAAAGATAAATTGATAATTTTTTTTTCGATTTTATCTAAGAGAGATTTTCTAGAATTTTTTAGATGCTTTTTCATCATTCAAGTGATCAAAAACTCATTTTTTTTTCTTATACTAGCTTCGGTGAGATCGACAAACACGACATGACACATTCGACTCGACATTTTGCTGTCTGCTCTAGGGCTGCTTTTGCATGTGAAGTGTATGGAGTATATCGACAGACATGCAAAAACATTCATTCTAGTGCTTTGATTTATTTAATTACTAACTTTTAGCTAGGTGCTGGGGATTTTATAGGAAGTTAGACAAGAAACTAAAATCAATAGTGTTTTTTAACCATCAGTTTGGGGGCCCCCAGGCATTAAGGCCTTGGGGCATAGCTCCGGCGATAGTTACGACCCTGCAGATGACCCTACCCAAGTAAAACATTAAATCTGATTATTTATATTCATTCTAGTGGACAAACAGCAGTAAATGTTAATATAAATATGCATAATCATTTAATAAATGTATACATTAAAAAATTGTTTTTAACATGATTGGAAATTAGCAATGATAAACAAAATAAACAATTGATAACAGTTTTTGGCAATCATTTAATGGCTCAATTAATACAAGACTGCGCATACCCTACACTTTATCAAATTATTTAAACAAATGTGTTTTGCTTCTTCAAAATTAAGTCGCTGATTTTTTTTCCCCTAAACATGCCAAAATGCAATTTTTGAAAATTAATGCAAGTCAAACTCAGCAATAAAAACTAAAACTAAATTGTTTTAAAACTAAATTGATGTTTCAAAACTAAATTCCTTCGCAGTTTTGTACTCGTAATAATCTCAATAAAAGAGGCCCATTCACAAAATTTCTTTCAATAAAACAGGCCTCTTCTCAAAGTTCCATTCGATAAAAATATACTTTCATTGATTATTTTTATTAAAATGTTTAATATTTTAACAAATTAAATTCACCATAAAGAAAAACTTTAGCAGAAGGATTTAAAGAAATAATTATCAATAAACATTTGTTGTTATTTTGAGAAACTGTAATTCATTTTTGGGGACAATGTTTTTTACACACAAAAAAAAGTATAAAGTTATGATATGTATAGAAAAATCAGTACAAAAAACCTTGAACGGGTTAAAAGCTTGTGACGCAGCACTTTATCTTATATATCTAAGAATTTTAAATTTGGGATTTAAAACTAATGATATCAAAATTTATGTGACGCTATGCTATTAATTAATATATACATATATTAAAATTTAATTCATTAAGGTTTTATCAATTACATCTTTCATAAATTCAAAATATGAATCTTAAAAGATATGATATCAAAATTTAAGTGACGCCTTGACGAGGCTTTAAACAATGTTTTAAAATTCCATTTATTTATTTATTGTCTAAATACATTTTCATATCTAAACAATACTTTTCATTTTCCAATACACTGTTAAATACATCACTTTCACTGAATATATATAATGCACTGAAATGTATTTATTTGAATAAATAGATTTATCTTTTGGGCTACGCTATCCAAAATCAAAAATAACATTTGAATACATATTTTTTGCGTCATTGTATCTATTTGCATCTATTTAACTTACTTTGGATACAATGACGCAAAAAATATTTATTCAAACGTTATTTTTGATTTTGGATAGCGTAGCCCAAAAGATAAATCTATTTATTCAAATAAATACATTTCAGTGCATTATATATATTCAGTGAAAGTGATGTATTTAACAGTGTATTGGAAAATGAAAAGTATTGTTTAGATATGAAAATGTATTTAGACAATAAATAAATAAATGGAATTTTAAAACATTGTTTAAAGCCTCGTCAAGGCGTCACTTAAATTTTGATATCATATCTTTTAAGATTCATATTTTGAATTTATGAAAGATGTAATTGATAAAACCTTAATGAATTAAATTTTAATATATGTATATATTAATTAATAGCATAGCGTCACATAAATTTTGATATCATTAGTTTTAAGTCCCAAATTTAAAATTCTTAGATATATAAGATAAAGTGCTGCGTCACAAGCTTTTAACCCGTTCAAGGTTTTTTGTTCTGATATCAGTGCTTTTTTTAGGTTAATAATAAAAAGATAAAAACAAAAAATTAAAGACTAATGCAAAGAATTCAAATTCATGATTTCTGATCACCTTTAATTACCCCTCCCCCACCCACTTAAAAAAAGATATTTCATATTTTATTATTAATATATGCTGTGCTACTTGATTTCGTTAAAAACAACTCTGTAGTAAAGTACGTTAGTATAAGATAAGAAAGTAATGTACATTCAGCACTGTATTTCTAAGAAAGGATTTCATAATCTATGCTGTATGTATCATTTCTCATTCTAGTTAACTATGTTTATTCTTTACACATGATGATACATATACTGCAGATGGATTAAAATGATCAGGAATAGAATATTCAGAATGTGCTGGAAAGTATTTCATAATCTATGCTGCGTGCATGATTCTTGTTAATTATGTTTCAACCTTTGTATAGGTTGGTAATATTGCAGATTGATTAAGACTATATCCGTTACAATATTCAGAATATGCTGGAAAGTGTTTTATAATCTATGTTGCACACAGGTTTTTCTTTCTTGTTAATTATGATTTGTTCTTTATATAGAGTGGTAAAATTACTGCAAATGGATTAAAATGATAGGCTTACAATAATGAAAATGTGTTGGAAAGTGTTTCATAATCTATACTGTATGTGTAACTTTTCATTCTTATTGGAAAATGAAAAGTATTGTTTAGATATGAAAATGTATTTAGACAATAAATAAATAAATGGAATTTTAAAAGATTGTTTAAAGCCTCGTCAAGGCGTCACTTAAATTTTGATATCATATCTTTTAGGATTCATATTTTGAATTTATGAAAGATGTAATTGATAAAACCTTAATGAATTAAATTTTATTTTATTTTAATAGTTTATTTATGTTTTGCTGTTTGCACAAAACATATATAAACTAACAGGGGGGGGGGAGATTTGGATGGGAAGATTACTGTACAAAGATGAAACTGATAGGTTTAAAGCATTCAGAATAAAATGGAAAGTATATAAACATGTTTAATGGAAAATTTTTTACTCTCGTTAATTATGCTTTGTTTTTTTGCACAGAATGGTAAAATTATTGTACATGAATGACAATAAGTTTACAATATTCAGAATGAGTCAGAAAATGCATCATAATCGATGCAGTATGCATGACTCTTCGTTCCTGTTAGTTATGTTTAGTGGGGTCATCAAGGCTTCTTGTTAGTTATGTAAGGGGGGGGGAGTTTGTATCGGGTTTAAGATTTTATTAAAATTTCCATGCTCTAGTCTGTACCTATTTACATAATTTTTTTTTCTAAAAATCTTGATTTGGTTAGATGTTTTTTTTTTTTTTTTTTTTTTTTTTTTTTTTTTTTTTTTTTTTCCGGGTTTGAATTTTGATTCAGTTTGACTTGAATTGGAATTTTCAGGTTCTTGTCGAGTTGCATTTCAAGTACTAGTTTTCAATTCTGGTCAGTCCCCATTCAGTGGATGGGGACGGAAATTATTTTGTCTTTCTTGAACAGATTTTTATTTCCTAATTTTTTTATTTTACTTTTTTTTGGGGGGGAGGGGGGGGGAATTGGATTGAGTTTCAGGTTATTCGGATCGGGTTTGAGATAGACTTCTATTGGAATTTCCATGATCTGGTCAATACATATCGACATAAATTGTTCCTTTTTTTTCTAAAATCTTGATTTGATTAATTTTTTTTTTTTGGGGGGGGGGGATTGAATTTGGTTTCAGATTGACTTCAAATGGAATTTTCAGGTTCTTGTTGAGTTGCATTTCAAGTATATTATTTTGTCGCAGATAAATTGGGTTACAATTGGATTTTTTTTTTTTTGGGGGGGGGGGAAGGGTAGTGTTTGAACTGGGTTTAGGATAGATTTCAATTGAAATTCTTGTCGGTGTATGTGGACAGAATTTATTTGGTCTTTCTTGGACAGACTTGTGTTTCCATTGTTTTTTTCCTTTTCGGGTTTGGATTAGGTTTCATGTTAACTTTCAGACTCTTGTCAATGTGTATCGGCAGAAATAATTTTCTCTTTTTCGGATTAGGTTAAGGTTCGATGGAAATTTTTTTCAGGTTTCAATCAGGTTCCATTCAAATGGAATTTTCAAGTTCTGTTCAGGTTGCGCTTTAATGGAAAATATTTTGTCCTGTATAGATACTGGGCTCCGGTTATATGGAATTTCCTTTTTCAGGTTCAGATTAGGTTTAAGATAGACTAATTGGAATTTCCAGATTTCTGATCATGCATATCTACGGAAATTAAGTTTTCTTTCCCAAATCGCGATATGGTCGGATAATTTTTTTTTTTTTTTTTTTTTGGGGGGGGGGGGGGGGGTTGAATTTGGTTTCGGTTTGACTTCAAATGTAATTTTCAGGTTCTTGTTCAGTCGCATTTCAATATATTTTATTTTACAGCAGATAGATTGAGTTACTCTTGGAGGGATTTTTTTCTTTCTGGTTTTGGATTGTATAGGATAGATTTCAATAGGAATTTTTCGATTCTGGTCAGTGTATGTCAATGGAAATTATTTTGTCTTTCTTGGACAAATTTATCTTTCCATTAAATTTTTGTTGGTTTAGAATGGGTTTCAGGATAACTTGTAGGTTCTTGTTGGCACACTTGTATAAAACCAAAAACTTTCTGCAAATTAATTTAATGTTGGGTGTAATTCGCATTTTTTGCGCGATTCATGGTCATCATTCGTGTTTTTTATGCGATTTATGAATGTAATTTGCATTTTTGAGCAATTTATGGACATAATTCGCAATTTTTATGCGATTAATGAATGTAATTTACATTTTACATGATTTATGGACGTAATTTGCTATTTTTATGCAATTCATAGACATAATTTGCGTTTTTTCACTTTCTGTTGATAAAATTTGTGTTTTTTTAATCGATTTATTGACGTTATTTATGTTTTTATAGGATTTATGAATGTAATTTGCTTTTTTTACCAATTCTTGGACGTAATTTGCATTTTTTGTAATTTATGAACGTTATTAGTGTTTTTTTGCATGATTCATGGAAGTGATTTGCATTTTTTGAGTGATTTATGAATGTAATTCACGTTTTTATGCGTTTCATGGACGTAATTTGTGTTTTTTGAGCGATTCATGAATGTAATTTGCGTTTTTTATGCAATTCATCAATGCAAAACACTATTTGCTATTTTTATGCGATTTATAGACGTAATTTGCGTTTCAGCTTTCTGCTGCCAAAATTAGTGTTTTTTGAGCGATATATGAACATAATTTCCGTTTTACTACACGATTCATAGACATAATTTGTGTTTCTCATACAATTTCTGAACGTAATTCTCACTTTTTAAAACAATCCATGGACGTAATTCACGTTTTGACGATTTGTGGACCCAATTCGCGTTTTCTATGCGATTCATGGACATAATTCACGATTTTTATGCGATTAATGAATGTAATTTACATTTTACATGATTCATGGATGTAATTTGCTATATTTATGCAATTCGTAGACATAATTTGCATTTTTTGAGCTTTCTGTCAACGAAATTTGTGTTTTTGATCGATTTATTGATGTTATTTGTGTTTTTATAGGATTTATGAATGTAATTCGCTTTTTTTACCAATTGTTGGACTTAATTCGCATTTTTTGTAATTTATGAATGTTATTAGTATTTTTTTGCATGATTCATGGAAGTGATTTGCATTTTATGAGTGATTTATGAACGTAATTTGCATTTTATGAGTGATTTATGAACGTAATTTGCGTTTCAGCTTTCTGCTGCCAAAATTCGTGTTTTTTGAGCGATTTATGAACATAATTCCCGATTTACTACACGATTCATAGACATAATTTGTGTTTTTCATACAATTTCTGAACGTAATTCTCACTTTTTTAAACAATTCATGGACGTAATTCCCATTTTGAGCAATTTGTGGACCCAATTTAAGTTTTTTATGCAATTCGCCTTTTTTGAGCGATTCATGGACATAATTCTAGATTTTTATGCGATTAATGAATGTAATTTACATTTTACATGATTTATGGACGTAATTTGCTATACTTATGCGATTCATAGACCTAATTTGCATCTTTTGAGCTTTCTATTTGTGTTTTTTTGATCGATTTATTGACATTATTTGTGTTTTTATAGGATTTATGAATGTAATTCGCTTTTTTTTTACCAATTCTGGGACGTAATTTGCATTTTTTGCAATTTATGAACATTATTCGTGTTTTTTTTCACAATTCATGGAAGTGATTCGCATTTTTTGAGTGATTTATGAACGTAATTCACGTTTTTATGCAATTCATGGATGTAATTTGCATTTTTTGGGCGATTCATGAACGTAATTCACATTTTTTATGCAATTCGGTACTTTTATGCGTTTTATAGAGGTAATTTCCGTTTCAGATTTCTGCTGCCAAAATTCGTGTTTTTTGAGCAATTTATGAACATAATTCATGTTTTACTACATGATTCATAGACGTAATTTGCGTTTTTTATACAATTTATGAATATAATGCTTGCTTTTTTACATGATTCATGGACGTAATTCCCATTTTAAACAATTTGTGGACGTAATTTCCATTTTTTATGCAATTTGCTTTTTTTTTTAGCGATTCATGGATGTAGTTCACATTTTTTATGCGATTCATGCATTTAATTCACATTTTTTATGCGATTCATGCATGGAATTTGTATTTTTTCTGCGATTCATGGATTTAATTAATGTTTTTATTGTGGTCTGGACGAAATTCACGTTTTTCACGTGGTATTTTGTCGAAATGTTGGTTTTTTTTACATGATTCTTTGTTGAGATACTTTTTTTTTACGCAATTTGTTGAAATAAATAAATAAAAATTGTTTCTTCATAAAATTTTGTGCACATGGCGTGCGTCTATATTATACAACTCTGCTTGTCAGATTTTTTTTTTTTTTTTTTTTTTTCAGATTGAATTAAGGTTTGCTAACCCATAGACTAATTGGAATTTCCAGATTTCTGACCAAGCGTATCTATGGAAATTAAGTTTTCTTTCCCAAATCGAGATATGGTTGGTTTTTTTTTTTTTTTTTTTTTTTTTTTTGGGGGGGGGGGGTTGAATCTGGTTTCGGTTTGATTTCAAATGTAATTTTCAGGTTCTTGTTCAGTTGCATTTCAATGTATTTTATTTTGCAGCAGATAGATTCAGTTACTCTTGGAGGGATTTTTTTCTTTCTGGTTTTGGAGTGTATAGGATAGATTTCAATAGGAATTTTTCGATTCTGGTCAATGTATGTCAATGGAAATTATTTTGTCTATCTTGGACAAATTTATCTTTCCATTAAATTTTTGTTGGTTTAGAATGGGTTTCAGGATAACTAGTAGGTTCTTGTTGGCAGACTTGTATAAAACCAAAAACTTTCCGCAAATTAATTTAATGTTGGGTGTAATTCGCATTTTTTGCGCAATTCATGGTCATCATTAGTGTTTTTTATGCGATTTATGAATGTAATTTGCATTTTTGAGCAATTTATGGACATAATTCGCAATTTTTATGCGATTAATGAATGTAATTTACATTTTACATGATTTATGGACGTAATTTGCTATTTTTATGCAATTCATAGACATAATTTATGTTTTTTCAGCTTTCTGTCGACGAAATTTGTGTTTTTTGATCAATTTATTGACGTTATTTGTGTTTTTATAGGATTTATGAATGTAATTCGCTTTTTTCACACAACTCTTGGACGTAACACTTTTACACAACTTTTTGCAATTTATGAATGATATTCGTGTTTTTTTGCACGATGCATGGAAGTGATTCACATTTTTTGAGTGATTTATGAACATAATTCACATTTTTATGCAATTCATGGATGTAATTTGCATTTTTTGAGCGATTCATGGATGTAATTCGCGTTTTTTATGCAAATTATGAATGCAAAATGCTATTCCCTATTTTTATGCGATTTATAGACGTGATTTGCATTTTAGCTTTCTGCTGCTAAAATTCGTATTTTTTGAGCGATTTATGAACATAATTCCCATTTTACTACACAAATAATAGACGTAATTTGCACTTTTCATACAATTTATGAACATAATTCTCACTTTTTTAGACAATTCATGGATGTAATTCACGTTTTGTGGATATAATTCACATTTTTTATGCAATTCGCTTTTTTTGAGCGATTCATGGTCATAATTCGCGATTTTTATGCGATTAATGAATGTAATTTACATTTTACATGATTTATGGATGTAATTTGCTATATTTATGAGATTCGTAGACATAATTAGCATTTTTTGAGCTTTCTGTCGACGAAATTTGCGTTTTTTGATCGATTTATTGACGTTATTTGTGTTTTTATAGGATTTATGAATGTAATTCGCTTTTTTTACCAATTGTTGGACCTAATTTGCATTTTTTGTAATTTATGAATGTTATTAGTATTTTTTTGCACGATTCATGGAATGATTTGCTTTTTTTGAGTGATTTATGAACGTAATTTGCGTTTGCTTTCTGCTGCTAAAATTCGTGTTTTTTTGAGCGATTTATGAACATAATGCCTGTTTTACTACACGATTCATAGACATAATTTGTGTTTTTCATACAATTTCTGAACGTAATTCTCACTTTTTTAAACAATTCATGGACGTAATTCACGTTTTGAGCGATTTGTGGACCCAATTCATGTTTTTATGCAATTCGCTTTTTTTTTGAGCGATTCATGGACATATTTCATGATTTTTATGCGATTAATGAATGTAATTTACAATTTACATGATTTATGGACATAATTTGCTATACTTATGCGATTCATAGACATAATTTGCATCTTTTGAGCTTTCTATCGACGAAATTTGCGTTTTTTGATCGATTTATTGACGTTATTTGTGTTTTTATAGGATTTATGAATGTAATTTGCTTTTTTTTACCAATTCTTGGACGTAATTCGCATTTTTTGCAATTTATGAACGTTCTTAGTGTTTTTTTGCACGATTCATGGAAGTGATTAGTATTTTTGAGTGATTTATGAATGTAATTCACATTTTTATGCGTTTCATGGACGTAATTTGTGTTTTTTGAGCGATTCATGAATGCAAAACACTCTTCGCTATTTTTATGCGATTTATAGACGTAATTTGGGTTTCAGCTTCCCATTTTACTACACAATTCATAGGCATAATTTGTGTTTTTCATACAATTTCTGAACGTAATTCTCAGTTTTTTAAACAATTCATGGACGTAATTAACGTTTTGAGCGATTTGTGGACCCAATTCGCATTTTTTATGAGATTCATGGACATAATTTGCGATTTTTATGCGATTAATGAATGTAATTTACATTTTACATGATTTATGGGTGTAATTTGCTATATTTATGCGATTTGTAGACATAGTTTTCATTTAAGCTTTCTCTCGACGAAATTTGCGTTTTTTGATCGATTTATTGACGTTATTTGTGTTTTTATAAGATTTATGAATGTAATTCGCTTTTTTTACCAATTGCTGGACCTAATTCGCCTTTTTTTGTAATTTATGAATGTTATTAGTATTTTTTTGCACGATTCATGGAAGTGAGTTGCATTTTTTGAGTGATTTATGAACGTAATTTGCGTTTCAGCTTTCTGCTGCCAAAATTTGTGTTTTTTGAGCGATTTATGAACATAATTCCCGTTTTACTACACGATTCATAGACATAATTTGTGTTTTTCATACAATTTCTGAACGTAATTCTCACTTTTTTAAACAATTCATGGACGTAATTCACGTTTTGAGCGATTTGTGAACACAATTCATGTTTTTTATGCAATTCGCTTTTTTTGAGAGATTCATAGACATAATTTGCAATTTTTATGCGATTAATGAATGTAATTTACATTTTACATGATTTATGGACGTAATTTGCTATACTTATGAGATTCATAGACATAATTTGCATCTTTTGAGCTTTCTATCGACAAAATTTGTGTTTTTTGATCAATTTATTGACGTTATTTGTGTTTTTATAGGATTTATGAATGTAATTCGCTTTTTTTAATCAATTCTTGGACATAATTCGCATTTTTTGCAATTTCTGAACGTTATTCGTGTTTTTTTGCACACTTCATGGAAGTGATTCGCATTTTTTGAGTAATTTATGAATGTAATTCACGTTTTTATGCAATTCATGGATGTAATTTGCATTTTTTATGCAATTCATGAATGCAAGTCGCTATTTTTATGCGTTTTATAGAGGTAATTTCCGTTTCAGATTTCTGCCACCAAAATTTGTGTTTTTTGAGCGATTTATGAACATAATTCATGTTTTACTACACGATTCATAGACGTAATTTGCATTTTTCATACAATTTATGAATATAATTCTCGCTTTTTTACATGATTCATGGACGTAATTCACATTTTAAGCAATTTGCGGACATAATTCCCATTTTTTATGCAATTTGCTTTCTTTTTTTAGCGATTCATGGAATTTGTATTTTTTATGCGATTCATGGATTGAATTAACGTTTTTTTTTTTTTTTTTTTTTTTTTTTTTTTTTTTTTTTTGCGGTCTTTGGACGAAATTCATGTTTTTCGTGTGGTATTTTCTCGAAATGTTGGGGTTTTTTACATGATTCTTTGTTGAGATACACTTTTTTTTTTAATGCAATTCTTTGTTGAAATAAATAAATAAAAATTGTTTCTTCATAAAATTTTCTGCACATGGTGTGCGTCTATATTATACAACTATGCTTGTCAGTGTGTATTGTCAGATTTTTTTTTTTTTTTTTTTTTTTTTTTTTTTTTTTTTAAGATTAAATTAAGGTTCGATAGAATATTTCTTAGGGTTTGGATGAGGTTCAACTGAAATAGAATTTAAACAATTACATTTTAGAAATGACAAAACTAAAAAATGTAATTATTTATCGCCCATTATTAGCTGTTAGTATTTTAAAATATTTATTTGTTAGTGTGTTAGTAACTTTACATTATTTGAATTAAAAATTTTTAATTTCTTGTATTAAATTTAATCTTAAATATGTTTTCTTCTTAGGTATGTTATGCAATTTATTTAAATAATGGATTCAAAGTTATTTGAGGATTTTGTGTTCATTAGTAGAAACAAGGCCTTTTTTTTTTTTTTAATAAAAAAAGCGTTAATTATCAAACATTTTTGTAAAAGAATGTTAGAAAGAAATACTTCAATTTCGAGACAATGAATATGAAATTAAAACATCTATAGAAAAAAAAGGGGGTAAATTTATATTTTATGAAACTCATTATTAAAGCATAGAAGATAGAAGTATAAGTTATTTCTTTTTAAACCAATGTTATCATTAATATTTGGTTAAGAATTATTTGCTTACCCAACTTTTAGTGCTTGTAAATTCTAACATTATAAAAATATATTAAGATTTTCCATTTTAGATGTCCAATTTATAAATGCAGTTTATTAATAACACTATGTTCTAAGATGTAAAGCTAATGCTTTTATATTTTGATTATTGATTTCTATAACGTAATATTAACTATTACAATACTTTTGTATTTGGTTTGTGATCTGAGAAAAAATTTTTCACGCTTGGATTTAAATCATCAGACTCTTAGGAAGAAAAAAAGAAAAAAAAAATTCTATTTTGAACAGCATCTAATGCAGACTACAATGATGCGCTGTAGTACCTCCGTGGCAACTGCTAAATAACATTTTAAAATATAAACATGGAATTTCGAAATTATTAATGAAATAATAGGATGCATGAAACATGTTAAAGCTACAGTCACTAATGGATAATGAGAGCTGGGTGCATGTCAAATTACTGGATGCAGCAAACTTATGCAATGGTCTCTAAAACACATGAAATTTCTCAAAGCCGCAGTCAATAACAAATGTATGAGCACTATGCCCATATGAAAACAAACAACAAAAATTAACAGATGCAGCAAACTATGCGGTAACATGCAGATTCCCAATATCTGGAAGAAATGAGTGATACCTGAACTAAAAAAATCCAGTGACAATATTGTGAAACAAATACATTAAAACAATAACGTTTATATTAGAAAAAAAAGGGCCTAAAACTCTCACTCGCTAAAATAAAACTCGTTAAAGCAGTCCAACTACTGCATGTATAGCACTTAGAGCACATGAAAACAAAACACTCAGGCTGCAGCAATATTGCTGTGCAACAATCTGTAAAATACACAAAATTAATTAAAAATGCAATCACTAATGCATGTTGTACAAGCACTGTGTGTACATGAAGAAAAAAAACAATGAGTGCAACTAATTTGTTTTTAAATCTCTGAAATCTTTATAGCCACAGTCACTAATGCATGTAAGAACAAATTAACTTCATTACTTTCTTTTGAATTATCAAAATACTGCTGTAATTTGTTGATAAATACTAGTTTGTTCACAATTTCCAATAATAAGTGCACTTACTTATTTTAAAAATTGTTTAAAACCTGGATTTACTGGCCATTAAGCTAAGCCAAAAAGGCACAGTTTTAAAATGAAAATTAATAGCGACAAAAACGCATAAGAAAAAGTAATAAATGCATTTTGAATAACATATTCAAGCAATTTTAATCTAAAAATTAACATCCTGGGTTATTAATCACAGAAATTAATAAATGAAATAAAAAAGCACAATTTTTACAACACTTTAAAACTTAGTATTGTTAATTAATTCATATAATTATTGTTAATTAATTCATATAATAAGGACATCTATAAACTTAAAAACAATCTATTTTGAGAATTTTAGAATTCACAAGCACTTGGTTAAACTGTTGGTCAATTATAAATATTGTTTGTTTACCAAAATTTAGCAATAGTTTACACATTCTGTGATAGTTTATGTTGGTTTGAAATCAAATCAACATGCTAACTAATGTATACATCACTTATACTTTTTAAATAATACTTTAATAATGAGTGCCAAAAAATATTTATTTACCTTTCTTTTTCATTATAGATGGTTTAGCTTCACGTTCGTCTCCTGAAATTGAATATTTCAACATTCCATTGAATATTCCAACATACAGCACGAATCAATTTGTTTTGATTCGTGTACTTGGATTCACCATATTATTTTATCCAAAAAAGGGGGCCTTTCAGTTTCTCCAAATAACACAATACCTATATTACCATAATAACCATTATTTCGCAAATTACACAACATACATGCTAAAAACAACAAGTGCCAAGTACAAAGCTTACCGCCCGCCAGCGAATTCGATTACGATTCAAAACAAAACTATCTAAACGGCGTATGAATACATGGAATTCTAAAGCAAATTTATTAAAAATAATTTTTGTTTGTAAACTTCAAAAGAAAATCATAAGTGAAAAGTATATTGAATATGTATAATTAAAAAATATTTTTCTATTTTAAAAAAGGATTCAAAATATTTTTGCCACAAAATGCAAAAATATCCAATGTAAGAAACGTAATATTTTCTTCTTACGAAAAATAAAGGCAAAATAAATAGAAATTTGATTTAGTATATATTTATTGAATGTTTTAAAGCGCATGATAAGATGTTTTTGTAGTTTCAAAAACATTTATTGCTTCGATGCGGGTGTTTTAACTGTGACCATTACTACATTTGCCTATTTGCAGTGTCTCCGTCTGCTAACCCATAGAATAACATGTAATCCGCGAGCTAATATAGTCCAATTTTCCAAGATCAATATATAACAAACAAGAGTTTTCCTAGAAACAAGGCAAGTCTTATTCCCTCTATCTTAAAGAGATTCATATTATATATAAGTTTTAATAAAATCTCCCAGCCCGTTTTCTAGATCTCATTATCAGGAACAAACACCATCGTTTTCAGTTTAAAAATGGTTATCGAGATCTAAAAATATACGGCACGTAGAAATGTAAAAATTATAGGATAGGATTAGACTGGGAATATAAGACTATATTAAAAAAATTGGACCATTCTGACCAATATTTGCTGAGTTATTAGAAGGCGGCTTTTCCGATTTCCTTTGAAGTTGAGTTAGCTGTATATATGAAGTTCCGCATCTACCCTTATGACGATGGTAGGTTTTGACGATGGTAGGTTTAAAGCTGCGTCACTTGAAGGCTGCCGCCTTCTATGATAACTTTTACTTTTTATAAAATGGGTCCTAAGGAAAAAAAAACTATCGATTGCTTATAAAGTTAGGTAAATAATGTTTTAAGAAAAGCTTGTATATGTTTACATTATAAAAACGTGTACTGCTGTTTGCAAGTCACTTACAATATTTAAAATTTTTACTCAGTTATAAATATTAAATAATTAGTGTATAAAGGATATTTAGTAAAGCACTTACCTTTTACATTAAAAAAAATCCATAAGGAAACGTCGAATTAAGATAGCTACGCTATTCAACACACAAACACAAATCACAGCGGAAGGGGCCATTGTGTTCCAAGTTCCAATCCAAATCAAACCTCGTGGATGTTGCCACTCTTCTTTTTCATTATGACAAACTTTTACACGAATAATATGGCAAAAAATTGATACTAAATCAGTGTCGCGCTAAAAAATTATCATATACATGGTATTAAAGGTGATACCGTAAAACACATACATAAGTGACATGTTAAACTACTGTCATGTATAGGATAATTGATAGATAACAGTATTTAACGCTTTTACTGAACTACGAATTTCTATCGTCTTTCTTTAATAATATTGGCACCATTTGTATGATTTAACTTTCTTTTGTCATTAAAAAATGCCGCAATGATACTTGAAAATCGATGTACTTGACAAACTTGATAATTCTGACATCCGATCGTGACTTTTTCGACAAATTTGTGTTTGCTGGGCTTATTGCAGCCAGTTTTTGCCTAAACCTACATGATTCTTTAGTTTGAAATTACGTGTTCAAATATCTAAACATAAAAATTTAAACCCTTAGTGTTTATTAAGATAAATTTCATCAGCTACAATGATTAAAAAAAGTTTGAAACGATTTTGTTTTTGAGCATATATATAAACATAATATTTCTCGCATCCCACTCTTATACAGTTTGAACAGTTTTGAAACTGGCAACTTATGATCGTCGAAACCAAGCCATTAGTTAGTTACATCTAACTTCTTACTTTATTATAGTATATTTATGAGTAAATTGCAGAATATGGATCTGCATGTGTCAGCATATTCATCTTCAATATCTTCTTCTTCACTGTCGCTGACGACAATCCTTGATCTTTTCTTTTTTGGTAACTATACATCCAACAAATTCTCAACCTAAATTAACCTAAACTATAGTAAATCAAGCGTCTTTTACAGGGTAACGTCTTTTCTTTGCCATCCCTTTTGTACAGAATCTATGAATTTATCACAGCCAAGTCAAGGAAACGAGCTGTTGTTTTCTCGGCCCATATCTAGGTTCAGTGTGCTTTCATTTGATGATCGCAAATCTCCACTACCCCCATTGATACGTTGTAGCTCCCAACGTATAGCTCGTTGTAGTTCTGTTGTGTCCACTGGATGGACAAGGGACATCGGTTTTCAATTAATCTTCCTTCGGCCAATGCTTGACTATTTTAAAAGGATTACGTTCAGCATACGTCGACGCCAATTCAGTTGTATTTCCACTCGACCACTGCACTTCCATTTTCTACATCATGCTCAATGCTCTCACCCCTCTTAAGATCGTTGGCTTAATAAACAGACTGTCTTTCACATCATTTTTTTGATTTTGCCTGTAACTTCAAATATCCTTTTTATGTGCGTTCGTAATTATCTAAATACGTAGCACCTATCGCTGTCGTTCAGACCGCCCGTCTGTCTGTCTGTCCGTCCGTCCGTGTGTTTGTCCGCATATAGCAACGCAAAAACTACCCAACCGAATCGTTTAAAATTTAAAATACATAATTATTACACAAATTTGTCGAGCCATTTCAAATTTTATGAAAATCAGATGCATAAATCAATTACAGGGACATTCAAAATGCTTCTGTTACATTACGATCAATGAAGAAAAAAGTTTCAAATGCATTTTAATCGTTTGAAATTTAAAACATATACTTATTACATAATTGTCGAGTCATTTCAAATTTTATGAAAGTCGTATGCATAGATTAATTACAGGGACATTCAAAATGTTTCTGTTGCATTACGAACAATGGGAAAAAAAGTTTCTAATTGATTTTAATGGTGTTACACGCATTCGAACATAATAAAATAGTCATGAACTTATGAAGTATATATATATATATATATATACTAAAATATACATTCTATACAATTTGTGGTACAAAGAATATTTATTATTAAATTACAGGACCACACAAAAGTTGTGAGGGAGTGACCTTTGTCATAAAGGCACTCTAGTATTTCTGAGATCTTGACGTCAATAATTTAACATGTGTAAGCGTAAAAGCGACATCTATCATCTCTTTTACTTTAACTTTCTAGAGTGTGTGTGCTCTTTCGGATTCTGCAGTTAGCTCGCGGTTATTAGTAATATGTTAATGTGAAGTATCTCAGTTGGAAGCATATAAAAGCTTGGGTGTAAGTGTGTGGTGAGTGTCTCTGGCATTAGCCAGCGAGAGAGCATCTGTGGCGTTAGCCAGCGTGTGAGTATCTGTGGCGTTAGCCAGCGAGTGAGTATCTCTGGCATCGACATTAGATAGCGAAGTGCTAGCAAATTGAAGGTAGCAGCGGGCCTCCAGTGAAGTGAAAAGGAGTTTCGATATTTGACTTGAGAGTTGGCCGTGGTAAAAAACTTCATTTTGATTATTTGTGAATAAAGAATTACACACAGCCACGGGCTGTCTAATTAAGCTTTATCTAGCAGCTCAGCCAAGAGATAGTGAGAAGTATTAGAAGGTGCCACGATTGAGCTAGGCCGGAGCCTGTGAGTATGCGTTTAGCTTTTTTCATAGTATTCTCAGTTGTGTAAAATTAAGACTTGCTCCACTTCCCTTCAGCCCTCATCATTTTAATAAACTTTGTTGTTTTATCTTAACTACTGAGTATGTCTGCATTTAACCTCCACCACGACCAACCAATCGTTACAAATGACACTCAACGTGTATATAACGTTACAAATGGCGCCCAACGAAATGTCGGACATTGTGAGATTGTGCCACGGGTGTATTTCACCGGTGAGGGTCATATTAGTGAATTTTTAGTTAAACTAGATGATTATATTTTGTTCAATAATATACCTGAGAAAAGTAGATACGTAGTGCTTAAATGCTCATTGAAAAGCGAAGCACTTTTGTGGTTAGAGAATATAGGAAAGTTTTTGATTACTGATGAAGCGAAAAGATTTGAACAAACTGTGATTGAGTTAAAGAAGGCATTTCCTCCCATTAAAGATAAAAGTATTTTGAGAAAAGAGTTCTATTGTAATAAGCAGAATATTTACGAGTCGTCGTCAAAATTTTATCTACGTAAGCTTGAACTAAAAAATAAATTAGATTTAGCTATCACATTTGAGGAATTGTTGGACATTGTTTTTCCTCTTTTTAATCCGAATATACAGGACTTTATTGAAGTTAGAGCACCGAAGAATTTTGCAGAAATGCATCAGATATTATCGAAGTATGAGACTCGGCATAGCTCGGATCAACGGGATTTACGTAGCCCTCGTCAGAGACCTGTCACGGATAGTAATTTGAGAAATGAGGGGGATCGTAATTTTTTGAGAGGGGGACAGCGATTTCCGGATAATATTTTGCGTAATAGAAATGATGGATTTGGTCGTAATATGTCGAATACGAGTAATGGTAATAGGAATTGTGGTGGTGCTATTAGTTTTAGAAGTGGTGAGAGAAATATGTATGGAAATAGACAGAATAATGGTTATGATCGGAGAGGGGGAGTACGGGACAGGAATGTTTCTTCGCAAGTAAGGAGATTAACTTCGGATGAGAATTTGGAAAATAGGTCAATGCAAAAGAGATGTGTTCAGAGGTCGGATCAATTAAACTGATAGGTGACTGTATTTCGGAAGGTATGCAGTCACAGATTAAATCGGAAAAGCCTTCTGTGAGTTTGAATAAAATTACTATTAATCCGGTTAAGTTACCTGAAGTGTTAATTGTGTTAGATGGTACTGTCGTTAAAAGTGTCTTCGATACAGGGGCAGATAAGTCGTTCATTTCTTTTGATTGTTATCGGAAATATTTTTCGTATAAGAAGTTGAAGAGGTTAAGTCTGGTGTTTCAGTCGGCACAGGGAGTAGCTTGCGATAATAAAGGTTCAGTAGAATTGGAAGTTGAAATTCGTTCGGTTAAGACATGTTGGGAGTTTTGTGTGATAGATGGATTAACAGCGCATTGTATAGTTGGTGTGGATTATATGAAGGATAGAGGAATTAGTTTGGATTTCTTTAAAAAGTCGTTAATCGTGAATAATGATGAGAATGTGAGTAAGAAAGAGCATGTTTCAGTGTCAGTTAATTTGGAGGAGTCGGGGATAAGTGAAATCGAGAAGGAGGAATTTAATAAGTTTTTGAATGAATTTGGAGAGGTTTTTTCTGATAAACCGGGTTTAACGCATGCTGCGTGGCATGAGATTGATACTGGTTTAAAAGCACCTGTTGCTAGTAAACCATATCGTTATGATAAAGTTAAACAAGGTATAATTGATTATCATATTCAAAAAATGCTAGCGGACGATATTATAATGCCAATTGAGTCTCCTTTTGCATCGCCAGTAGTGTTATGTCGCAAAAATAATGGGAAAAGTTTAGATAATCCAGAGGCATATAGGTTTGCAGTAGATTATAGAAAGTTAAATGCGATAACGCAATACCCTCAGTATCCTATTCCAGTTATTGATGACATTTTGGCTAATATAACGAGTACGAATTACATGTCAACGTTGGATCTTACGTCGGGTTATTTTCAGATTGCAATGAAGCCGGAGGACATACCGAAGACTGCGTTCATTACTCGGGACGGTTGTTTTGCTTTTAAAAGAATGAGTTTTGGTTTATCGGGAGCGCCGGCAACGTTCCAGAAGGCCATGAATAATATCCTTAAACCTTTGATTGGTAAGGGTGTCCTGGTCTACCTGGACGACATAATTATAATGGCAGCTACTTTTGAAGAGCATTTAAGATTATTGAGGGAAGTATTTACGTACCCGGGTTAACAGTTAAGTTAGAAAAATGTAAATTTTTGAGAAAAGAGATAAAGTATTTAGGAGTTAAAATTACGCGTGATGGTATTAATATAGATAATGAGAAAATTGAGGCAATTACGTCAATGAGTCCCCCCAAAAATAGTAAGGAAGTGGCGACATTTTTAGGAATGGTGGCTTGGTTTGCCAAGTTCATCCCACGTTTTTCAGAGTTATGTGAACCGTTGTATAATTTAAAAAGGAAAAGGGTAAAGTTTGTATGGTCATCAGCGGCTCAGAGATCGTTTGAATTATTAAAAGAGGCAGTAGTTTCCCCTCCTGTTTTGGCTCACCCCGATTATTCGTCTCAGTTTGAAGTGTATTGCGATGCGAGTGCAGTGGGGGTTGGAGCGATGTTAGCACAGAAAGGTCGACCTATAGCGTTTGCGTCGAGAATTTTAAATGCAGCGGAAAGGAATTATTCGATTACGGAAAGGGAGTGTCTTGCAGTAATTTGGGCTTTGAATAAATTTCGTTGTTTTTTCACTAATATACCGGTTAAAGTCATTACGGATCATTCAGCTTTGACAAAGTTAACTAATGGAAAGGGTTTGTCGTCTCGTATGGTCAGATGGTGTTTGAAGTTAGCAGAGTATAATGTTGTTAAAGAACATAGAGCTGGCAAGGAAAATGCGGTAGCGGACGCTTTGTCTCGAAACCCGCATGGTGGTTTAGAGGTCACGGAGGAAACTAAGTGTTGTGCATTATCTTCGTTGGTGTTAAGGTAACGAGAGCAGTTGATAAGGGAACAGAAGCAAGATGAAGAGTTTGGTAATTTGTATCGTTACCTGGAAAATCCTGATGATGTCCCGAGCGCAGATGTGCCTATGTTTGAGAAATGCTCCCAATCTTTTAAGCTTATCGATGGTCTTCTTTTTTATTCTAAAATTGTAAATTCACGTGGTGAATTAAGAGTTTTTATTCCGGCTAGTCTTCGTAAGACCATCTTGAATGAATTTCATGATAATCTATTAGCAGGTCACTTAGGAATCAGGAAAACTTATACTCGAATTTGTGAATCCTGCTACTTCCCTAAAATGCGAGAAGCAGTGCGCGCTTATGTCTCCAGCTGTAGCACATGCCAACGTTATAATTATAAAAATGTAAGTCCAGCTGGCAAATTAATTCCTATTAAAGTAAATTTTCCTAATGAATGTGTAGGTGTAGATTTAATCGGTCCTTATCCATTGTCTAATCCTAAAAGATATAGATTTGTACTAGTTATAGTTGATTATTTTAGTAAATGGGTAGAGTTAGTCCCCCTCAGGAAGGCTTCTGCACCCGCAGTTGCCGATGCATTTTTCGATAATTATATTTCTAAATATGGTGCACCAATTAGGGTAGTGAGCGATCATGGCCCTTGTTTTATTTCTGATATATTTAAGGCCCTGTGTGAGAAGCTGGAGATCGATCATTCTTTTACTGTTCCGTATCGTCCTCAGTCTAATATGGCTGAACGTGTAAATCGTACATTAATTCAAATGATTTCTTCGTATGTTGTTTCTCATCATGCAAATTGGGACCAGTTTCTTCAGCATTTTGCGTACGCACTTCGTACGGCAGTTCACGAGTCGATGGGGAAAACGCCGGATGAATTGTTTTTGGGTAGAAAAGTCATTACTCCATTCCAAAGGTTAGTTATGGTGTCAGATGCGGAAAGTCAGTACATGTGCCAGGATATTGAGAGGTTGGTTAAGGAAGCTCAGGTTCAGATGGGAAAAGCGCAAGAAAAGCAAGCTCAGTATTGAAATATGCGTAGAAGGGAGTTAGAAGTGAAAGTTGGAGATTTTGTGTTGGTAGAAAAGCATTGGTTAAGTTCAAGTCGTCAAAAGAGAGTAGCTAAGTTTGGTCCGTTTGAAGTTTTGGAAGTTCGAAATAATAATTTGGTTGTTGATGTCAATGGTGAAAGAATGACGGTTAATCTGGATCAGGTTAGAGTTTATAAGTTTAGAGAAAATGGTAGTGAAGGTTCTCATGTGTCGAGTGGTGTTTCGCGAAATTCCCGATCCAATGAGTGTCCCGAGTCCAGCACTTCTTCATCTAATTCTTTTCATCAATATTCAAGAAGAAAATTTGGTCAAACAGCTATAAAAACTGTTATTGAAAGTCGAAAGCATAGCAATCCGAGAGCAAAGTATGATAATAAAAATAAGAGAACAGTGTCAAATACATCAGACTCTGTGTGCCATAAAAGACAAAAGATTATAAACTATCCCGTTCCTCCACTTATTAGACAGCAACCTTAAAAACATAAATTATCTAATAGTTCACCATCTTCAGTGATTAATCCCCGGAAAAAATTTCGTATGGACACTCGTCAAACTCTTAAAAGAACTTTAAATTCCGAATTTTTGCCTAATAAGAAACAGCATAGATCCGAAAAAAAACGTGGCCTAGGATCTTCAGTAACTTCGGGTGCGTCTAGAAAGAGGAGACAACGCTCAGATTACCGGCATCAACAGTGTGAATCTCGCCAGGGAGTGACCCCAGCGAACCGGCCAGAATAGAGTCGTCGAGCGGAACCTACAAGTATCCCACGTCATCCATTTAGAACCAGGCTGCAGGCACGACAGTCAACTGTGGCGTCACCGTACAGTTCTGATGACGAAAGATCCTTCGTACAAAGTTTCTGGGAAAAGAGGAGAAAGCCATCCTGTTGTATGGAGCCGGCTAGCACCGAATCATCTCTATGATTGGGTGATAATGTTCTTTATTAAATTTCTATTAGAGTGCATGTATGTGGTAGCAATGTGAAGGAATAGAAAGCAGAGAGACTGTTTTGTACTTTTGGCCATTTTAGAAAATTTTTGACGGACTCACGATTAGTGTTTAATTGTGTTCAAAATTTGTTTGCAAAATTGTTAGTTTTATGTATGTTTGAGATTTTGGTCTTAACTGCTTTAAAAATTCTGGATCTATTGTTAAATTGTTATGTTATTTGATAAAATGTTACTATATTGTTATATTGTTCATGTGTTATAAAATGTATGTTAATGCATGTTTAAATTTTCAGAAAGTACAGATAATAATTTGGGTTATTTTGTACACGCGCCGCGGTTCAGGCGCGCACGTGTTTTGCGGTCAAGAAGTCCTTGACACGCGTTTCTATCTCTTGTACTAACATTTAATGAATTAACTTTCTCCTTATAGTTCGTGTTTTATGTGTTACGTTTGTACTTTAGTTGGGAATGGTTTCCGCAAGTTGCGAAGTTTTAAGCTGCGTTTGAATTTGAAATTGTATTAAAATTGAATGTTAATGTGATTTTCTTGCAGGGAAGTATACCTGTGTTATGTATTGATTCTGCTATTTTTCTTTTAGTTAATACAGATGAAGATCACGATGACGTCATTTTGTAAATTTGATATTTTTTGATTGTTGCATAGGCACAGCGATGTGACGCTGTACGTATGTGCCCCAATTATTGTTAAAGTGGAGTTAAGTTCTGAAGAATTTTGGGAGTTAGTTCATTGGCTAATGGGTATGTAGGTATTACGTAGTAGCAGGGTTATTTTAGTATGGAGTAAATTTAATTTTAGATGAGTTCGGAATTTGGATGAGGAAAATGTTTGCGCATTGGGTTTTTTTTTTGGACTTGGTGCGAATTCTAGTATTAGGAAAGTTATGGAGAGATTTTTGGTACAATTATAGTTGTATTGCAATATTGAGGAAAATTTCGGAAGTTTAGTGTTTTGAGAAATTTTAGCACTCCCAGTGGAGTGGGCTGTTTTGAAAGAAGAAGTAATTAGTTTTGAAAGTTTTACGAGTTTTTGGAAGTTTTACGGAGGCTATTTGTAAGATAGAAGAATGATTGGATTGAATATGTGAATTTTTGAGGCAAACTGAGGTTTTTTGGTTGTGATGGGTTAAAGTTAATATTTTAAAAGTTATGTTTTGGTTCTAAATTTCACCCATCACTGTGTTTTTTTTTTACGGCTCGAAATTTATAACAAGAAAAAGTCCTGGGCATGCATTTGGCCCAGTCCTTTTTCTCTGCGGAATCCGAGGGGGGGTTGTGAGGGAGTGACCTTTGTCATAAAGGCACTCTAGTATTTCTGAGATCGTGACGTCAATAATTTAACATGCGTAAGCGTAAAAGCGACATCTATCATCTCTTTTACTTTAACTTTCTAGAGTGTGTGTGCTCTTTCGGATTCTGCAGTTAGCTCGCGGTTATTAGTAATATGTTAATGTGAAGTATCTCAGTTGGAAGCATATAAAAGCTTGGGTGTGAGTGTGTGGTGAGTGTCTCTGGCATTAGCCAGCGAGAGAGTGTCTCTGGCATTAGCCAGCGAGAGAGCATCTGTGGCGTTAGCCAGCGTGTGAGTATCTGTGGCGTTAGCCAGCGAGTGAGTATCTCTGGCATCGACATTAGATAGCGAAGTGCTAGCAAATTGAAGGTAGCAGCGGGCCTCCAGTGAAGTGTAAAGGAGTTTCGATATTTGACTTGAGAGTTTGCCGTGGTAAGAAACTTCATTTTGATTATTTGTGAATAAAGAATTACACACAGCCACGGGCTGTCTAATTAAGCTTTATCTAGCAGCTCAGCCAAGAGATAGTGAGAAGTATTAGAAGGTGCCACGATTGAGCTAGGCCGGAGCCTGTGAGTATGCGTTTAGCTTTTTCATAGTATTCTCAGTTGTGTAAAATTAAGACTTGCTCCCCTTCCCTTCAGCCCTCATCATTTTAATAATCTTTGTTGTTTTATCTTAACTACTGAGTATGTCTGCATTTAACCTCCACCACGACCAACCAATCGTTACACATGACACTCAACGTGTATATAACGTTACAAAGTATTCCACTACATAATGCTATACGGGGAAGCATTGTTTGGGGCGTGTTTTAATTATATTAATCTATTTCACTATTTATGAATTTGATATACGTTGTTGAGGTGTAATAAAAATTATTTCCTGTATATTTACAGGACCATAAAAATTTCGACCGCTATACTGTATCCGAAGTACTGTCTACAATACCAGAAGATCGGAATATTTTTAAAACTTCGTTATCCTACGAACGCACCTTATTTGCTACTATTCAGTACAGTGTCCTACATATTTAGTTCTTCCAACAGCGGTATTGAGTTGAAATATCGATCAAAGTATGTATAATTAGGTGTGGACCTCAGTAGGGACCACTGAGACTAAGCTAAACTAACCACTACTAACTACTAAGCTAACGAACTACCACTCAAAGTTAAGCCTAGATCCACGTGGACCAATTCTTTACTTTATCATCTGTATACTCGAAAATTTAAAACTATATCTGATGATGCCGTTACAACTAAATTCTTAATCCTCACATAGTTTGATTTGTTTGTTTATATACTGCTTTACTGGGGCACGTCCTAAAAAAGCAATCATCGGCACAGCTGTGGAAAATTTTATCTCAGGTAAACTCAAGCAGACACTACGGAATCGTTTGAGCATTTGCTAAGTTTTCTGTTGTTTGTTATTAATTCCTGGCGATTTACTTTCTGTGTCGATAAGATGGAATAAATTTCTCAAATTTAAATATTTATCTCTTGGCATGCATACAATTAAAAATATATATAAATCATATAAATATATAACTCATCTATGGCATCTATAACTCAGAAGAGAAACATAAAGTTAGTTACAGAAATACATTACAGTCAACTATCGTTAATTCGAAATCGGATAATTCGAATCTTCGCTTAATTCGAACTAAACATGAAGTCTCGAAATTTTCAACGGCAGAAAAACGTTAAAAATTTTCATTAATTCGAACTGATTCTTTCTTGACTTCGCTTAATTCGAACTAACGTGAATTCCGATTTTTCATTTTTCTTTTCATTCTCATGAATTTTAGATAATTTGAATAACTTTCTTTGTTTGATTTTTGTGAAACTTTTTCCGAACGAGTTTGCATATAATCCAATGCATTTGATATACACTTTCTTAGTGCCCCGTCTGTCTATCAGTGACGTTTTAAATTTTTCTTCCATTGTGTTTGTTTCTAACTTCTTATTGGTTTATGTATTTATACATTCTAATTTAATAACAAGTCATATTCTAATGAAAACAGATGAAATACATTTAAAAAACACTACACAAAAATATAATATACATATAAAATTCATGTAATACATATACATTTATATACATATAAAATTCATATAATACGTATACATTTATATACATATAAAATTCATATAATACATATACATTTATATACATATAAAATTATACATATAAAATTATATACATATAAAATTCCTTTGTACTAGTACCATATTAAGCATGTTTCATTTCATATTTTCCATAATTCGAACTTCGGATAATTCGAACATTTCTTGTGGTCCCGACGAATTCGAATTAATGAGAGCCGACTGTATTTCTTTAATAATATGTATTTTACATAGAAATCAGGAATATTTCAATCCAATCAATACTTTATCTAATTACAATTCAAAATAAAATTAATAAAAAATAAATTGCTATAAACATAACTTTAAAAAATTACTTAAAAATTATCTTTTTGTTAGTATTATTAACTGCATCGTTTTTCAAAATGGTAAATGCTGGACTTACACAATTGTGTAAGTCATTAGTTTTTTTCAATTTTGTAAAGCCTAACTAAATTTAGCAAGGCTAAAATCAATTAAAATTATGAAAGAAATAATGAAAAAAGAAATAAATGTGAGATAATATTAAAAATCAAATTTAAAAGAATTTACAACTGTAAAAACTTTTTTCACTATTTCTGACAGATGATATGGTTTTCTTAAAAGCTCAAAAATCCTATCCTGCCTTGTAGTTGATGTCACCTAGTCATGTCTAATCAAAACATCTAGAGCCAATTAACCCCTATAAATGTGCAGATTCTGTCTGAAGTCACACAAAAACAGGAAACAGCCTTCTTTTAATTTAATTTCACCTACACTTTTGTGCTGCTCAGGGCTTAACCCCTTAAAGCGCAGTGTTGCCGGGTCGGCAACACCTAAAGTTCCCCCTGTTCAGAGACACAAAAACTCCGTGAATATTTCAAAAAGTAATCTAATGGCTACTTTAAATCTTTCTTATGCGTTCTAGATGGCAGCACTACAGAGATCAAAATCTACTGTTTTTAAATAATAGGTAAAATGTTTTACTGTAATACGCGCTTCACAGCTGTCACAGATGACATGTGTCGTTAAGTCGTAGTTTAATTGTTATTTATCCTTCTAGCTGAAATTTTAGGATTTTGTCGACGCGATTGTTAATTCAATTTATTAACTTTAATTTGATATATTTCACAGTAATTTTCGTTAATTCGTTCAATTTTGTAGTCCTGTGCCAACGATCGTAATTCTAGTTATTTTAAATTATCACGCACTAAGTTGCTCTCGATTGCGACATCGCCATGTTGAAGGAGTTCTTCCTCACGTTTTTCCCGCGCTTTCGTCTGTAGGCGTGCCGTACTGACGTCACACTTGGCGATCATTTAGCTTCATTCGCGGGCGTGTTTTTTTTTTCGTCCGTTGGCGCTGTAACTCTCGCCAATTTTTTCCGCCGCGCGATCTCCGATCCAAATTTCTAGTCAGTAGCGTTGCGGATTTAGAGGTGTTGGTGTGAGGCGTACCTGCCTCTATTTTGATTTTTTTTACCAAAGATCAGGTTGAGGTTTTTTTTTTTTTTTTTTTTTTTTTTTTTTTAACCAAAGGATGTTTTAATTTCAGTTGTCCTATGAAGCAGCCAGCGCCAGTGCATTTCCTTCCGAACCATCAAGTATTATTAAATAAATTTAACTTGTCCTGGATCCAAGTCGTTAGTATCATGTCATCATACACGCAAAACCACGTAGTTTTCGCCGATTTTTTTTTTCTCATCTAAGAAAATCTAAGAACATCTAAGTAAAATTGTATTTTTTCTATTTTTTTTTTTTTTTTTTTTTTTTTTGTGAAGAACAACTGTATCGGCAACAGCAAATTTTTCTTTGTGTGGACCTGGGATATACGTTAACGGAAAATAACTGTTCTTTTTTGTGAAATCGCAAAGAATTTCATTTCTTAGTCATACTATGAAGTTTTACTGTGATGCTCTACTATGACACACAGCAATGCTCTTCTGACTGCGCTTATCAATGCTTTACTTATGGGAGGTTACCACTTCGGCAACAGCTGTATAATTAAATTGGTTAGTGAAATCTTTACAAAACAATACCTGTGTACTCATCTAGGCCTAAATAGATTGCCTAATTTTTTTCTTTAACTTCCAACTTTAAAGCTTAGTGCGCCGGAAAGGGTTAAACGGTTAAATAACAAAGACTGACCCTTCAATATTGCATAGTTATACGTGTACATAAATGAGCAAAAGGCAGATACTAATAATTTCATTACACCTTCTCAGTCCTGATACAAATATTACGAAGGATTACAAAAAACTTGTTTAAAATTTCAATAAACATTTCCAAAGGTATATTAGTCTGTATATCGATGCTTATGACATGCACGGATTTATTAAAAATGTCTAGAAGTAATTTTAACAATTCTAGAACCATTCAAATTAACTTAAAGGGTGTTCTTTAATATCTCCTACAGGAGACATCAGGATGAGGAGGTTAATATAGGGGGAACTGGGGCACATTGATACACCCCCTCTACTGCTCACGGGGTCATTAGAGAACGTTTCCCAGCAGTTCCAAAAGGTGTTACTAGTGCATTCAACTACATGCAGAAAGTATTGGAATGATTCAGTAGTTTGATGAAATGGACGGGTGATTTATTGTTTTTGTACCTCAAAAGTAAATTTGAGTTGTACAATTGGAATGATATTGTACAACTGTTCCAGTATTACCAACCGAAAAGAATACTTTCTTTGGCAAGCAAAACTACTCTTTATCGTTCCTCATTATTTATTGTTAGATAAATTATGAAATATTGGATTTGAGACTCATTTTATTCAAAATGGCTGTATGGGGCACATTGATACAGTTTACGTCGGGGCACATTGATACAACCTAAATCCTTTCCTAGTTCATTTTATCATTACCTCTTATTATTATTTTTTTTTTTACCATACACTCCTTAATCCAACCATTTTTCTCCAAAAATTTCTAATATTAGTTTTTCTTGAAGTGAAATAGCTCTAATTTTTTATATTAAAGCATTTTATAATAATTTTGCAAACAGAAGACGTACGAACTTATCCAACATCTAGTGCTAGTAGAACTAAAGAAAGAAAAGAACGGCAGCCGGAAAATCTCAAATGTAAATCGGTTCGCCAGAGAAAAAAGTATTTTCGGCATGAGAAATTTAAGTAAGAGAAATAAGCTGCAGAACAGCATAGGATAATTATATTATAAACAGAATTTTTAATATAATTAACTTTTATTTTTTGTTTATAAACTAATTTATAAACGGAAAACCTCGTAATTTTTTCATCTTTCCTAAAAAAGAAGATAATGCTGGGATTGAAGTGCCAGCTATGACAAAGTTACCACAGCCAACAATCAGACAAGGAACATCAGGTCAAATATTATACATTTAATTTCGATTGCTTACAAATAAATTGTGGATGATTTGAATTTCTATAAATACATATAAAATAGTTTGCTATCTATTTTTCTATGAAAACTATGCATTGGTGTTATTTTGACTCCATTTTTCCCAGACGTATCAAAGTGACCCATGAGGTGTATCAATCTGACCCGGAAATGGGGCACATTGATACAAATGACTTTTTTTTATTTTTTAAAAATTGCATGCAAAAATAATGTACAAAACAACGATTGTAAATTTTTATAATACACTACACAAGCTTTGCTGACAGCACATGGAAAAATAATTTGAAATTTCTGCTTTCTGAACTCCAAAAAAATCTTAGAAAAAAGCTGTATCAATATGCCCCAGTTTCCCCTATATCTAAAATAATTTTGTCCGTCAGAGCCCCTGTGTAAACGTTAAATAAAATTTTACACAAATTTCTATTTTTCAATCTTTTTTTCACAAAATATAAAATATTCTTAAAATTATTCACAAAATTCTGTTTATAGCACCATTTGCCGCAGAAAAAAATTAAGTATGCCAAAGGATTGGAAAAAAAAATTATGCATTTATTTTCAAGAAACTTTTTAGTGATATTTTAGATATTCGAATATACACAATGTTTAAATTTACCAAAATCAAACATAATTTTTACAAAATATTCAAGAAACATTCCCATTACTTTGCCTATATACATTGTCTTCGCCTATATGCATTTTGTTCATACTGTTTAAACCATCTGTTTCCAAGTTGTATTTAATTATATAAAAAATATTATTTTTGGTTACTACTCAAAATCGAAATATTTCACTTTATCGAGTAAGTTTGCATTAGATATTTATAGACCATTTCTAAAGTTTACATCATGGTGTTGTTAAAATAAAAATAATAATAAAATTAAATAATTAAAAATTACTGAGATTCTTTTCCCCAGTCCAATGATTAAAATGATTTTGATTAATTTTTTTTCGTTAAATATTCCTCAAATGGTATACATTTAAAGATAGAAACAAACTATTATAAATGCACAAATAATATATGAAAAGGTAGCAAACAGCTGTTTTGAATCTACTATCGAGATTCTTCATCAGTGCAAAACTCAGCGAGCTAGAAAAAGCAAAACTGAACAAAGAGACAGAGAAACGCAGGCTTATATACCCGCTACGGGAACGATCCCGCCTAAAGAAAAGCAACTAATGAGAGGAAATCAGCCTGAACAACTGCGTAGACAAATAGCGACATCTACCGGAGAACGAACAAAACAAAAAATAGAAAGCGAGAGGGGAAAAAAGTTTTAAATTAAAGATTTCCAAATGCTTGGAAAATAAGGAGTACTTGATAAGTCATTGACGAAGGAGTGAGAATTTTTAATGATGTGGTAAGCTTTCCAAAAATTAAGATCAAGAATAGAAAAACACTTATGGATGATGGTGGCTGAAGAAAAGTTGAACTTATGTTGTAAGACCAACAATGTTGAGCAATAAAGAGTGTTTAAGCTCTTGAGTTTTGACATACCTTTTAAGGTCCTTTAAACAAAATATGAGAGCACGTTTAATCTGACCAATAAAGAATGACCACATTGGCAGGAAATTTGGTAAATACCCCAGTCATCTAAGTGATCAATGGGGTGCTTGAAATTTGAAAAAAATATTTTAATAACAGGAGAAAAAATAACATTGAGATCGAACCTTTTTAAAATTTCAGCAACTTGCTGACTTGCTACATCATTAAAAATTCTCACTCGTTAATGACTTATCAAGTACTCCTTATTTTCCAAGCATTTGGAGATCTGTGTTTGTCTGTGTCTTTGCTCAGGTTTGATTTTTCTAGCTCGCTCTATCTTTTCTAGTCTCGATAGTAGATTTGAAACAACTGTTTGCTACCTTTTCATATATTATTTGTACATTTATAATCGTTTTCTATCTTTAAGCATTTTTGGACAAAAGCTTCATTTGCTATTTTAAATGGTATACATTTTATGTAAAGAAATATTATCTGTTAAAAAAGTAGAATTTTTTCTGTTTGGGTTTTTATGTATTAATTCTTTCAAAATTGAAAAGTTTTGTATTTTAACAGACATAAATAAAATGTCTAAAAAAATATTTTTTTAATTTACTTTACATTAGAAATTTAACCCTTCAGCATACGCACTGTGCCAATATGACCCTAACTTTTTCGTCATTTTTTCGGTAACGTATAAACTTTATAAATAAAATAAATAAAGCCAAAAGTATTATTTGAATCGTTTTTTAAGTAACAAGGTATATTATTCGTTTTAAAAATCAAATTTCAGAGAAAAAACTTACCTTTAATTTTGTATCTTTTTTCAGCATTCATTCGTTTTCTATCATTTTAAAACGCTTAAATATTTAGTACATAATTTTAACAACTTTTTTCTTGAAAAAAGATGTTTAAATAGCATTACAAGCAATATTTTGTGTAAAAAATTGTATAATTTGTTATTTTGTCTATTTTGCAAGTTGGGTAAAACTGACTCATTCACATTAGGCATTATAGAAAAATCTCGTGTTTCAAGTTTCTGTTCCCAAAATCACCTCTTGCTAGACCACCCAGTAACGTACCGGATGTGGCAGGTGCAAGTCTTGAGAAATTTCTGAAAATCATGAGGTCGGGTCAAAAATAACCGATGAGTGTGCTTACGGTTTAAATATGTACATGAATTTAAAACTTCTGGTTGAAATCATTTAAAAACCAATATTTTGCAGAAAATATACACGTTAGATAAATATATTTTAAAAAGTAATGTGACGCATTTAAAAGATTGTTTACAATTTTAATTTGCATTATAAAGTCAAAATGTAAACTAAAAAGATCCTTTAATATTGAACGTTACTAGCAGTTGATTGTTAAAAGAGTGAAAATCAAATCTGTAACCATAAATAAAGGAATATTTCACGTGTGTAGAAGACGTGAGTATATAACTTTGTAGGCACTGATGCATATTCAGTGCTCACTGCAATTTTTAAAAATATTTTAACCGTTTGACGGCTATGCAGCGCTCTCGCGCTTCTAGATTTCATGTCCAAAAAAGCTCAGAGGCGCTATCACGCGACATTTCAGTACGAGTCTGTATCTTTGCTCGTGAGCAAATATTTTGCCGCTCTTGCTTTATCGTAACGAAACTGGGTTTTTAAAAGTAAAAATAGTGATTTTTAATTAGTTTTCATACCAAAAATCTGGTAGCGCAATAGCGATACATACACTGCAAATTCCCAGCACACATTGAGAACACATGTGAAACACTTTAATTGAAAAAAAGTGTTCCAGTTACCTTAATGTGTACTGAAATGTGTTCCAGATGTGTTCCACTATAAAGAAAGTGTTCCGACTGTGTCCTGAAAGTGTTCCGAAAGTGATCTGCCCAGAATATTTGTTAAATCTAAACTTGGGAACACATTTAGGAGCAGATTGGGAACACATATGGGCACAATTGTGAAATCATGGCTTTCTTTGTTACAACGATGACGACCATAAGGAGTCTTGATCGCAATCAATGTGGATTTCAAGATCAATTTGGTAAGTTAATTTTTTTTTATTTACTTATTTTTTGCATGCATGTATATAGTGATTATTTCTTTTGAGACTTTTATAAATTCATAAAAACCTAGAGAACAAGAATAATACGTGCATTGTGTGTGGGGGGGAGGGGGTGTAACATTAACATGGAAAAAAATTTTGTGCTTAATTAATTCAATTTCATATTCAATTCCACTTTCAAATACTGATCGTAATGACGTACAGTGCTATCAGGAATTGGTGAATCAAGGCGGAAAGGGTTGTCATGTAAGGTCATGTCATGTCCCCTCCCCCTTTCACAGGGCCGTGCCGAGAGACCACGTGTCCTGGTAGCAATCCAAATGCAAGCCCTCTTTTCTCTCACATCATAAACATAAATTTGCTAAGTCGAAATTTAATAAGTAAAATTACCGTCTTAGACAGGTTCTTTCCGTCTTAGAAGGTATAAATGCATAATATCCTTTTTGGTTTTCCATTTGAATAAGAATTCTGCTTTATACAGGTAAATTAAAAAAACAGTAACTTCTGACTTTTTAATTTTATTATCTGTTAGATATTTAAATTAAAAAATAATTAACTTAAAAAAGTACGATTACACTGTTTTGCTACTTTATTTTTAAACAAGGATCGAAGCCCTGTGCTCTAGTAGAGATGGTAACAGGTGATCAGGGGCGTGCAAAGAGGAAATTACGCCCAGGGAAAAGTCTGAATTTGGCGCCCCCCTCAGGAACTTTTTCTTGTAACAGGCAAAAAATGACGTTGTGAACATAAATTTTTGCGCCCCGTATATTTCCGGCGCTATTCAGGGGCAACCGCCCCCCGGCGCTGCAGGTAATTTGTACCATCTGTCAGAGTCGATTTCAGGAAAACGTCCGAGGGGGGAGAATCCTCCCCCCCCTCCAGAGCAATTAGATGTCTCCCCGAAAGATTTGTGATTTTGTGTTTTCAATGACAAAAAAATGCACGCTCACTCCCGTAACTCTACAATGTCCCCCCCTCCCGAGCAACAGAAATCCTTCTTGGTAAAGGTGTCTAAATTCAACACTGTCATCTACCCTCCCCCCCCTCCCATTTTCTACGGACTGCTCCCCAACTCCTTCAGGTTTGGATATTTTTAGTGAATAATTAAAAAATGAATAAAAGTGAGATGAAAAGATAAGAGTTACATATTTGGAGCTCCGTCCCCCCCTCTAGACTACATGTCCATCTTACTAAAGCTCTCGGCACAGAGCATATAACTGTGTGACTCTTGACATCAGGAGATTTTTCAAGTTAGTTGGAACATTTTATTACAATGAAACGTGTCTTTCCCTCAAATGCAAATGTTCCCTTAACTTAAGAGCCTAAGTATACTTATAAATGGAATAAATATTGATAGCCCTTTGGTGTTTTTTCCCTTACATATTTTGCAATAAAAAAAATAATCCTTAAAGTTTCTTTCGTGTGTGGGTAAGAGAGGGGAGGGGGATGCGAAATTTTCTTCTTCATTTTGTTCCAAATGAGAGGAGAAGTACAGCCCCATCCAGTGTTGAATCCAGGAAGTGGACCGGGGGGGGGGCATTCCCCACCGGAGCCCCACCTCAAATGCAAATGTTCCGTTAACTTAAGATCCCAAGTATACTTATAAATGGAATAAATATTGATAGCCCTTTGCTGTTTTTTCCCTTACATATTTTGCAATAAAGAAAATCCTTAAAGTTTCTTTCGTGTGTGTGGGCGAGAGAAGGGAGGGGGGGATACGGAATTTTCTTCTTCATTTTGTTTCAAATGAGAGGGGAAGTACAGCCCCATCCAGTGTTGAATCCAGGAAGTGGCCCGGGGGGGACATTCCCCCACCAGAGCCTTAGAAGTCCCTCCCGGAGAAAAGTGTCTGAATTTAACGCTGGCCCCACCTCACCCCTTGAGCAGGTGATGGGTGCAACCCGCCTTCTCCTCTTCCTAGTCACTAATGATGAACGCAGTACTTATATAATTATTATTATTATTATTTTAAAATATTGAATCTAAATTGTATTACTGTATTGACCTAATTCTTATTTGATCTAAAATGCGGTCGGTATCTTGACACAGTACATTCTAAATTAAATAATTAATACAGTATAAAACTCCTCATTTGCAAATAATAAGCTTTAGACGCAAACAATTTGACAAGACGAGCAGATAATTTTTTCCGAAGTACTGTAGTCGAAAGTTTTTATCAAGTTGGTGTGGCAACATCATCGCGTCGCGCGGGAAGTGGAAGCTGTTTGTTTATGTTTTCATATGGACGCTTACGTTCGATCCGGCATTTCTGCACTTTTTTATATATTTATTAGTATAACCGGAAGATAACACACCGGAAGATTTGCAACAATTTTCTGTGGTACGTATTATATTGCATTTTGCTTTTGTTAGTCAAATTAATTAGTTTTCAGCCTAATTTCTTTTACATAGGCACGTGATCTCCATTTTATTGTGACATGCGAGATTTGCCAGTAAAGGCATATAAGGAACACTACATGTCTCATAAGGAACACTAACTGTTTTAAGATTCCTTAAATCTGAGTGAAAACTAAAATTTGATATTCAGATATCATCCATATTGTTTATTGAACATCGTTCGGTGTAAAAAACGTAGTTATATTTGCATGTTAAGTATATCTATATTGTATGTTAATCTGTAATCTTCCGTTTTTATATTAATCAAATGATTTTATAATCTTAGTAACAGTATAAACTCTCTCAAATCTTACATCTTGAAACCAGTAGTTGTGCATTGTGTAAATGTTTTGTTTACATTTTTTTTTAAATATAATGTGGATGTACTTAAATGTTAAAAAATATAATGAATGCTTAAAATAATTAAGTAAAATATTAATTTTATAATTAATAATTTTTTAATGTTTTCTTTTGCTGTCATTTTTTATTAGAAGTATTTGGAATCATCCATATTAAGGCCCCTGTCTTCGCTCGAAGAAACGCTAGAGAGCTAATAGTATTCCTATGGGGAAGCATTTTTCTAATAACTCTTTCGCATTTTGACATTTTTGAATAATTTTTTTTGCATTGGATAGCTGAGGTGCATGCCGACAGCGCACCTTTTTTACTTTTTCGATTTTGGTTGCAGATATATTTTTTAAAAAGCATTTTCAGTTTTGAAACCGGTTTTAAAGTGAAACTAACTTTGTAAAAAATATATGTAACCAAAATCGAAAAAGTAATGTAACACAATGCAAAAAAAATTATCCAAAAATGTCAAAATGCGAAAGAGTTATTAGAAAAATGCTTCCTCATAGGAATAGCATTAACTCGCGAGCGTTTCCTCGAGCAAGGACAGGGGCCTTAAAGAGCTGTGCATATATAACTATTATCAGTTTAGGGGGGGGCGGGGAGGGGTGTCTCTCTGGCACTGGCAGATGATATCTCTAGGGGAGGGTTTTTTGTCTATTGATATCGATATCATTTTTGAACCAACAAAAATTTTCCTTTTTTACTCGTGGCATAGCCATTGATTCAAAATAGTATGTCCTTTTTTTTTAATCTATTTTTATGACAATGCAAAACCGTGATTGAAATTACGAAATTATTATAAAGTTGATTAATTCTAAAACATGGAAATCCTCAACATTTCACATTTCTATTTTTCTTTATAAGTGTATGCATTGATAATTGCTGTTCGACAATGCAAAGTGTATTTGAAATGAAACTTGTGTTTACTAATAAATAAAAGAGAAAGAATGTTGTTTGCTTGTTTCATTGATAAAAATTTCTATGTATACCTTCCTTCCGTCTCTCTCCATTCATGAGTGGTAAGTTGTGCAAGAAGACACTATTATTGTTAAATAGATTATGTTATAAAAAGCTATTAGTTACAAATTATAAGATTCCTTTAAATAGTAAGTATTTGTTTTAAGTGTTACTTCATATATATTTCATACATAATGTGATTTATATCTTATGTATAAAGTGCCATTTTATTAACTTCCCTTATTTTGAATCAATAATACATTAATAAAAGCAATGTAATTGCTTTTATATATCACTCTAAATCCCATAAATAAATTTTAAAAGTAAAAAAAAAAAATTGACATTGATAACGATACTATGAGGGGGGGGGGGGATTTTATATATTCTATTTAGTTTTCAAAGGGATAAATTCCCTTCCTGTGCAAATTACTTTTATTTCAGATCTGATAAACTCTGCTTTTGGTTCAGGTTGATTTTATGTTGAATGTAGATTGCTGCATGTTGGGTTCGGGTTAATCTAATTTTTCAAAAGTTAGTTCAGTATATATTATTTCTGATTAAAAATTAAACCTATAACAATAAACAGATATGTTTGTGTATGTGTTGTTTTTCAAGTTTCGTTTTTTGTCGAAATTGACATTTTTTTGTGATTCTGTGATGATTTTTTTTTCTTTTTTTTTTTTTTTAGCAGACTTTTGACTAGATTTGCATTTATTCGGCAACCCCCTGACAAAATTCACATCTTTTTTGTGATTCTTCAAAAGAATTTGAGTTTTTTTAGCAGCCTTTTTACAAAATTAGTGTTTATTAATGACCCATTGACAAAATTTACATTTTTTTCTGCGATGCATTGTTGAAATTTGCACACTTAACATGATTCTGGCACAATTCGGATTTATTAAGTGATCCTTTGTCGAATTTTGCATTCATTAAGCTATTTAAAGGCAATTCTGTTCTGTATTTTCTGAAAATCATAGATTTTTGGTTCCGGAAAGAAAAAAAAAAAGAATCCTTATCAATCCGGAAAGTTATAGACAAAAACATATCACGAATTTCAACAAATCGTTGTCCAGAAAAATTAATTCCGCAAATCGTTGGCAAAAAATCATAAATATTGTAAGAAGTTTACAAGGAAAACTCAAAATTCGTTCGATAGTTGTAAAAAAACTCAAATTTCGTTTGAAGATCGGGAAAAAAAACCCTGAATTTTATAAAACAATTGTGAAAAAAAACGCAAATTTCATCAAAGATTTGCAAAAAAAAAAAGGGGGGGGGGGGCAAACTTCGTCAAATGGCTGCAAAAAAAACACAAAGTCAAAAGTAAATCCCTCCCATTTCTCTTTCAAATAATCTGCTGTAACTTTTCAGAAATTTGCTGCAAATTTCAAGAAAGTTTTTACTCAGAATCACCCTTGACGAACCCTTTGCGTTTTCGAAATTTTGCGTTTTCCCGCAATCCTTTAAAGAAATTAGCGGTTTTTTTTTTTTTTTTTTTTTTTTTTTTTTTTTTTTTTTTTTCAACCTTTTGATAAAATTCACATTTATTTTGAGATTCTTTCATGAAATTTTCACATTTTTTAAGCGGCATTTTGATAAATTTGGGTTCATATGATGGGACGTGTGAAGAGAAAACTGCGGTCAAAAATGATACTTTATTTAAATGATACTTCTTACAGGCCAAAAATGATGATGTTAGTAGAAAATCGGTTTCCCTAAATTTCTGAACCCAGGGCGACTGTCCTCTTTCACGCGATGCTGGTTGATACGGCGATCCTTTCACAAAATTCACATTTAAAAAAAATTAATTATGATTATGGTTTCATGAACAAAAATTGCCTTGATAGCTATTACTATTTTCAAAAGTTTTTCTTCCTTCTTTAAGGATTTTTATTTGGGAAAAGCAATGGAGAATCAAAATAAAATTTACCGTTTTAATCCTTCTCATGGTTAATTTTCTTAAGGGTGTATTCTGATCAAAACTGCCTATTTTCAGATTTATTTTCAAATTCATTTTTACTCTGAAATGCACCAAAATTTCAAAATCTCTTATTTAGAAACTACACAAGGTGCCGTGATTGTTGATTTTTTGATAAATGTAGAAAATGTTGTAAAAAAAAGGCTGTCAAGAACAGTGTTTTGGAAAAAAATTTCCGATGTGGGAGATTTTCGAATGAAAAAAAGGGGTCATGCTGAGAAAATAATTGCTTATAAATCAAATTCTAATGAATGGAGCGCAAAATGACATCACACGACACCTTGTACATCACTCCAAAAATTCTCTCAGCAAGTTTCATATTTCTACTTTAAAAAATGAGCCTGAAAATGAATCGGAAAATTTTGAGCTATTGAAGGTGGAAAATCATTTTTTTCGAATATACCATTAAGTTATACTTTACAAACGACAAATAAATAATGTAAAAACATTCTATTTTATTTTAATATGATTTTCTTTCTAATTAATTTAAATATATTTATAAATTGACAGTTAAAATTAGAAAATCGAAAAGTTTTAAAAAATGTGTTTTTAAAAGGTTTTATTAAGTATTGGATTCGGCTGAATACTTTTATATTTGGCCAAACCGAATAATCGGCAGGCCGAATAGTTTCATATTCGGCTTAACAGAATAGTTTCATATTTGGCCTAACCGAATATTCGGTAACATGACCGAATACCGAATAGATATTGAATATTCGGTGCATCCCTATTTAGAATTAGTTTTTCTCTTTAAATTTACTTTCATTTTTGTCTAATGCAGTGCACTAATAAAGTTTAATTAAATTGTGGCTTAATTAGTGACTTTTGAATTTTTAGTACCCTACACTTTTCACTGGATAAATGTTTTTCAATCTGGTTTCCTACACAATTGTTTCTAATTCCTGTCACTCTTAAGCATTGTCATACATTTTTTTAAACACCCTGTATATGTCAGATTTTTTTTTTTTATAAAGAAAAAATGTATGTTTTCTTTGTGATTTTTTTTTTCTTTTTTAATGATTTTAGGATTTTCTGTTACCTATGGTAGATATCTGTGGTGCGTACTGCAGACCAAAGAAAAACAGGCGAAAAAAAACGCTGATAGCATCATTTACGATTAAGGTATAGCAAATTTATTGTTTATTAATTTTAGTTGATGCATTTTATTCTAAGAAAATGCTGCACATTTATTGTCTCTGTTATGAAAAATCTTGCTCATAGGCATGTATTTAAAAGCTTATGCAATTCCAATTACTTTTTTTACGGACAACAAGTGGCAGTAATTTCCCTGATGGTAAGATTTCTTGAGGAAAATTTCAAGCTATGTTACCAACTTATAAAATGTGATTGTATATTTATGTACCTCCACTACGGAAAAAAACAGTTCAAAATAAACATTTATTGCAATAATCTATTCAATCATAATCAAAAAATGCTTTTTTATGTTAATTTCTTTATAGTACTTTTATAATTACCGTATTTTCAGGTGTATAGTCCGCGGTTTATACAAGAAAAAAAACCCTTCCAAAAAGCCGCTGCGGCTTTTACACGGTGCGGGTTATACAAAGATTTTTTTTTTTTAATTGGAAATCGTGATTTTTTTTCTACAACTTTTAAACCTCAAAAAATTTTATAAAAATATCAAATTTTTTTAATTTTTTTCGCTATGCCGCGAAATTTAGAGAGTTCTCCCATGTTTGTAAAGGCTTTTTTTTACTGCTGAAATACTTATTTCTGGGTTTGGAAGAACTGTCGCAACTATCGCCTAGTATTGCACTGATAGATCTATAATAGCTACCATATATACTAGCGTATAGGTCGTGAAATTTTAGAGAAAAAAAGAACATCAAAGTGGGGGGTCGACTTAAGTGCGAGACCTAAAAAAATAAACTATAAATAAAATATCAGAAAATAATTTGCTACAGAATCGATGCTGCAGCACCCCATTGTGTTTGTAGAGTACAAAATCCAAAAAACAGAACCCTTCCAACCTCGACGATTCTGAATTTAACATCATTTAAGATTTAGTTTACTTAAAAAAAAATCTACCCTATCCTGTTGCAAAGAACAAAAGAAAGTGCGTGATTTATGTCATTTCGGACCAATTCAGAGCTGTCGATCTTTTCCGAAACGATTCCAAGGAATCGTTCCTTTACATTTTGAGTCGTTTATATTTTTTATTTTGTATATTTTGAGTCGCTTATGAGTCGTTTCATTTCAGAAGAATCCGAGGAATCGTTCCTTTTCAGAGTTGGTGCATTTCTGACCGATTCCGAGGATTCGATCCTTTTGTTAACCAATGACCTAAGATATATATACATTTTGAGTCTAAAATTTTGAATTTATCACAGATTTTTTTTTTTTTAATTTTCAGAAAAATTCAGAAAAAATATCACACATGTTTAAAAAAAAAATGTGTGTAAACGCCACATCACTTGAAATTTGATCTTAAAACACATAAACGCCGCGACATTTCTTCTGAAAATTACATTACTGAAAATCTTAATTTTTTAGACGAATTACTGTAGGTATTATGCATCATGAAAAGTTTGGTAAATTTGTGTTAAAAATTAAGACTAATGGCTTCTAATTTCGAACCCTGATCGAAATATACGTTTGTAAACGGTGTATAGCCCGCGGTCTATACAGCGATGCATCTCCGCGGGTTATACACCCGAATATACGGTATTATATTTTCAAAGATTTTACCACACATAACTTGGTCATCTTAGATTGATTTATGCTCTTAAATTGACAGCAAGAATACAAAACAGAACGTTTGAGATTGAAAAATCTAGAAAGTGTGTATTTTACATTTTTCTGTGAAATTTAAAGTCTTATAATTGTTTTGAATTTAGAACAAAGGCAGAAATGCAATTAAAAAACCATAAACTTAAACCATCTGTGCCGCATGAAATGACCACTCTTTTAGCCTAAGATGTCTCGAAGTTAATTGCTGCCCTTTTTCAAAACAAATGACCAGTTTTCATTTAACTAATGCATACAATAGATGCTCTCACAATTTTAAATGCAATATTTGCCCTTTAATTGAATCACTTTCTTGAGCAGAATTTTATTCAACAAAATCATAGATTCCAAGTAAGTCAAAAAAAATTTTATATTAACTTTGATTTCGATTTATAAAAGAGGCTAATTGGCTTAACTAGTGATTCATTTAAGAGGCTATGTTTTAGCTCTGAGATGTTCTTACCTCCCCCCCTCCCCCTTTAGCTTTCACTGTACAACTGAGCAAGGTATATCAAAAAGTGTTAAATCAAGAATCAAATAAGTATTTATCTCAGGAAAAGTCTGTCCAATATGAAGTGTGATGTGAGACTACAAGGTGCTGCTATACTAGCCTCACAATGAGCTTTCATACTGTTTATGAGAGTACCAATAAATTAACACCTTCATAAACAGTATGCGAGCTTGTTGTGTGAGGCTTGTACAACAATGCATGGTCTTCACACTCTGTATTGACAAACTTTTTCTGAGATAAATGCTTTATCTCTGATTCATTATTTAATACTTTTTTATATTTGCCTGTTTGTTGATTTACAATTACAATTTTTTTTCCATAGTATTATGTTATATTCTTTCTTCCTTTGTAATGTACTTCTGTGCCAAATTTTGTAGCAACCTAGTGTCAGTAATTCAGCAGTTTTATGTTTATGACCTTAATTTTGAACATGAGTATGCATAGTTATATTTTTAGTTTTTTAATGTACAATAAATTTTTAAATCCTTTATTAAAGTTATTTTGTAGATTATATCAGATTTTGTCAAAATTTAAACTGTATATACTTATGTTGTTAAGCAAATCTCTGCTACTTTTATTTCTATTTTTGGCCAATACCTTTATAATAATTAATAAGCTTATTGGTGAAAACTAATTTATGTCTATTCCTTAACTACTTTTCCTTATTTTTGAGCAATAATGAATGTTGCATTATAATATATACCGAAGTGAGTCATAATTATCGAAACAATATGCTGTCTTCTTAAATATTGTGCTTAGTAAAATACTTCCAATTGCAAAATTTCATTCAAAATAATGTGAAAATTTTGATAAGTGGTAATTCCATGGGGGGGGGGGAGGCCTGTTTGAAAAAATACGAAGATTAAATTTTAATATCCCCACTCCCCCCCCCCAGGATAAAAATTCCAATTAGGGAAACTTCCCTTATTCAGTCCCGAATTATACACAAAAAATTGTATCTTCATATCTGCAAAACTCAAAGAGTTATACCCATTTAAATAATTCATCAGGTTTTAAGGGACACAAATTGAAATGCATACAAGAAACAATGTTGCTTTAACAATTCTAGGAATTTTTCAAAGAGGCAACACTATTCTATACAAAGGGTACATTACATTTATTTTTAAACAGGGAATACTTCAAAAAAAAAGGGCACACTTGTACTTTGTTCCACCAAAATATTTTGAACCGCTTTGTTTAGAGTCACCTAAAATTTGCGATATTTTCCCAGAATCAATTAAATTGCCACAAGACACACGGGAAATGTTAAAAAGGGTCATTGGGCACATTGGAAATGTTTAAAAGAGCCACCGGACCCATAAAAGAAATTAAAAGGACCACCAGGCACTGCGCCCTGATAAAATGGTTTAGAGTTAACACTATATATAATGTGATCTGCGGTGAGAGTATCAGAGCTCAATGCTTTTGAAAACAGGATGTTGTTAGACATGGTTAAGTTTTGGAATAATATAGCAGTTTATATTTTTCAAACACTTACATTTTTTGACAATCCAAATTAAATATTATATTTGGACGTATCTTTTTTCAGTTATATCACTGCAGCTGATGATGTACCTATCTTATACCTCTTTCTTTAATGCTTTAGTGTTAACTCAAGAAAAAGGGCCGCCGGGTGGGAATTTTCTAAAAAGGGGACACTATTCTGTAAAAAGGGTACACTTGTACCTTGTTCACCCAAAATATTTTGAACTGGTTTGTTTAGAATATCCTAGAATTTGCATTATTTCTCCATGATCGATTCAATTGACGCTGAGCGCAAATGGAATTTAAAAAAAGATCACCAGGTGCATCAGAAGGATTTAAAAGAGGCACCAGGTACATAAAAGAAATACAAAAGGCTGTCAGGTGCTGCATCCTGCTAAAGCAGTTTAAAGTCGACACTATACTTATTATATTTAAGTAAAATTTAAAATTGTCATTATTTTTTTTTAATATACATTATGTATCTGATTATTATTTTTTTTCTTTAGAAGGATGACAAATTTCAGACAAAAGCTGAAGAATGTGCCAGCCTCTCGATCACCAAGTGCAATAGTATTCATTAAAGACATGCTAATCGCCTATGTTGCTGTCCTGTATTGTTAGCAGTTATTAAGTAAAACCTCAGCAGGTGTAATGGAGTTATGAACTGTACTGTTATCGATCGATTACATTTTGAAACTAAATTATCCTCTGCAATATATGTGAAAGCAATGGGACCATTAGGAGTTCCTGTGTTCGACCAGCACAATTATAAACTTTGAATAAAGCCATAATTGTTTTAGCCCTGCTAAAATGTAATTTTCAAAAGATAAAATGTGAAGCAGTTTGAATGTATCTTATTTAAAGGTAATAAAAGTTTTGAACTAATTTGAATAATGGGCTAAAGTTTAAATTTCCGTTGTTGTTATTGTTATACATAAGTAATAATTAAAAAAAAAAAACTTCAATATTTTTATTAAACTTCTGTGAAAATGTATGTTATTTTATTTTTTATGTCATATATCTTTATTTTTTTTTTAATTTTTTACATTTTAATCCATGAAGTATGATCTCTAGGAAGATTTATAATTATATCCGGGGTTTTGAAAGATCATAAAAAAAAAAAAAAAAAACTAATGGATCTAACAAAAAGATTTGTATAACTGTAACATAAAAAAAATTCCTTCAAGTTTCAACTGTGGTACTTGTTGGTAAATAGCAGATCTTGTATGATTAAGTAAGTGCTTATAATTCGACTTAAGAATAAATTTTCACATGTATTAGGCAAAAAAATAGAAAACCATCTGATAGACCAAAAATTAAACATAGCATCATGGTGAATTAATTGAAATTATATCAGAAGAATAATTTTTATTGCTTGTTACAATCAGCATTAAGAGTAAATTTATTTTGTTTTGATTTTGGGTGTACATTTGCTTACCTCAAATTAAACAGCTATTCAAATTTTACAATTTATGAATTGAGTAAACTCAAAGTCAATTTTAATCCAATTAACTCAATGTTCTGCTTACATTGAATTCTTCAAATCCCGAAGCTTTTTAAAAGTGAACTAGCTGCACTCGTCGAAACTCGACGGAAAAGAATATAAATTAGGTATGATATATATCAATCTCATATAGACAGTAAAATACTGAGCAAAATAAACAAATGCACAACTCATAACACATAACAAACAACATTAAAACAACTCATAAATTATTATGTTGGACTTCAGCTACAAATCTTATTTTAATGCGGTTTCTAAACGTTAAATATTATTTAAATGCCAAACTATTTAGGAAGTTAATATTATACCCCGGAAGACGAATTCAAAAATATCTGCATAGTTTATTTTTTCTCCATTTAAAGATCGCTTGATAACTGTACAATAATTATAATATCAATGAAACATTTTAATTATAATAGAAACAGGGACTGACTAAACTGCCTAACCAACCCAGTACACATTTACAGCACTTGCAATAAATTTAATTTACTTATCGGTTTGTATCCTCTATGAACTTGTAAAAATTAATTTTATTGCTATGGCAACGGAAAAAAAAAAGTTTTGTCTGTTATTAAAAAGAATAAAATTTTTGTATTTGTTGCTGAAATGCAGATTTTTTTTTCTATTTTAAACAATAACCTAATACAATGAAATGATTTTAATTATTTTTTGATATTATGTAAGATAGAAAGATAGTAATACCGCCATATCACAGGTTTTATTCTTTTATTTTTCCCTCTAATATGACATCATTTACATCTTCAGAAATACTCATCTTTTCTTAAATAAAAGCGTGATTTATGCAGTTATTTAAGAATTCTTTAGTTTCATAAAATATTCAATATAATTAAATAGAAATGGCGCAGTTTATAGAAATATTTTCATTTGTGCACACCACGGACCTTTAAATTAATAGAAGTTCACTTTATTTAGATGCAGGAATTAAACTCAGTGAATATGATATCATCACTGACACAGCTATAACAACGTATATTATATTCATGGAATAAATTTATCTGGTTTCTGTATGACGACATTTTCTCCATCGACAAAATTTCACTTCAGACATTATATTTTATTAAAGTTTATCTTCTGTTATTTTACTTACTTAATAATATTACTCAGTAAATAATCTGTGTATTGCAGGGGATAACTATGTGCAATCATTTTATTATGATTAAATTTAACGAAAACCTTTATTTATTCTTTTTTTTTTATTATTTTTTTTTTGTTTGTTTGTTTGTTTGAAATGCGATTATACATTCACCGATGAGATCAAGCTCCTGATTGGTGAAAATTAATGAAACAAAATAAATTTTGAGAACAGCTTAACCTGTTGCCACTGTTTTGAAGAAATGTCATGAAAAAGCTTTTAAAATTAAAAATAAAATATAAAAATTGAAATAAATTAAAAATTAGCCATAATGGGCACATCTACACATAAACAGCTTTCATTTAAAAAAATAATTATCAAAATCGGGCCAGTAGAAGGCTCAGGGCTGATGACCAAAAAAAACAGCCAGGTGTTTTATATATATAGATGACTCTGAATATTTTTATTGTTTTTATGGAAGGGGGGGGGGTAATTTTTTCCTCTGTTGCATGAACTTTGATCTACGAGTTTGCTGTGTACTATACAATTTATTTATTTCTCTAATATTTGTAATGTAAGTTTTCTCTTTTAAAAGAATAAACCTTGATCTTGATATACAAGCTTGCATTATTCAGCTATGTGTTAGAGAAATATATCCACCATGTGTCAGGTAAGCTAGAAGTTGCAACAGGATAGGCAAATCTTTTGGGTGTACATTTGTCTCTTAAAAAAATATGTTATATTGTTGGCATTGTTAAATCTGCATTATTCCCAATTCTCTATCATCTGCACTTTCTTTTCAGATTTAAACAAGTGAAAATTGCTCTATGAGGTTTGTAAGAAAAAAATAATAAATTAGCAAATCCATATTTAGTGAATTTTCAAAGAAATGGTTAGTTATTTAAGAATTCTAATGCAGTTCATTATTTAAAAGAACAGTTTTTATATTGAAGCTCGTGATCAGAAACCAATAAATAGATTGTACTAAATGGCATAGCAGATTCTGTGTTTAAGAAATTAAACAATCAATAAAATTATTCTGTGTAAACTTTTTTTTTTACATTATTAATTCTCTATAAATTATTAATATCAACAATCGATGTTGTTAATTTTAATGTTTTATTTGTATGCTATATTTTCCTGCGGTATTTTTAACTTTTATTAATAATTATATTGTGTATAATTTTGCTCTAAATTATTAAATTGTTTTCACAATGCAGTTTAAATTTTTGTAATAATAATTAGATTCAAACAAAAAATTGTACACAAAATTATGATCTAAAATCCATCAATCTTTCAGCCTCAATGTTGGCCAATTTGACAGAGACAATACAATATATATTCTTTTTCACTGCATACTGACATCAGGCTTTTCCAGTTTAATCTCAAATTAGTTGTCTGAGCATTTAAAATATTTTATTGGAGAATAACAGGAATGCATGCAACATTTTGTCCGTTTAAAAGTAATGCCCACCTCAATAAACAAATTGTCTGAAATGGTTAATGTGTAAATATTTTTGGTCATAAAAAACTTCATTGAAAATATATGTGCACCTGCAGAAACTATGTAGAAAAATTGTATAGAAGAAATTTTTTTAAAATATGTTCGGAAAAGTGTGCTAGAATGTGTACTAGAAAAAGATCAGTATTCCACAAGCATTCTAAAAAGTGTTCCATAAGCATTATAAAAAATGTTCCAGAAAGTGCGCTGAAAAGAAATAAGCATTCCATATGTGTTCTAAAATGTGTTCTGAAAAGTGCGCTAAAAAGTGTTCTAAAAAAGGAGACAAATATGTGTTCTGAAAAGCATTCTCAAATGTGTTCCTTAAGTATTCTGAGAAGTATTCTAAAAACTGTTCCAAAAAAGTGTTCTAAAAAAGGAGACAAAATAAGTGTTCTAAAAAGTGTTCTGAAAAGTGTTTTAAAATTTGCTGTGTAGCCCTCAAACGGTTAAATATACAATGCAATTATGTAACACAATAGACTAAAATTTCGTATATTTATTACTTGAAACATTAATTCTGCAAGTGTTTTGATGAGAAGCTTGTTGAATTTAAAAGTCAAAGTGATTAATTAAATTTACTATGTGTGAGTTATTTAATTTTGAAACAAGTATATAGAAATTGCATACCATTATTCAAATGCGAGTTTAGTTTATGAGGAAAATATTAGAAATTTATTTTCTCTTCTTTTTTCAAGCTTATGTTATTTTTGCTTGTATTGTTCAATTAGAACACTATAAAACTATAAAACAATTTTTATAACTGATATCAATTTTATTTAGCATAAAAGTTAAAATATATTATTTAACAATTTCAACAGAAATCGGAGCATAGAATATGGCAGAACCGTGAACACTAATAAAACGGAAGGTACAAAGATTACGAACAACACAGAGAATATGTATGCTAGGCATTATTAGAAGAGACAGAAATACTAGGATAAACTGGATAAGAAATGAAACAATTTTTTGACATAATTGACAGGATTAAATGGCTTAGCCTGGGCTAATTGCAAAAAGACAAGCAAAGATGGAGCACAAACACCCTACAGTAGTATCCGAGACATGAAAAGCGAACAAGAAGACGATCTCAAATAAGGCGGAGTGGCGAAATCAGAAAAGTGGCCGTGTGAAATGGATGACTAAAGCCCTAGACAGGAAACACTGGAAAAATCGGGAAGAGACCTATATCCAACAATGGATTGAACATGATTCATGATGATGAATTTCTTAATTATTTTTTTGATGAATTTATCAGTAAACAAATTGACATTTAATATATACATACCGTTTGAAATATTTTATTAATAAGACGGTATATAGTACTCTAAAAAGGATAAATTTCGCGTTAAATATGTTTATACATTTTTATAAATTTAATACTGCACAAATTTTATAGCATTTACTTATCTACTGTTTGTTTTAGATCATATCTTTAAATTTTTTTAGAGAAAAAAAGCTTTTGCATTCTAAATATTAAAAGTATGATGAGATTATTTTAGCGGACAATAGTATTAACCAATATGCACTTAATATTTACATTCAAAAACTTTATTAAAATCAAAAAATAAAAATACAATAATAATAATAATAAGTATTTTCACATTCATCCAAATTAAAGTTAACTGTTTGTGTTTCAACAACTCCGATTCAAAAATATTTACCAGACGTATGTATTAATCAGAATGTTTTATTTTGAGATGTAAAAAATAATCCTTCTATAGTAAAAAAAAAACTAGCCTTAAAAAGAATGACTCCTAGAATGATGCTGATGTGTAAGATTTCCGGAAATAACGAATCCGGGCGGACCACTCCTTCCATTAGTCGAATAGACCAATCAAGAAAGGGCTCCGTCTATGCATCGCCTTATGGGTTACCATAAACAAGGAAAGGTTACCATAGCCAACAATCGCCCAGTTTGTCGCCAACTTGCCGATATACCACCAAATTTGGCGACCAAAATTAGTCGCCAAAAGTGACGTCAACTTGGCGATGACTGTAATATTTCGCCAAATTTTTAATTTCTTTACAACACCAGTCGTGTGACACATGATTTGAAAGGTCTGCAACTACTTATTCATGTTATGAATGTCTTCTGTGTCACCCCCACACTCTGCTCCCCAGGGGGGTGGGGCACATTTTTAATTTCTTTACAACACCAGTTGTGTGACACATCATTTGAGAGGTCTGCAACTGCTTATTCATATTATGGATGTCTTGAGTTTCTCCCCCCACTCTGCCCCCCAGGGGGACAGAGTTTTAATTTCTTTACAACACCAGTCGTGTGACACATCATTTGAAAGATCTGTAACTGCTTATTCATATTATGGATGTATTGTGTGTTAACCCCCCCCCTCTGCTCCCTGGGGGAGCACATTTTTAATTTTTTTACAACACCAGTCGTGTGACCCATCATTTGGAAGGTCTGAAACTGCTTATTCATACCATGGGGTATTGGCGAGCGCAGCAAGCAGGGGTAGTCTACAACTTGGAATCGGAAGCGATTACGCAGGAGTTGGCAAGCGTAGCGAGCCCCCCTAGTATAAGAAAAAAATAAAAAGATATTCACAAAATTACCATTTATCACAGTTGCAATGACGAAAAATATCTATTTGCACATCAGCAGCCTTATTAAATGAAATTTATGAAGAACATTTTAGCTAGAAATATACGAAATTGCTCGAGTTGAAAATAATATCTTTGGCAGAAAAGATTAACACAATACCGATGTCGGTTGAAAATGTTATCATTTTTTTTATTAATTTCCGTGATGGAAGAAAAAAAATATTGCTTTAAATCTTATTGTGTATGTTACATGTATTTCAAATATGTTTCAAATATGTTGAACGGTTTGATACAAACAATGGAGAAAAAATAAAACAAAAATATTATATGTATATAAATATGGAGAGAACAAAGTTTATTACAGTTTTAAGACTTAAATCAAATATACAATACAAAATGACGCCATTCGTATTACGTCATTATAGAAGAATAATACACAAATAAAAAAAAATAGCAAATGTATATAAAGTAATCAAAATAGCTTAAGATGCAACGCTATAGACTGCAAAAGACCCGGATGATAATGTTAAGTCTATGGGGGCGTTCTTTTCAAATATCTCACTCAAATTTTTATATTTTGACGAGATTTCTTTCCATAGGATAGTTGTGGACGTTTCACAACCGGACTAGTTTTTACTTTTTCAATTTTGGTTTCAAATAAAAAAAAAATACTTTCACTTTCAGATTTGGTTTGAACCGGTTATGAAACTAAAACTATCCTAATATAAAAAAATATATATAACGAAAAAAAAAGTAAACAGTAGCCCGGTTAAGGATCTCCTCAGCTATCCTATGTACAAAAAAAAATCATTTCAAAATTTTAAAATTTGAGCGCGATATTTGAATTTAATGCCTCCGTAGACTTTACATTAAAATCCGGGTCTTTTTCACTCACAAGGAAGGTCTCAATTGGGGGCATGCTCAGAATTTTTTGAAAAAAAAATACGAATTAAACTACTCATGTAGGTAATAAAGGATCAGAGAAAATTAGCGGCGGAATTACATTATTAGATATGTAAAAATATAAAATAGTTTGGAATAATTGGCGTGAAAAGCTGAAAAAGACGCGGGATTTGGCGAGCAGTGCATTTCCTCGCCAAAAGCAGACGATTTTAACGAATCTGAAAATTGATTTTAATTGACTTCACTGTTAAAAATCTGTACCATTTACTACAACGTCACTCCACTACTTTTATAGAATATCTCTCTTCTGACCAATGAGAATGCTCCATAGCACGGTGAATTGACCGTTTTCTATAAAAGCGGTGGAGTCACGCTGCAGAAAATGGTACAGATTTTTAGCGGTGCTGTAGCTTGTGCCATATTACATTTTGTTGCAACGCACTCCACCGCTTGTATATAATATCTCTATTCCAATCAAAGAGAAAGCTCTATTTCACGGCCAAGTAACCGTTTTCTATACAAGCAAGGGAGTGCGTTGCAACGAAATGCAGCAGATTTTTAACAGTGTATTTTTCAATTTGGAACAATTTTAATCAATTTAAATTGTGTTTTAACTGATAAAATATATTAATTTCATTTTATTATAAGTGCATATAAACGTATATGACAAAATTACACTTAAAGTAAAGTAAAAATGCAAAACTAAAATTACTTAAACTAAACTTATTTAAATAAATTGAACATAGAAAGTTTTTTCTTTAAAAAGTATTCGAAGCGTAAAAGCGTATTTTTCAAAATTTCGTTTTTCCGCCAACCGGAGATAAATCGCCAAATAAACGAAATTGTTATTATTTTTTTACGCACGTTATAAGGAGGTTCCGCCGAAATTTTTTTATAAACATATATAACTATATGAGAAGAACATTCTGTAATTTTTTCAGATTTTTCTGAATATGCCCGTATGGAGACCTTCCTTGTTAGTAGTGTGGGCTCTTAAGTAGAGAAAAAGTGAAATTCATCTTGAATTTTTGTTCAAATCTTTTATTCATGGATCGACAACATTCATTTTGCGATAAAAATTCGTGGAAGAAAGTAAAGTTCTTGATTTCTTCCTTCCTTTTTTTCTTTGTTTACCCCTCAAGAGAAGCTCGTTCCTTAATCATCTTGCGATTTCTCCACGTTCCTCGTGGTATACTTTTTATTTTTATATGATATTGTCTATCTATTAATTAAAACCACCGTGAGTTTGTTATGGTGAAATGTTAAGGCTATTTATTTTCATACTTTTATATCATTTTATGTATAATTAGATGAATCGTTCGCAATCGGACTGCACGCCATATAGAAATAATTTTAAAAAAGTCAGACTTAACAACTATTTTTTTAAAAAACCTAAACATTTAGTAAATTGTGATGATTTTTTAAAACAAACATCTTTTGAAAAAAACACATTTTCCTCATATTCCACGAAAAAAAAAAAAAAAATTGTGGAATTTATAAAAGTTAAAAAAATTTGCTATAAAAAATAAAAAGAATGCTGAATTCTGGATGCAAGTATAATCTTTACAAAGTGCCGTTAAAGGACATAAAAATGGACAAAATTTAAAGATTATTATTATTATTACTAGCTGTTCTGCCCGGTGTTGCCCGGGTTCATCAAAAAATAGCAAGAATTGCGAAAAAACTTTAAAAATCATAATAAAAACCTCGAAAAATTTTAAAAATGCTGCACGAATTTCGTCTAAACTTCGTTGAAAAGAGATGGGCTAGAAAACTGAAGTTGGATTATTTTTACTAACGTGGAAAAATCTTACAAATCGCAAAAAACATTAAAAATCTCATAAAAATATAAAACAAAATTCAAAAATTGTGTTTCAAAATTCGAATAAACTTTGAAGAAAAAAGATCAGAATTTAATAGATTCGGCCAAAAATTGAACCTCTAAAAAATCGAAGCGGGTCGCGAAGAAACGTAAAAATCGCTTTAAAAATGGTAAAATTTTCAAAAATCACGGAACTCAAAATTTACTCTACTTGGATAAATGTTTTGAATGTAATTAATTTGATAATGTAAAAAGCATTGAAATTCGAAAAAAAACTGCTAAAAAATCGCAATAAAAATCTTTAATCGCACAGGAGAAAATTTATCATATTACCGAAGAAATTAAAAACCAAATTCCTTTTCCGTATCTGAAAATAATCACCGTAAACTCAAAGAAAGAAAAAAAAAAAGCATACTGCATTGAAAATTGCTGTAGATCAAAATAAGGGAGTAAATCAATTACCGTGGAGGATAAAAGTTTGAAACCAAACTCTTATTATTCTAGAAATTTAAAATCGAATTCCTTTGAAAAATGTTAAAAAAAAAAAAGAAAAAAAAAAAGACTGAGAAAGCCCAAAAATTGCATTGAAAATTGTAATGAAAGTCTTAAAACATTAAAAAATCCCTAGGGTAAAAATTCACTGTTATAATATAAAATATTGTAATAAAAAAATTAACCTTATTAACCAAAAAGTTTGAAATCGAAATCGATTTCCGGATGTAAAAAAATCGTCACGAAACTTGAAGAATGGCTAAAAAATACATTGAAAATTGCATTAAAAATAGCTAAATGTTTGGAAGTCAATGCCAACTTAAAAAAAGGGCGAGGGGGGGGGGAGGGTTATGATCGAAATCATTCATAAATTACAAAATGTAGGCATGGAACGTCAAAATCATATTAAGAGATAAAACATTGCATTCGAAACATAATTACATTAAACAAAATGTTTGATATCAAAATTGGTTTCTGAATGGCAAAAAATCGCCAAGCAACTTAAAAAAACGGCTAAAAATCATATCGAAAACTATATTAAAAATCGCTGAATATTTAAAAGTCATGGCTGTAAAAATTTAATATTCAGTCGAAAATATTGTAATCGGAAATCGTTCATGAATAAGGAAAAGTCAACACGGAACACCTAAAATCCCCCAAACTAACTAAAAATTACATTGAATATCGCATTAGAAATTGGCAAAATTCATAGAAGCGTGGAGAACAAATTGTACTATTTATGCTAAAAGTTAGAAACCGAAATTCTTTTACCGATGTCAACAACTGTCACAGAACTTGAAAAATCACTATAAAACAGATTAAAAATAAGTAAAATTCAAAAATCCGGACAAAATTTGCCATAGTAAGATAAACATTTATATTAAATTCCTGCGTACATAATTTACCATAATGGGACAAAACATTGAAATCTGAACTCTTTCATTTGTTAAAAAATATCGACACAAAACTTGTTAAACATTTTATGAAAATACACAAAAAATCTGAATCACTGATGTCAAAATTTACTACATTAAGCTACAATTTATTTAAAAATCTCTTTTCCAATTGTGAAAAAATCGCCGTGGACTCGAAAACATCTAAAAATTGTATTCAAAAATTCATTACAAATCGTTTCAAATTTAAAAATAGCGGGGGACAACATTTACATTAATAGAGTAAAATAGTGTAATTTGAATTATTTCTTAAATACGAATAAAAAAATCGGCGCAAAGGGTGGGAAATAATGAAAACATTGCTAAAAATTGCATTAAAAAATCACTAAATTTCAAAATTCGCAAATGAAGTGTAAATGTTTGAAATTAATTTCCTTTTCGAAATTTCAAAAAATAGCCGTGAGATTCAAAAAACCAATACAAAACCATTGAAAAATTCATTAAAAATCGCTAAATGTAAATACATCCTGTGAATAAAAAAATATTCTAGTCGTGTAAAACGTAGCAACCATTCTTTTTTACATGAATTAAAAAAAAAAAAAAATGACGCAGAACACAAAATATATCAAAAATCACATTGAAAATCGACAAAATTAAAAAAAGGTAAATGATGAAATTTACTATATTAGGCTAAAAGTTTGAAACTAAAATAATTTTTTAATTGTTAAAACACCACTGTGGTGGGGATCGAAAAAAATAGTACTAAATCGCATTAAAAAGTTCCTTAAAAAGGCATTGAAAAATGCACTAAATATCGCTAGTTATTTTTTTAATGGCAGTAATCAGAATTTCATCAAACGGATAAAACATTCTAATCGGAAATCTGAACTATTTGATTATCCGGTTGACCAAGAAACTATCTGGGTCAAACCATAAGATTAAACTACAATAATGGCGGATCGTAAATTCCATACTCACTTGACATTAAACATGTTACATATGTTTGTTACGTCATCAAGTGGTTTTTACTTCTATTTTTATATGTATTTGTATTAATGTTTTTCTAAATTATCTCTTCTTTCATTATTTATCATAAAAATTACATCTATTTGCATAATTTGGCTTGTTTCACGATTGATATAATTTGGCGAAATTGGTCGACAGGATAATCACGTAGTAAAAGGAAATCCTTTATAGATAATAAAAAATCGACACGGAACACAACAATTCTTGAAACATCGCGTTAAAAATCTCTAAAATTATATTAGATTAAAAGTTTGAAATCAATTTTTACTTCCGAATATCAAAAAATCACCATAAAACTCGAAAATTTCTAAAAATTGCATTGAAAAGTGCATTAAAAATCAATGATATTAAAAAATCACAGGGGTCAAAATTTACTCTAACAGGGTAACGTTGTAATTGGAAATATCTCATGAATGACAAAAATCCGACATCAAACGCAAAAAATCTCGAAAAATCGCATTAAAATTAGCTGAAATTCATAAATCTTAACAGCTAAAATTTAATACATCAGCCTAAAAGTTTTAAGCAAAATTCCTTTTACTAATGTCGAATAATAGCGGCAAAATTTACATTAAATAATTCACTAAAAATCCAAACATCTTTGCACGAAATGCAAATAAATTATATTGAAAAGAGAACAAAATATACTAATTTAGGTCGAAAGAATGAAACCGCTTTCCTTTTCACTAATGTGGAAAAATCGCCCCGAAACCCACTAAAATTCGCATATGAATTAAATTTAAAAAACTGAAAATCGGCCTTCAAGGTGTAAAATTTCATACATAACTTCGTGCAGCGGTCTCTCCAGAGCATCGCCAGTACTTTAAAAATTTTAACATGCGTTATAAACTACCTTAAAGTGTAAAACAGATCTCCTTATTACATTTCCTAATTTTGTTCGCGCCCCTCCTTTCACGCACCCTGAAATGTGTCACACCATTCTTTGTTTACATTTTTTATCATGTATTATAAATCATTTTAAAATTTAAAATAAATCACATTGTTATATTTCCAAATTTTAACAAAATCGCGTTCTGTTAGTTCCATTTTTCACCACCAGCAAGCGCACTCTATTCTTCAAAAATTTTATCAAAACGATACTCTGTTAAAAAACCTATCAGGTGATGTATTACTAGAGGGGGTAGCGGTCTTAAGCAAGAATTTAAGATATTTTATGAAATTGCTATTCGAAAATAGTGGTAACTAAATTTTTGATATTTTAGGTAAATTTCGCAAAAAAAAAAAAAAAACTACTTATTGCATTCTCAACAGCTCAAGATTTTGATAGAACAACTATGAAAAAAATCGATGCTAAATGCAAAAAATCTTGAAAAAGCGTTAAAAATCACATTGAAAATCGCATTAAAATTTGTTAAAATCTAAAATTCGTAACAAACACAAAATTTAGGGCTAAAAGTTTGAAACTGTTTCTTTTTATCAATCTCAAAAAAAAAAAAACTACCTTAACACTAAAAATCGCATTAAAAATTCGTTAAAAATTCAAAAATCGCTGTACAAATTCCGAATAAACTTTGCTGAAAAGAGAAAAAATATTGCTATATTGGGTTAAAAGAATAAAACCGTATTTTTTTGTTCACTAATGGGATAAAACTGCAAAAAGAACGCTAAAAATCGCCTAAAAAAATTATCAAAAAAAATCTAATCAAAAAATTTGAAAATCGGGCTTCGAGGTGCAAAACTACATGTATAAAAGTACCTTCCCTCCACATTTTGTAACTCTACATTCAGACTCTTCAGAACAGCGCTGACACACACATAAACTTGTCTCTTTATTATTGTTGATTTAAAAAAATAGCGTTCTATTAGTTCCATTTTCCACCACCAGGTAAAACACTCTATTCTTCAAAAACTTTGCCAAAACCATACTCTATTAAATAACCTATCAAGTGATATATAACTCGAGGGGGTAGCGGTCTTAAGCAAGAATTTAAGATAATTTAGGAAATTGCTATTCGAAAATAGTGGTACCTAAATTTTTGACATTTTAGGTAGATTTCACAAAAAATACTACTTATTGCATTCTTAACAGCTCAAGTTTTTGATAGAACAACTATGAAAAAAAAATAGATGCTAAACGCAAAAATCTTTAAAAAACGTTAAATATCGCATCGAAAATCGCATTAAAAATCGTTAAAATCTAAAAATCGTACCAAACACAAAATTTAGGGCATTAGGCTAAAAGTTTAAAACGATTTTCTTTTTATCAATCTCAAAAAATAGCCGCAAAATGAGAAAAAACACTAAAAATTGCATTAAAAATTCGTTAAAAATTCAAAAATCGCTGTACAAATTCCGAATAAACTTTGTTGAAAAGAGAAAAAAAAAATTGCTATTTTGGTTTAAAAGAATGAAACCGTATTCCTTTCACTAATGGAATAAAACCGCAAAAATAACGCTAAAAATCGCCTAAAAATTTATTTAAAAAAATCTAAACAAAAAATCGAAGATCGGGCTTCGAGGTGCTAAACTACATGTAAAAAAGTACCTTCCCTCCAAATTTTGTAACTCTACGTGCAGCAGTCTCTTCAGAACAGCGCTCACAGACAAACATCCTTCTCTCTTTATTATTATAGATTATTATTGTTGTGTGTATGAATTCTTAAAAAAGAGCTTTTGTGCATGGACTAATCTTGACAACAGTATTGGAGATAATGACACAGCAACAGGGACCACTACTTAGGGCTAAATAACAAATGCTAATAGGCTTAATCAAAATAATTTATCCTCTCCCCCAAAAAAATTTTTAACTAAATAAAAATATTTTGAAAATAAATACGTACCATTAAAATGTATTCGGGAAAAATTATGCTTGTTACGATACCAAAAGATCCCCTTAAAGATATAGTGGTTAAGCGCAATTCACTATCTAGATCAGATAACTGTATTTCTGCTAATAGTAATATTTTTAAAAATATTTTTTAGTATCACACAGATTCAAAATGTACCATTATAAAATTTGTACATTAATTTGTATCAATTTTTTAATTATATGAGTGCATAGTTATTTGACTTAAAAAAAATAATATCTAGACTGTACTATTTTATCAGCAGAATATTAAGTTGTACCAAAAATTAGCAGAAAATGTTAAAAATGATATGAAACAAATCTACTGAAAAAGAGCAATTCTAATAACTAGTGTGGAATAATAGTTACTGAATTATGAAAAATTGAAATGAACGATTTATAGTAGAACATTGAACTAGTAAAAAAAGTACATAATTATCACTATCCATAATAAAGAGAGCTAATGTTGGCATATAAATCAACAAAGACTGTATTTATCTTGCAGAGATTCTTGATTGTAGACTTTATAATTAATATTATCATTGGTTGAAAGCAACAGTTTTAATTCAACTGTTCTGAAAATCTTTATAGAAGGAAATATATGTATAGAAGTGACGTCACTTTTGAAAATTCAGAAATCAATATAGAATATTATAATAGCATAATACTAATGTGAAAAGTTTTCTAAAATTTAGAGCAACTTTTTAGGAGAGTTGAGCCAAATGCTAAGCATTCATATTGATATCGAAAATGTTTATCAAAATTATCCCCATTGCAGGGCATTTTGGCCCCACCAGTGGCCGAGAGGCTCTAACCTCTCAACTGGTAGACGACGGGTTGTGGGTTCGAACTCAATCGCGGCCGTCGGCCTAACCGTTCGGGATTTTCCGTGGTTTTCTTCGAACCTTGCATAAATACGGGTTAGGTTCCCTTAAAAGGACCCCCATGAAGGCCACCTCCCCCCTGGGCCTATATTCCGCGAGTAGATAATAGGCCGACACAAAATAAACCAAACCAAGCAGGGCATTCTGATTCTCACCTGGATGTATTAGCTTAAATAAGTTTCATAAACGAACATAAAAATCTTTGCTATAGTTTCATGTTTTCCAAGTTAAAAAATGACACATATCCCAAGTTAAGATATGAAATTTTCTCCAGCAATCATATTTTATCCCCTATATGCATAACTGTCAACCTCCCGATTTTTCTCCACCGATATTTTTCTACAGAAATGCTTGCTGTATATAATTGCACAATTTTCGCTATGAAATAAAAGAAATATGTTTGTAAGACTTTACTGATATAAAAAATTGGACTAGTGGCAAATACGTATATGTCAAAGTTCTGCTATAATCAAATTATACCACAATTTTCTAAAAATAAAATAATTTGCATAACATAATTCTTATAATTTTCTATTGAACTAAATTGCAAATATGACTCATTATTTATAACGAAAAATGTAATATTAAAAATGACTAAAAATATAGACTACAATTAACTTTATTTTTTATTTTAAAAAATCTAAATGTGTTATCGTTTCAAATTCTACACATCGAGTTGATACACAGCTAGTGTAGCATGGACATTGACACAATTGCCTTTATTTTCGTTATAAATCAAAGCTTAAAATATTTACGCAAGCACTACTGTATTTTTAATACTCATTATCAAATTGCGCCAATGTTACATTTCTTGGTTTCTAGAAACTCCATATGCATTAAATTTTTGCATTATTTTCATAATTTGTAACTTCACGCGTTAAGGCTTCAAATGCTAAAGTCTTGTTTCAAACATATGGGTGCTTAATTTTAATTATGAAAATCCTAATGTACAAAGTTACTGCCTATGAACTACATAACACTCAACAGCGATGATGGAAATTTTTAATGTTTCTTAAAGTCAATATAAAATATAGTTTGTGATGCTAAATATCCAAATGTTTCCTTTGTTATTTCCTATATTTTATGACATTTAAGATTAAATTGAGTAATTTATGTGAGAAAATTACATTATGCGCTGTACCAAAAGTTTTAAAAATTTTTATACCGTAAATAAAATTCCAATCAATTTCATATCTTAATCGTTTCAAAAGATTTTACATAGTGCACATTTTATAATAAGGGATATGTAACAATAAAAAAAAGAATATTCCAAGCTCAAAATATACAAATAAATACTTAAAAGGAGTTGCAAATATATAGATACTATTTATTGTGACTTAGTTTGTGCACGCGGTCTGTTTTGTTTTTGTTTTTTTTTCTTTAAGTTTTCTTTCTCTAATCCTTTATCTTCTTTTAAAATCCTTTGAAAATGAATGCGTCGGCATTCGAAAGATTCTCAGGCAAAATAATAAATAAATAATATCTACATTTTTGCAACACCTTTTAAGTATTTATTTGTATAATTTGAGTTTAATAACAAGGTGTAAATTCCCATCAAGGCACTGTTATTAATACAGTGGTTTGACTCATTGAATATTCCAAGTTTTTTATTTTATTTTTTTTTTTTTCAGTTACGATGGTGCCAATATTTTTAATAAGACAAACAGCTCATCTATAATCATGTTCGCTCAATACATTTCATATTTTTTCACAGTCAATATTTCTTAATACACCACTGATGCATGCATATTCATGATTAATTTACACTGTAAAAAAAAAAAAAAAAAAAAAAAAAAAAAACTGTAACGTTTCCAAACTTTTCCTAGGAAACTGGGATTCCTAGAACTTTTTCTGTAACGCTAACAGCAAAAATTCAAGTTTCAGAGTCGATTACATGAAATTTTCATGTTACCGTAACATGAAAATTTCTTAGAATCCCAGTTTTCTAGAAAAGGTTGAGTAATTTTACAGATTTTTTTTACAGTATATATCTTCTTTAAAAACTTTCGAGATACTTATGAAATATTTTAAATTGCTATGTACCATTTTAAATTGCTATGTACCACTGTAATCGACACTTTTTTTTTTTTTTTTGATGGATTTCTGAAAAAAATCTTATACATTAGAAATATGTTTAATTTCACTTTTTGAAATATGTGCTTTATTACTATGAATGTGTGATATTTTTAATTAATTAACAAATTGTAATTTCCATTACGTTCCCTGGATTCCGTTCCATGTAACTGATTTTAATACTGATAACTGATTTAATAACTGATTTCTAATTATCTAAAAATCTATCACATTACTAAATGCGTTTATACTTTTTTTTTAATTTACTAATTTCCCCCAAAATCTCAGATGAATCAAAGATCTGTTATTATCGCCTTAAAATCAAAATACCGCATTTTGTAAACTTTTTTAGAAACATTTTAAAAATCGTTGTCTGTTTAAAACTGCGAAATTTCTTGAACAATTTTCTATATGCACATTACGTTAACGTATGTGACACAAAAATCAGGATTATTTGTTAATTGCAGAATAACAGCTTCCAAAGAAACATATCTTATGGGTTACTATGCAAAAGTCCTTTGGTAAGATTTAGGCTAGGGTAAATTGAATTTATACATATGCACCACATTTGCGTGCTATTTTTCTGAAGCCAATATGGCGAAAACTTCGTTTTCAAATACCAGTTACATATGAGGACCCCAGAAGACAAGGGGTATAAGTGATGAAATTGAAAAAATGAGTTAAGTGCACAGGGTATCTGGAAATATGCTTTTTTCATTTCAGGTAAAGAAATATCGGTCTTTTTCTTATTATTTGGGGAGTTATAGAGATAAACCACTTTTTTCGAAAAACAAACAATATTGATTAATTATATATTTAAAGAAAAGTGTACTCTATTTTTTTAACAGTTATTGAAATGAGAGTTCAAAGATTAGAATGCAACAAGCAGATGTTTCCTCTTTCAATTTAGTCAATTGTTATTGATGTTCCAATTTAACATCAATTATCTTTAAACTCAATTTACTCCAAATCGACATTTTGTCACTTGTACCCCTTGGCTTCTGAGGTCGTCATATATATTTTTTATTTAATTTCTATTATTTTTAAAAGGATATAATTAAAAAAATTGTTGATAATTATAGAATAAAACAATTTATAGTATTTAAAAAAAAGAGAATAAAAGCAAACAAACGGTTTATTAATAAGTAAATAAGAATAGCCGGGTTACCATGTGAGGAACATATAATTGCCATTTTGTTGCAATCGCACCAATGTAGTGCGTATATAACATCTGTGTCTATTTCTCAAACAGAATCTTCTAATTTGTCAAAAATTGAGTAATTAAAATAAATTACGAATAAAAGCAGTATGATTTAATGCTTAGTACACATTCAAAGGAGACCAAACTGGCCACCAAGGGCGGCTAGTATTATGGATTAGGTGTTTGTCGTATCACACTGAAAAAAAAATCTGTAAAATTATTAAAATTTTTCTACGAAATTGGGAACATTATCTTTAACGACAACACAAAAATTCATGTAACAGATACATGCTTGTGTTGTAAATAAACAAAATCTCTAACATTACTTAGAATGTTTCAGGATTACTGGAATGCTTAGAACCTTTTATAAACCTAACCACAACATGTGTTACAAATGAAATTTTTATAACATTAAAATAATTTTAGCAGATTCTTCGTAAAGCTATATGTTTTTGTAAATTTACAAAAACTAGTTTTGTTGATTTACTTTTATTTGTACAGTACACAGGTAACATACACAAAACAGACAGATATCTGTAATTCTATATCAGTAAATTTTCAGATTTTTATTTATTTATTTTACAGTGTAAGAAAGACTTGCTTATACAATATTTCTAACTGAGAAAAAAAACTTAGATACTTGTTATACATACTTAATCTTGAAAAAATGTATTTTTTAAATCCTTTCATTCATTTGTGTTAACACAGTGTAGCAAACAAATTCATTTATTAACGAAATAAAGAAATTTCACTAAAATGATTAAAAAGTTAGTGTTTTAAACGAGTACAAGAATTCCTTTATTTATTTACTAGCTGACACACCTGGCGTTGCTCATGTTTGTGATAACCATGATACATTGATATTGACAAAAAAATCGATTTAATACGCATAAAAACTACAAAATCGCTAAAAATTACTTCGAAAATCGCATTAAAAATCGATAAAATTAAAAAATCGTAGCTAAAAATGTATATGACATTGGATCGGCATAAAAAAATTGGGCTAAAAGTTTGAACCAACATTTCTTTTTTCAATGTCAAAAAATAGCCGCAAAAAGGAGAAAAATACTAAAATTCGCATTAAAAAATAGTAAAATATTCAAAAATCGCTGCACGAATTCCAAATGCTTTATTGGAAAGAGAACTATATTTACTAAGTCGGGTTAAAAGAATAAAATTATATTCCTTTCACTAATCTGGAAAACTCGCTGGAAACATAAAAAGAAAGCTAAAATTTGACCGTTACATGCAGCGGTCTCTTAAAAACAGCGCTTACACACTCACAAACATCTCTTCTTATTATTATAAATTTATTTCTTTTGCATATAATGTTTCTTTTCGTTGATTATGGTACATTAAATATAAACGACAGAGTTACACTGTTAAAACATTCTTACAGCATTAATTCAAATAAGCTTCGAAAGTGCTTGTAAGTTGCCTGAACATCTAGTATATTAAGTATGTCAGTTAGCAAACAAAGTAATAATGCTGACAAATTGTTCTAATAACACATAATGCTTTCATTTAATAATCACTTTATCTCAGCATTTCATGTAGTCTCGTCATAAGTTATTAAATTACGTTTATCTGCCTCACACCAGATGCTGAGTTTTATCCATCCATTCATGTAACGTTATCTTGTATAAATACATGACACTGTTGTCAAAAAGTTAATTAATTTCATTAATAATTAGCATGCTATTTATTTTTAAGATAAAAATGAAAAAATAAAATAATAGCTTTGTTCGTGTTGGAAATAAATTAAAAACCTTAAACAAATTTTGAAAAAAAAAAAAAATGTTTAAATTGTATATTTTTAATTGCTGACATTTTTCAGCGCTATTATCACCTTAATAGGTAATAAAAGATAAATATTTAGTTATTTGTAAAGGGTTAATAGAATATATAACTGTTGAAAGTTTTTAAAACTTATCAGTTTATGAAATTCGTAATGCATATCTTAACTTAAAGCATATCTAATCACATACATCATAAAATAAAAATAATAAAGTTTAGAAAATTGATAATAAAAGTTTAACAAACAGGGGCATAATTATGTAAGTAGAATATTTCAAGGGAGTTATTTGGGCTGTTCAAAGATAGCATTATCTTTTTAGGGGGGGGGGGATGGCATTTGATATCTTAAGGCATCTCTAAGGGGAGGGGTGTCTTTAGATATTGATATTATTTTTGATCTAATCAAAAATTTCTTTTTTTATTTGTAACATGGTCCTTAGTTCAATATAGGGATGGGCAGACGAAATACACAATTTTTATCCTCTGTGTTATGTATTTTCAGTAGAAACCTACAAATTTTTGCTTACATATGTGAATGGCTCCTCTTGATCAAATCATTCTGTTATACACTCTGAACGGTGGCCAATGAATAATTCCTAAACTTGCAGTCATAGATATATAATTCCAATTGAAAAAAATGTTTTAAATGAGGTAAAGAAACATTTTAAAAGCGATCTGGATCAATAAAATCATTTCTTAGAAAAATACGAAATTCAAATTTTTATACGCCCCGCCCCTCCCGTTCTATAAGTTACATTCATTTTTTTTCTATTATACTAAAGTGTAAGAGAAAAAAAATTCCATTCATATATACCACTAAAACTGACCGATTTATATGAAATTTTAAAAAAATGAATTGCTTATACCAATTTTATGCAACGAAAATCAATGCATTCGAACATGATATGAGGGATCGTATTACAAGAACATGCAATTTAATGTATGTACAACTTTTTTCAAAGCAAAGATACACATGAAATAACTTTTTATTAAGTTTCAGATTGTCCAAAATAATTGTATTTTATCACATGTCTTATTTTGTACGGATTTGAGACTATTTCTTTTCATGATTAATTTTAATAAATATTATGTTTTTTTTAATGTTTTTTATTATTATTTTAACGATCTTATGTATGCTTTTTCAGTTCAAAATTACTCCTCAAACTTTAATTCACTTTCAAATACCCGAATGAATTTAAAATTTACATACACACATAAATTCAATAAAAATCTAATATTAATATAATTTTCGGTGGTTATCATTTTACAGGATAACACAGAAAATATCGGATATTTTTCAACCAAAAAGGTTAAAAAAGATTAGATTAGATAACACAATACCAAAATCTTTATTTATTTCTTAATTATTATTAATTCTTTACAGATTAGACTGAAAATTAGAAGTTTTAATCATCATGTCAGGATGTTTCGTAAATCATAAATTGTCATAGTTAAAAAATAACACAAATCAGATACTGTAAAATAGAGGAAATGGCTTTGTTTCTTAATTTTTATTTTCTTGTATCATCAATAGAAGAAAGTATTGTAATCGAAATTTTTTTGACTTCTGGTTTTCGACGGATTTACACGTTTTATGGGTCACAGATTCTAAAAAACATGTTTTTACAAAATGTCTGTCTGTCCGTGTGTCTGTGTGTCCGCATGTCGCCGTTCTACCATAAAAAAAGTATGAAGAAAGGCATAGAATTGAGTCAATTTTTTTTTTGAATGTTTTTGGTAGTGGCAAGCGTGTCCTCCTTCAATTTTGAAATATTCCATCGGAAGGGGGAGGGGGGGCGCAATAGTGACTTTTGTGCCATTTTCAATACTGTACCGATTAAAAGAGTGTGAATTTATGCATCGAATTGAACCAAACTTTTTGTGTAAGTGCATGGCTATGGCTAGTTGGTCCTTCCTGAATTTGAAAAAAAAAATCCCCGGAATGGGGCGCTGCAATAGTAATTTTTGAGCCATTTTCAATACTTTACCACCTAAAAGTGTATGAAGTTATGCATCGAATTGAGCCAATTTTTTTGTGTAAGTATTTGGCCATGGCTAGTTGGCCGTGACTCTTAGAATTTTAAGTATGTCTACCTAAAGAGGGCGCTAAAATAGCAATGTTTGCGCCATTTCCAATATTTTACTACAGAAAAGTGTATGAAGTTATGCATAGAATTGAATGAAATTTTATGTATGTTTGGTTATGGCCAGCAGTAACCTCCCTGAATTTTAAAAAAAAAAAAAAAAAAAAAAAAAAACACCGGAAGGAGGCACTATAATCCTGATGTCTGTGCCATTTATATTATTTTACCATCTAAAAATGTATGAAGTTATGTATAAAACCGAACGAAAGTTTTTGTGTATGATTATTTTCGGGTATGATGAGTAGATCCTCCTTGATTTTGAAAAAAAAAATCTGCCTATCAATCTGTTATTCATCGGCTCGTGCTGAGACAGGAACTCATTTTTTCTCCGATTGAAGCAGAAATTTAAGGTAAAAGTCATAGTTAGTATAGTATTGAATTAATAATTTTAATGCTTTAACATATGTAACTAAATTTTTAAATATTAAAATGTAAATATGAGATAGAAGAATGTTTTGAGATTGGCACATCAAACTAGTTGATTATTTTTTGCACTTTCAAAAATTGAATCTCAAGATGATCTTCACATTTTTAATCATCAAGTCAGATATTTTTTATTTTATTTTATTTTAATTTTTTTAGTTGTAAATTCAAATTTAGCGAAAATTTAATGCTATAAAAAAGGTGTAACTTTTCTAAATAAAATTAATGTTACTTACAATCATATGTAGTTTAGAATAAATCATACAATCATTTTGAAAATCGGAAAACAAATCACGGATTTACACGTTTCAGATATTGGAGATTCTGAAAAACATGAATTTAGAGAAAAAATGCCGCCTGTGTGTCTGTAAACGCTCTATCTCCCGAACAAATTGAGATAGAGACTTGAAATTTTGTACGTACACTGAAAAAAAAATCTGTAAAGTTACTTAGATTTTTCTAGTAGATTTGTATTCCATGAAATTTTCATGTAATGGTAACAGCGAAACTTCATGTAAGCTTCCTCGGTTACATCAAATTTTCCTGTTATCGTTACATGAAAGGTTTTTAGAATAAAAGTTTACTAAAAAAAACATTTAGTAACTAAACAGGCTTTTTTTACAGTATATTTAGTATATAAGTAAGGAACGAAGCTTTTTTAATATCAGTAACATCGATTAACCAGAACTATTTTTTTCCGGACATTCGAAAATTTCGTTCTGTAAAGGTATACAAAAATTGTTGAATTTTTTTTTTATTTTAAGGAATGGACATAAAATGCAATAAATTAAAATAAGTTTTGCATAAAGAAGGAAGTCGCCTGGATTATTAGCTGCCGAGATATTTGTAATTCTGTTTTCCACATTCTTCGATATTTCACGACAGTGTAATTCATTCAAATTTCAATTCAAAGATATATTTTTATTGGGCATGAGACGCTTCATCTGACGCAGTAAATTGTTAGTTAATATTATTGTTATCTTTAGAGTTATAAGGATGTTTCTTTTATGCAATTCGGTACTACTTGAGTAATTTGGCGTTTTACATAATTTATCGAAATTGATTCATCAGCAATTCATTCACAGAGCATTACTATATATATATTAAAAATATTTAAATATACGTTTAAATTTTGTTTTGGAATTGCAATGCATTTTATAAATAGTTTAGACGAGTTTTATTTTCGTATATTTTATTATGCATATTCATGATGGGTAAGTTTTACGGTGGCCATGGGATAAGGTGATAGATTTTATAATGTAAATGTATATCTAGTATGAGAAATATAAAACATTGCTGTATTTTTTATTGTTCGGAAAAGAAACAATAATACATACTGAACAACAGTTCACGTGTAATATGATAAGAATCTATAACAGAGATAAAGAAAAATTTAAGAGTACACTCCAAAAAATTTTTGGAAAATTACAAAAAAAAAAATGTCTAGTAGAATTCCAAGAAATTTCTATGCAATGGTAATAATAAAAATCCATGTAACAGATAGAGATTTGCACTTTGAGTCAAAACATTTTAAAAGTTACTAAGAATTTTTTGGGAACATCGAATTCTCAGAGATTTTTATGTAACGGTAATGAGGATTATAGGTAAAATTTTAGTAAAATTACCAAAATTTTTATAGATTCTTTTGTAAAGTTAACGATGTCTCTAGTTTTGCATACAAGTTTTGTAGATTAAATAAATTTTTTGTATTGTGTAGATATAAAATTTTTGTAATCGTAACAGATTTCGGTAAATTTAGATTACTAAGGTTACATTTCTTTTACAGTGTACTTTGCCTGCTGTAAAATAAACCTATTTATTTGAAAATTGTCTTGTGTTGTGTCTCAAAAGTTTATTAATAAATTATTCGAAATGATTTCCTTGTTTATACATTCGATCATTTTTTTCGAAAAAAAAAATTTTTTTTTCTTTCACACTTGTAAAATCTAAAAAATATGTTTTCTCTATTAAAAATAGAACATAAATTTAAACTTTTCAACAGAATTATTAGGAGCTGTCTGCCACAGTATTTGAAAAATCGATAAAGTTTTCATATTTTCTCTTGTAATATAAATCTAGTGCTTTAACTTAAATCCGTATTCTGACAAAATTTCTCTGCCTAAGTTGTAGTGTCATCAATCTACGTCAAACATTTTATCCTGCCAAATATCGGTTCATCACGTTTTGCATACTATAACAAAAATTGGTATAAAATATCGATAAGAGGATTGGTGCGCCGTGTTATTTACTTTTTTAAATACTTTACATTAGAGATAATCTTGTACAACTTCTATTTTTGGAAAAAAGCTATCTTAATACCTCAGCGAGGTAGGCGGGATATGAAATACAAGCGTATATCTATTTGTGGAAAAGTATTAGAAATAATGTTAAAAATATAGCAATATTTAATAAACGGTAATAAAAACAGATGAAAATTTCTCATAAAGGTGTAATCTCGTAATAAATACGAAATATAATGGATTTTCTTTAAATTAGTCAATGTCTAACTAAATATAATATTAACATAACTTTACTTAACTATTTCGTCGAACCATGTATTAATATAAATTGCTCTTATAATTAATTATTATTATATTTTCAGAAATTCATTAAGGAAAAATATTAATTTAATTAGTATAAATAAATACAAATATTTTATAATTTAAATTACTGCAAAATCCTTACGAAAATAAAATATTCTCGCAAAAAGAAATTTATATGCCAATATATGTAAAAATAATGAAATATATAATTTTTTATAACAATACTAAATCCTTTTCTCCAATTTTATAATCTTACTAGCTGACACGCCCGGCGTTACCCGAGTCCGTAATAATAATGTTAAATGAACTTGAAATTTTTATGATTTTATCTTTAGTTCGAAATATGTGTAAATACACTGTTAAAAATTTGACCTTTTTGCTGCATCGTCACTCCACCGCTTTTATAGAAAATGATTACTTCAGCTTATTATGGAGCATTCTCATACGTCAAAAGAGAGATATTCTGTAAAAGCGGGGGAGTGCTGATGCAGCAAAAAAATCAATTTTTTTACAGAGTACATTATATTAAATACGTACCCCCTGACTGTGTCAAAAATTGGTTTAAAAAGCACTAATATTTAGCTCCAGAAATATCCAAAATGACTGCAATGGGAAACGCAGGAGGGAATATGTGTCCAACAATTGCGTGATTTTCGTGTTAAAGTGTTGATTAAAATTACTGTTAAGTGACTTAACTAAATACTTTTTTCACATAGATATTCCAAATGAAATATTTTGAATTTCAAACTAATTATATCACTCTTAAATCCGACTATACCGTGAGTGAAATCGATTCTCGATAATTAGCTAAAAGGTTAGTATATAGTATTATAATTTCAGAGCCAATTTACAAAAATAGGTGTATATTTTTTATCAAACATGCGTAATGTTCATTCTATGAACAAAATACAAACCGTAACCTAATTGTATTGTAATCATAACTTGTCTGTAACCTAGCTGTATCTTAACAGTAACCTAACTGTAACTTAAATAAACCATACATGTAACCTGGCCGTCACCTTATCATAACCTACCCATAGTCTAACCACAACCTAACAGCAACTTAACCTTAACCTAACTGTAACTTAACCATGACCTAACTGTAACCTAACCGGAAATTAAATATAACATAAGGCTCACCGGAACGTAATTGCAACCTAACTGTTACCTAACCAGTTGGGGGATAGAGCAGAGTCAAACGCAGTTTTAAGGTCTGTGGTGTGACGTGAAGAATAAGGCACATTTATGAAACAATTCAGATCAGAAATAACATATCCGTTTATTTTCATTCATCTCGAATGTTAAACTTAAATAAAACTATTTACATAAAACTCCAGCATTTGCTGAGTACTTCGTTGTTTAACTACATCCATGGCAAAACTTCATAACTGCAGAGAACTAAATCCATCGGTTAAATTGTCTGTCCATCACAGCACACACATATGGGGATGTTTTACATTCTAGATATACTTAGTACATAAACTGAAAGTAAAATTATGCATACAGTTACAGGTAAAAAAGAAGAGTGCCTTTACGACCGAAATGCAAAATGAAAAACTGGATCGGAACGATCACTACTGAACAAATTTAGAGGGACAATATTTTGTCCAGATTTCCAACATGCGGCCCCATCGGTCGTAAAAACTTCCTCTTTTTTCTTACAATTGAAATCAAAAATATTACAAATAGCTTTCTTAAATTTTACATACAGCAGAGGTTTAGTTAGAAAGTCAGCTTTGTTATTTTTAGAACTTACATGTTTTAACTCAAAAACATTTTCATTTACTAACTGTCGAATAAATTGACATCTTATATCAATATGTTTAGTTTTAAAGTTCTCTTGACTGTTTTTAGAAAAATAAATAGCAGATTCATTATCACAGTACTGAACTGGTTTTATTTTATTACACAAACTAGCGGCCTTCGCCCGCTACGCTGGTCGGTTTATCTAAAGAAATCTTGAAGAAGTAGTTAGATAAGGTTCAGACATACATTAAAAAAAAAAAAAAGCAAGTCGATCATTCAAAAAACGTTGGGAAATATCAAATATTTACTGTAATTTTTTAAGAAAAACAAAGTTTCGAAAAAAAAAATTAAATCGAAAAAAAAATTACACTGACATATTAATGCAAGGAAATTTTCCCAGAGAGAAAATTCGCCTTGAATACAATATTTCAAATTCTTTTAATTGCTTATAGGCGTTAATGCCAACATAGTGAAAAAAAATTCCATGCTGGGAATCGAACCCGGGCCATCAGTATGGCGCACTGACGTTCTACCGACTAAACCACATGGAACGACAGCCAGCTTGAAACTTTCTCATACTTAAGTAGACTGGCGAAAACATAACGATAGCGCGTTTTAAAATCGCACAGTGACATCTATTGGATTTTATATGTACTAAAAAACGTTATGTACTAAAAAACGTGAGCAGCGCACCTAATAGTTTCTTTTGTTTCTTTTTGTTACTTTTTTGTCTGTTGTCCGATTTTGATGAAACAAAGCCTATACACTGCCCGGGAGTGTGCATTCTTCATTAGTGAAAACCGCATAAAAATCCATTCAGTAGTTACGAAGATAACCTCGAACAAACAGACAGACAGACAGACAGACAGACAGACAGACAAAAAATTCAAAAAATTTTTTTTTGTGTTTCATTGGTTTTCTTTTATCGCCCTGACTCCATTTTTGTCAATTATCTTCAATGTACAGACACATCGGGTCCTACTGTTTTATTATATGTATAGATTAAGTTCATTTAAAACTCTTGAATACCAAGTCAATTCCTTTACACTTTCAGTTAATGAAATAAACTCAGATTCCATAGAACTGAGTGCGATGCATTTCTGCTTTGATGTTTTCCAAGCAAAAGGAACATTACCAAAGTAAATTATATAACCACTGCTTGAGTGTCGTTTAGTAAGTTGACATCCCCAGTTAGCATCCGAATATGCATATAAACTCGGTGAATTTACATTAGACAGATTTATTTTAAAACTTTTAGTAGCAAAAACATAATTCATAATATCTACCACTATTAACCAGTGTTTATATGTATAACCATTACAAAATTGTGACATTACATTTACTGAAAAACTAATATCCGGTCTTGACCGATTTGACAAAAATGACAAACTTCCGATTAAAGATCGGTATGGAAATTTTTTCATTAACTCATTTTCTACAATTTCATTTTCGTTAACTTTATCTGGTAAAATACATCCAATTTTAAAAGGTAATTTAACATGACTTTTAGGCAAGTCCTTATATTTTAATTCTAATCTTTCAATATAAGTTTTTTGATGAATATATATTGAATTGTCAATTTGTTCAAAGTTAACACCTAACAAATATTTTGTTAATCCTATTTCAGTAATTTCCAAGTTATTTTTTAACATATTAGTCACAGATTGCATTATATTTTTATCTTTAGCAAACAAAACTAAATCATCTACATAAACTACTAATATTACATTACTTTTCAATTGATAAACGCAATTACACCATTTTAATTTAGAAAATCCTAAATTATTCAATATAGTATCTAATTCAGAATTCCATTCTCGGCCACTTTGCCGTAACCCATAAATAGATTTATTTAACATGCAAACTTTATTTTCAGCTCCCCTCATTTCAAATCCGGGAGGTTGTTTCATAAAAACTGTTTCTTTTAATGACCCGTATAAGTAAGCTGATTTCACATCTAATTGTACATGATACCAATTTAACATAGAAACCAATAAAATAAACATTAATTTTACAATTGAAAAATTTACAACAGGTGAAAATATATCATTAAAATCAATACCCGGTTTCTGTTTGAAACCTTGAGCTACGAGACGGGCTTTATACTTTTTACCGGTTTTCTCTGTGTTTTTTATATTATAAACCCATTTGCTTCCTACTATTGTAGCGTTTTTGGGTGGTTCAACCAACCGCCAAACCTTTCTTTTATTCATCATCTCAAGTTCTTCCCTCATCGCGTCATTCCATTTCTCGCTTTCTGGGTTTAATTGTGCTTCCTCAAATGTTTTAGGGATTTCAGTATTGTAAAATTCATGCTGAAATAATTCATTTAAATATGAATCATCCGAATCGGTAGTAGAGGTTTCATTTAAATTTTCAACATTAGGATGAGTAGTTTTAGGTTTAAAGTCAAATTTATCTGGTTCATATGAGAGTTTATTTTCCCTACAATATTTTTTGACATCATTTAAAGATCTCAGTTTCTTATTTGTTATCGGGGTATAGTAATACACGTCAATCCTCGTGCTTTTTGTTCTAGGTTTCTCAACCCTTTTCCATTCTGAAATATTTATAGAACTTAAAGTTATCTTATTCCCCGTTTCCTCTTCATCTCCATTTAAATGTTCTCTTGGTAGTTTATGATTAAGATCTAAAGTCGCGTTACTTAAACCATTTGTCTCAGTTTGAGATTCATTAAAATTCAATATCACATCCTTATACTTATTATTTCCCCCAAATAATGTTTCTACACCCTTTTTGGATTCATCTATACGTACATGAATAGTTTCTATAATTCGCCTTTCTTTTGGAATATAAATCCTATAGCCTTTTGTTTTCATGGCATAACCAACTAAAATACCTGGTAAAGCTTTAGGTTGAAGTTTATTACGTTTAACTTTAGGAACGTGAACAAACGCTAAAGAGCCAAAAATTCTTAAATGTCTTACCGAAGGTTTGAATCCCGTCCATAATTCTTGCGGTGTAAGACCTTGGGTTAAACTGTGTTCGGTTCTATTTTTTGTATGAACAAACGCTAAAAGAGCTTCCCCCCAAAATGATGGTTTTAATCCGCTATCGTGTAGCATTGCTCGAACTGCATTCATTGCTACTTTATTAAAATTCTCTGCAACACCCACTTGTTCCGGTGTATAAATGGAGGATCTTTCTATTCTTATACCTATATCAGTTAACAATTTCTCAAATGATTTATGAGTAAACTCCAATCCGTTATCACTTCGTACACATTTTAATTTCTTACCCGTTTGTCTCTCAGCTTTAGCTAAGAACTTTTTAAAGCATTCAAAAACTTCAGTTTTATCTTTAATAATATAAACTTCAGTTCTTCTCGAGTAGTCATCAATTATTGACAAAAAGTATTTCCCCCCTCCTAAAGAGTTAACCGGACTAGGACCCCATAAATCCATAAATACTCTATCGAGAACTTGATTAGAAGTGCGTTTATATAAGTAATTTCTTTTAAACGAATTTCTATTCAATTTTTCAACTACACAAGTTTCACATATCTTATTTTTACTTTTGCACTTAATATTTTCAATACCTTTAACACAATTATTTTTACTCATTTTTTCAAGTAAAGGCAAATTAGTATGACAAAATCTACGATGTATTATTTCTGCATTTAAACTAGTAGAAAAAGCAAAATTTTCACATTTTGAAGCATAACCTTTTACAATATACAATTTATCTACTCTAGGTACAGTAAAACAATAATTATTAAATTTATCATACACAATCATTTTGTTATTTCCCCAATAAATCTGGTTTCCTGCAATATCTATATTAGACCCACCAATTAAGTTTCGTCTCATATTAGGAGCATACAATACATTTTTTAAAGTTATTTCTACATTACCTGTTACATCTAGAATGGTAAAGTCTATGTCTCCGATGCCCAGTATTTCAGACGAACAGTCCTTGTCCCCAATTAGAACTTGTTGGGGGGGAGGTCCTTGTACGTTACGAATAGACTCCTGTCATTCGTAAAGTGAGAAGTAGCCGCTGAGTCCAGAAGAAACTCCACTATTTTATCATTTGAAGACATCAAGGCGAGTTCAGGCTGCCTTGTAGTTTCACTATTGAACACTTGCTTCTTTCCTCTATTGCTTTTCTTTTTGAAGCACCTTGTATCAGAGTGGCCAGGGCGTTTGCAGTAACTGCATATTAAACTCGGCCCCATACGATTAGATGGTGAAGAATACGAGGGTCTAGAGGGTCGCAGTTCGCTTCCAGTATTAGAAAACGATGGTTTTTTCTCAGTCACTGAAGTCTTCATTGGATTGGTTGGTTTATCGGTAGAAGTTTTAAACTTAGTTGCATAAGCATCACCTACAGCGATAACCTCTTTACTTTCATCTTTCCGTTTCAGACAAATTCTTCCATATTCACTAATTAACTGTTTCGATACATTTTCTAATTTGAATTCTTTATCATCTAATCTATATAACATTTGAACTAAGTTATCATATTCTTCAGGTAAACGACGGATTAATTGAAAACATACCAATAATTCCGGCATTTCAAACCCTGCTTCTTTAATTTGAAATATTTTATCTTCAATTCTTTTGCAAAATAAACCGATAGTTTCTTCTTGCGAGTTTAACTTCATTTCAAAAAATTCATCCATTAATCCAGCTAGACGTGCTCGGGAAGTGGGTTCAAAGTTTAACTTCAAGATGTCCCATGCCTCTCTTCCATTTTCTGTTTGAGCAATAAGAATTTGAAATTTTCTTTCGATGGATTGATAAATAGTCGTATAAGCTCTTCTTTTACGCCATTCAAAGTCACTTTTTTCACGATCAGAAGCATCCGCTTTACATGCGATATCTGGTTTTGTGATAAATTCCCAGCAATTTCGATCAATTAACACACATTTGACGTCGAGCTTCCATGAAGAATAATTATAGTCCGACAGTTTCGGAAAAGAATAAGTTAACTCTGGAGCTTGTGCCATTATACTTGCAAAACAGTATTAATTTAATTTCAAACACACCACAATTTATCTATTTGACCTTTAAATAGCATAGCATGGCCCCTTAACCAAGTTGGGGGATAGAGCAGAATCAAACGCAGTTTTAAGGTCTGTGGTGTGACGTGAAGAATAAGGCACATTTATGAAACAATTCAGATCAGAAATAACATATCCGTTTATTTTCATTCATCTCGAATGTTAAACTTAAATAAAACTATTTACATAAAACTCCAGCATTTGCTGAGTACTTCGTTGTTTAACCCCTTGAGGGGCAAGCAATTGCGTTCGTGTAATTCTGAACTCCCACCGGAAATTTGTAAAAAAGTTATATCAAAAAGAGGATAAGCAATTTTACGACTGTTTTCCACCAAAGTTAGAAAAGGGAAATTTAATGAAATTTTTCTGGTGTAAAACTTCATCGATCGTAGGTGGTATATAATATATACCGCCGCCCCTCAAGGGGTTAACTACATCCATGGCAAAATTTCATAACTGCAGAGAACTAAATCCATTGGTTAAATTGTCTGTCCATCACAGCACACACATATGGGGATGTTTTACATTCTAGATATACTTAGTACATAAACTGAAAGTAAAATTATGCATACAGTTACAGGTAAAAAAGAAGAGTGCCTTTACGACCGAAATGCAAAATGAAAAACTGGATCGGAACGATCACTACTGAACAAATTTAGAGGGACAATATTTTGTCCAGATTTCCAACAATATTTTGTCCGTAACCAAGTTATAATTTAACTATAACTATAAACGAAATATCTTAACCATCTCCGCTAAGTACTTAGTTTCACTTTCCATCGCTACGGAGCGCATTATGTTTTGTATAACATCCGAATTTTAGGTTCAGATTGGATTCATGTTCATGGAAATTCTTTTGTCTTCTTCGGATACGTTTATGGTTGTTCGGAATATTTTTGTTCAGTTTAGATTCGGTTCAATTCAGATTTCGTGCGGTTTTTTTCCCTTCAAATGGGATTTTTAAGTTCGGGTTGGGTTGTACTTCCATGGAAAATTATTTTACCTAGTTCCAATGAGGTTATACTTCACTGAAATATTTTTGTTAGATTCAGATTAGGTTTAGTTCAAATTTCGGGATTTTTTTTTTTTTTTTTTTTAGAAATTTTTTGGTTCGGATTGGGCTTATGTCCATGGAAATTATATTATCTTGTTCGCATCTGGTTACAGTTGTTTGGAATATTTTCGTCGGATTCAGATTTCATGTATTTTTTCAAATTGATTTTTAAGGTTCTGGTCGGATTCATGTCCAGGGAAATTATTTTGTTTTGCTCGGATCCGGTTTTGGATCTTTGGAATATTTTTTTTTCGGGTTCAGATGTCGTTCAATTCAGATTTAGGTTTTTTTAATGGAATTTTTAGGTTCAGGTTGGGTTATGCATCAACGGAAATTATTCTGCATTGTTCGAATAAGGATGTGCTTCTCTGGAATATTTTTGTCAGATTCAGATTTAGTTCGGTTTTTAGGTTCGAATTGAATTCATGTTCAGGGAAATTTTTTGTTTTGTTCAGAGCCGGGTATGGTTCTGTGGAATATTTTTGTCAGGTTCATATTTGGTTCGATTCAATTTTCAGGTATATTTTTCAAATGGAATTTTAGGTTCGGATCGGGTTCATGTCCACGGAAATTATTTTCTTTTATTCGAATCCGGTTATGGTTCTTTCGTATATTTTGATCGGATTCAGATGTAGTTTGCATAAAATTTCAGGTCTTTTTTCAAATGGAACTTTTTAGGTTCGAGTCAGGTTTATGTTCACGGAAATTATTTTGTCGTGCTCTTATCGGGTTATAGTTCTTTGGAATATTTTTATCGATTTCAGTTTTCTTTCTAGTCATTTTTCGGGTTTTTTCAAAGAAAATTTTTTTTCGGGTCGGGTTGCATATACACGAACATTATTTTTCCTTGATCGGATTGGGGTGTGCTTCATTTGAATATTTTTGTGGGATTCAGATTTGATTCGGGTCAGATATCAAATCCATAGTTTTTTTTCAAATGGAATTTTTAGGTTCGGGTCGGGTTTATGCTCATGAAATTTTTGTCTTGCTTGGATCGGAGTATGGTCTGTTTTTTTTCTGGTTGGGATCGGGTTATGTGTTAATACGTCTAAAAATTATGTTTTGCTACTATTCTTTTAGTGACTATTTTCGATATATAATTTATTTTGCTATTTGATAATTTATTACTGTGCATGAATCGTCTGCCGATTCGAACAATTGTATGTCAAACAGCCATTTCATTTTTGTTTTAAAAACAAATTAAAGTCTTAATAAAATTATAACTTAAATGAAATGCACTCAAATTTATTCAATGATTTAAAAAAACTGCTAAAAAAGCCTCATATATACATATACATGTATTTACTGCAACATAGTTAACCACGCATAGATTCTAATGTACGAAGTACCAACGATCTGACGTAACAGCTGTATTAAAAAATACTGAGTTAAATTGACATTTTGCCAGTCAATGAATTTTAAAGGTCTTTGGGGGAAAAAAAAACCCCAGTCACTTTTGAAATGTCAAATCTCAAATTAGTTTCTTTCATAGAGTAAAAAGAAATTAATAGAGTGGAAGTATTATCTCTGGAGGTGATGCTAAAAATGTAACCCTACATTAAGTTCAATTAAGTACCAACAAAAGCACGTGATTTGACACGCCTATCAATTGAAACAGGTTTAAACCCGTATTTTTTTGCCCGTGTTTCTTAAAAAGAACTAATCTATCGCTTCACCAGTAAAAATTTATTAATTATTTTATCATATGTCTTTTAAATATCAATATAGAAAATTATTTTAACGTTTTGCTTGAAAATATAACATTCTTTTGTTAATACATAAAAATTGTCTGCAGTCAGAAATCTATATTTTAGATTAATATTTATTACTTAAGTTTTCATACATGATTTTAAAAGAATGGTTTCATCATTATATTTTAAATATTTATTTACATGCAATTATTAAGTCATAAACATTTTTTCATCTACGTTACAAAGTATTTAAAATTACATTAATGAAGGAAACTTTTAGTTATACAAATTTTAGTTCGTATCAAATGTTTTCAATATCTTACTTAATTTTAATTTGATAAATAATTATTGCTAATTTTCCATTTTCCTTCATTTTAAAAAAGAACATTTATTTTAATAAATAATAATAGAACAAAGACCATTTTAAAAATTTGCTATTTCCTCTTAAAATATGCTTTAATTGTAATTCATTTCTTTCAATTCATCTTATAATACAAAATCCCTTCCACGTCCTTTTATTTGGCACATTAAAATTTGAGCGATAAATGGTTTCATATTGCAAACCTTTTTTGAGGCTTACTTCACCTCCACTTATCTCATTCCTCCATGGGTTTCTTTAATTTTGTCTCAGCTTTCTTTTTACTTCCGTGAAAATTTTTACACAACCAATCAACCGTAAACAAACGAAAGAGAAAAAGAAATGGGAAAAAATGATTTTTTATGAGAGTGACCTCTCGATTTTAATTAATTACTCAGTTAATAATTGGAACTTCGAAATTCTGAAGCTCAGGTGCATCAGGAGAGATTTAGGGCTACTCTCAAAAAATTTTGAGCTTCGTACGTGCTATTTTGCTCAAAATTTGTATGTATTTGTGTATCGTTCGATTTTGCTAGCCATCGCAGATACACACACACACACACAAACACAGACAGAGCGTTTTGTTCTTTTATTAGTATAGATAGGACATACTTTATCATCTAAACAACATTTGATATTTTCATTTTTTATTGGACCACTAATTGACTCATACCGCAAAAATAAATAATAATACAATTAATAAATAAATATATAAATTTACTAAACTTTTTTCTAGAAAAACGGGATTTATAGAAATTTATATGTAATGGTAACAGCAAAAATTCATGTAACGGAATCGATTACATAAATTTTTGCCGTTTACCGTTACATGAAATGTTCTAGGATACCTAGCTCCTTTGAAAAAGTTTAGTACCTATATAAATTTTTTTTAGGTGCGTTCAAAATTATGGAAATACGCAGCACCTATAGCTGTTGTTCAGTCCGTCTGTCTGTCTCTCCGTCTGTCCGCATATAACAACGCAAAAACTACCCAACCGAATCGTTCGAAATTAAAAATATGTTTTAAATGAAATTTAATGGTGTTACACTCATTCGAACATAATAAAATTTTATACATCTATAAAGTATATATTATAATATACATTTTGCATAATCGGTGGAGCAAAGAACATTTGTAATTGATTTACAAGGCCACACGAAGGTATTCAATTACATAATGACATAGGGACAACATTGTTTGGTGCGCAGTTCAATTGCAATTAACTATTTACAATTTTATGAGATTGATATATGAGAGTGATATTTTTAAAATTTCGTTATCGTACGAAAGCACCTCATTTGCTACGCTTCATGTGCATTTTCAAACTTGTTTTTAATTGCAGTGCTCCAATGATTGCCCGGTATCATCGATATTCGAAGCACGAATCTTTATTCGAAGCACGAATGATTAAAATTTCGGATCATTATCAAATATTTATAAAGTTATATACCAGAATGAACCCTGATTGTTCCCAGCTGTTTTCCATAGCGTAGATCGCACGTGCTAGCATAAAAATGTACGCTATATAAAAAACAGTAATTTATACAATTGTAAAATTACAGAAATATGTATGCTGACGGAATTTTTATCTGTACACTGCACAAAAAGTGACGTAAGTGTAGAAATGTCGTTTTTGTAAAACTACCGAAATCTGTAGAGTTACAGAATAATCTACAAAAAATACTAAATTACTTAATCTTACTAAAATTTTATCTGTAAACCGAGTTGCAAATGCATAAAAAGTTTGAGGCCTCCCAGTTTCCCTTCAAATTCTTAGTAACTTAAAAAAAATAGTGCAAATGTGTATTTGTTAAATGCATTATTGTTGCTACCGTTATATAAAAAATACCGGGAATCCGTCTTTCCTAGAAAAGCTTCAGTAAGGTTACAGGTTTTTATTTTACTCAGTAACATTTAAAATTTTTTATTTAAACATACATCTTTTAAAATGAACCCCCAGATTGGTCCATGCAGTTTTTTCTAAAGAAAAGCTTCTCGAACGAATCTCCGACACAAGTACCAGCTGCCTATCTTTTCATATAGCATTTCGTAAGAAAAACTCGACTAAAAACAACAGCAATAATAAGCCGAGTTGAAAAGAAAAAGAATTTAAAATAGCTCCTATAAAACCATAAAAGGCTATTGTTTGAAAATGGTGGTAACTAAACTCGGCATTGAACATGAACAACACTCACATTTAATTATAAATAAAGAACAATTGAATTGAAAAAAACCCCATTAAAATTGGTCAAGAAGGTTCGTCTTTACGTGTACGGAAGATATAAGGAAAATAATCAGATTTTTTTTAAAAACTATACCATCCAGTATAAGCTAATATAAAAACCGATAACAGCAATAAAACACATTAAAATCAATGATAATTTTTATATAAGCAGTTAATTTATGGATCTGAACATTTAAAAAAGAAAAAAAAAGACTTTTTTCAGAAAACACTAACCGCGTTTGGCGACCAGTTTGGTTTCCTTTAAATGTATTCTAAGCATTAAATCATATTACTTTTATAAATAATTTATTTTAATTGCTTATTTATTTGCGAAATTAGAAGATTCTGCTAAAGAAATAGGCACAGATATCATATACGTACCATACTGACGCGATTGTAACAAAATTGTAATTATATACACTAAGAAGGGGGAGGATTGTACTTTGTGCTTATATATAACTAAATAAATAAACAACGTTCAAAAGCACAAATATTATAAAATAAAAGATGTTAAAAGCATACATGTTTCAGAACTTCTTAAGTCCCATCATTAGTGCTAAAAGTGTAAAATGTAAAAGAAAGTCACATCGCAAAATAAAATAAGTCGTGTAACTGAGCTCGCCGCTAAGGCGAACTGGCTAGGAAACGTCACAAAGCCACAGTAAAAATAAGCTGGCACGCGCACCCAGAGGAGACCAATCATATGTTACATCTTACTGGACGAGTCCAAATCAAAGAGAACAGGAGGGGGGAGGGGGAGTGAAATTACAGGAATGGAAACCAGAAATCAGAAAATCTTGGAGTACTGGACATGTCATTAACTAAATTATTAGAATTTTTCCATATATGATAAGCTCCCCAAAAGTCTAAATCATAAACAGATGAACAATATTGTATTATTGAGGCTTCGGAAAATTTATAGTTATGACTATTGGACCAGCAATGGCTGGCGATAGCGGAAAGTTTTATTTCACAATTTCTAACGTTAGCACTGTGCTCTCCCATACGCTTTTTTAAGGTACGCTTCGTCTGACCGATGTACATTTTATCGCATTCGCAAGAAATCTTATAAATACCCCAATGTGAAAAATCATCTATTGGATCTTTGAGATTAGAGAATTTAATTTTATTGAAAGGAGTAAAGGTTATTTTAAAATCAAATTTTGACAAAATTATGGAAATTTGATGACTGATTTTTGGAAAACATGGAAGAGTAATTAAATTAACATTGCGGTCTGAGTTGAAGTTCGAAGGAGTACGTTTTTTTATTAATTTGTTATGAATGGAATCAACGATTTTAATTGGGAAACCCCGATCAATGGCAATGGATTTGATATGTTTTAATTCTGCTTTAAGTAAACTATCAGAGGAGCAAATATTTAAGGCCCGGTGTACATAAGTGTTAAAGGCAGCTAATTTCTGATTAGGGGGGTGAAATGAAAGGCGATGGGGGGGCAAAGATATAGCGAATGGTTTACGATAGACAGTTGTGTGAAAAAGGTTATTTTCGCGGGAAACCAAAACATCCAGGAAAGGTAAGTGATCGTTACTGATGCTTTTGTGCGCTATTGAAATAGCGCACAAAACACTAAAATGGTTTCTTTTGATGTTAAATCCTTGTTTACCAATGTTCCAGTTCAAGGTGCTCTAAAGTGTCTTGAATCGCGTTTGCGGGAATTTCATTATACAAACTTCGAAATTGATGAACTGATTCACCTTACTAGCATTTTTCTCTCGCAAAACACATTTATTTTCAATGATAACTTTTATCGAATGACTGATGGTTTATCCATGGACTCCCCCCTCAGTCCTATCCTTAGCGACTTTTACATGCATTATTTCGAGTTAAAACTTTTCGAAAAACTTACTTTTCCATTTTATATCCGTTACGTAGATGACTGTTTTGCGTTGCTGGACTCTGATATACTTGATCTTACTAATATTTTTATAGTTATGAACTCTATAGATGACCATATTCAATTTACCTACGAATTTGAGAATAACGATCAGTTACCTTTCCTGGATGTTTTGGTTTCCCGCGAAAATAACCCTTTTCACACAACTGTCTATCGTAAACCATTCGCTGTATCTTTGCCCCCCCCCCATCGCCTTTCATTTCACCCCCCTAATCTGAAATTAGCTGCCTTTAACACTTATGTACACCGGGCCTTAAATATTTGCTCCTCCGATAGTTTACTTAAAGCAGAATTAAACCATATCAAATCCATTGCCATTGATCGGGGTTTCCCAATTAAAATCGTTGATTCCATTCATAACAAATTAATAAAAAAACGTACTCCTTCGAACTTCAACTCAGACCGCAATGTTAATTTAATTACTCTTCCATGTTTTCCAAAAATCAGTCATCAAATTTCCATAATTTTGTCAAAATTTGATTTTAAAATAACCTTTACTCCTTTCAATAAAATTAAATTCTCTAATCTCAAAGATCCAATAGATGATTTTTCACATTGGGGTATTTATAAGATTTCTTGCGAATGCGATAAAATGTACATCGGTCAGACGAAGCGTACCTTAAAAATGCGTGTGGGAGAGCACAGTGCTAACGTTAGAAATTGTGAAATAAAACGTTCCGCTATCGCCAGCCATTGCTGGTCCAATAGTCATAACGTTAAATTTTCCGAAGCCTCAATAATACAATATTGTTCGTCTGTTTATGATTTAGACTTTTGGGAAGCTTATCATATATGGAAAAATTCTAATAATTTAGTTAATGACATGTCCAGTACTCCAAGATTTTCTGATGTCTGGCTTCCATTCCTGTAATTTCACTCCCCTCCCCCCTCCTGTTCTCTTTGATTTGGACTCGTCCAGGAAGATGTAACATATGATTGGTCTCCTCTGGGTGCGCGTGCCAGCTTATTTTTACTGTCGCTTTGCGACGTTTCCTAGTCAGTTCGTCTTAGCGGCGAGCTCAGTTACACGACTTATTGTATTTTGCGATGTGACTTTCTTTTACATTTTATACTTTTAGCATTGATGATGGGACTTAAGAAGTCCCGAAACATGTATTCTTTTAACATCTTTTAACATCTTTTATTTTATAATATTTGTGCTCTTGAACGTTGTTTATTTATTTAGTTAATTATATACACTGTAAAAAAAAATCTGTAAAGATACCAAACTTTTTCTAGGAAACTGGGATTCCAAGAACTTTTCATGTAAAGGTTACAGGAAAATTTCGTGTAACCGATTCTGAAACTTAAATTTTTGCTGTTACCGTTACAGGAAATGTTTTTGGAATCTCCGTTTCCTAGAAAAAGTTTAGTAACTTTACAGATTTTTTTTACAGTGTACCTCACATGGTAACACGACCATTGTTGTTTATTTATTAATAAACTGATTGTTTATTTTTATTTCCTTTTTCTAAATGATATCAATTCTTTTGCTCTATAATCATTAATTAAACTTATTTTTATTAATTATTACTTTCTTTTTTAAATAATAGAAAATATTTAATATATATGTAAATGGTTTTTGAAAGCGAAATTTTCGCCAAATTGGCGTAAGAAAAAAATTGCACCAATGTGATGTGTACAGGACATCTATGACGATAAATCAAGAACTCGGTATCAGTATGCTAGCCTCGTGCATTTGATAAATCACCAAACAGTGGACCCGTGGTATTTTTTCGTATTTCATTAATTTCTTGAAAATATAATAATGAAATCCTTTAACTCATTTCATTTGTAATTCATAACTTTAATTTGAAACTTAAATATTTAAAATTTAGAACTTTTATTTCTTTATTTTAAGAACAGAAAAATAAAAATAATGATATTTTGAAGCTTCATTATTGCAGCGGAAGAACAAAACGTAAGTAAACACAATTTAGCATGACCTGAATCCTGACTAAGGATTTTTATGCATTAAATAAAAAGTTGCGTTTCATTTAGGCGTTGAAATTAAACAAATAACAAATAATCGGTATTTCTGTGCCACCTGCGAAAGCGTAATACATGTGCAGATTATTTTTCACAATATGCACTTCTGATTTTAGATGAATTTTTCTTAAAATTGCAGTGTATGTTTCGGGCATTAAACCATTAAAAACCTAATGTCTTTGCAGGACTTTTCTTCGCCGAGTACATACGAATGCTTCGATTTTTTTTACTAAACGAATTGTTGTTTTTTTTTACGAAACTCTTTTATTATCTTCATCACGTTGTATAATTTAATCTCTTTAAAAAATTTAAGAAATTGTATCGATACAAATTAATTATTTAAAAAGTTTATATATTTTTTAAAATATTCATTTTGGTAGCTTAGTAAGTTATAAAATGTATTTATATACGCATTTCAAATAATTGAAAAACAGTGAATTGCTTGTCTTCGCATTTTCATTTTTTATTTTACAACAGTTAGATTTTTTTTGTATTTATTTTATTTTGCTTAGTCAAAATATGGATAGACGTTTACAATCCCCCCCCCCCTTATGATTAATCTCATGTATTCTTTTCCTGTAGCATTAACTGCACTATTGTCCTTTGAAGCCTTCACAATCATCTTTTTTGATAGCAAATTTTTCCTAACTAATTAAGAAATTGCTCAAGGTATGCATTTTATCTTTGTTGAATTTAACAATTTCTGTTATTGGTCACATTAAAAAAAAAAACCTGCCAAGCAATTCTCAGCTACACGTATGCAACAGATATAATCCGTATGAGTAGCATATTTGTAAATTAAAACCCTCTAACAATCCTGCAAAAGGAAAAATTTGTAACGTATTATCTGGATTTTGTTTTAAAAGTTAATAAAACATGATTCTGCTAACATTATGTAAAAATACCGGGTGATTCAAAAGTCAGGTTGTTATTCTTCTGCCTATGTTTAACTGCTCCATGTACCAACATCATGTTAGTTACATAAGTGTTATTTTTATTTTACTGGTTATCTGAGAGAAAAAAATTAGGTTAGTTAATTTATTTAACCCTTTCAGTACCAAAACTTTAAAAATGAAATAAAAATTATGAAGTTTTTACATATTGTTAATAAAGGTCCTAATAAGCTAAAAACCACCTAGAAAAAAATTAATAACCATAATTTTTTTAATTAGAGAATGTCCTTGATCAAGGACATTTGTATTCAATGGGTGTAGAGTAGACTATAATGAAAAGACACTGTTGATGGAAAAACAAATTTTATTTTATTGTTACAAAATACTGTTTAAATTTCAAATGCTGTGATAACTATGTGTTTAAGTGGAATTATTTGAAACAATTGTGTTCTTTACTCAAACATAGATGAATTGGGCATTTTTCACACCTAAAATGTGATTTCCCCTTGCACTGTTTTTTTTATAGCGGCCTACTTCCTTGCAGCTGTTATGGATAGGGATATGATCCACTGCATCGAGATGTATTGCCTTATATGGTCTTCTTCTGTAATTTTGCGCGAAATATCGTGTTGGGAATTTTCTGGCATCCATAATTTCTGTGTTTGGAATATTACATTCAGCAGCATCTCTTTCATATTCAAGCCATCTATTACATATAGCCAGGTCTACTGCATGAAATATGAGGTGAAGTGTCCATTTTTTTGATCCAATACAAATTCTATACAGGCCAATTAGAAAATTCATCGTATCAACTCCTCCCATTGGTTCATTATATTTCTTCATAACTTCTGGTCGAATCACATCAATGTATTGCTTAGAATTTTTGTATCGTTTAGCAACATCAGTGTTGCCTTTACCCAGAAAGGTACTTGCAATATACACACTTTTGTTATCATACCATCTAACAAGTACAATATCGTTGTCCTTACTATATAGCTCTGCTATAAAACCCTTTTCATTTTTTTTTGCTGCTTTCTCTGGAATGAAAGGTGGATTTCCAAATCTATTCACTCTTGCAGTATAAGCTGCTAACATTTTATGACTTTTTAAAATATGCAACAAAGCATAAGACGAAAAATAATTATCAAAATATAACGGTGTTTTCTCGGTGATTATTCTCCTACTCAAATGCATAACTGCTGCTGCCTCACCAAATCTGCTTTGTAGATCTTTATTTATTACTGTGGTTGTTCCCTGATATAATATAAAATCATACACAATTCCACTTACCCCACACAAAAGAAATAATTTTACTCCTTATTTGCTTGGTTTGTTTTTGGTGTATTGTTTTACTTTTAGATGTCTCTGGACACATCAGCTCATCAACACATAGCTTTTCTTCCATTTTCAAGTGCTTACATCTACTTTGAACAGCATCAAAAAGTGGCCTAACTTTATAAAAGACATCAGTATTGTCTGAAGGGCAGTCTAAATTATTTACAATATGTAAATTATATGGCAATGAAAAAAATCTACTGCAAGTCATAGAATTTTGGAAAAGGTCAGTACCCAGGGTTTTATCTCGGTAGAGCCCAACTCTTGCCAATTTCATTGCCCCCATAGCTACATGAACAATATACAATAAAAACTAAATGAAAGCAAACAATATCATAAAGTTACAGTATAGTGGTACACACACCGTTTGAAAAAATTTGTCCATGATCATGGACACATGTTTTTAAATAATTCTATAACAAAATTGTAATTACTTAGAACTTTCAAAATAAGCTTAAATCAAAGTTTCTAGTTTTCGTAATAAAATAATAAATATATTTAGCTACTGCTTATATAAATTTATATCAAAATAATGTGATTCTTAAAAGGCTTACCGGGACAAGAGCTCGTGTTTCTATCCATCTTGATACAAATATTCCTAGGTGCTGCCATATATTGGTTTGATTTCTAAATATTTGTGCTTTTAGTAGGGAAATGATTAAAAATATAGACAAAAAATTTAAAATTACTTTCAATTAAATTAGAATTGATAAAAAAATTTCTAAAAAGTATGTTCTTGATCATGGACGCCAGTAGCGAAAGGGTTAAATATTATAAAATTATTGATGTTTATTTCTATAATTTTTTCGCGTGCCCGATTACTTTGTGGCCCTCTGTATTTAAAAATTCTTACGAAAGTAATTCAGCTAAGAAATTAATAAAAATAATACATTCATTTTTTTATTATATTTAAATATTTATAAATTTTTTCTTGCAAATTTGACAATAACAAAAACATTCTTAAAATATTACGTAACGTACTCTTTCAAATTAATTCTAAAATATTTAATGCAAAATTATTGCATTTAAAAAAATTACTAAATTTAAACATGAAAACGTAATTAAAAACAGTTTTAGTTAAGTTTGAAGTAAATGTATATTTCCCCGTAAAATTATCAGTTGTTAAAAGATTTCTCGTTAAAATGTTTGCTTAATTGGATTTTTATATAAATAAATTTTGCCAAATGAATAATATAGCATTAGAAATATCCTTAAAGGGGATTAAATATATTTAAAGTAAAAGTTTGTTTTCTCTGTCTAATCGAAAAAAAAAACTTAAAAGCAAATGAGGAGAGTTAAATGAGCTTCAGTTTTGATATTAAAAAAATATAATGGTGATTGCAATTTAGGTATTGTGATATTTTGTTATTTTATTTTAAATAGTTAATTCCTGGTTGAAAAAAAAACTTATAGTAGATATCGTTTTTAATTAGTACATTTTAAAACACTGGTTCAAAATTTTTATTGCTAAAATATGTACTTAATTGCATTTTTTATATAACTAAATTTTATCAAATGGATAATGAAGCATCAGAAATGTTTAAAGAAAGCTAAATTATTAAAAAAAATAAATTTGTTTTCTTGAATCAAAAATAAAAGCACTTAATATATTTTAAAAAATTAAATGAGTTGCATTTTTGAAATAAAAATGCATCGGGGACTTTCTAAGGGAACCTAACCCATATTTACACAAGGAAATCCAAGGTTTGAAGAAAACCACGAAAATCTGCGAGGGTTATGTTGCGATTGGGTTCAAACCCAGTACATGCCGTCTACAAGTTTCGAGATCGTCCGTCTACAAGTTTCGGCTACTGGCGGAGTATTTTGTTATTGAATTTTAAATAAATGAATACTAAATGAAAAAAGTCTCATAATAGATATGTATTTTTAACTAATACATTTTCTATCTTAAAAAATACTTTCTTATATTTTGTAGATTCTTTCAGAATATTTTTGAACTGTGGTTTGATAATTATTATACAGGGTGATCAGAAAGTCAGTATACATTTGATAAATTAATAATTCACTGAATAATGTAGGTAGAGAGGTAAAAATTGACACACATGCTTGGAATGACATGGGGTTTTATTTAACAAAAAATAAATAAAAAGTTCAAAAAATGGCCGACAGATGGCGCTGCACAGCAAAACGTCAGTGACGCTGCCTGAGAATCGTGTATAAAAGGCGCTGTAAATGAGACAGAGAATCAGACGCACCAGCAGTCGCAGCATGATGACGTTACCAGAGAAGGCATTGTTAGTGAAGCTCTACTATCATATAGGGGAATCTGCTACTGCAGCTTTACGATCCTATCGCCATACGAAGGGTACTCGAACGGGTAAAGGTCCTATGACAATTGCAGCTGTGAAGAGAATTATGTCGAAGTTCGAAGCCACAGGTTGTTTAGACGATGGACCCCGTAGTGGCCGACCGACCACAAGTGCTAATGCTCAGACTGTTCAGGACGAAATGCAGGTTGTAGCGGGTTCGTCTACGCATGGAGAAGTGAGTGCTCGTGATGTTGCACGCCGCACTGGCATTCAATACAGTACTGTTTGGGCAGCACTAAGGCGTACCCTCCGATACTATCCGTTCAAAATCCAGCGGCATCATGAACTGTTACCCGGCGATTTTGAGCAGCGAAGAGCATTTGCGGTGTGGGCGTTTCAAAAGATGGCGGAAGAAGACGATTGGTTGTCTAACGTGTTATGGACCGACGAAGCCCATTTCACACTCCGAGGGTCTGTCAACACCCACAACTGCAGAATTTGGGCAACCGATTTTGTAACTGTTTCCGTGACGGGTGAGAGGTACGCCGATATGTTACAAAATCACATCATCCCTAGCCTGGCTGATAAACATCTGCTGGAAACTACGATTTTTATGGAGGATGGAGCTCCACTCCATATTCATAGACGTGTGAAGGATCTCTTGCATACGTCGTTTGGTGATGATCGCGTGCTGAGCCGCCATTTTCCTCATGCGTGGCCTCCCAGTTCCCCAGATCTCACTCCGTGTGATTTTTGGCTCTGGGGTTACATGAAGTCGCAAGTCTACCGCGATCGACCGACATCAATAGGGATGCTAAAAGACAACATCCTACGGCAATTTCGCAACATAACTTCAGATATGCTGTACAGTGCTGTGCACAACATTGTCCCTCGACTACAGCTATTGTTGTGGAATGACGGTGGACATGTTGAGCATTTGGTCTGAAGAACATCGTCTTTGCTTTGTCGTAATTTGTTATGCTAATTAATGATTTTCTTATCACATGAAGCGCCATCTGTCGGCCATTTTTTGAATTTTTTATTTATTTTTTGTTAAATAAAACCCCATGTCATTCCAAGCATGTGTGTCAATTTTTACCTCTCTACCTACATTATTCAGTGAATTATTAATTTATCAAATGTATACTGACTTTCTGATCACCCTGTATATATTATAATGATAATTATAATAATATATGGTGGTTTCTAGATTACGGTTATAATATCGCAGATGAAACCGTGCGAAATTCACTAGTCTACAATGCAAAAGCGTTCAGAATAATTTAAAATAATTTCTCCTTCTATATCCATGCCAAATACGATTTGATAAATAAAAGTAATTTATTAATTAAATTTTCTCGATACTACATATCTCCCAAATTTTACGATTCTACCCTCATTTAACATGACAATGTTCATATTTACTTTGTTAGTTCGCATCAAATTTTAAAATTATCGTACTTTAGTATTCTGTTTTGTATTACTAAATAACAAATGTGCTAAAAGTGAAAAACTACAAGTTATTTTATAGAAAAATGTCTCTGAAATGTGTGAATAATCCCGACAATTTTTGTTACATTTGCGAGGAGATGACATTTAGTAAAGAAAAGTGTTCTACTTCGTCTACGATAAAAAAATGCTATTCTTACTACTTTAACGAAGACATAAAATACCTGGACAAAAGCTGGATTCCACATTTCAGTTGCAGTCCATGTGCTACAGGTTTGAGAAATTGACCGAGTGAAAAAAAAAAAAAAAAAAAAAAAAAAAAAAAAAAAAAAAAAAAAAAACATTTCGTTTCGCAGTGCCAATGCAGTGGAGGAAATCGAAAAATTACATAACTGATTGTTATTTCTGCCTGACAACCCATGTATTGTATACAGAAAAGGTAAAAAAGTTTCTAAAAAAAGAAAAGTACAATAGCTATCCAAATATACCATCGGCTAGTCCTCCTCTGCCGCACGGCGATCTTCACCCAATCCCGAAACCTCCTAAGATTGACGACAACAAACATGAAATTACATCTACTTCACCATCAATTTCCCCAATGTCAGAATACGAAGTACGCACCATATCATCTCAGCCACACATGAAAACGCAAGCTGAATTAAATGATCATGTAAGAGACTTGGATTTGGGGCAAAGAACAAAGCAGAACTTCTGGACTCAACACTGCAACAGTGGAACCAATTAGAAAGTAGTGTGGCTATAACATCTTTCCGTACTAGACAAAAAGAGTTGGCACAATATTTTGAAATGGCTAAATTTTAGTTTTTTTTTGTAAAGATATCAGTGGTTTGATGGGAGATCGTAACATTACTTTTAAACACAATGAAACGATATCAGTGCAATTGGAACGTTTAAATATTGGCGAATTATTTTTAAAATATTTAGAGACTATTTCGAGACTTTTTATTTTGGCTATTTCGAGACTTCATATTTTGACTATTTCAAGATGTCCAAGAAGCAAAATATAATAGAGCAGCGAAAAAACGACGTCGTATTTCTGCTATTAAATAGACTGACTGTATAAATTTTGATATTTTATGCATAATTTGTATTTTTTTATTTCTAATAAATTATAATATAAATGGAAGCTAATTTAAATAAATAATTATTGTTTTCGTTATAATATATATTGTTTTTTGTTATACTTTTAATTTTTTATACTTTTGTTATACTATATATTGTTTTTGTTATACTTTTAAACAACACTGTATTTCATCTGTTTGTTGATATATATACTATATAATGGGGAAATTTAATTTAGCAAGAAAATGCAAGGTTAAAATTTCTCTTTCAGAAATTCATACAAATAGATGGAAAAATACTTGAATACTTTTGTTCAACCCTGAAGTTTACCTAGTACCTTTATTACAACCCAGTATTTAGCTAAAATTTAGATCAAACTAAAACAGTCTTAAAACTACTTAAATCACCTTTCGAGAAATTATCATCCTTAAGCAAAAATTGTATCATTTTATTTATATTCTACAAGCATTTTTTAGTAAACTGAATGCAGTTGAGCGCAAAAATGCAAAACGTATTAAAAAACTTCCTTTAAGTAATTCAGGGTCGTATTCAGTAACATTTGCGAGCTCATTTGTGTACTTCTGTATATCAAATACAGCATTTATGCACAACATATAATACGCATAGATTTGGTGAAACTTAAAAGCGCATATCATAACTAAAATGCATTTCATCCATCTATCATCCACCATCAATTTAAAACTTCTGGTTGAAATCATTTAAAAGCCAATATCTGACAAAAAATATACACATTAGATAAATATATTTTAAAAATTAATGTGACGGATTTAAAAGACTGTTTACTATTTTAACTTACATTAAAAAGTCAAAATGTAAACTAAAAAGATCCTTTAATATTGAACATTACTAGCAGTTGATTGTTAAAAGAGTGAAAATCAAATCTGTAACCATAAATAAGGGAATATTTCACGCGTGTAGCAGATGTGAGTACATAACTTTGTAGGCACTGGTGCACATTCAGTGCTCACTGCAATTTTTGAAATTATTTTAGCCGTTTGACGGCTATGCAGCGCCATCGTGCTCCCAGATTTCAAGAAGCTAAGAGGCGCTATTGCGCTTACATTTCAATACGAGTCTGCATCTCTGCTCGCAAGAAAATATTTTACCGCTCTTGCTTTATCGTAACGAAACTGGGTCTTTTAAAGCATAAATAGCTTTTTTAATTAGTTTTCATTCCAAAAAATTTGGAAGCGCAATAGCGCTACATAGCCGTCAAACAGTTAAATATAAATGCAATTATCTAACACAATGTATTAAAATTTAGCATATTTATTAATTGAAACATTAATTTTAAGAGTGTTTTAATGAGATGCGTGTTGAATTTAAAATTCAGAATGTTTAATAAAATTTACTATGTGTGAGTTATTTAATTTTGAAACAAGTGTATAGAAATTGCATACCATTACTTAAATGTGAGTTTAGTTTATGAGAAAAATATTAGAAATTTACTTTTTCTTCTTTTTTTGACGCATATGTTATTCTTGCTTGTATTGTTCATTTAAAACACTATAAAACTATAAAACAATTTTTATAACTGATATACATTTTATTTAGCATAAATGTTAAAATATATTATTTAACAATTTCAACAGAAATTGGAGAATATAATACGACAGAACCCTGAACACTAATAAAACGGAATGTACAAAGATTACGAACAACACAGAGAATATGTATGCTAGGCATTATTAGAAGAGACAGAAATACTAGGATAAACTGGATAAGAAATGAAACAATTTTTTTGACATAACTGACAGGATTAAATGGATTAGGCTGGCACATTGCAAGAAGACAAGAAAAGATGGAGCACAAACACCCTAAAGTGGTATCCGAGACATGTAAAACGACCAAGAATATGATCTCAAGTAAGGTGGAGTGACGAAATGAGAAAAGCGGCCGGTGTAAAATGGATGACTAAATCACTAGACAGGAAACATAGGAAAACTCTGAAGAAGACCTATATCCAACAATGGATTGAAGATGATTCATGATGATGATAAATTTGTTAATTATTTTTTTTTTGATGAATTTATCAGTAAACAAAATAACATGTAATAAATATAAGGTACCCTGGGGTAATAACGCCACGTTAAGGTTCTACCAATTTTCACGGCTCAGTTTTAGCTTGTATTTTTCAAACAAATATATGATTTGATACAGCAACTCATTGACTATCTATATAAAAAAAATAATTTAACAGATATGAATAAATAAATTGTAATGGCGTGATTTCTTGACCAATGCTATTTGGCGTTATTATCCACCTATATGGGTAATAACGCCATGCAAATAAAACTATGAAATAAGTTGGAATAATTGCATGTAGATTGCCCAATTCTAAAAATACAAACTCTCAGCTCTATAAATTGACAAATTGCACCCTAAGCTATTGAAAATGTTCAATTTTTTGTGAAAGTGTAAGAAAAATAAAGGTGTGGTGTGGGGGGGGGGGGTGGTTGGAGGATGAGGCAAAAAGAATATCAGACCGTGAGCTTCTTTTTGCTTAAAAAGGACCGCTTAAATAGAATTATTAGAAAAATTGCACAGTTTTAACTGTGTTTATTTAAATCAGTATTTTGGATGTAGTTCGGCCACTGTAGGGAAATCAACCGGGGTAAAAATTGCAAGGATTGGCGTTATTACCCCGTTTTAGTTATTGCGCTGTACATTTTGAATTACAAATTATCTCGAGAAGATATTCAAAATCTTCAACAACATTTTGAAAGTCCATGAAATGTACTACAAATTTATGTAATTAACAAAGTATTTCTGGATAAAAAAAATAGTCTTCACATCGCAAAACGTATCTCGCAAATTTTAGATCAAGCATTATTTTTAGCTGCTTGTAAAAATAATAACACCTAAAAATGAAACAAATTAACTTGAAGCTGTTTTTTGGGATTTATATGACTCAAAACCCTTCTGCGCAGAGCACTTGGGTGTCATTTACCAGATTATTTCATAATTATGCAAAATATTAGCACTTGGCGTTATTACCCCAGGGTACCTTATATATCGTTTGTAATATTTTATTAATAACATTGTCTATAGTACTCGAAGAAGGATAAAATTCGTGTTATTTATACATTTTTGAAATTTAATACTGCATAAATTTTCAAGCATCAACTTATCTACTGTTTTTTTAGATCAAATCTTTAAATTTTTTTATAGAAAAAAAGCTTTTGCATTCTAAATATTAAAAGTATGCTGCGATTGTTTCAGCAGACAATAGTATGAACTAATATGCTCTTAATAGTTTCATTAGTTACATTCAAAATCTTTATTCAAATAAAAAAATAAAAGTACAAAAAATAAATAAATAAAATATAAAAAATAAGCATTGTTACATTCATCCAAAATAAAGTTAACTCTTTGTGTTTCAACAACTCAGATTAAAAATTATTTGCCAGAGAGACTGTATTATTTTGATATGTAAAAAATAATATAAGAAAAAAACATAAAATTTTAAAAATATTCACAAAATTAACATATATCGCAGTTGCAATGACGAAAAATACATATTTACACATCAGCAGCCTTATTAATTGAAATTTATGAAGATCATTTTATCTAGAATTATACGAAATTGCCCAAGTTGAAAAAAAAATCTTTGGCAGAAATAATTAACTCAATACTGATGTCTGTTGAAAATTCTATGATTTTTTTTATTAACTGCCGTGTTATAAGAAAAAACAATAAATAAAAAATTCCTATAAATCCCATGTGTGTCAAATATGTTGAACGGTTTGATACAAAGAAGGGAGAAAAAATAAAACAAAAATATATGTATATAAATATGAAGAGATCAAAATTTATTACAGTTTTAATATTTAAATCACATATACAATATAAAATGACGCCATCCGTATTACGTCATTATAGAAGGATAATACACAAATAAAAAATGGCATATGTATATAAAGTTATCAAAATAGCTTAAGATGCCACATTATAGACTTCAAAAGACCCGGATGATTATGTTAAGTCTATGGGAGCGTTCTTTTCAAATACCTCACTCAAATTTTAATATTTTGACGTGATTTCTTTCCATAGGATAGTTGAGGACGTTTCACAACCGGGCTAGTTTTTACTTTTTCAATTTTGGTTTCAAATAAAAAAAATACTTTAACTTTCAGATTCGGTTTGAATCGGTTATGGAACTGAAACTATCCTAATATAAAAAAATATAACAAAAAAAGTAAAAAGTAGCCCGGTTAAGGATATCCTCAGCTACCCTATGTACAAAAAAAAATCATGTCAAAATTTTAAAATTTGAGTGAGATATTTGAAAAGAACGCTCCCATAGACTTTACTTTAAAATCCGGGTTTTTTTTAACTCAGTAGTGTGTTCTCTTAAGTTCAGAAAAAGTGAAATTCATCTTGAATTTTTGTTCAGATCTTTTATTCATGGATGGACAAAATTCATTTTGCGATAAAAAAACCATGGAAGAGAGCAAATTTCTTGATTTTTTCTTTATTTTTTTCTTTGTTTAACCCCTCAAGAGAAGTTCACTCCTTAATCATCTTGCGATTAATCCACGTTCCTCGTGGTATACTTTCTATTTTTTTATGATATTATCTACCTATTAATTAAAACCACACGTGAGTTTGTTATGGTGAAATGTCAAGGCTATTTATTTTCATATATTTATGTAAATTAAGGAGTCCAGGGGTAATGTCGCATAAGTTTAATATTCTTGATTATTATGAAATATTTACAAGGGAAAAATAAGTAAAGGATTAAGATTAAGGGGCATCTTCGGTCTTTTCGACCAGAGCTCGGCTGAGTACGTCTTCATCAGGCTGGATCCGGCATCATTCTCTGACTCTTCTGTACTTGTTGCTGAGGCCCTTTTGTGTGAAAGTGCTAACTATGCAACATTTAATTCACACGTGGCTGTAACAAGGTCATACACGTGTTGTACTTTGCTATGGGGCGGATGTCGAGTCGGCCAAATGCATCTGAAACGAGCCTGTTGCTATGGGCTCGCTATATCGACACTCGGCCAATCCGACATACAGCTGACCACAGCTGAACGTGTACAATGATAGGGATACTTAACATAAACTATTACCAAAACAATCATAATAATATACATATACATCTACATAAAACATTGTAAACCTTGAAAGTACGAAAAAAACACAAAATCTAAATATGCATATACCTAGTATAAATTGACATACATAATAATCATATAGTAAAAGAAAGAGAAAAAAAAAATGTTGTCCAACTAAAAAACAAAGACACTAGAAATAAAAAAAATAATAAGCAAAATACAGAAAAACGTTGCAGATTATTGCCGGCAATAATGGGGGTCACGAACTGTTTATCTGCACTAAAAAGTTAATAGTCAGTACAGTTTCCAATTGTTCACGCGACGCAACATAAAAAAAACACCTGTTGCGTATGCAAAAGAAATATACGTCACTGTTTTGTATTGTTAAAATGTTATAAAGTTTGTAAATATCCACTTGACGCAACATAAAAAAAATCACGTGTTGCGTATGTAAAAAAAAAAATATAGGCAAAGCACAAAAAAAAACCACTACTTTGCATACCGGAAAATAATAATAAAAAATATTTTATGCCAAGCTAAAAAAAAAAGCACAGCTTGCATAGTTAGAAAAAGATAAACACACTCGTACACACTTGAAACTCTTCTTTTTTTCACAATTTATAAAATCTTGCCACACCAAACACGAAATTCCGAGAGAGAGAAAAATAAATCTTCATGACAAAAGTCTTGAACTGTAAAATCACACTAGAAAAAAGAAAACTTGGGAAAAAGAAAAAAAATAAAAACACTGTAATGGTGCAACTCTGTATACTTGAAAAAAAAAGGTTTCTTTCTGGAGAATCTCCGTATTAAGTCGTATTTTTCTTTCATATGACACACGAATGAATAACATGTAGATACTAAGGATCCCTGGGATAAACAGCTCATTATCCCGATAGCAAGTACGTCGAATCCGTGCTTTTCAATGTTTGTATAGTTCGGCTGTTTTTGCAGCGTTATTGGTGCTAAACACATTGCTACCCAAAAATAAACAAAGAATCGAATTATGACGTCGAGTTGGCATCTTAAATCTGGACGATGGTGTGATAGCGGAAAAGTAGAGGTCATTAACAGATGACCCTTAGTATCTGAAGCCAACTTCTCAACTTTATTGGGCAGGTGTTCTACGGGAGTGATACAATTTTCGACAGCTGACTGTTCCCCGTCTGTCTTAGTTCTGTTTTCAACCACACAGTCGGTAGTTTCATTTTCCGAAGAGACAGGAGCTGACGTCATTTCGTTGAGAAGGGGAGGGTTAGGAGCTGGATGCATATGTGAGGGCGAATGTTTTTCAGAAATGTTTGTTAACGATTTCCGTTCTACAAACTGTTTATTGTTACCGTAAGCGAATATTATGGAATATTGCATAGGGGATAAATTTAAGTAAAAAAAAATCTTCGAACTTATTACCATTAAACTCAGACTGTGCAACAAAATATTGAAGTGGCTTTAATTGGGATATTTCAGCATCGAAAATAGTTATAGATGAATCATTTAAAGGGGGGATCCCAACAGTTGATACGTTTCTTTACTAACAAAATTTAAGTTATGTACTGGGTTCGCATCCGCTACAAAAGAAATTTTATTGATTTTTACGATCGCAGCCGTACTACACACTTTGGAAGGGATATGTATCGTATTGATGTGTACAACAGTTTCTGAAACAGGGTTAATGTCTTCGTGGGAAGGCATATTTTCGGGATTTCGCCCCGTCGAATGGGACGAACGGTAGTTGGGGCGAGAATGTTTAGAGCCGTTGGGACCTCGCTCCACGCGTTTACACTGAAATTGTTTATGACCTATTTCCGAACATTTATAACAGATAATTTGATTGTATTTTTCACTAGTGTGGGTTTTCCGAGAGTCCCTTTGAACATATCCTGGTGTTGCTTTGAAATTCGGGACCGAATCCCAAATTTCTTCATAGATTAGCAATTTTTTCTTAAACTCTACTAAATCGGAACAACCATATAAAATGAATTTTTTTTTGGGTGTATCTCTAATACCTTGTATCGTGTAATGAATTAAAGAGATGTCATCCATATTCCCTCGCTGCGCGATTTCTTTCATTTTCAAAAAATATTCCAATAATTCTTCGTTTGGTTGACATCCGCGGTTTGCTAATATTTGATGTATTTGTGCGGGCGAAGCCGTTTGATGAAATTCGCGGAATAAAGCTTCCTTTAGTGCGGAATAGGAATTAATATTAATTTCAGCTCTAATTACTAGCAATGCTAAACCTTTTAAACTCCGTTCTGCGAAAACAAATTTTTGAATATCTGAGAGGTTCAATGATTCCGAAAGTGTTTCGAATCGTGTAAACCATGTTTGGATGTTTTCCGATTTATCCCCGCTAAACGGCGGAATTAATTGTTCTATGTCGGTGAAAGAAATATTTTGTTTACTTGCAGTGTATTGCGAATGTACAACCATTTGCTGTGGTTGTATTTTTAAGGGGGAAATTAATTGTGTGCTGGCACTACTGTCGTTCTGATTATGCTCAATGTCTGTTTCCGACGCCGAAATATTCCCAAATGTTTCCTTAAAAGCAGCAATGTCTGATAATGCGACCAAAATGCGAGTCGCTATCTCATCTTTATTTCCATTTATATCTATGGACAGCAGATTAGCGACTGTTATCAATTGCAAATGATCAAAAGTATCAGTAGTTTCTTTCAATTTGTTGGCGAATTCAGGGCTACCTTCTTTAAACGGTAATCAGGTATAAACTCTTAAATTAGAACGATTTCGCCTCGCTTCGTCTTTTCCAAAAATAAACAAATGTAGAAGCTGTATTTTATCGGCTCTGGCAGTTTTTAACTGCTGTCTGATGACTGGGATCGCTTGAAGCTCCATTACCCACAGCAAAGAAATCAGGTATAGTAAAAAAAAATATCACTTACTGCTATTTAAGTGTAATCCAATGTGATCGATGCCACTTTTTCAATGAAAAAAAAATAAAATCCACAGTATGCACACTAACATCACAAATCACAGGCAGCGACTGACACTACTGACACACTTTCTTCATTTTCTTTTTCTCCCTTCTAGTGAGCTATGGAACCGCGCTGATAAGCAGAAAGCATAAACATCATCTCGCTGTCGGATGGACTAGGGGAAATATAATCTTTCCTCTTGCACACTGCACATCAATCCATATGCAAAAATAAGAACTCCTGCACATTAATCCATATGCACGAATAAGAACTTGTGGCGCAGGTTGTTTGGGGTAAAAGTAGGCCGACGCCCCCATGTAAATTAAGGAGTCCAAGGGTAATATCACATAAGTTTAATACTCTTGATTATTATGAAATATTTACAAGGGAAAAATAAGTAAAGGATTAAGATTAAGGGGCATCTTCGGTCTTTTCGACCAGAGCTCGGCTGAGTACGTCTTCATCAGGCTGGATCCGGCATCATTCTCTGACTCTTCTGTACTTGTTGCTGAGGCCCTTTCGTGTGAAAGTGCTAAATATGCAACATTTAATTCACACGTGGCTGTAACAAGGTCGTACACGTGTTGTACTTTGCTATGGGGCGGATGTCGAGTCGGCCAAATGCATCTGAAACGAGCCTGTTGCTTTAGGGTTCGCTATATCGAAATTTATATCATTTTATGTATAATTACATGAATCGTTCGCAATCGGAATGCGCCTTAAAGAAATAATTTTAAAAAATCAGGCTTAACAAATATTGTAAACAGCCTAAACATTTAGTAAATTCTGATGATTTTTTAAAACAAATATCTTTTGAAAAAACACCTTTTCGTCACATTCCACGAATGTTGATAAATAAAAATAAAATTGTGGAATTTATAAAAGTTAAAAAAATATATCTATAAAAAATTAAAAAAGACCCCCTTAGAAAGACCTCCACGAAGGGCACCTCACCCCTGGGCCTATATTTCTCGAGTAGATAATCGGCCGACACAAAATAAAACAAACCAAGCAGGACATTCTGATTCTCACCTGGGTGAATTAGCTTAGATAAGTTTCATAAACGAACATAAAAAACTTTGCAATAGTTTCATGTTTTCCAAGTTAAAAAAAATAACAGATTTCCCAAGTTAAGATATGAAATTTTCTCCAGCAATCATATTTTATCAACTATATGCATAACTGTCAACCTCCCGATTTTTCTCCACCGATATTTTTTCTACAGGAATGCTTGCTGTATATAATTGATCAATTTTCGCTATGAAATAAAGGAAATATGTTTGTAAGATTTTACTGATATTAAAAAATTTGACTAGTGGCAAATATGTATTTGTCAAAGTTCTGGTATAATCAAATTATACCACAATTTTCTAAAAATAAATTAATTTGCATAACATAACTCTTATAATTTTCCATTGAACTATATTGCAAATATGACTCATTATTTATAACGAAAAATGTAATATTAAAAATTATTTAAAATGTAGAATACAATTAACTTTACTTTTTATTTTAAAAAATCTAAATGTGTTATCGTTTTAAATTCTACACATCGAGTTGATACACAGCTAGTGTAGCATGGACATTGACACAGTTGCCTTTATTTTCGTTATAAATCAAAGCTTAAAATATTTACGCAAGCATTACTGTATTTTTAATACTCACTATCAAATTACGCCAATGTTACATTTCTTGGTTTCTAGAAACTCCATATGCATTAAATTTCTGCATTATTTTCATAATTTGTAACTTCACGCGTTAACGCTTCAAATGCTAAAGTCTTCTTTCAAACATATGGGTGCTTAATTTTAATTATGAAAATCCTAATGTTCTAAGTTCCTGCCTATGAGCTATTTAACACTCAACAGCGATGATGGAAATTTTTAATGTTTCTTAAAATCAACTTAAAACGTAGTTTGTGATGCAAAATATCCAAAGGTTTCCTTTGTTATTTTCTATATTTTATGACATTTAAGATTAAATTGAGTAATTTATGTGAGAAAATTACATTACACTGTAAAAAAAAATTCAAGAGGTTACTAAAAAATTTTTAGTAAATTTGTATTCCATAGAATTTTTTAGTAACCATTACAAACTTTTTTTTGCAAGTGAAACAAGCATTTCTTTTGTAAACTGAACAAAAGAATATTTTGTATAACTAACTTAAAATTTTTTAGTATGAGCCACCAAGCAAATTTTAGTAATAGCTCCAAAATTATTTTTAATAACAATTATGTGCGTCCGAAGGGCAGTAGCTTCCTTCGAGCTGCATCCAGACTTCTGAAGCGATAGATTTTCGGCAAAAACGCAATAGATGGCAGCACCAAACATTGCGACCAGCTCCAACAGGAAATTCATAACCCCTTTATTATAGAGTACTTACACTACATACATTCGGGGCGTGCTTGTCGCTGTCCAGTATTGAACCCGGGACCTTTTAGCCTGGAGTCCGTTACTATAACCACTATGCTATCGAGGCCACGCCAAGTGAGTTTTAGTAATAGCTATTAAAAATATAAAACTATTAACTCTATTCGTTGCTAACTTTTTTCTAGTAATTCTTACAGATTTTCTAGTAACCGACTAAGATTACTAAAAATTTTTTAGTAATTACAAGGATTACTGAAGTTTTTTTAGTAGATTGACCCTTTTTTTTTACAGTGTATGCGCTGTACCAAACGTTTTAAAAATTTTTATATAATAAATAAAATCCTAATCAATTTCATATCTTAATCTTTTCAAAAGATTTTACATAGTGCACATTTTATAATAAGGGATATGCAACAATAAAAAAAAGAATATTCCAAGCTCAAAATATACAAATAAATATTTAAAAGGCGTCGCAAATATACAGATACTATTTATTGTGACTTTGTTTGTGCACGCGGACTGTTTTGCTTTTGTTTTGTTCTTTACGTTTTCTTTCTCTAATCATTTCTTTCTTTTGTATTCCTTTGAAAATGAATGCGTGGGCTTTCGAAAGATCAAAGGCAAAATAATAAATAAATAATATCTATATTTTTGCAACGCCTTTTAAATATTTATTTGTATATTTTGAGTTTAATAGCAAGGTGTGAATTCCCATCAAGACACTGATATTAATACACCGTAAAAAAATCTGTAAAGGTACAAAACATTTTCTAGAAAACTGCAATTCCAAGAACTTTTCATGTACCGATAGCAGGAAAAATCCATGTAACCGATTCTGAAACTGAGTTTTTGTTGTTACTATTACAGGAAAAGTTCTTGGAATACCAGTTTCCTAGATAAAGTATAGTACCTTTACAGATTTTTTTTACAGTGTACAGTGGTTTGACTCATTGAATATTCCAAGTTTTTTTTTTTTTTTTTTTTTTTTTTTTTTTTTTTTTTTTTTCAGTTACGATGGTGCCAATATTTTTAATAAGACAAACAGCTCATCTATAATCATGTTCGCTGAATACATTTCATATTTTTTTCACAGTCAATATTTCTTAATACACCACTGATGCATGCATATTCATGATTAATGTACACTGTAAAAAAAAAAATTCTGTAAAGTTTCTAAACTTTTTCTAGGAAACAGGGATTCCTAGAACTTTCCTGTAACGCTAACAGCAAAAATTCAAGTTTCAGAGACGATTATATGACATTTTCATGTTACCGTAACATGAAAAGTTCTTGGAATTCCAGTTTTCTAGAAAAGGTTTAGTAACTTTACAGATTTTTTTACGGTGTATATCTTCTTTAAAAACTTTCGAAATACTTATGAAACATTTTAAATTGCTATGTACCACTACAATCGATACTTTTATTTTATGGATTTCCGAAAAAAATCTTATACTTTAGAAATATGTTTAATTTCACTTTTTGAAATATATGCTTTATTACTATGAATGTGTGATATTTTTAATTAATTAACAAATTGTAATTTCCATTACGTTCTCTGTATTCGGTTCATGTAACTGATTTTAATACATTACTAATTATCTAAAAATCTATCACATTACTAAATGTGTTTATACTTTTTTTAAAATTTACTAATCTCCCCAAAAATCTCAGATGAATCAAACATCTGTTATTATCTCCTTAAAATTAAAATATACGTATTCTGTAAACTTTTTTTGAAACATTTTAAAAATCGTTGTCTGTTTAAAGCTGCGAAATTTCTAGAACAAACTTCTATATGCATATTACGTTAACGTATGTGACACAAAAATCAGGATTATTTGTTAATTGCTCAATAACAACATCCAAATGAAACATATCTAATGGGTTACTATGCAAAAGTCCTTTGGTAAGATTTAGGCTGTGGTAAATTGAATTTATACATATGCACCACATTGGCGCGCTATTTTTCTGAAGCCAATCTGGCGAAAACTTCGTTTTCAAAGATCAGTTACATGTATATGTTTTTAGTTAATTTCTATTATTTTAAAAAGGAAGTAATTAAAAAAATGTTAATAATTATAGAATAAAACAATTTATATTATAAAAAAAGAATAAAAGCAAACAAACGGTTTTTTAATAAGTAAATAAGAATAGCCGGGTTACCACATGAGGAACATATAATTGCCATTTTGTTGAAATCGCGCCAATGTAGTGCGTATATGACATCTGTCATCTGTGTCTATTTCTCTAACAGTATCTTCTAATTTGACAAAAATTGAGTAATTGAAATAAATTATGAATAAAAGCAGTATGATTTAATGCTTAGTACACATTCAAAGGAGACCAAGCTGGTCACCAAGGATGGCTAGTATTATAGATTAGGTGTTTGTCAAAAAAAAAAAAAAAAAAAAATCTGTAAAGTTATTAAAATTTTTCTACGAAATTGGGAACATTATCTTTAACGACTACACAAAAATTCACGTGACAGATACATGCTTGTGTTGTGAATAATAAAAAAAAAATTCTAACATTACTTAGAATGTTTCAGGATACTGGAATGCTTAGAACCTTTTATAAACCTAACCACAATATGTGTTACAAATGAAATTTTTATAACATTAAAATAGTTTTAACAGATTTTTCGTAAAGCTATATGTTTCTGTAAATTTACAAAAACTAGTTTTGTTGATTTACTTTTTTTTTTTTTTTTTTTTTTTTTTACAGTACACAGATAACATACACAAAACAGACATTTTTCTGTAATTTTATATCAGTAAAATTACAGATTTTTATTTATTCATTTATTTATTTTACAGTGTAAGAAAGACTTGCATATAGAATTTTTCTAAATGAGAAAAAACTTAGACACTTATTATACATACTTAATCTTGAAAAAATATATTTTTTAAATCCTTTCATTCATTTGTGTGAACACAGTGTAGCAAACAAATTCATTTATTAACGAAATAAAGAAAATTCACTAAAATGATTAAAAAGTTAGTGTTTTAAATGACGATAACTGACTTCCTTTATTTATTTACTAGCTGATCTGCCAGGTGTTGCCCGTGTCCGTGATAACCGTGATACATAAAAAGAACCTATAATATTGACAAAAAAAATAGATTCAAAACTAAAAAAATCGCTAAAAATTACTTCAAAAATCACATTAAAAATCGATAAAATTCAAAAATCGTAGCAAAAAGAGTATATGACATTGGGTCGGAATAACAAAATTGGACTAAAAGTTTGAAACAACTTTTTTTTTTTCAATGTCAAAAACTAACCGCAAAATGACAAAAATACTAAAAATCGCAATAAAAATCGTAAAATATTGAAAAATCGCTGCACGAATTCCAAAATGCTTTTTTGAAAAGAGAACTAAATTTACTAAATCGGGTTAAAAGAATAAAATTATATTCCTCTCACTAATGTGGAAAACTCGCTGGAAACATAAAAGGAACGCTAAAATTTGACTAACAATTAAATAAAAAAATATATTATCAAAAAATAAAAATCGGGCTTCGAGGTGCAAAACTTCATGTATAGAGGTACCTTCACTCCAAATTTTGTAACTCTACCTGCAGCGGTCTCTTAAAAACAGCGCTTATTCACTCACAAACATCTCTTCTTATAATTATAAATTTATTTCTTTTGCATATAATGTTTGTTTCCGTTAATTATGGTACATTAAATCTAAATGACAGAGTTACACTGTTATAACATTCTTACAGTATTAATTCAAATAAGCTTCGAAAGTACTTGTAAGTTGCCTGAACATCTAGTGTATTAAGTATGACAGTTAACAAACAAAGTAATAATGCTGACAAATTGTTCTAATAATACATAATGCTTTCATTTAATAATCACTTTATCTCAGCATTTCATGCAGTCTCGTCATAAGTTATTAAATTACGTTTATCTGCTTCATAACAGATGCTGAATCTTATCCATCCATTCATGTAACGTTATCTTGTATAAATACATGACACTGGTGTCAAAAAGTTAATTAATATCATTAATAATTAGCATACTATTTATTTTTAAGCTAAAAATGAAAAAATAAAGTAATAGCTTTGTTCGTGCTGGAAATAAATTAAAAACCTTAAACAAATTTTAAAAAAAATGTTTAAATTGTATATTTTTAATGGCTGATATTTTTCAGCGTCATTATCATCTTAATAGGTAATGAAACATAAATATTTAGTTATTTGTAAAGGGTTAATAGAATATATAACTGTTGAAAGTTTTTAAAACTTATCAGTTAATTAAATTCGTAAACTTACTTTTAAACGTCATACCATAAAAATAATAAAGTTTAAAAAATCAATAATAAGAGTTTAACTGACGAGGACATAATTATATTAGTAGAATATTTGAAGAAAATTAATGGGCATGTGCAAATATAGCATTATCATTTTAGGGGGAGGAGAGACTGGCATACGATATAGTAAGACATATCTACGGGGAGGAGGTTGTCTTTTAATATCGATAACATTTTTGATCCATTTTGAGAAACTTTTCTTTTTTTATTTGTAACATGGTCCTTAGTTCAATAGTATGGTTTTTTTTTTTGTTGTTTTTTAAAAATATGTAGGGGGAACTGGGGCACATTGATACACCCCCTGTACTGCACAGAGGGTCATTACAGGAAGTTTCACAACAGCTCCAAAAGGTGATACTAGTGCACTTAACTACACACAGAAAGTCTTGGAATGATTCAGTAGTTTGATGAAATGGGACGGGTGATTAATTGTTTTTGTAGGTCAAAAGTAAATTTGAGTTGTACAATTGAAATGGTATTATACAACTCTACCAGTATTTTAAGCCGAAAAAAATGCTCTTCCTGACAAGTAAAGCTACTCTTTATCAGTTCCTTATTCTTTATTGTTAGGCAAATTATGAACTGTTTGAATTGAGATTAATTTTATTCAAAATGGCTGTATGGTGCACATTGATATAGTCTATGTCGGGACACATTGATAAAACTAAATATTTTTCTAATTCATTTTTTCATTACCTTTTATTATTTTTTACCGTACACTCCTTAATCCAACCATTTTTTGCCAAAAATTTGTAATATTAGTTTTTATTGAAGTGAAATAGCTCTAATTTCTTTATATTAGAATATTTTACAGTATTTTTGCAAACAGAAGACGTGAGAACTTACCCAACATCTAGTGCTAGTAGAATTACCAAAAGAAATGGACGGTAGCCTAGAAAATCTCAAATTTATATCAATTCTTCAGAGAAAAATGTATTTTCGACATGAAAAATGTTAAGTAAGAGAAACAAGCTGCAGAACAGCACGGGATAATTATATTATAAACAGAATTTTTTTTATAATTATCCTTTATTTTCTGTTTATAAACCAATTTATAAACAGAGAACCTCTGTAATTCACCATTTTCACCATTTCACCATTCCTGAGAAAGGGGGGGGGGTTGCTAGGGTTGAAGTGCCAGGTATGACAAAGTTACCACAGCGAACAATCAGACAAGGAACAACCAGAACATCAGGTCATTATACATTTCATTTTGATTGCTTTAATATTGCCTACTAATAAATTGTGGACGATTTGAATTTCTTTTAATAAATATAAAATGGTTTGCTAACTATTTTTCTATGTAATATATGCATTGGTGCTATTTTGTCTCCATTTTACCAGACATATCTAAGTGTCCCATGAGGGGTATCAATCTGCCCAGGGGATGGGACACGTTGATACAAATGACTTTTTTTGATTTCTTTAAAAATACATGCAAAAATATTATATAAAACAACGATTGTACATTTTTATAACACACTACACAATTTTGCTGTCACCACATGGAAAAATAACTTGAAAATTCTGCTTTCTGGACGCCAAAAAAATTATTAGAAAAAAGCTGTATCAATGTGCCCCAGTTCCCCCTATATATAGTCGATTATGTATGTCGGGTATCCAGTATTCTTTTTATGAAAATACAAGTTTTATTATTACAATCGCTAAATTATTATACAATTATTTAATTCTAAAATACGGATTACTCCAATGTTTGGCGCTTTTTTGGGGTTCGTGAAACTAAATGTGAAATATATTTTAAATGAAGCCTGTGTTTATTAATAAAAAGGAATTAAAAAGAAAGAATGTTGCTTAATTGTTCTGTTAATGATAATTTCTATCCCTCCCACATCTGATAATTTTGGTTAGATATAACTAAATTTTATTACTGGTGAATGCAATATGTAAGAAAAAACTATTATAAAATACTTTTAAGTAATAACTATTTCTTAGTATTATTTGATATGAAAAAGTGGCATTTTATTAACTTCTCTTCGTGACTTTGAATCAGTAACGTACGTGAATCATTTTTAATCCAATCAAAATTTTCTTTTTCAATTTGTAACATGGTCTTTAGTTCAATAATATTTTTTAATATAAATATATGTAATCGATTATCTATGTTGGGTATCCAATATTCTTTTTAGGGAAATATAAGTTTTATTATTAAAATCGCTAAATCATTATACAATTATTTAATTCTAAAATACGAAATATTGCAAAGTTTGGCGTCCCTTTTGGGATTCGAGAAACCATGTGTGAAGTTTATTTTAAATGAAGCTTGTGTTTATTAAGAAAAAAGAATAAAAAAAGAAAGAATGTTGTTTAATTTTTTGTTGATAATAATTTCTGTTCACTCCTACCCCTGTTCCGTTCGGCTAGGTGTAACTAGATTTTATTACTGATGAATGCTGTATGTAACAAAAAACTATTATAAAGTACTTTTAAGTAATAACTATTTCTTAGTGTTACTTGATATGAAAAAGTGATATTTTAATAACTTCTCTTCATGACTTTGAATCAATAAAGTATCCGAAAAATAAATGCAACCATGTTTAAATACAATTTTAAGTATAAACTTTTCTACCAAAAATTGGACCGACTTCAAAAGCTACTGCAAAGTGAAAAATAATTTTTTTACAGAATAGTATTAAGAAATTAAATTAAGAGCGTAGTATTTATCATGCGTATTATTATATTTATGTAAATTAATTTGATTTTTTGAAGTCGGTGCCAGCCAAGCCAAGTTACATGTAATTTTCTAATAGATACGCATCCAAGTATCTACGAGTTTTTTTACGATTTAATATTTAGTTAAATTTTTAACTTTATTCTTTTACGATTTGCATTGGATAATTAATTTTAATTTTGAACTTGGCTTGGCTGGCACCGACTTCAAAAAATCAAATTAATCTACATAAATATAATAATATGCATGATAAATACTACGCTCTTAATTTAATTTCTTAATACTATTCTGTAAAAAAATTATTTTTCACTTTGCAGTAGCGTTTGAAGTCGGTTCAATTTTTGGTAGAAAAGTTTATTTTTCTCTTTTTAGTTAAAAGTTAACGATTTTTTTTATGTCAGTTAATAAAAATTATAATACGGGAAAAATCACTGCAAACCATACACGTATGTCAGGAGTGGGGTTCGAACCCATGATCTCTTTCAAGAACCAGAAATCAAATCTGCTATCTTACACCGCTCACCCATCTGGCAGCACTCCATTCGGCGAGCTTAGTCATCGTCCATGTTACTTTTAGTTTGCAAGAAATCACTAATTTTATTAGTTTTTACTTAATTACTAAAAAAGTACTGAACCAATTTCAATGAAATGGAAGAAGTACCAATGGAAGAGTATCCTCTTTCATTTAACACAAAAACAAATTAATCGGTTGGATAGTTTCGGAGTAATCGGTGAACGTACATAAAAAAAAATACATTCGCGCCGAATTGATAACATCCTCTCCTTTTTTGAAGTCACTTTAAAAAATATGTAACGCGGAAAATTTTTTTGTATACTATACACATACGTCAGGAGTGAGTTTCGAACCGACACTCTCTTTCAAAACCAGCGATTAAATCTGGTGCTTTAGACCGCTCGGCTGTCCGGACTTCATTCTCTTCGGAGAACTTATTCAATGTCATGTTACTTTTCGCAAGTCTATTCCCTTTTTGAGTACTCTTTCACTGATAAAGTATTGAATTAATAAAAAATCTCTGATACTCTGTGGTAACGGTTGAATACAAAATATTCCTAATAGTATAATTAGTATTTAACTTGTTAAATATATATTTAAAAATTATAATACGCAAAAGATTATTGTATACACGTACGTCAGGAGTGGGGTTCGAACCCACGTGGCCTTTCGGAAACCAAATCTTAAATCAAGCGCCTTAAACCGCTCGGCCATCCTGGCACCGGTAAATTTATTCGACATCCATATTACTACTGATTTGCGAGAAATCACTAATTTTATTAGTTTTTGCCTAATTACTAAAAAAGTACTGAACATATTTCTATGAAACGGAAGTGGTACCAATTCGAGAGCAAGCTCTCTCATTTAACACCAAAATCAAGTTAATATGTTGGATAGTTTCGGAGTAATTGGTGAACATACATAAAAAAAAATACATACGCGTCGAATTGATAACCTCCTCTCCTTTTTAGAAGTCGGTTAAAAAGGAAAAAATTCTCAAAATCAAAATATTTTTAGATTTTGTTAACTATATCTTCGTCGACGAAGGAAGGGGGGGGGGGGTTCGAGGGATGGCAATGCATGATATCGGATGTGGGGAAGGGATTCAAAATTACCAAAAATTTGATAACGTTATATTTGCACTTCCTCTCTTATTTGTGGAATGAGTAGTTTTCTTTTCTGTTTTCTTTCTGCAGAAAGTTTTCTTTTCTGTGGCTATATGATATGCCCAAAATAAAACATGCATCATACATTAACGAATAAATATCCAAAATAGTATATTCTATTCAAATATAGTAGTATGTGCCATATTGTGCATGCTATTTCGCCACTCATCAATGTGTATAGCGCCTCATAAAAGTGTAAATATAGCCCCTCATTTTTTTATTTTATTTTATTTTTTAGGAACAACGGATTTTGAGTTTACTGTATCGAAGATAATTTTCAAAATCTTCAAGTTATATTTTTAAGACTTTCATAAAAGTTGCTCTATACATTTAGCTAACATATTATGCACATTATATTTTAATTACATTCGCGCATGCTCAATGAAACATTATTTAAGATACCTGTTAATTTTTCATACAATTTTTATTTTTTATTTATTTATTTTATTTTATTTTTCATTTCGACTGGCAGGGTGTTGTGTACAATGCTGTTTGTCATATTTTCTGAAAATAACATCTTTTTAATATATATATTAAAAGCTTTGCAAATTATGAACAGAATTCGGAACTGTTTTGTGATACCATAATTTATCTACGAATATACATGATCTTCTTTTAATGAACACAGTTTATCACAATAAGGCACATAATCATTATCTGCAGTTTGAACACTTTTGCTACATTCATTTTTATAATCTATTCTATAGATATTCGTTGTTTTTCAATTTGTTAATGGCACTTCCCTGCGAGATTTTGAGAAAAAAATTGTTCGCTGAAATATATGACCCGCGCTATTCTCTTTACACATTTGAAGTTCTCTGATAATTCGTCATGTATTTTTCTAGATATTTAACAAAACGCCTAAAATCGCAAGTGAGAGGCCATATTTAGTATTACAGTGTATATATATATATATATACTTTAAATAATTATATTTAATAAGTATTTTCAAATAATATATATATTAAATGTTAAATTTTGTTCGAATATAATTTTTGTTATATAGTATTTTATTATAGGAAAAATAAAAATAATAATCCCATTGCATTAAAAAAATACAGGGAGGTCATAAACAAACTTTGCCGGTATATGGAGCTCTAGCGGCTAGTCCGTTCGACCGATCGAGGTGAAATTTCGGTTATAGCTATTCAGACGTATGAGCTCGAGATTCTGTGAACGGCAACAAAATGATGCTCACGGTTATGGTTATAGTTACATTAACTCGAAAATTTCCAGTGTCAACACCCATTTTTTTCATCGCAAAATGCTCAGTGCTTGCGAAAACCCTAAAGAGCGTTGGATCCGTACTTGTATAGCAAGAAACGGACATGTTATGCACATTAAAACTGTTCTGCGAATACCCCCCCCCCAAAAAAAAAAAATCAGGATTGGAGCACAAGGAGTAAATTTGCAAATGACACAGAATCAGTACACTAATCTCTGATTACAACATGGATCGGAGAAACGAAATTTTATTTTTTTACACATTTTCCACATGGGTGCCATCACAAATAATTACATGTTGCATGGTGGCGACTGTGGACAATACAGCCGAACGTAACATCACATGAAGGGTGTTTGCAATCTCACGTTTGATAGATTCTTTCAAATCCGGCAAAGTTTGCGGATTGCATATGTACACTCTAGAAACTGAAATCCATAGGCGTGAGGTCGGGGGATCGCGGAGACCATTGACCTTACAAGTTAAGGTGAAATGTGTCTCGTCCATTCATAATATGCGAAGAAATTCATTAACAAAATCTATATGTTGTTGATGGCCTCTTACTTTCAACATCTGGGCGCGCTGGTACCGGTAAGGAAACATGCGGGTTGCAGAGCGCTGTAACTTTAAGACCATTGTTTTTGGTATATCAAATACACGAGATGCACCTTTTGTAGTTTGCATGCGTCCTCTGATCACTAAGTGATGCACTTCCATAACAGTATCCTCAGGAAACGTTGGTCGTCCGGATCGCGGACTATCACAGGTGCAGCCAATTTCTGCGAATTTCATTAGTAAATCACTAAGAGCTTGTGAAATTCATAGGCCACGTATTTGGCGATGGTTTTGACGTTGAACGCGCCAGGTTTTCGCAGCATTCGTCTCATTTTGATTATAATTTTACCAACTCACCACGAACGAAATCATTTTGTTGGCACCTGCGAACACCGACTGAAGAACTAACATTCCCACCCTACTTGTTATCGGTTCTCTACGCTGACTATCTGGCAAACGACGTTCCGTGAATGGTATTTTGTCTCTGTCCTATTCAAATTTTCTCCGTGCGCCTTGGTCGTGGTTTTTTGGGGTCGTCAGTAGAGCTGATTTTGTGCGAGCATAATGCGTCCGTTTATTGCAATAACCATACCGTTCTAACGCTCTTTGGGGTTTTCGCATGCGCTGAGCATTTTGCGATGAAAAAAAGGGTGTTGCCATTGCAAAAATTTTGAGTTTCTGTAACTATAACCGTAACCGTGAGCTCCATTTTGTTGCCATTCACAGAATCTCGATCTCATACCTCTGAATAGCTATCATAGCTCTGATATCTGAAATTTCACCACGATCAGTTGAATGGACTGGCCGCTAGAGCTCCATATATCGGCAAACTTTTTTTATGCCCACCGTGTACATTAATCTATTGGTTATATTTTTTAAACTGTGCTAGAAGTTATAATATCTTAGTTGTTAAATTAATAGTAACTACTAATGTAAGCTACATAATTTAAACATTTGTAATTGCTGAACAGTAAGCTGACATATATTTTATTTATTTTCTCTTATCTTTAAATTTCAAGGATTTTCTTGATTTAAATGATTATCTATGAGTGACTTTTTTCAATGTTTCTTTTTGTTTTCTGACACAATTATTCGATGTACAGACAATATTCAGAATTGTTAGGTTTATGCTATGTATTTTCAATAGAAATCTACAACTTTTTCTTACTACTGTCTCCTCTTGATCAAATCACTCTGTTATAAAGGGTGTCCGGTCTGAACGGTGACCAATGAATAATTCCTAAACTGACAGTCATAGCTATATAATTCCAATTGCAAAAAAAAAAAAAAAAAAAATTAAATGAGGTAAAAAAAATTAAAAGCGGTCTGCATAAAATCATTTCTTAGAAAAATACGACATTCAAATTTTTATATGCCCCCCCCCTCCCTGTTCTATAAGTTATATTCATTTTTTTCTAATATACTAAACAGTAAGAGAAAAAAATCCCATTCATATATACCACTAAAATTGGCCGATTTATATGAAATAAAAAAAATGAATGAGTTATACCAATATCATGCAATGAAAATCAATGCGTTCGAACGTGATATGAGGGATCATATACCAAGTGCTAACAGTATTCCAAGAACTTAATTCAATTTAATATTTGTACGACTTTTTTCAAAGCGCAGATACACATGAAATAACGTTTTATTAAGTTTCAGATTATTCAAAATAATTGTATTTTAACATGTCTAATTTTGTATGGTTTTGAGATTATTTCTTTTTATGATTACTTTTAACAAATATTATGTTGTTTTTTTATTTTATTTTTATTACTATTATTCGAACGATCATATGTATGCTTTATTAGTTCAAAAATTCTCCTCCAACTTTAATTCACTTTCAAATACCCGATCAAGATTAAATTTTACATACACACATAAATCCAATAACAATCTAAGATTAGAATAACTTTCGGTGGTTACCATTTATACTTATTTTACAGGATAACACGGAAAATTTCGGATAGAATTTCACCAAGAAGTTTAAACAGATTAGATTAGATAACACAAGACAAAAATTTTTATGTTTTAGGCAGATTTCGTAAGAAATACTACCTATTGCAACCGCACTAGTTTATCTATCTATCTATCTATCTATCTATCTATCTATATATCTCACTTTTTTATGGACACGATAACTTCTATAATTCTTCACCAATCTCCACCAAACTGGTACATAAAATCAAAGGGGATAAAATCTTGGCTAAGTTCGTTAATGGGCAAAATCGGACTAAGGGGGTCGGAATAGGGGGCGTTTTGTGAAAACCGAAAAAACACCATAACTTCTTAATTAAAGTAGATATCGAATCGGTTCAAAGTTTATATTACTTCTTAAAAATAAGTCAAAAGTATATGCATGATAGATTTTTGATAAATTTAGAAGTGGGCTCAAGGGGCGAAAAAAACAGAGATTTTGAGAGAAAAAATTCATAACTTCGTCAATTTTCAAGATATCAAGTCCAACTAAATTTTTTGTAAATGTTCTTAAAATTATCTAAAACTTTTGTGTTTACAAGTTTTTGATAGGACCAACTTTTACCGATGAAAAAAATTAAAAACGAAAAGAAAAAGGGCACTGAAAAAAGAGAAAAATCCATAACTCCGTCAGTTTTAAAGATATCAAATCTGATTAAATTTATTTTACATCTTCTTAAAAATATTTACAAGTTTTATATTGACAAGTTTTTCATAGGACCAATTCGTATAGCAAAAAGAAATTAAACAAAATTAGGAGTTGGAGAAAAAAACCTCAAATCCAAACTGCTTATATTCCGACTCATTTTTAAATTCATTTTTGATTTTAAACGCATCCATATGGTAGATCCTCTTATTTAGAAACTGTATAAAGTGACGAATTGGTCAATTTTCTGATAAAGACAGAATATATTTCAAAAAAGGCTACCAAAAAGGGTATTTTGAACAGAATTTCCGAAAGTCATCGGGACTGAAAACTGAAGGAAGTATTCAAATAAGAAATTGCGTTTTTTTCTGACTCGTTTTTAAATCCATTTTTGTTCTCAAACCCATCAAATTTACAGATCCTCTTATTTAGGAACTATATAATGTGATGCATTGATCAGTTTTTTGATAAAGACAGAATATATTTTGAAAAAGGCTATCAAAAAGGGTATTTTGAACAGAATTTCCCGAAGTCTTCGTGATTTGAAAATTTAAGGTAGTTTTCTCATAGCAAATTGCTTTTTTATGACTCGTTTTAAAATCCATTTTCGCTCTCAAACGCATCCAATTTACAGATCCTCTTATTTAGGAACAATATACTGTGACGCATTGGCCAGTTTTTTGATAAAGATAAAATATATTTTTAAAAATGCTGTCAAATTGAGTATTTCGCAAAAAATTTTCCGAAGCAATCATGATTAAAGAATTAAGGATGTATTCAAACAACAAATCGGTTATTTTATGACTCATTTTTAAATTCAAATTTTTTTCTAAAATGCATTCAACTGACAGTTTTTTGTTATTTAGGAACTGTATAATATACTGTTTTGGTCGATTTTTTAATAAATTCAGAATCTATTTCAAATTATGTTGTCAAAATGGGCATTTGAGCTGAATTTTTCTTAAGATGATTCTGATAAAACCAGTTTTTGCAAAAAAATGAAATTACAAATTTTTCATAAACGGCCAAATGAAGTTATTAAACTGGGTTTATCTCTAATCATATATATATATATATATATATATATATATATATATATATATATATATATATATATATATATATATATATTGTTGAAATGAGCACTCTTCGAAATCTACCTCCGCCTATAGGCCCAGCCGAAAGGGATTTTTTTAATTATTATGCATATTTTACCGCTGAGACTGAAAATTAAAATAAATTTTAATCATCATATCAGGATGTTTCATAAATCATAAATTGTGATTGTTAAAAAAATCACACAAATCAAATATTGTAAAATAAAGAAAATGGTTTTGTTTTTTTAATTTTTACTTTATTCTATCATCAATAGAAGAAAGTATTGTAATCGAAATTTTCTTAAATTTCCGGTTTTTGACGGATTTACACGTTTAAAGATAGAAAACCAACGATTATAAATACACAAATAATGTAAGAAAAGGTGGAAAACAACTGTTCAGAATCTACTATCGACATTCTTTATTATTGCAAAACTCAGCGAGCTAGAACAAGCAAAACTGAACAAAGAGAAAGAGAAACGCAGGCTTATATACCGCTACGGGAACGATCCCGCCTAAAGAAAAGCAACCAATGAGAAGAAAGCAGCCTTAACAACTGGGTGAACAAGTAGAGATATCTACCGGAGAATGAACAAAACAAAAACTAAAAGGCGAGAAAAAAAAGCTTTAAATTAAAGATTTCGAAATATTTGGAAAATAAGAAGTACTTGAAAAGTCATTGACTAAGGTGTGAGAATTTTTTATGATGTGGTGAGCTTTCCAAAAATTAAGATCAAGAATGGAAGGACATTTACGGATAATGTGGCTGAAGAAAAATTGAACTTATGTTGTGAAGACCAACAATGTTGAGCAATAGAGGAATGTTTAAGCTCCTGATTTTTGACATACCTTTTATGATCCTTTAAACGAAATCTGGGAGCACGTTTATTCTGACCAATGTAAGAAAGATCACATTGGTAAGAAATTTGGTAAATACCCCAGTTATCTAAGCAATCAATGGAGTGCTTAAGATTTGAAAAAGCAATTTTATTAACAGGAGAAAAAAAATCCATTGAAATCGAACCTTTTTAAAATTTTAGCAACTTGCTGACGATTTTGGGAAAAAATGGCAAAACGACCAATGTATTAGAGTGCGAATTAAAAATCTTCTTTCAGAATGGGTGGATTTCGTCAATTTTCTATGAATTGAAACTATAATACCAGGGGAATAACCACGATCAAGAACAATAACTTTTAGATAATTTAGTTCATCACTGAGTAACTGAGAAATTGAACAAATATTGGAAGCCCGGAAAACAAAAGTTTTAAAAGTCGCAAATTTCTGATTAGGAGGATGGTTAGGAGCCGAAACGATCTTCTATTGTTCAACATTTTTGTTCTTCACAACATAAGTTTAACTTTTCTTCAGCCACCATTATCCGCAAGTGTACTTCTATTCTTTATCTTAATTGTTGTTAAGCTTACCACATCATTAAAAATTCTCACACCTTAGTCAATGACTTATCATGTACTCCTTATTTTAAAAGCTTTTTTTTTCTCTCTGGCTTTTTAGTTTTCCTTTTGTTCGTTCTCCGGTATATGTCTCTACTTGTCTACCCAGTTGTTCAGGCTGCTTTCTTCTCATTGATTGCTTTTATTTAGGTGGGATTGTTCCCGTAGCGGGTATATAAGCCTGCGTTTCTCTGTCTGTTTCCACAGTTTTGCTTTTTCTAGCTCGCTCAGTTTTGCACTGATGAAGAATTTCGATAATAGATTCAAAACAGCTGTTTGCTGCCTTTTCATACATTCTTTGTGTATTCATAATCGTTGGTTTTCTATCTTTAAACATTTTTGCATAAAGGCTGTATTTGTTATTTCAATAGATTTACACCTTCTAAGGGTCAGAGATTCCAAAAAGCAAGTTTTTACAAAATGTCTGTCTATATGTGTATCCGTATGTCGCTGTTCTACCATCTAAAAAATTATACAGAAATATATAGAATTGAAACAAATTTTTGTGAATGTTTTTGGTAGTGAAAAGCATGTCCTCCTTCAATTTTGAAATATTCCGCCGGAAAGGGTCGCTGCAATAGTGATTTTTGTGCCATTTTCAATATTGTACCGATTAAAAGTGTATGAAGTTATGCATCCAATTGAACGAAAATTTTTTAAGTGTATGGCTATGGCTAGTTGGTCTTCCCTAAATTTAAAAAAAAGACCGCCGGAAAGGGCGCTACAACAGCAATTTTTGAGCCATTGTCAATACTGTACCACCTAAAATTATATGAAGTTATGTATTGGATTGAATAAAATTTTTTGTGTAAGTGTTTGGCTATGGCTAGTTGGTCCTCTTTGAATTTTAAATAAGTCCGCCGGAAGGGGACGTTGTAATAGCAATATTTGCGATTTTCAATATTTTACTAAAGAAATGTATATGAGGTTATACATAGAATTGAATGAAATTTTATGTATAGGTGTTTGGTTATGGTCAGCAGAACCTCCCTGAATTTGAAAAAAACTCGCTGCAACGTGGCACTATAATCACGATGTCTGTGCCATTTTCATTATTTTACCATCAAAAAATGGTTGAAGTTACGTATAAAACTAAACTAATTTTTTTATATTATTTTTTTTAGGTATGGCGAGTAGATTCTCGCTGAGTTTGAAAAACAAAATCTGCCTATCAATCTATTATACATCGGCTCGTGCTGAGAGAAAACTCATTTTTATTCCGATTAATTGATTGAAGCAGAAATATAAGATGAAAGTCATAGTTGTATAGCACTGAATTAATAATTTTATCGTTTTAACATATGTAACTAAATTTTAAAATATGAGATGTAAAAGAAAATGTAAACATGAGATAGAAGAATGTTTTGGGATTGGTACATCCTTTAGTTCATATTTGGGTTTTTTGTGCGTACTTTTAAAAACTAAATCTCAAAATGATCTTAAATTTTTAAGTCATCAAGTCAGATATGTTTATTTTATTTTATTTTTTATTTATATATATATTTTTAATCATAAAGTCAAAGTTAAATTTAGCGAAAATTTAATACAATAAAAAAGGTGTAACTTTTTAAAATTAAAATTTACTTTCCATCATACGTAGTTTAGGGTAAATCTTGTAATTATTTTGAAAATCGAAATATTTTTTGGCGGATTTACACATTTAAAACACTAGAGATTCCGAAAAACATGTTTTTTTTAAAAACAAAATCTGTCTCTGTGCCTGTAAACGCTCTATCTCCCGAACAAATTGAGATAGAGACTTGAAAATTTGTGTGTACTCTGAAAAACAAATTTTTAAAGTTACTGTGATTTTTCTGGTACACGTGTATTCGAAGAACTTTTCATGTAACCGTTACAGCAAAACTTCATTTAACCTTCCTCGGTTACATTACATTTTCCTGTTTCCGTTACAAGAAAAATTCTTGGAATACAAATTTACTAAAAAAAAATAGTAACTTTAATAATTTTACAGTGTTTTTTTTTTACAGTGTATTTAGTATACAAAAACAGAACGAAGCTTATTTAATATCAGTAACCTCGATTGACCAGAACTATTTTTTCGGACACTTGAAAATTTTGTTCTGTTTAAAGGCATACAAAATTTTTTGAAATTTTTTATTTTAAGGAATGGTCGTGAAATGCAAAAAAAAAAAAAAAAAAAAAAAAAAAAAAAAAAAAAAAATACATAAGGAAAGAAGTCGCCTGGATTATTAGCTGCCGAGATATTTGTAATCCTGTTTTCCATATTCTTCGATTTTTCATGACCGACGCAGTAATAATCCGACGCAGTAAACTGTTAGTTAATATGATTATTCTTTTTACAGTTATAAGGCTGTTTCTTTTAGGCAATTCGTTACGACTTGAGTAGTTTGGCGTTTTATGTAATTTGTCGAAATTGGTTCATAAGCAATTCATTAACAAATCATTACTATATATATTAAAAATATTTAAATATACGTTTAATTTTTTTTTTTTAATTGCAATGCATTTTATAAATAGTTTACACGAGCTTTATTTTCGTATATTATATTATGCATATCCATTATAGATAAGTACTACGGTGGCCATGGGATAAAGTGATAGATTTTTTAATTTAAATGCATATCTAGTATGAGAAATATAAAACATTGTTGTATTTTTTATTGGTCAGAAAAGAAACTATAATATATACTGAACAACAGTTCACGTGTAATGTGATAAGAATCTGTGACAGAGATAAAGAAAAATTTTAGAGTACATTCAAAAAAAATTTTGGAAAATTACAAAAAGTTGTCTAGTAGAATTTTACTCCAAGAACTTTCTATTGAATGGCAACAATAAAAATCTATGTGACAGATACAGATGTGCACTTTGAGTCAAAACATTTTTAAGGTTACACTGAGAAACATTTGTGGAAACGTTACTCCGTAAAATTGGTGGCAGCATTGCTGCCTCCAATTTTATAGAGTATTTTAACCGTTAAAACCGGTGTAACATTGTCATTTTACACCAGTAATATATGTTTAAATTACACCATTGCATATGTGAAAACAATAAATCCGTGAAATTGGAGGCAGCATTTGCCACCATTTTTACACCAATTGTAGGGAGTAACGTTTCCACAAATGTTTTACAGTGTACTAAGAATTTTTTGGGGAAAATCGCATTCTCAGAGATTTTTATGTAACGGTAATGAGGATTACAGATAAATTTTTATTAAAATTACCAACATTTTTATAGATTCTTTTAAAAAGTTAACGACGTCTCTAGTTTTGCATACAAGTTTTGTAGATTAAAATCAATTGTTTGTATAATATAGATATGGAATTTTTGCAAGCATAACAGATTTCGGTAAATTTAGATTATTAAGGTTACAGTTGTTTATAGTGTACTTTGCCTGCTGTAAAATAAATTTATTTATTTCAAAATTGTCTTTCTAATTTGACTTGTTATTTCTAGTACTTTCATTAAAAAAAATAAATAAAACTAGTTAAAAAGTGTAATAACAAATTATTCGAAATGACTTCTTCGTTTATACATTCGATCATTTTTGTCAAAAAAATATTTTTTTTCTTTCACACTTGTAAAATATAAAAAATATGTTTTCTCTATTAAAAAACAGAACATAAATTTTAACATTTCAACAGAATTCTTAGGAGTTGTCTGCCACAGTATTTGAAAAATCGATAAAGTTTTCATATTTTCTCTTGTAATATAAATCTAGTGCTTTAACTTAAATCCGTATTCTGACAAAATTTCTCTGCCTAAGATGTAGTGTCATCAATCTACGTCAAACATTTTATCCTGCCAAATATGGGTTCATCACGTTTTGCATAATATAACAAAAATAGGTATAAAATATCGATAAGAGGATTGGTGTGCCGTGTTATTTACTTTTTTAAATACTTTACATTAGAGATAATCTTGTACAACTTCTATTTTTGGAAAAAAAGCTATCTTAATACCTCAGCGAGCTAGGCGGGATATAAAATATAAGCGTTATATCTACTTGTGAAAAGGTATTAGAAATAATGTTAAAAATATAGCAATATTTAATAAGCGGTATTAAAAACAGATGAAAAATTCTCATAAAGGTGTAATCTCGTACTGAATACGAAATATAATAGATTTTCTTTAAATTAGTCAATGTCTAACTAAATATAATATTAACATAACTTTACTTACTATTTCGTCGAGCCAAGTATCAATATGAATCTCTCTTATAATTAATAATTATTATATTTTCACATATTGATTAAGCAAAAATATTAATTTAATTAGTATAAATAAATACAAAGTTTTTATAAATTAAATTATTGCATAATATTTACAAAAATAAAATATTCTCAAAAAAAGTAATTTATAGGCCTATATATGTAAAAATAATGAAATATATTATTTTTTATAACAGTACTAAATTCTTTTCTCCACTTTTATAATGTTATAGGAAATACCTTATCATATAAAGAACATTTCATATTTTCGTTTTTTATTGGGCCACTAGCTGACTCATACTGTAAAAAAATAATAATAAAATAAATAAAAATAAAATAAATAAATATGTAATTTACTAAACTTTTTTCTAGAAAAACGGGATTCATAGAAATTTTTATATAATGGTAGCAGCAAAAATTCATGTAACTAAATCGATTACATAAATTTTTGACGTTTACCGTTACATGAAAAGTTCTAGGATTCCTAGCTCCGTTGAAAAAGTTTAGCAACTATACAGATTTTTTTAGGTGCGTTCGTAATTATGTAAATACATCGCACCTATAGTTGTGGTTCAGTCCGTCCGCCTGTCTTCATATAACAACGCAAAAACTACGCAACCGAATCGTTTGAAATTTAAAATACATAATTATTACATAATTCTGTCGAGTCAGTCAGAAATTTTATGAAAATCGAATGCATAGATCAATTATAGAGACAATCAATTGTATTCCGATACATTACGGCCAATGGGGAAAAACTTTTCAAATGCATTTTAATGGTGTTACATTCATTCGAATATAATAAAATTGATATGCATCTATAAAGTAGATATTATAAGATTCATTTTGCATAATCTGTGGTGCAAAGAATATTTGTTATTTATTTACAAGGCCACACAAAAGTATTCAATTACATAATGGTATAGGGAGAACATTGTTTGGTACGCATTTCAACTGTAATTAACTATTTACAATTTTATGAGATTGATATATGAGAGTAATATTTTTAAAACTTCGTTATCTTACGAACGCACCTCATTTGCTACGATTCACGTGCAATTTTCAACTTGTTCTTAATTGCAGTGCTCTAATGGTTGCCCAGTATCATCGATTTCTTTATTCGAAGCACTAATGATTAAAATTTCGGACCATTTTAAAATATTTATAAAGTTACGTACCAGAATGAACTTCAATGTTTGTTCGCAGTTGTTTTCCACAACATAGATCGCACGTGCTAGCATAAAAATCTTCACTATGTAAGAAAAAAAACTGTAATTTCTACAGATGTAAAGTTACAGAATTCTATATAATTACTGAATTTTTTATCTGTACACTGCACAAAAAGTGACGTAAGTGTACATATGTAATTTTTGTAAAGCTACAAAAAACTGTAGAATTACAGAATAATCTAAAAAAATACTAAATTACTTAATCTACTACAATTTTATCTGTAATCTGTTGCAGATACATAAAAAGTTTGAGGCATCCTAGTTTCCCATGAAACTCTTAGTAACTTTAAAAAATAGTGCAAATGTGTATTTGTTACATGCATTATTGTTGCTACCGTTATATAAAAAATACCGGGAATCCGTCTTTCCTAGAAAAGCTTCAGTAATGTTACAGGTTTTTATTTTACTCAATAGCATTTAAAATTTTTGATTTAAACATACATCTTTTAAAATGAACCCCCAGATTGGTCCATGCAGTTTTTTTTAAAAGAAAAGCCTCTCCGAACGAAGATCCGACAAAAATACCAGCTGCCTATCTTTTCATATAGCATTTCGTAAGACACACTCGACTAAAAAGAAGAATATAATAATAAACCGAGTTGAAAAGGAATTATTTTAGCAATAGCTCCTATAAAACCATAAAATGCTACTGTTTGAAAATGGTGATAACTAAACTCTGCATTTAACAACGCTTACATGTAAATATAACTAAAAATCAATTGAATTAACAAATTCCCAATAGAATTGGTCTCGAAGGTTCGTCTGTACGTGTACGGAAGATATAAGGAAAATAATCAGATTTTTTTTAAACTATACCATCCAGTATTAGCTAATTTAAAAGCCGATAACAGCAATAAAACATATTTAAAACGATAATAATTTTTTAAATAACCAGTTAATTTATGTAACTGGACATTAAAAAAAGGGATTTTTTTCAGAAAACACTAACCGCGCTTGACGACTAGTTTTGTCTCCAAGCAATTCACAGTTACACCTATGCAACCGATATAACCCGTATGAGTAGCATATTTGTAAATTAAAACCTACTAATAATCCTGCAAAAGGGAAAATTTGTAAAGTTTTACCTAGGTTTTGTTTTAAAAGTTAATAAAAGATGATTCTGAATTCTTTCATTATGTAAAAATGTTTGACTGCAACTATGAATGTAAATCTTGAGAATATTACTCATTGTACAATCCATTGAATCGTTACAATTATATAAATTTAAATATTGCTCGTATTGCAGGGAAACCTAGAGCTAGTGAACGCACACAGGCTTGTCATAAAGAGGTTAAATGCTGATGATGCCGTTTCGAACGACCATTATCTGTAATGGAGGATCCGTTCAAGGATGTTATCGCTGAAATTCCATGTTACACAGTTCAAGAACTATCACATAGATTAAGTATTCCAAAAATTACAATGTATGATCATTTGACACCTTCTTTCATGAAGGTCACCTTTACAGTTGATGAGCACGGGCTGCAATGATGAAGAATGTGGCGAGTATCGAAGCGAATAAGAATATTACGCACGATCATATTTTTTTCCCCATGGAGGTCCTACATTGACTATGTGCAGGTAAGGCTTCACGATCTGAATTTGATCCACTTCTACTCTGTGAGACCTGGCGTCGCGTCGTCATGTCGCGACTCCTTGTTGAATGGATCCGAAGGCTCGCGGATCGTCTTTGACTGTCCGAGGTCCTACACATTTGTGCAAATCGGGTAGACAGTCAAAGTGGGGTTCGAAAGAATCCTGTGGTGGCCCCGTGCCAAAGCCACGGCCAACTTCATTAGAGGCCTAGGAAGCTCTTGGTTGTTATAACGGAATTCATGACATCATACCATGAGTAGCCAATCGGCAGAGACAGATCTTGTTTGTAACGCCCCTTGCTAGGACTACTTTCTCACGAGACTAGATACACGGAGATTACATCATTAATTAAGTCCTAAGACCCGTCTAAAGAAGCAAAAGCTTCTGTGGCTTCTAATAAAATTGGCTAAAGCATGGTATGATAGCCAGTAATGGCTAAGTACACCTACCCAAATTTCGTTTTACAGTTGATGATGTTCGTCCACACCGCGCCTCATCTTCGAGGTTAAAATTTATGTGCTTAAGTTTCTCATACCACATTCGAGCACCATTATTTGGAAAATTATGTTGTTCGTATACAACGCAAATTTTACAAGCAATCTAACTAGAATTTATACTTTCATTGAAATAATGGAGAATATTATGACGAAAATGAAATTTTTGTGACTTTTTTTTTTTTTAGCACTGAACTGAAACAAAATTTATGGCACAATATTACTGAGAATTACGCAGAGCATTCGAAAAATGTTCAATTACACACACACACACATATATCTATATGTCATTCAATGCCACTAATTATCAGCAGTAACTGAATATAAGAAGATGAAACCACGTTTTGCTGTGAAAAACCACAAAAGTTTCCAGTAGCAAATTTTGTTTATTTGTATAATTTTGTCAACTTGTATAATTTTAATTAATCGATTGTTACTCTGTTAAAAGCCTGCAATGAATAACTGAAAACCTTCACCAAGCATTAACCTATCAGACAAAATTATTTCATGTTAAGCTATTTTTTTAATATGCATTTATAATACCAAGTAATAAGAAAAAATAGTTTCAGTGGCATTAGGTTTTAATTCATCATTAAAAAAATCAAATCCAGTATTTAGATTTAATCAGTAAAGTTATTTTAATGCTTACAGATATTATGTTTAAAAATTCAAGAAATTAAAAAAAATGACATTAAAATAATAATTTAAAAAACTTATTAAATTACGGATTTACTTTACATCATTCCTACATCTTTAATATGCAGTAATTGGATTTTTTTCGCTTTTTGTAAAATATGTTTTTTTTTTTCTTCGTTAGAATTGTTTTTGCAGTATATCAAATTTTCATCCTTAATTCTCAAAAAATCCTCCTTTAATTCTATTAATTATAAAATATCAACAACAAGTTTAATCTCCGTTGCAGAGTTATAATAATAAAGATAAACAAGCGTAATTACCCAACTTTAATTATTTTGTTCCATTAGCATATTGCACAAAAGGATTATGGGAAGTAAGTTTCGCAGTTTTTAAAGGATTATTGTAATCCTCTTTGAAAGTGAGAAATGCTTGTCATAGGAACATATTGTTACGAAGATTACAAGGAAGATTAAATATAAATCATCCATATTGAAACCTCAAGTCTTTTTTCGAGAGATATTTTGAATACAAAAGATAAGTGCTTGATATACATTATGAGTAGGTTGAGATATAATTTTATTTAATCATTTAAAAAATAATTTTATAAAGGAGAAACAAAAGAAAAATAATGAAGAAATCAAAAAAAAGAATCTAATAATTCAACAAAAAATAATCTTTTGATGTGAGAAAACATAGTTTAATTGCTTTTCAAGATATTTTAATTTTTTTTCTTTTACTATTTTATGATTTATAGTTAGGCTGTTAAATTTTTAGCTATAAATAGCTTTGGTTAATATGAATTTTGCAAAAGTAGATAAAGAACTATAACAAAATTACTTTGATATATTTTTTTATTTCAAAATAAACCCTTTTCATTATACATGAATTAATTATTAAATGTGTAGACGAACATTAAGCTGGAATCTCCAAGGACCGCCATATAGCTCCAAGAACTCGAACCTAATCCTCCCAGTTTTTCGATGTCTTTAAAAGCATGTAGTTTTGTTCTTAAATTTGTCCGCTTTCATTTGTTATTTTTTTTTTCTTTTTCTTCCTGGCAACCGCTAGAGAGTAGAAATAGAAAAAAAAAAGCAGATATATAGTATTTGAAGTAATAGTATTTAAAGATGCAATAGCATTAGAACGAAATATAAAAAGAAGAAACGTTAAAAGCACCAAATATATCAAATTAGCAGGAAACCGGTTTCGATAGCAGATAGCGTACCGTTGTCAGAGTTGAGGAAGGCAGAAATTTGCTCATATATATAGCAGAGACAGGGAATTGAACGAGACCAATAGAATGGCATAGGAATGTAAGTAATTAGTCAATAGAAGAACGCACGTGAAAATGAACCGAAGAAAGAGAAATGGATCAAGGGAGGGGAAAAAAGCAGTTAAGAAGAAGTTGTTTTAATATAATATTTCCAGCAATCTGATAATGGGGGATGGCGAAATTCTGCCTTTCTCAGCACTGACGACGGTACTCTAAATACTACCAAAAAACTTCCCGCTGCGTAAGTCCGTAAATTAGTTCATTTTAAAACACACTAATCTGTAGAAGATTAACCACACATGAAGTCTTGAACTGAACAACACACTATACATTTTCCATCTTTATTTATCACTACACAAAACCACAAAGCAAAGTACGTACTTTCACAATTTAACAAAAAAATCACTATTGCATATCTATATATATCACACTACAGCTTACTGTCCACACGCAATGTCGTCGAATGTTCCAGAATCTCATTCTTCAGTTCTGCCGTTGCCACTTTTTAGAAATCCAAAGAAACTTAAATTTAGCAAAATATTCTGTCCGCGACCGTTCACGAAAAGCAATGGGGTCTGTCCTAGGCAATAGAGTTTGTCCACAGCCGAACATTTTCATGACAGAGTCAGTTCAGGGCAGTAGAGATTGTCCGCAAATTTCCTTGACTCTAACACCACCGAAATCAGTTTTCTGCTAATTTGATATATTTGGAACTTTTATCGTTGCTTGCTTTTTATATTTCACTATATTGCACCAAGATCCATCTCAATAATAGCATTAGAAGATGATTATGAAAAAAATAACAACGCTGTGGTTTGGCAGGATGACCATTTATGATTGCAAGCTTCCGGAACATTCCTATATACTGGAATTCGCCCAAAGGAGCCGTTTATAAATGATATCACATTTTTTTCAATATTTTTAACCTCCTACCCCCCCCCCTTTGTCACAAAGTGTCACTCTTCACCGTACCCTCCCTCCCCCACCTTGTCACATGTCACGCTATATTAAATTTCAGAAACAAAGCACTATGCTATAGATCATATTTCAAATTTTATTTTTAAATTTGAACTGTTTGTTTTAATGACTTTTGTGATATTACCTATAAAAATGATTTGTATACCTATTTTGTATGCAATAAGATTAAGTTTTACAACAAAAATTTTAATTAATATACAATAGGAGTACAATATTAATATGAAACAGCAGATAAAAACAGTGGTAATTTCGAATTAGAAATGGAATTTAATAGTATTTTTCGCTTTAAATTTTATCTTTATTTATGAACACAAACTACTTTAATTTAAAAATAGCTGCAAATTGTAATCTGATGCTTTTTAATGTTTTCGTTTTAACCAAAATGTGTGACGTCACATTTTTTTCTTACCCTTGTCACAAACTGTTACAATTTCATGAATCCCTCTCCATCCTTCCAAGCGCGACTCATTTATGGATGGCCCCTAAAACATTTGTAAAGAAGTGGATCAGTACGGATGAGGGGGTCGATTGAAATGAGATTTTGAAGATTATAAAATTAGATAATGAAGAAACATCCGTATTTTGTTAATACTAAATGAAGAATTTCTAATACTTGTAATTTTGCTAGTAATTGTCTTTAATTTATATCATTTTCATGCAGATATCATGAATTTATATTTATGGAATCAGCAATAGCTTCTGAATTCAAAGCTTGTAACGTAAATGGGTGGCTAGTTGTTTTGCATTCATATACATTACTACATAATTAGCCTTTACATTAGGTAACTTTGTATTCTTTATGTTACATGTTGAATGTTTTCTTTTCTTTTCAATATCATTTAAGATACAATATTTGCATTTACATATTCAAATAATAAAAAAATAATAAATATAATGCAGTTTTTGCAATGTTTTTTAATGCAGGTTGGACTGGTGTTTCGAATCCTACAAGAATTGTACAGTGGAAAGTGGAATTGTCCTCTCACTGAAAATAAGGAGATAATATTTTACCTGTGTAGATCAAATTCGATAGTTTTATCTATTTATAGTTACTTGTTCGAAAGATTTTTATATATATAGTTTCTTTTATAAATTGTATTGTTTTATGTTTTCGTATTTTAATGATATATATATGTGTGTGTGTGTGTATGTGTGTATGATAATTCAATTACTAATATTGGTACTTAGATGATAAAAAATGTTAAATTAAAAATAAATTTACCGACACTGGTGAATGGATTATTGCATAAAAAAATAATTGTTTTATTGATTTGATGCAATGTTTAAAGTCTGTAGAACATCTTTTATGAATTTTATGTTTTTTATTATTATAGAATCGGCATCCACTTCTCAAATTCAAAGTTTGTTAAGTTAAATTGGATCCTTGAGATAAATGATTTTTAATATTATAGAGACAAAGTGCAGGAAGTCATAATAATTAACAGTTCACATACCGAATTAATATCGCAATGTAATTATAATTTTGTTTTTTTTTAATATTACGATTTCAAATGTTTTAATATATGCATACAAATTTAGAAAAAAAAATTCTACAGTTTTTTTGGCTGTTTTCATTTTAATGTTTGCATTTTGCAATATGATTATTCATTGACAACCTATACGAATATAACAAATTATTTTCCGCTATAAGCTATTGTATATTGTTCTTGAGTATTGTCTCGAATTCCAGTAACATTTAGATTCCTAGCGGTCAAATGTAAGTAATATAGTGAAAAAGATAAAAGTAAATAATATATTTTTTATGCAAATTAATTTACATTTTCCTTATACCTGTGATAAATGCTTAAACATAAATATTTTTTTTCAAAAGTTCAAATCAACCTTATATTTTATAGGAAAAATAAGGACATCGTTATTATGTTGGAAAATATATGTTTTGTATTGCAAATAATGCAATTTTCCCATTTGGGAACATTATCGTGCAACCGTTTAATTTTGTAATCAGTTTATAAACGGTTTTGTTTGTAAACGGTTAATTTTGTATCGATTGGTCTTTTTACAAAATGTTTTGGAGACTTCTATTTCAATTGTTCTACATTAGAAAGTAATTTAACTTAAAGAAAATTTTCTGCGAAAACTTCACATTTTTTCACAAACTTCTCAAGAAAGTTAAACTGTATTGAAAAAAAAAACAGTAACCTATATATTTTCTTCTTATGTCTCTAAATTTGTAAACATATTAAAGTAGAAGATATTATTGAAGATATTTTTAAACAACAAAAAGAAAAAAATCATTTGCATCAACTCATAAAGTAAGTTCTAAAACTATTTTAATGTTTTATCATTGACTTCATTATGTCAACTGGTGAAATGTCAAATATGAAAATTTAAAAAGGAGTTTAAAATAAAATAATTAAAAGCTTGCAAAAGGATTTCTCATTTTAAAAACACGAAATAGTTTTACAATGCTTAAAAAACTAAAATTTAAAAAAGTCGTTTTTCTTTTTCTTTTTATTTTGCAAAGCAATTAAAAATAACTGTATGCATTCATCAAAATTGCACTGTGTTTTTTCCGTCTCAATCTACTAAAGTGAAAAGTAATTTTTTAAGTAAATGCATTCATTTTGTGAAGTTAGTATTCACTAATTAAATGAATATTATTTAATTAACGGATGTATTAGAGCATATCTTAGAAATGAAAATTGTGAAAATTAAGAGTATTCATGGTTTGGAAGAGTAAATGAAATTTAAAAGAAGGTCTCTCAATAAATTTTTTTAAACGAAAAAATATTTATTAAAAAAGAATAAAAATAAAAGATATAAAAATGGTTATATTTGATGTAAATTATACACATGATTAAATCTCTAAGCTTTTAAATAATTCTTAAACAATGTCATTTTTATTTCGAAATTGAAAGAAAGAGAAAAAAGTATATACATTAATTTACTATATGTTTGAAAAAAAAAAGCATTGATTTTTTTTCATTTGGAATTAAAAAAGTAACTTATAATTTTTTTTTATTTAAAAAATATGTATATTCCTAAGTAATATTTTTTTACCAATTTTAAACAAAGATTTACACTTTATAATTTTTGAGCAATGCCATTTTTATTTGTTCAAATACTTTCGTTTTTTATGTTGATTTTTTTCGCATAATTCCTTAATTAAGTAAAGAAATAAAAAAAATAATGATACTTAGATTTTTTGTCCCTTTTTTAAATACATTCTAAGTTGTTGTTATAATATATATATACAGGGTGATTCATAAAAGATGGGCAGAACTTTAAGAGGTTATAGTACACTTAAAGACAAATAATATTAAATAGGAGACTAAGGGTCCCAGACGTATTCCCAAGGAGAGGGGCATTAAAGTTTAGGGTCCGAAATTTCAAATGATTATAAAAAATGGAAAAATTGGTCGATTCGTTTGCGGTTTTTGCAAAAAATTTTCTTTATGCCAGTATTTTCTTGAAATAAAATTTTAAAGTTCAATTTCAAAAAATGCCGATAGGGGGCGCTTTAGACTTTGGATTAACAAACAACTATTTTTTAACGTTATTTTTTGTATTTCTTTAAATGATTTCGAAAGCTTAGACTTAAACTTAAATTTTGATCTAAAAATCTGAGTCCTAACGAGTAGTTAAGTAGCGTAAACTGAAATTTGAAATTTGAAACCCTTCTCCCCCCAGAACAAAAATCAGTTATTCCCGATCTTTGTATCGTAGATTAGGCTCTAACTACTGCCGGTTTTGCTAAAATTATTCTTTATGTCAGTATTTTCTTGAAAATAAATTTTAAAGAAAAGTTTCAAAAAATTCCGATAGAGGGCGCTTTAGACTTTGGAGTAACGAATAACTATTTTATACCGTTATTTTTTGTGTCTCACTAAATGCTTTCTAAAGCTTAGACTTAAATTTTCAGCCAAAAATCTGAATCTTTAGACGTGGTTAAGTTTCTGGGGAGAGGGGTTTGTAATTTCTACTCCTGAGCACAGTTCAGTTTACCATGTCCACACATTGTGTGTTGTGATACGAGGTAAAAAGACACAAATTAGGATTATGTTACCAAAGCATATTTATTAACATGTAATTACAATAAATGTTCAAAATTGTGACCACCAGAGGTTATGCACGCAGAACAACGGCGAAGAATGGAACGGCGAACATTCGCGAAAACATCAGGCTTTTCGAGCACTTCTCCTACAGCGGCGGAAAGTCTGGCGACCAGTTCCTCGGGGGATTCAATGGGTGTCTCATACATAAGAGCCTTCAAATGTCCCCAAAAAAAGAAATCGAGGGGTGAAAGATCTGGCGAGCGAGCAGGCCAAGCAACAGGACCACCTCGACCAATCCATCTGTTCGGAAATGTGATGTCCAGATAGTTGCGGACATCTCGTACGTAATGGGCTGGCGCTCCATCGTGCTGGAACCACATGACCCGCCGGATGCGTGTGAGGTATGTTTTACCGTTGAGGCGTTCAGGAAGAAGGTACGGTCCGATTAGGTGGTCTCCGAGGATTCCTGCCCAAACATTGATGGAAAAGCGTCTCTGATGAGCATGTGGATACGTAGCATGTGGATTGACATCCGCCCATACATGTGCATTGTGTGTGTTAAATGTACCTTCACGTGTGAAGGTACATTCATCGGTGAAAAGCACAGTTCGTCCAAAATGTGGATTTAGCGCGTTCTGCTGCAGAAACCAGCGGGCGAATTCAATACGATTTGGATAATCCCCTGGAGACAGTTTCTGGACTCGTTGCACATGAAACGGGAGCAAATGTTCATCCTTCAGTACCCTCCAAGTCATGGACTGTAAAGTATCCAACTGCCTAGCCACTGTTCGTGTACTTGTTCTTGGCTGCGCCGCTACTACATCCAGAATGGCTTCTGCAACAACTACTGATTCGTCCTTTTTTGCACGACCTGCATTCGACCGGGAAGCGAGAAATGATCCCGTCTCACACATCTGTCTGTGCAAGCGCTCGAAAGTTTTGCGGTTAGGCAACCGCCTGTTGGGAAATCGCTCTCCGTACATTCGTTGTGCCTCTGCACCATTTCCATCTGCCGCTCCCTTAAATTAAATGCATCTCAGCCTTTTCCTTATTCGTGAAGGGCACCATCTTCCGATTCATTACTACAGCGACTTACACTTGACTCACCGTTCAGTGGTTTTTATGCCTGAATCGTGTCGAAATTTTGCATACGTGTTCTTCTTCTTCAACATTTGACATTTGCATACTTTCTGTCTCCTTCTTCACCCGGTGACTAGCGTCAGGAATGGAGCTTTAACGTTTGCATGAGCGACGTTTCCAACTGTGCCAGTGCCTTTATGAGTGAATTCCGACAATGCAGTCCTTGACGAAAGTTGTATTTTTGCCTCGTATCGCAGCACAGAATCGTTGGGCATGGTTAAGTAGTGCAAACTGAAATATGTTCAGAAGTTGAAATTTGAACCCCCTCCCCTCGCTACTGAACCACGCTCAGCGATTCAGATTTTGAGCTGAAAATTTAAGTTTAAGTCTAAGTTTTAGAAAGCATTTAATGAGACACAAAAAATAACGGTATAAAATAGTTGTTCGTTACTCCAAAGTCTAAAGCGCCCTCTATCGGAATTTTTTGAAAAATTTCTTTAAAATTTATTTTCAAGAAAATACTGACATAAAGAATAATTTTAGCAAAACTCGGCAGTAGTTAGAGCCTAATCTACGACACAAAGATCGGAATAACTGATTTTTGTTCTGGGGGGGAGAAGGGTTTCAAATTTCAAATTTCAGTTTATGCTACTTAACTACTCGTTAGGACTCAGATTTTTAGATCAAAATTTAAGTTTAAGTCTAAGCTTTCGAAATCATTTAAAGAAATACAAAAAATAACGTTAAAAAATAGTTGTTTGTTACTCCAAAGTCTAAAGCGCCCCCTATCCTCATTTTTTGAAATTGAACTTTAAAATTTTATTTCAAGAAAATACTGGCATAAAGAAAATTTTTTGCAAAAACCGCAAACGAATCGACCAATTTTTCCATTTTTTATAATCATTTGAAATTTCGGACCCTAAACTTTAATGCCCCCTATCTCCTTGGGAATACGTCTGGGACCCTTAGTCTCCCATTTAATATTATTTGTCTTTAAGTGTACTATAACCCCTTAAAGTTCTGCCCATCTTTTATGAATCACCCTGTATATAGAAATTGATAAATTTGTATTTTGTGATTTTTTACAAATGGCGTCTAAAACACTGATTGGATAAGACGTTTAAATCATTAATATTTACTGATTGCCATTAATTAAATTATGTAATCATTTTTTCTTTCATTTTATTAAATTTAATTGACTTTACGCTAGGAAAATACTTATCCTTTTCATTTTAGGTACATGTTATATTGTTTTTTTCTTTTGTCTAAATTTATTCAATATGATATCCATACTTTTATTTTCTTCAGGATTGCAAAATATTTTTTATACTATAATGCTAAAATATTATGTAATTTCTAAACTATTTTAACTTTTAAAACTATTTTATATTTCTCTCTCGAATTTAATATATTTATTAATAATATGTGATTTATTTGATTAATACTACATCTCTCAATTCATTCATCCGACTTTCTTAGTATTACAAAAATATTCAAAATCTTTTACTTACATGAGCATGAGCAATTAATCCCCACCATGAGGATAAATGGGACAGTATGCATGCATGCTAAAAAAATTATTAAAAATTTAAAAAACAATTGTTTATTGAAATTAGTATGCCAATAAGTAGCTAAATGCTGAAGTATTCTTTAAGTAATATTTTTTAAATTAACAACTGTATAAAGCTTAAGTTATTAGAAAAAAAAGTAAAAATTGTCCCATTCATCCCCACTTTCCCCTAAAATAATTAATCAATTTTTTTTGCCACGTGTTCTAAAATGTTACATCTTGGATTCGAGATTTGTTGTCAATAGTTCTAAAATGTAATATCTTAAATTTCATACTAGTAGAAATCTATAATTGGTGATAATTTCCAATATTTGTAATGAGACCACTCATGTGCAATTACAGATTCCGGTGACAACTACATTGGAAAAAAGCGTGATGGAGCACGGAATTTGACAACATATTTCGAGTAATTTCAGTCTTCTGAATGCGAAAACAATAATAAAATTTCCGGATTAGCTCTCGTTTTCGAAATATTGTTTGTATGTATGTCGGCCAATTATCTACACTGTGGGATATAGACCCTAAGGAGTGGGGTGCCCTCCGTGGGGGGGGGGTCTTTCTAAGAGAACAAACCCGTATTTACGCAAGGTTCGAAGAAAACCATGGAAAGCTCAGAACGGTTAGGCCGACGGTCGCGATTGGGTTCAAACTCAGCACCTACCGTCTACCAGTTTGAGGTCTGAACCTCTCGACCACTGGCGGGGCCTTTTCGAAATAAAGCCAACAATTTGGGATTATGCGCTGTATAAAATGGCAGATCTGCAAAAATATGGTATAATCAAGAATTAAAATATACAATAAACACTTACGCCACCGAAGATCCGGAACACGTTTATTTAAATAAAAACCCCATTAATTCTGAAGTTATACAAAAACCCAACAAGCATATTTTTTTCAATATTCGACAAATTGTCTGAAATTGAAAGTGTTTTGTCAGTAACACGTTGAGTGTTACGGCGACTGACACTGAACTGTGCATTTAGGCTGCTTCAGTCACCGGTGCCTGAGATTTTAATATATGATATAGCCCCACCAGTGACCTCGAGGTTCTGACCTCCAAACTGGTAGACGGTAGGTGCTGGATTCGAACCCAATCGCGACCGTCGGCCTAGCCGTTCGGAGTTTTCCGTGGTTTTCTTCGAACCTTGCGTAAAGACGGGTTAGGTTCCCTTAGAAAGACCCCCACGGACGGCATCCCACCCCTTAGGGCCTATATCCCACCAGTGTAGATAATTGGCCGACATAAATACAAACAAATTAAAAAATAAAATATGATATAAAACTTTTAAAAAAAAACAAATATTGTTTTAAGTATTTATGAAGAAAGTATAATCCTGTAATAAGTAAATTGTCAGTAATTACTTAAAACAAAATATATTTTTTCCGATACGTGAATATTCGTACTTCTGCTAAGCGTAATACCAAATTAGTGAAAAAAGTCCAAGCTGGGAATCGATCCCGGAACCCTTGGAATAACGCTCCAAGTGCAGAATTGTGTGCTCATGAAGACGGTTCCATCTAGTGTTGCGAATTGCTGCTTAACCAACATGTGAAGTGAAAAATGCTAAGTTGGTCATCGTCCTCGTAGCTTAAATGGTAGAGCACTTGGAGCTCTGTTCCAAGGGTTCCGGGTTCGATTACCGGCTTGGAAATTTTTTACTATGCTGGTATTACGCTTAGTAGAAGTATGAATATTCACGTATCTAGAATTTCAAGCGTAATTTCACTGCTGAAAATTAATTGAGAAATTGATTAATTTAAATACACACACATATATATATATATATATAGTTTTATATCGTATTTAAACTGTCAGTCATTGGTGACTGACGCAGCCCAAATGGCACCAAATTCAGTGTTGGTCACTGGAGACTTACTTTCCACTCAATGTGTTAATAGTCATATCGTTTATGTAAACAAATTTCAAAATCACTTTATAAAATTTTGGATTTGGTTTATTTTTAATTTTAATTTTATACTCTGATATAAAGAGAAATAAGGATGACTTTCCCTTTCTTTTAATTTGCAAATTGCCAATAAATTATAAAATGCGTCATTCGAAATTAATAAAATATTTTTTAAAACTTACTTTTTGATGTTCCGCATTGAAGGTCTGTTATAGAAATGCTTTAATAAAATTTGATTGTTTGTACAAATGGAATAAATACAATACTGAAGCTAAAGGAATGAAATAAATCCTTTTCCGTATTTTACTCACTTAACTGACATATTTTCAATAAAATAGCTATGCATTAAATATTAAATGAGAATCTAAGTGTAATAATATACATAAATAATAAAAAAAATCCAAATTTAGAATTACATACTGAAAATCATTCATTTCTATTTTAAGGTACGCCTATAAAATTTACTTTTCCAATAAATAAATAACAACAAGCAATAATAATTCAATAGTTAAATATTAAAAATATATGAAGAAAATATAATAATAACATTATTACGTATGCTTTTGAAGCTTATTACAATCGAATCTCGTTAACCCGAATTTTCACTTTTTTATGTTAAAATTAATTTGAGTTATCCATACTTTAGAAATATTATATATTCCATTTGATAAGAATACCGTATTTACTCGTGTATAAGGCGCACTTTTTTTCAAAAAAATTTTCCAAAAGACAAAACGCCTTATAAACGGAATAATTTTTTACTGTTGGATGCAGTCGAACGATATACATATGAAACAAGAAATTATTCAAGGTAGATATTAAAACTCGGAAAATGTAACTTAATTGAAGTATTACTGCATATTTTTTTCATTCCTTGCGGTTTTTTATACAACAGAGCTAATGACATTATCTAAATGCTAATTAGCAATTCTCTTTACCGTCACTCATTCCTATTTCCCGTCATTCTCTTACAACCCGAAGTCTAAAAATGCATTTTCGTCTAGTTTTCTGATCTAATGTAATGTTTGTTTCGACTTTTTTTTTTTTTTTTTTACTGAAATTCATTTGGTCATTCTTCATTAGCGTATCAAATTTATGCTGCGCGTTATATACGAGATTTTAAGAAATCGCCATTATTACTTGTAAAGTAGGGGTGCGCCTTATAAAGGCGTGCGCCCTATACACGAGTAAATATACGTATATATATATATGGAGTCTTTGAGTTTAAATGAGAGGCGACATTGTATAGTTTTCTGACATTTACGGTAAAATTATGTCAATTTATTAAATAAATATATATTTTATTAAATAGTAAAATATTGAATACAGTGCTTTTAATTAAAACTAATTTGTTTTGTAAAAATGAAATGACTATTTATAGTATAAGCCCACAATATACAATCATCGCTTTTATATAGTTTTTATCGCACTTTCGACAGTTAAAAACTAAATAAGAGATTCAAAGTCCTAAATATGATAAAGCATTTTATACAAGCCAATTAATCCAACTAATTAATAATACTAATAAAATAGCGATAGTGATATAGTGATAATTAAATATAATGGCATGATTCCTAAACAAAATCTAATAAGGAATCTCACAGGGAAGTTGATTCTTATTAAAAATTTTATTTGCTGATAAAAAATACAAATTTATTCAAGTATATTTTAAATAATGCCGATAGTTAATATTTTGGTCATTGAGAATTACCATTAGTGTGGAGTTAACGGATTAAAAAGTATTTATAAGAAATTTATAACATTTTTAACTACATGTAACAAGAAATATTATAAAATGCAACATGATACAAATGTTTTAATAAAAAACAGTTAAAATCGTGCAATAAATCTAATTTTTATTTAAATGGTCCTTGTAAAACAGGGAAAAGCCCAGTGTCTGATATTTTGTTGCACAACCCCACTCCCTGCTTTTTGTTACACTTTTCTCAAAAAATTCACATTTTCTACCCCTTTCAAATACATACATGGAAACGTAATTACTCATTTAGATAAACAGAGTTTTCATTTTTCATTTTATCTTAAACTAAAAGTACAAAATTAGGATTTTAATGAATAAAAAATTAAAATAGATTTAAAATATCGTGTATAAGAAACATTAACACAAAATTGGGAATCACAGGTCATTTTAACTTAATTGGTTTAGTCATTTAAGCCACCAAATATTTTTGAGATTAGCTCACTTAACCGCATAAAAATAAACATATTTTAATTATTTTCAATCTATACAGCTTTTTCCAGAATTTTCCCGATATAAAAGTATCGCGACTGCAAGTCCCGTAATCATGTGTTTGTACTCACTGCCTCGAAATACACATGTATTCTCTCTTCATTTTGCTTAAATTAAAAATTTTAAAGATGCATAATTTTCTGTTTTGATAATTTAAAACACATATATTTAAGTAACAAGTTTATAAAAATCCTATTTGATGACCACACCTTAATTCAAAATTTTTTAACTCAACACAGCGTTATTAAAAACATTATTTCATCTAAAAATCTATTTAATCCAATCTTCGAAAAATACCACATAAATTTACTTCGTAAGTCTTTCTGCATTTAAGGCATTTGCTATATTGGTAATAAATATTTTAGTTTGAAGATATCTGCAGAATCTCTGTTCATCCGACTTTCTCGAAAATTCCTATGTTATTCAGAAGGAAGAGTCCAAAAGAAAGATTCAATTCACAGAAATATTCCAAATTGGTACAAATATAAAAGGAAGTTCTAGTGTCAAAGTCCCAAATACTCAAAATACTGCCACTCATTCTTGTTCCATCTTTGAGCCCTCCAGAACATTTTATAGATCGAATTAGTGTTTTTTTTTTTCAATTGTTTTATCAGGCCAAACTCCTGTTCAAAACTTATAGCTGAGACGAATTATAAAACAGTTGTGTCAAAGATATTTTCGTATTCCACTTTGCTCGTGGTTGATTGAACGCACAACTTGACAATAATCTAATTGAAAGTTACAGAAGGAAATGAAATTGGAGTTAAGCCTCGCTTTTGAAAATGACACACTCTCAGAAATAAAACTCTCACTTTTGACGATACAGCAATCCTTGGGCTGTATTATGTCGTTTTTGACGATCATTTCGTATCAAAATCACGTGACTTTTAACGAAACGTAAACCCTCAAATATTTGACGAAACTATTGTCTCAATCATTGCCGGATTCAATGCACTTTAAAGAAATAGTTGTGGTAAGTTTTTTGCCAAAGGGCGCCCTACTGTATTTTCGCAAATCTTGCAATTTTAGCAAGCAGATGTTTGGTTGTTTATGTCAGTCCTGTAACATATTTAAAAAAAAAACAGTACTTTTTAGCGCTTTTCAAAAAATACTGAAATATGGGAAGTTATTCTTTCTGCATTAGTTATTTTTTAGCTGTTAAAGTTTTTAGGAATGTTTATTTATTTATTTATTGCTGCTGTTAATATTCGTTATGGCTTAATTTGAAAAAAAAAATAAATTAGTTCTGTTATGCAAAACCGTTAAAAAATAAAATTTGGTCACTTACATTTGAAAATTTTAGAATCTTCTTTTCATTCAAGAAATATATTCTTTTTTTCAATCAAATTAAAATATACATATTTCATCGCTCTCCCTTTTATAAACAGTAGTGTTAAAATCTTAGCAATATCTTATAAATTATCTTATACCTTATAAAAAAAACTTCCCAATATGCACTTCAAAATTCGTTATAAACGCGCAACAAATTAACCAGACCATATTATAATCATTCGTTGAGCAAAGAAAATTTCTCTAATAACTTATATTAATTAAGATATATTATAATTATTTGTTAATCAGAAGAAAAGCTATAACAATAAATTAGCCTTATTTAGTAAAACTTACCAGATATATAACAACATCGATAAAATTACAAATTGCTTTATAAAAATATAGACACGCATAGAATCCATTATATGCCTTTAGAAATGATCTTATTTGAGGCCCCTGTGGCGTGATAGCTAAGACAGTGGGATGTCATACCGAAGGTTGTTAGTTCGAATAACCTTGATGGCGTTATTTTTCCCCTCTATCAAAAATTACGGGTGCTTCTAAATTTATCGATAGATGGCATCACCAGCGCTGTTTTGAAGAAACTTTTTAAAAAATTACTATCGTCAAATAAGCAAAGAAACTAATTTCGTCTTTCTGACGAAATATTCGCTCGGAGCATTTTCCCAGGAAACGGTTTCGTCAAAAGCAAAGAAAATTTCGTGAAATCTGAGAGTGCAGTAAAACCGATTACGGAAAATAAAATCTATATAACATAATCAATAGTTATGTAAAATGATATTTATTATGATGACTGTTCAGGATTCCATTCATCTGAACACAGAATTTATTAACTCCGGTTTAAATTTTAGTTAACACTAGAACCGCGGGAAAATTCATTCAAGTTTTATAAAAAATATTCCTCACCAGAATTTTGATTTAAAAATATTTGAGTTATTTATTGAAAATATTTTTGCTCAATATATATTTACATTATTTTATTAAGAGCGTTCTGGTTCGAATCGACATTTCTCCATGTGATACGGGTCAAAATGACCCATCGCCGCGGTTCCAGTGTTAAGTAGATACAGTGTAAATATCGTTTCCAGGTCTCTGACGCTAGTATAATTTTTGGCAAATTTCTTAATTTTTGAAAGCGTGTTTAGCTCTTTAACTATGGGATTTAGAAAAAAAAAATGTTCTTTTGTAGAGAATTTAACTGTCTTTAACTTTTGCATTAGCAATTTGTCCGTAGGTCTTATAAGCTACGACACAATAACAACAAAAAACAAAAGCAAATAAATAAAATAAAAACGAAATTTAGTAGCTTTTTTTTTATCTTCCACCTTTCGCGGTCACCCCCTTCCCAACTTTAGGACTTTTTGCACGTTCATCAGTATACCCACCCAAACAGTATTACCAATTTTCAAAACTTTTGGACCCAGAAAAAACCCAATATTTCTGCACTGATAGGGAATAATATTATCATTCAGTCGAATGATAACATTTTTGTTTCTCTTTTTGCGGGATTTTCTACTGAATAGGTTGTTGTATTTTTATATTATTTATTTTATAATTATTATTAACAGTAATTATAATTATTAAAAAAAAGCTAAACGTCCACAAAACGGCTAATTGCTTGAAACTGCGTTCACACCAAATATTTTTCAGAAATGTCAGAAAAATTAAAACTACGATAAAAAAGTTTGATAAAAAAAGGGGGTGGAATTAATTGCTGAATATTTCCATATTTAAATCATAAAACACACAATTTTAGTTAAAATAATTTAATTCGACTTAATTTGCATAAAATGATATGCTGACAACTGTAAAAGCGAGCGAATAATTTGACTCAATTTGCGAATTAAATCCAATTTAAACTCAAATTTAATTTCCATAAAAGGATGAATTATTTAAATTTAACTTTATGTCAAATGATCGACATTAATTTAAACAGTTTTCAAGTAAAAGGAGGAATTCTGAAAGCTATGAATAAATACTTAATGCAATCAAAAGGACAGAATGTTGTCATCTTTCATTTTGTAAGATGGAATAACTCTTTAAATTGGACAACTAAGCTTGTCATAAAGTAATCTCGTTATTATTTAAAAAAAAAAAAAATGCTACTTCACATATATATGAATGAATGTTTAAGAAATTAATTTATCAAACAATATAACTTATTCGTTATTTTAAATGGGCACTATAGGCTACACAAAACGCATTTAATATCTCCGCTCTATAATATTAAATTTAAAAGCAAACTATCGATTATGCTAGGACTTCCCTTAGAGGGATAATCTGAACGATAATGCGGAGAATGAATTAATAACTTGCGATAAGTAAAGAAAATGAGATGCTACATTTAACTGGCCATATAATGCGATACATTGAAATGATGAAATTAAGCAAATTAAATTCCAGGACTATAAAATCTTATATATAAATTCGTATACAATGTTTAAAATAAAGGGAAAGCAAACCACGCATGGATAAAATTGGAAGTTTGCAACACATTAAAAGTGCTACAGAAAATAAAACATCAAATTATTTTATATTCGAAGTTTTCCTCTTTAAAAGGATGTCAAGAACATAAACAGGCGCTCCGCTACCCTTTGAGTAATTCTAAATAAAAAATGTATTATGTTGTAAGAGAATGGACTGTATTTTATGGAGTTGAGATCCCTCCGAACAGTTTACATTATTGAATATTTGTTTTACACACTGTAAAAAAAGGGGTCGATCTAATAAAAAAAAATGTTAGTGATCTTTGTAATTACTAAAAATTTTTTAGTAATCTTACTCGGTTACAAGGAATCTGTAAGAATTACTAGAAAAAACCTAGCTAGCAACAAATAGAGTTAATAGTTTTACATTTTTAAAAGCTATTACTAAAACACACTTGGTGTGGCCGTGATAGCCTAGTGGTCATAGCACCGAACTCCAGGCTGAAAGTACCCGGGTTCGATGCTGGGCGCTACCGAATATGCATCGAATATATGCAGTGTAAGTGCTCGTTAAATGAAGGGCTTATGAAATTCATGTTGTAGCAGTTACCATGGGTAATGATTTCTGGACTTTACCTCCCCTTTAGAAACATGTCAGAATAGAGCAGGTAGCAATGTTTGGTGCTACCATCTATTGCGGCTTTGCCGAAAATCTTCCTCTTCAGTAGTCTGTCTTTTTACCCACTGGATGCAGCTCTAAGGAAGCTCCTGCCCTTCGGGCACTCGTAATGGTTACCAAAAATAATTTTGGAACTATTGCTAAAATTTGCTTAGTGGCTCATACTAAAAAGTTTAGTTAGTTATACAAAAAATTCTTTTGTTCAGTTTACAAAAAAAAAAAAAAAAAAAAAAAAAAAAAAAAATGTTTGTTTCACTTGCAAAAAAAAAGTTTGTAATGGTTACTAAAAATTCTGTGAAATACAAATTTACTAAAAAATTTTTAATAACCTCTTTTTTTTTTTTTTTTTTTACGGTGCACGGATGCAATGAGGTTGTCGATAAGGGTGAAGCATATTTTTAAAAAATTTCATTCTAAACGAGTATTTACATCATATAAGTTACTGTAGTGCCACAATTATAGCTTCTAACACCAATTTCAGAAATTTCAAATAAATCATGATTTAAAATCTTTCTAGAAAGTTTTATGTTTATTTCTAAAACTAAACATTCAAGCCTTTTATAAATTGTTCATTACGAATAGATTACATCTTAAAAGTTACCAGCACGACAAACTTCAAGTTTCTACACTGTAAAAAAAAAATTCAAGAGGTTACTAAAAATTTCTTAGTAAATTTGTATTCCACATAATTTTTTAGTAACCATTACAAACTTTTTTTTGCAAGTGAACAAACATTTCTTTTGTTAACTGAACAAAAGAATTTTTTGTATAACTAACTTAAAACTTTTTAGTATGAGCCACCAAGCAAATTTTAGTAATAGCTCCAAAATTATTTTTAGTAACCATTACGTGTGCCCGAAGGGAAGGACCCTCCTTCGAGCGCATCCAGTGGGTAAAAAGATAGACTTCTGAAATGGAAGATTTTCGGCAAAACCGCAATAGATGACAGCAATAAACATTGCTACCTGCTCTATTTTGACATGCTTCTAAAGGGGAGGGAAAGTTCATAGATCATTACCCATGGTATCTGCTACGACAGGATTTTCATAATCCCTTTATTTAACGAGTACATACATTGCATACATTCGGTGCACATTTGGTGGCGGCCAGCATCGAACCCAGGTACTTTCAGCCTGGAGTTCGGTGCTATGACCACAAGGCTATCACGGCCACACCAAGTGAGTTTTAGTAATAGCTATTAAAAATGTAAAACTATTAATTCTATTCGTTGCTAGCTTTTTTCTAGTAATTCTTGCAGATTCCTTGTGAACGAGTAAGATTACTAAAAATTGTTTAGTAATTACAAGGATCACTATATTTTTTTTTAGTAGATCGACCCTTTTTTTTACAGTGTAGTCTTTATAACATTAGAGAAATCGCTATTTTAGAACTTTTGTGCCCTTGCATTGATGAAAGTTGTTGTACCAAAGTAGCTGTTTCATTAAATTTAGTCTGTTTGGAGCAAAGACGGTTAAAAACATTTTTGCTCAATTATTTCTTAAATTAGCTAGTTAATTCAAATGACAATGCCTCAAAAACACCCGAACGTTACTGATTTATAAGATTGGCATGCAATTACAGAATCTGAAGCCATTTATCTCTTACTATATTATATACTCCTAATTTACCTTTTTAGTCTTGGCAAATGCACTTTTAAATAAACATAATACTTTATTTTTCTTTTTCACAGTCATTTATATTATTTGGCAAAAAGCAAAAAAACTCATTTTTTAGAACTGAATTGCGTCATGCTTTTTATAAAAGTCCCAAAGTCCATTCATCAGTGAATACGATTAGTAGTATCGAATGCAGGTAATAAGTCACTTAGCCGCCCGCTGGTAATAAAACACCTAATTTTGCTCTTTTCGTGACAATAAATGTCCGTTTATTATTATATAATCATTATTATTATTATTGTTATTACTATTTTACGAATATTTTTACATTTGGAGGAATTTTTATTGAATAGGAAATCGAAATGTCCTTGTTAAAAAAAGAAGAAATTATAAAATAATTATGATAAAAATAACGGTAGACGCAAATTATCAGATTTGATAAAGATTTATATTTTTTTTATGAATTAAATTTGTTAAGATATTTTTGTTATAAAAAAATAAAAGTTTGGGTGAAATTGGAAAAATATATTTCAGAATATTTTATATATTTTTCAATCATGCAAACTTTCATTATATCTAGCATATTTTTCGTTCTGTTTAATTAGTGCTGCTAATTTAGACGTGTTTCCATTCTAACAAAAAAATGACATCTGTTTATTATTTTTTATATTATTATCCGAATGATGCTCTAGAATTTAAAAAAAAATCGTATTTCACGTATTTAAAAAATCGTCAACAAGTTTGATTATTTAAGTAAGATTTGTATAGTATTTAAAATGAAATTTATTCAATGTAACAGTTCATTGATTTTTGTTTTCCATTATTTTATGTTCTCATTTTATATGTACACTTATTATTTATACTTTGGTGGCTGTTAAAATTTCATTAACATTTTTGCACGTGCAATCTTAATTTATTAAATTTCAGCAGTACATGTAGTTTTAAAGTTAAATATTTATTAAACCTTTTTCATTTCTTGGAAATTTAAAATTAAATCACTTTAAGGGAGACCCGTACCCCATTTTCGGCCAAAAATCATCAAAAGTTCAATTTTTGTTCTCAGAAAACGATAAAATACATATTTGCGAATATCCATGCAAAATTTCAGAACTCGGGGACACTTGGAACAGGTAGAAAATGAGCTTTTTAAATTGTACTCACTATAGAGTTTAAAGGACTAGCAGCCATTTAAAACGTGTTTTCCTGATAATGACTTTTTTCATATTTTGCCTATGTTCAAAGTACTAAGGCTCAGTGGTAAAATGATTTAGAAACAAAGTGTTTATGATTTTAGAGTCTTAAAAAAATTTGCAACAAAAGTAAGGAGAGATATATTTTTTAACTATTTCTGAAAATTTTACATAAATTGGTAAACACGAAAATTTAAGAAACAAATTTAAGGAAATTTACCATGCGTATTTTTTTTTTTTTTAGCCGATTAAAATAGAAAATTAAGAATATCTCTCCTTAATTCTTTTCTATATACTATAATACTGTTTAAGAAATTTTAGTAATACCAAAATATTGAAAATTGAATGAGGAGTAGAAATTTTAAAAAGTGTGTTTTTCGACAAAAAAAAAAAAAAAAAAAAAAAAAAAAAAAAAAAAAAAAAAATCATAAAATTTTTCATAAAAGTATACTTTTTAATAAAAAGCGAATTTTTTTGCTAATTATTCCTTACAAGACTATTCTTAAATAGTACACCAAAATTCATTACTTTAAAATAAATAATAAAAATTTTGGGGTTTTTTTACGGGTCTCCCTTAAAGAAATCGGTTTAATACTTCATTGCACTATGTGCCACATCTGCCACATACCTAAAAATACTATAATTCTTTTTAACCCCTTCACGACGGGATCATTTTACGAAATTTTTAAAGATTTGTCACCGGTTTTCAAAAACAGAAATTTGTGCCTTCTTAAATCGAGATTTTACTCCGATTAAGTAAGACAAATTTTACATTAAAATTTTTCTGGTGAGGATAAACAAGGATGCTTAAGCCTTTTTGCGGCACGTATACGTGTCGCTCGTCCCCAAGGGGTTATGTGCCCTGAATTTGGCCAATACGATTGGTGACATTGATCAGAAGCAGTCCAAAAAATGGAGAAATATTTATTTTAAACCTGTCAGTTGCCTGAATTTGGCAAAAAATTAGAATTTGTTCTTAGGGAACAAAAAAATCTCCATCAAGCAATTAAGCTAAATTTACTTTTTTATTTTTATTGAATACCTAAACACTTTAATATAAAAAATAACAGAGTGTTAAGGGAATAAATAATTTGAGACCACTTAGTTGTAAAATGTAGTGATTCAATATTTTAAAATATTATTATGTATATAGGGAACGCACCATAAAATATCAAAATTTTGCTGAAAATTTGAATTTTAGTTTTTTTTTCTTTTTTTTTTTTACAATTTTCTCCATTATTAGACCGATATATAGATTTAAAATATTTAAAAAAGGAGCATTACTAATGAATATATCTGTAAGAGCCCTCTGTCAAAAACTTTACATTTTACAATGAGTGTCAAGAAAATGTTTTTGTTTTTATTTTTAAAATGTGGAGCCCTAAAACAGTAGTGTCAATTATTTTGGAAAAGTTAAAAATAAAAAATGATTTCACATATTTATTCACAATTTCATAAACGCATAATAACATTTATTTATTTATACGTTTGTAAGAAAATTATTAGAGAGGCCAGGGAGTTAAATACCGAAAAGCAACATTTAGTACAAAAAACAAAGAACCTACGTTTCACCATCCTAACCAATTTGTAGCATTTTTTTCCTTTTTATGAAAACATAATTTTAATCAAGGGAATGATCAGTTAATTTTTTTATTATTGCATTTATTTTTTTTATTCAGAGCTGATGAAATAATTTTTATGCACCATTGTTTCAAAACTTATTTCGGAACATAATACATACTCTTAGAAACTTGTAGCATTCTGTCCTATCATTTGGCCGGTCATATCAAAAAAGGTTACACAGCCGTAATTTAACGGTATCCTGACCATGTTATTTCACATTTTATGGCTGGAAAATCGTAAAATTACGGTTATTTAATCTTCTTTTAAACGGGTTGAATGACTAGACAATTGTCTCATAATATTTCAAATTTATTAGTTACCCCTGTGTAGCGAAAAGTATCGCTACATATCTTTTCCCTTTCATAAATGCAGTAATTATTTCCCCTTAATAAATTCTTAGATTTGTTTTAGCTTCCCTTTTCACTAATGAACCCATTAGTTTAAATTAATTCTACATTTAATAATTAATGTTTAGCTTTCATACTCACACTATTAGAAGTTAAAACTTATTAACTTTTGGGGCTCTCTGTAGAAAACAATAATAGAATTTCCTTTCTCACGAATTACTGTTGCGTCTTCGAAAAACATTTGTCGTCTCTCAGTTACCGCATTTATTTTCAAAATAAAGAAAATACTGTGGGCTTGGTTCATCATAATCTGTTATCCGTTACATTCTACTAGCATCTGCCTTACTTGCCCTGTTTTTCAACTTCACAATTAATGCCCAATGTTAGAAAGAGTTTTGACTTTGTTTCAGTCCTGCTGACTCCTTCTCTTATCTAATCAATTGCCCATCTGGATAAAATAATTTTGGTCAGAAAAGGTGCAATGTATGTAACAGCTTGCTTATCACTGTCTACTTCCCAGGCTTAAAGTATTTCTATAACCCTAAAAGATATTCGCTGGTGTGAGAAAATTTCTGGGTTGCCAACCGCAAAATACTTAGCTCATTCTGAAAGCGTGGTCTACCAATTTCTGTCGCCAAAATCTTTGTATGAAAAACTTCTTACACCTTATTGGCGATAAACGATATGACTGTATGTACTCCCTTTACTACTAACCACCGAGCTGCGAACATGTAATCGACTCGAGCTCTGATAATTCCCCCCCACCTATGCGGGGGATTTGCCTGTCTCAACTCTCTTACTAATAAATGTTGTGCTTAATTTTGTAAGTTGCAAATTCGGAATTATTTTTTTTTTTTGTATGTGTGCGATCTCTTCTTTTGGTAAATCACCCTGGCCGGTGATAACTTCGCCACACCCTTCGGCACACTAATTTGCTTTCCACTGAATTTTGTTAATGATTCAAAAATTCATGGTATTTTCTACGCTTCCGATATAACTCTTTTGTTGTTCAAATATTCAAAGGTTTTATTTTGTTTTCCAATGTAACTTTTTTGCAGTTCACTAACATATTTTTAATGAAATATTTATATTTTATTAAAATGTAAAACTCATAATGTTTCAAACTTACTAGTTACACATGATTATTTGCTTTCCTTTAATTTTGTTAATGAATCAAAAATTCATGGTGTTTTCTTTGCTTCCGATATAATTTTTTGTTGTTGTTGTTTAAATGTTAAAATTTTTTATTTAGTTATCCGATGCAATTTTTTTTGCAGGTCACTAATTTGCAGTCGACAATTCTCCAGTCATGTCCGGACAATTTGCTGCAAATTTTAACAGTGCAGCATTCACAGCCCATATATTGAAGTGTCGCCACCATTAAACCAGGATCTTTCAAGCTGATCAAAATATTACCTTCCCACTGCCGCAAACGGATATATCCGTTCACTACGCTGCAGGTTTCGAAGCAAATGAAGCTTTATTTAAATTAATATAATTCCACGAATATAATCCAGTTTTAAGAAATTAAATTATGATTGATACTTTCAAGGCTTATAACCATAGTAACAAAAAATTATACCTTGTTAAAAAATCCCTCTTTTGTTAACATATAAAATAAATTAAGGGGAAAACAACATTGCATTTTTGCCGTTTTCCTCGGCTGTCAAGGGATTAATAAATTGATTTGGTTATTAATTTAAATATGTTCTACGCAACCCCAATTTTACGGTATTCTGACCGTATTATTGCTCATTTATTGTCGGAAAATAGTTAAATTACGGTTATTTAACCTTAAAAAAACGATCAAATGATTGGACAATTTGCTACATTTTTTTAAGTGAGATCCATTCATAGTCCACACATCGAAGTGTTGCTACTATAAAATTATTCATAGGAAATTTCAAACTCATTTTATGATTATTTAATTGACTTAATTATTAATTTAAATATTTTCTGCAAATACATTTAAATTCTAAAACCATTATGTATCTAATAATTCCATCCATGATCTAAAACTATGAATATGTATTTTTATCAAATTATAATAACAAATGTCTTCAGTATTATTAAATATTTAAATCTCCTTCTGTAGTAAATTCGTCTTTCTATGAAAAAAAAGTTTAATTTTATAGATTTTTGTTAATTTTCATATGCCTTTTTTTATATTACCCATGAAAAGAGAAAAAAATATTTTTAAATTAGCTTTCCAAATAACCTTCTGAAGCTTTATTAAGTTTTTTTTTTTTTTTTTTTTCACATGACTTCTGAATCTGACATATTTTAAATTAAAAGAGGTATCTCCTGATTCATTAGCCACTAATGTCATCTCAGAATCTTCCATATTGTTAAAGATAGCTTTTTCTTCACGGAAGATTACTTTTTTTGCTAGATGAAGCCTAAACTAGTTAGATAATAAATGAAATTTTGTCTGAGGTGCACTTTTACTTAAAGACAATTATTTCACTAAAAAATATATTAGCGAACTGCAAAAAACCTACATCGGATAACAAAATAAAACATAATAAATTTGAAAAACTAATAAATTTTAAAAATTATGAGTTTTACATTTTACTTTACTAAAATATAATTATTTCATAAAAAAATATATTAGTGAACAATAACAAAGTTACATCGGATAACAAAATAAAACTTTTGAATTTTTGGACAACAAAAAAATTATATTGGAAGCATAGAAAATACCATGAGCTTTCGATGCATTAAGAAAATTGAGTGGAAAAAAATATTCAGGGGTAACTGATAAATTTGAAATATTATGAAACAATTTCTGTAAATTAATCTATTTTTTAGACATTGCTTCTTGTTTCATAATGAAAGTGCATATTAAAGACAAGGATAGTTTTAACTTGCTTTTTAACAATGGCATACATTCACAGATTCACACAATTCTTAAGGAATAAATGAAAATGAAATACCTTTTGACAACAGCAAATGTGAATGTACTATGCACGTTTTAGATAGTACACTGAAACTTTTTTGGTTTTTCTTATATAATATGTGTGTTTATCACCTAGAGTTTCCCAGATATAACACATTTATTAAAGCAAATAACATTAAAGGGATAAATCAAATGCAGACATAATAAAGGCATATGCGTTCAATGCAAACTAGAATTTTAATATTGCAATAATCATTGATAAGTAATATCTTCTGTCAAAGGAGTTTGTATCTGCATTTTCGTCAATGAGCAAAATTAAAGAATTCGGAGTGAAACAAGGTATGCTCATTTTTAGGGGCTTTTTACTTTTGCAATAAAAACAGTGCTAAAACAATAAATTTCTTTAACAAAGCTATTTGAGAAGTATCGTCTATCAAAGAAGTTTGTAAGTACAATTTTGTCAATAAGCGAAATTGAAGATTCTGGAATGAAAATAAGATATATATTAATTTTCAGGCGCTTTTTATTTTTACAATAAAAAGAATGCTAAAACAATAAGTATCTTTAAAACAATTGTTCGTGAAAAACCATCCGTCATAGAAGTTTGTAACTGCGTTTTGGTCAATGAGCAAAATTGAACAGTCCGGAGTGAAAACAAAGCATATAAATTTTTAGGGACTTTTTACTTTTATGTTGCATATGAAAGTCAAAAATATAATGAAACATTAAAGATATGACACAACTTTATTTGTCAATATAAGTACCAAGAACGTTGAGACACTTGTCATACTACTTGATAAGCTGCAGAAAGCCTTCCGCGAAAACATCAGTGCTTTGCATACGGAAGAAGTGGTTAACGGCTTGTCTGTATACATAGCCCTGATGTTTTCGTGCACTGTAAAGAAAAAAGTCGATCTACTAAAAACATTTTAGTTTCTCTTAGTGATCCTTGCAATTACTAAAAAATTTTTAGTAATCTTACTTAGTTACAAGATAATCTGTAAGAATTACTAGAAAAAAGCTAGAAACGAATAGAGTTAATGGTTTTATAATTTTAATAGCTATTACTAAAACTGACTCGATGTGGTCGTGATAGCCTAGTGGTCATAGTACCGAACACCAGTCTGAAAAGTCCTGGGTTCGATGCTCGACTCCACCAAAGACGCACCGAGTGTATGCAGTGTAAGTATTCGTTAAATAAAGGGGTTATGAAAATCCTGTCGTAGCAGTTACCATGGGTAGTGATCTCTAGTCTTTTCCTCCCCTTCAAAAGCATATCAAAATTGAGTTGGTGGCAATGTTTGATGCTGCCATCTATTGAGGCTTTACCGAAAATCTTCCGTTGCAGAAGATTATCTTTTTTCCCACATTTTATCACAAAATAAATGTTTGTTTCACTGGCTAAAATTGCGTTTGAAATAGCTACTAAGAATCTGTCGGTAATGATTACTAAAAATAATTTTGGAGCTGTTACTAAAATTTGCTTGGTGGCTCATACTAAAAAGTTTTAAATTAACTATATAAAAAATCTTTTGTTCTATTTACAAAAGAAATGCTTGTTTCACTTGCAAAAAAAAGTTTGGAATAGTTACTATTTGTACTGTGAGTAATGGTTACTAAAAAACTCTGTGGAATACAAATTTACTAAACAATTTTTAGTAACCTCATGAATTTTTTTTACAGTGTGGGGGGCTTTTTGCAGCTTATTAAGAGTTAGGTAAATGTTTCAATGTACTTGGTATAAATATTGACAAATAAAGTTGTGTCGTATCTTTCATATCTCATTATATTGTTTGACTTTCATACGCATCTCTTTTCACACACTCCAGAAGAAACTTATTTTCAGACTCCCCCTCGTACGTCTTTTATGTTTCAGCAAGAAAAATTGTATTGTACATGTAAATTTTAAAAAAGTATATCGCTTAAAATATATTCGTGAGAAAACTCGTAAATGGATAATTTTATTAATTTTAGATCGATATATAATACCTACTGTTTTTTTAATCAATTTTAATTTTTTAACTAATTTAAGTAATAAATAAAAAAATTTCAGGATTTTGTTGTTTTTGTTGCTGTTGAATGCAAAAACTTGAATCTAATTATATTTGATAACAATAATGTTTTTAAAAAATGTTCCGAAATTGTCGCAATTTATATTTTAATGCTTTAGTATTTTAAAAAGAATTTCTTAATAAGAAATAAGAAAAAAAGTAATATTGCCCAGTTAAACTGATGCCACTGAGCTCACAAGCTACGCATACTAATTGTACATTACAGCCTTATATTTTCAAGGGTTAACTCCATTCGAAAAAAATAAGGGGGTAGGGGAACAGCTTCTTCCCTTTCTCCTTTTATACTTAATCATTGAACTCCTTAAACTAATCAGGGATATTTTTTATCATATAAAAAATCTATATCTAAAATTCAGAGCAAATCGGAAAATTTTTAATAAAACCCATGTATATAATTTAAGAGAAGCTATTCCCTCCTTTATACTTAAACATTATCTTCCAAACTATTCAGAGATTTGCCTTATGAGATAGAACCTACATCTAAAATTAAAATCGGGTAATTCAGCAGAAAAACCCATTTGACAAATTTAAGGGGGAGGGGGGTAATTGCATTCCTTCATATTTAAAAAAAGATCCCCACACTTAATTAGGAAATCTTTTTATCACAATGAACTTGTATCGAAAAATTGAAGCATATCGGTTAATTCTGCAAGAAAAAACTTTTACCTAAATTAAGAGGGGTAATCCCACCGATTCCTCATTTACAATGAATTCCCAAAATCAATCATGAAAGCACTTTACCTGAATGAGCTTATATCCAAAATTTGAATCAAATTGGTAAATTCTGCATGAAAGACCCATTAACCTAAATTAAGAGGGGGTAACTCTCATTTTCCCCCTCTTAGATCTATCCAATGAACTCGCAAAATAAATCATGCACGTGCCTCATCAGAATGATCCTATGTCTAAAATTTCAATGAAATCTGATAAATCTGCATGAAAAACAAATTTATCGAAATAAAGGGAGAATGCCCACGTCTCCCTCTTAATGCTTATCCAATGAACTCCCAAAACTAATCATGGCGGTGTCCTCATCAGAATGACCCTATGTCTAAAATTCGAAGAAAAACAGATAATTCTGCATGAAAAAATTATTTATATCAATTAAGGGAAGAAGCACGAGCCCCCCTTTACATTTTTTATATTTATTTAACCTCATACTAATCACGGAGGTGCCTCATCAGAATGATCCTATATCTAAATTTTGAACGAAAAGTGTTAATTCTACATGAAAAACGCATTTATATAAATTATGAGGAGGGGCAATAGCCTCTGTTTCCCCACTTTATACTTATCCAATGAAAACCTAATACTAATCAAGGAGGTGCCTCATCACAATGATCGTATATCTAAATTTTGAACGAAAACTGATAATTCTGCATGAAAAATCCATTGATATAAATTAAGGGGAGGGGCATTAGCCCCCGTTTTTCCTCTTATATATATATCGAATGAACTCCAAAAACTAATCAGGGAAGAGCCTTATCAGAACATATATATATATATATATATATATATATATATATATATATATATATACATAAATATATATGTCCAAAATTTAAAGTGAATCGGATATTTTTATCATGAGTTATCGTGTTACGCACGTACGCACATATAGAATGGACGGTCTCATAAGCTCTCAGACTTTGATAGCCTGTGAGCTAAAAAATAAACAGAAAAAATGCAATTTATTATTTAAAAGTGATTTTTTATGCTTTCCTTATTTTATTCATTTTGTTTAATATGTTTTAGGAGATTAATTCATTTTTCTAACACATTTACAATGAAATAATAATGATAATAATATTGTAATAATAATAACAGCTTTGAAATACAGGGTATCCTAAAAAAATCCCCTATATATGATCACATAGATGCCTAACCACTCAAACAATCGAAAATAAGTTTTTGATTTATTTGTATGAAAGTATGCACTAGACATCATGAGGATATAAAACAATGGAGCTCTCATGGTTACAGTTACAGTGAAAAAATTCAAAATCTTCAAAAAGCAACACCCACATTCTTCATGTGCAAATTCCTCATTTAAAAACATTAAATGTCATTGGAATGATAGACGATGAAAATTGCCGACGTAAAACACTTGCAAAAAAAAAAAAAAAAAAAAAAAAAAAAAAAAAAAAAAAAAAGACCAATGACCAATGAGAATGTATTTCTGTAGCTAATTTTCTCATTATGATTATCATTATTATTATTATTTAACAACTGAGCAATGTTGCAAGATTTGTTTTAAAATGTATTATTGAGTACACATAGTATACTCAAAAGTACTCATAGTGTACACATAGTAAAAATAAAATCGTAATCATCGGTTTTAAAGTGCTGAATATTACATTAGATGGGAATTCATTCGGATTGAATGCTACGATATTACACTAGTATTTTTAATCCTACGTGAGTTGTTTCTATGCTGCTTATGTTTTATCAATGTGCTTGTTAGTTTGAGCTAGAACAAAAAAAAAAAGAGTTGCCATTCGAAAAGTACAATTTTTTTCACTATAACTGTATTAATGAGAGTTCCATTATTTTCAGTCATCATGATCTCGAGCATATGCATTCAAATAACTAAATCTGAATTTTGTTTTCGACTGGTTGAGCGACTAGGTCGATAGGAGTACTTATATTGGGGAAGTTTTTCTTATGATCACCTTGTAATACTACTCATTATTATTTTAATATTACCAATCTTCTGTCATATGAAGGAAATAACTGCAAAGGAAATTTCGATAAGAATGTACGCTGACTCCGTGGAAATTATTTTCCTTTTTCTAAACTATTTTAAGTTAAAATAAAAAAAAATATAAATAAAATAAATTTATTTCTAAAATATTTTTCAAAAAATTACAAAAGAATTTTATAAATGTGCATTTTGAATTGCAAGTTTTAACAAAGATAATAATTTCTTTAAATACATGGCTTTCTCTACAGGGAATTTGATGTAAGATAATGGTAATGACTGCAAAATGATGACCAAGAAACTCAAACGAATCCATTTAACCGAGAACTAAAGTAAATTTACTGTACTTATCGCCTTTTTCTGGTATTTTTTTACAGAAAATATTAACAGTGTAATGTAATAGCAATATTTTTTGACTGTTGATCGAAATAAAATATAATTAAATTTCAATTCGAAAATGATGAAAAAGAAAATATTTTTTAATTCCTATAATTTTTATCTGTTCTTACCTTTTTCCCCGCACAAAAAATCAGTAATTTAATTGACATCAATAATGAAATATCAGTAAAATTTAAAAAATAATAATATCTCGAACGGTAAATCAAGTTTCACAATTCTAACACCAGTCTCGAATTTTGTGTAAAATTAAGCATAATGCACTGCCAAACATTTCTTATTGTCGGAGAAAAAGCCGTAATACAAAATCAGTCTTAAAATTATTTCATTAAGATTTTATTTATATAGATTAGATTCATACATATTTAGTGATCGGAAATTTTAATATCTGATTGAAAGCTCCTATCTTTTAATAAAAATATAGGACCTTTTCTGATTTTGCGAAAAAAAAATACTTCTTTTAAATGTAAATCTAAGTGCAAATTGATAGGTTTCATATGTAAATTTTGAGCCGACGTTTTAGTTGAAAAATGACACTAGTACGTACCCGTGTGCTTGTTTTCGAGTGATTGGAGATACCGACTAAGGATGCATGTTTCGTTTTAAAAATCTGAATAAATGTAAAAGAAAATAAATCTGAAAATACTGACAATTTAAGCTGCATGTTATTTGTAGGAAAAATAATTCTACGGGCAAGGTTTTTTATTTATCAAGATTTCTTTTATACATAAATTTTGATACAGAATAATTTATTTGTTTAAAAAAATGCTCATGATAAAGAATGATTTATTCCGATTTGAATTAGTTTAAAATGTGAAAGAAGTATTGTATTTTGTGTATTGTATTTTTAAGTAAATGTAACTTTTAAAGATAATTTTAAAATTAACTTCATAATTTTTATTTTTTGGGAAGATTGTTTTAGATATTCAATAATCTATTGATATATAAATTCGTTCATCTAATCAATATGATATTATTTTCGATTATTTACTCACAGTTTTATTCATATGAAATAAGAATACACATAGAATTAAATTTTCATTACAATCTGTTACAAAATTATAATATCATAACATATTTTTCTTTTAGGTAATTAAAGAAATATTTTAATTAAAATAAATAATACACTACGTTAGTACCTCAAATTTTTAGTAAAATGCAGCAACTTACACAAATGATATTAATTCGGAAAAAAAGAAAATAAAACATCAATATAGCATAAAAAATATCTAAAATGACTGTTACAAAATTAATAAAACCAATTTCCATATTTTTGTGTACCATAATTTTCTTAATATTAGCTAAGAAAGGCCTAAGGTCACATAAAGTTCATTGTCAGCGGCAGTAACAGTGTAAGTTACTTTTTTTATAGAATAGAGAGATGCCGGTTTGGAGAACTTCCTTTTTAGTATTAGTACTTAACCCTTTGAGCTCTGATGGTGGAAATTTCTACCACATAAATTTAATTCCGAAATGTCACAGCGGCACCAGAAAATTCAACAAATTTACTTGAAAAAGGTTTAATGCATTTTTTCGTGTAAATCGTTAACCGGGGTTTTTTTTCTTTGCAAAATACTGGTGTCAAAGTGACATTTGGAATTTTGAAGAAATTTTCCCACCAGAGCTCAAAGGGTTACAAGATTAGTTGTTAGTTGTTTTTGATCGGAGTGACACAGGTAAGGAGATTCTTCAAGGAAAATACCACTATTTTCCATTAGAATAATATCGCCTTATTTAATAGCATAAATAAATAAAGCAGATTTTTCTTACCGGTATTTCTTCCCTGAAAATTTTATTGATTGCTGTCCACCCTAGGCTTCTCACGTGGCTTTTTGAACCACAAAAATATATCTTTGCATTAAGTTTGACTGATTGCAGATTGTTTCTTTTATAAATTTTTAGATAGTTCATTTGAGTTCACCAAAACTTTAGAAATAAATAAGAATCGTTATACAATAAATATCTGCTTTATTTGTTTAAAATTCTTCTGAAAACTGCTCAAAAATCTGAAAAGCATTAACTTATATGATTTGTTCTGATATGTAAAGTAAAACTGGCGTACAAGATATTAGGCATGGTATTTTTAACAACAACAACAAAAGCATTTATATAAATTCATCAAAAATGTTTTTAAATCATTTTAATATTATATGATTTGCTTTGTTAAATCAACTTCTGAAATTTTAGAAGATAAATTAAAAAAATATTTAAAAAATAATTTATTTTTTTCATTCATCTGACGGAACATTTTTCGTTCCAGTCCTCTGTCTGTCTGTCCGCTACAGAATCCGTGGACAAAAAATTTATAAGTCAGAGACTTATATGTGTACTTATATGTGTAGCGAAAATTCCCCATGTCACACAACGAATGATAAAATTTTGAAAAAGTCCATTAATTTAATTAAATTATTTTTTATTCCATCCGCTCATTGTTGCCATTTAAATTTAAAAGTTCTAGCCACACTGCTGAAAGTTGAGTTTTCATATTTAGATGGATTTAAAAATGAAATTTCGTATTATTTGCAAATTTAAAGATTTATATATTGAGAGTTTCGTTCATCTGTCATTCCTAATATTTGTATGGAATTCAATTTTCCTTCTATTTTAAAATATAGTGTGATTTATTAATGATTCAGCATTTTATATTCCGTTTAAATATATTTTTTATTTTTCAGAAATTTTAAATTTTACTTATATTATCGCTGTTTTTTTTTTTCGGAATATCTTAAAGAAAACCAAATAGAGTTTTGAATATTTAAAAATAATTTAATTTTAGCATATTTATTTTGATTAAAATAAATAACTTCTTTTTATAAATATTTTAAATTTAAATTTATTGATCTAACATCGGAAGAAAAAAGAATTATACACTGTAAATATTGAAGACCCAAAATGGGTTGAAAGATTTCTGGGTATAGTAATTTTCCGGAAATGGTACAGTAAGGATTCCAAAATGGTAGAGTATTGTTCCCAAAACAGATAACTCAAAATGGTTCAAAACAGAGCAGATCTTTATTAACATTAAATTAATCAAAATTTCTGAGGTATAATGTATATACTATCTAAGATATTTTAATTGTTTTAATGTCATTAAAAATCAGACTTATTTAAAATGATTTTGTGCTACAAACTGAACTTTCCAAATTGGAACAATTCTGTACCCAAAAATCTTTCAACCCAATTTGGGTATTTTGTTTTTACTGTGTAGTTAGATTGGAGCTGCGCGCTATGTAATTTCTTTACTTCAATTTGTACTTTCAGAACACTTTGGATATTGTAAACAGAATGCAACGATATGTTGCTTTGATTAGAATAACTTTGTTATGATAAAACATGTGACTGTTATTGTCAGATATCGATATGAAAATGGAGTATTGTGTTTCCCAATGATGATTTAAAATTTTTAAATGCACTACATGACCAAAGATGACCGTCCATTTGCAATTTTAGACATTTTTTTTAAATATCTAGAAAAATAGATGAGGAAATATCATGAAACTCTCAGTGTATCAATATAATAGAACAAGTCATATCTTTCTGTGAAGATGTTTTCCAGAAACTCCATAGGGAATCGTCTACAAATTTAAAAATAATGAATATCTTTTGGATAACCCTATCAAAACTAATATAGCACAAGCGTTTAAACTGTAGATTATATTTTATTGGCTTATTGTAATAAACTGCGTTCATTTATATGTCGGTAGCATGTATACTCGTAGAAAAAATAAGGTTTTTATAAAAACAGTCTCAAATTCTTCCAAGATTTGTGCTTATAATTTGCAGAGTCCTTAATATAAAATAATATTTTTTCTGAAAATATGACAAACAAGATTGCGCACAATATCCTGTAATCAGAATTTAAAAATAATAGAACTTGTATGAAAAATGAGTAGTTTTACCAAATAATTTTTCATTGCGTATGTGTCAACGATATTAAAATTTCATTGTAATTTGATTGTAATTCAAATCAAAATTACAATTTCATTGAATTGTTATTGTTTCTCTACATTCATTGATTAGTGTCAATATAGAATACACAATATGGGATGTATTACATTTGGATATAACCCCTCATTTTTTGCTTCATTTTGGGAACAACGGGTTTTGTCCTTATTCTATAGACGATCACTTTGGGAATTTTCAAGCTGTGATTTTGAGACTTTTAAAAAAGTTGTTCTATATATTTAATTAACATAACATGCGAATGATATCCAAAAATTATTCAAAAAATACTCATTATTTTTTAATTTGACGGTCCCCTATGAAATTTCGGAAAAAAATCTTCAATGAAATGTATGACTTGTACTATTATATTTATATACTTAGAGTTTCAGGATAATTCCTCATGTATTTTTCTAGATTTTTAACAAAATGTCTGAAATCGCAAGTGGACGGTCATCTTTGGCCATATAGTGCATGTATATAAGACTGTAAATACTTATTTTTTATCTCATTAAATGTTTAGTTAAAGAAGCATTCGGCGCGAAGATTTACTCAGTTTCGATTTGACTCTGATATGCACTTTTCTTGTTGTTGATTTATTCTCCAGACTGCCTAATTTATTTTAGAATTTTTTTATAGATTATTTATGATTCCTTTTGATTACAATTTTTCAATAATATGTAAAACATTTAACAATTATAAATTAACAATTTGTATTTATTAATTAAATTAAGATTTGTTTTAAAGGATATATTAAACGAAACCTTCTGTATGATCTGCGATCACAATTACCCACTTCTTAAACATTTATAAAATGGTCTTTGAATTTAAATACGATTACTTTGTTGATTTCATTAATAATATTATATTTATAAAGTGCTATATTTAAAATATGTATATATTTGAATAAAATGTTTGCTAATAAAAAACTATGCTATTGAATTAAAAAAAAAAAAAAAAAAAAAAAAAAAAAACTTGAAGAAGTTTTTCCGAACGAAACTTTTTTTTTCTTTTTTGTAAAGCACTTAAATAAAAATAATTCTTCAAAATTATACTGAATTATTCATCAGCAAAAAAAAATAGATAAAAACTTATAAGGCAATTTGTTGACGTTGTTTAATGGGTAATTAATATATAAATGAATATTATTTTTTTATAAATTTTCTAGAAGCTAATTTAAAAATTATCATTAACTTTTCAGAAAGACTCGCAATGAATATCAGTGTTAAGATTTTTAAATTTCCAAAAAAACATAAATCAATAAAAAAATCGAATTTAAAAAAATCTTTCAGAATATTTAAATAAAATTATCAAAGAAAAAAATTATTATGAAAGAATAAAAACAAAAATATATAAATGTGTTACATTTGATACAAATTATGCATATGAATAACGCTCTGAGCTTTTAAATAAATCTTTTAAATTATTTTTTTACTTCAAAATTGAAAAAAGTAAAAACAATTTTTCAGCTAATTTTTTTCACCTAAAAATTTGAAAAAGTAAATTTTTTTAATTAAAAACTAAAATAAAGATTTCTTTTGGAATTTAAATTCTGATTATTAATACATATATTTCTATATAAACTTTTTTGTACAAATTTAAACATTTTTTTTTTTTTTTTTTTTTTTTTTTTTTTGCAAAGTAATACTTTCATCGTTCAGGTTTTCTTTAGTTTTTTTTAGTTCCATTTTTTTAAAATACATTTAAAGATTTAGAAACAAAAAATATATTGTTTGATAAATTTGTATTTTCTTTTTATTTTAATGATGTCTAAAAAAACAGTTATTGGTTAAGACATTTTATACGTTAACATTTACTGACTCACATTAATTGAAATATTTAATTAATTTTTTTTCTAACATTTTATTAGATTTCCATGAATTTACACGAAAATGTAATTAGGTTTGTCAGTTTGGAAAGATGTTATATCGCTTTTATCCCCTTTGAGCAAAATACTGTAAATAATAACTATACTTGACGCTTTTTTCAGGATTTCAAAGTATTTTTATATTAAAATGATATAATATTTTACAAGTTCTCTAAAGAATTTTAGGAATTAGAATTATTTTTCCACATAAAGATTTATACATGAATGCCTAACATTTTATTTGGATTTTTGTTACTCCTTCGGTGTTTCTGCGTGTTTTCCTACTACCACAAAATTTCTCAAAATCTTTTATTTATATGGAAAAATATTCTACACATTGAAATATAACCTCATCAGTTCCGAAGCTAAAACAATAATACAAATACTTATTCATAGTTTTTTTTTTCAAACAAGGTGACATTGTAAATGACAGAAAAAATATCTTTTCTGAAATTGGTCCTTTCAGCGCTTAGTAATTTATGTTAAAAATATGGATGTAAAACTACAACCCCAATTAAAAAATCAATTTAATAACCATTAACCAAAATTAATGCAGTCACAAATTTAAGAGCTTTAAATAAGTAAATAATCTACAAATCCTCAAAAAAATATCGATAAAGATGTTAAATACTTATGAAAATTTTTTCACTTTCTTGCTCAAACTATCTTTGGGACATTTTTAAGTATTTTGTAAACACAGATGAGAATAACATTTATTTTATGAGGGATTAAGCTTAGATGTATACATTTATTTATTTCCTTTCAACCCAAACATAAATTAAACTTTTAAGAACTGATGTACAAATGTTAAACAAAAAACAAACAGATATTTTAGTTCTTCTAAATAAAACAAGTTGGAAATTGCACGTGAAGCGTACCAAATGAGGTGCGTTCGTACGATAACGAAGTTTTAAAAATATCATTTTCATATATCAATCTCATAAAACAGTAAATAATAACAACTAAAATGCGCACCAAACAATGTTCTCCCTATGCCATTATGCAATACAATACTTTTGTATGGCCTTGTAAATCAATAACAAATATTCTTTGCACCACAGATTATGCAAAATGTATATTATAATATCTACTTTATAGATGCATATCAATTTTATTACGTTCGAATGAGTGTAACACCATTAAAATGCATTTGAAACATTTTTCCTCATTAATACTTTTGATTGTCCCTGTAATTGAACTATGCATCCGATTTTGATAAAATTTCAAGTAACTCCTCAAAATTATGTAATAATTATGTATTAAAAATTTCAAGCGATTAAAATGCATTTGAAACTTTTTCTCCATTGACCGTAATGTAACGGAATCATTTTGATTGTCCCTGTAATTGATCTATGCATCCGACTCTCATAAAATTTGAAATGACTCTACAAAATTATGTAATAATAATATATTTTAAATTTCAAACGATTCGGTTGGGTAGTTTTTGCGTTGTTATATTCGGACGGACAGAGAGACGGACTGATCGACAACAATAGGTGCTACATATTTACATAATTACGGACGCACCTAAAAACAGAGACCTCTGAATGGGGATTCAGTGGCCGAAGAGTGTAATATAATTCCACTACGTCTTTACAATATTACAACCAACCAAATATTAACATTATTAAAGTAACTATAATAACATCACTGTATATAACAGGACTATAATAACTTCATTAAATAAATTTAGATTCTGAAATGCAAGTTTTCTTTTGAAAAAGAACTTGTTATGTAATAATACATAAAGTTACATATACAAGAACTAAATTTTTTAAACTGACATTCATGCTGTGTTTTACACTTTTTACTTCATGAGCTAAAATATTCTACTTAATTTTTGTACCAAATAGATTTTAAGCCATTTCTCAAAGCCGCAATTTATGAATCAGTTTCATATTAAGTAATGATTAGACTAGAAGCACAACAAAATGGGAATATTTTGTCACTTGTTTTAAAACTTTGAATATTCAAATACAGATTAGAGGGAATATATAATTAGTTATTTCCCATATTTGTGATAATTCTACACTGTAAAAAAAATCTGTGAAAGTACTAAACATTTTCTAGGAAAATGGGATTCCAAGAACTTTTCATGTAACGATAACAGGAAAAATTCATGTAATCGATTGTGAAACTTAAATTTTTGCTGTTACCGTTACAGGAAAAATTCTTGGAATCCCAGTTTCCTAGAAAAGGTTTAGTACTTTTGCAGATTTTTTTTTACAGTGTACTCACGTGCAACTACAGGATACGGTGGTTATTAAACCGGAGAATAATTGAGAGAGAGATGGACGTACGAGATTGAACAAATTTCTACTAATTTTGGTTTGCTAAATACGACAATAATAGTAAATTTCCTGGATTAAATCTATTTTTCGTAATAAACCTAACAATCTGATATTAAGCCAGCAGTCTGATATAAATACCTAAAACTAATTTGGTATTTGTAGTATCTGTTCCAAGGGCGAAAAAGCAATAATAAATATATAAATATTATTATTAATATGATAATCATGTTATTAATATTAATTACACAGTCTGTATTTTGAAAACAGAAAAAAAGTTATAATAATATTATTAAAAAAAACTTCCTGTATAATTTTCTAAGCTGTAAAGTAAAAGATGTAAATCTACAAAACAAGAGAAATATGTTACTTAACGCTGAATTTACTAAAACTTTCTTTTACACTTTAAAGTAAAAAGTTTAAAATCTATAAAATTAGATTTGTAAAGATATACCTACTTGTGTGGATATAAAATATTTATCGGTAGCCTAGGATAATTACATGAATTTTTACTTTCTTCTGCCTTTAATACAAAAAAGGTATTGGATTCTTGAAAAATTCCAAATTTTGGTTTTTGTCGGATCTACACGTTTTAAGGGTAAGAAAAAAAATTACAAAATGTCTGTCTGTGAGTCAGCTATTCTGTCTGTATGTGACATAAATTTTGTGGACACTCTGTATCAATTGCTAATACACGGAATTTAATAAAAATATATATTATGTAGTCTGGAATGTAAACTGATATTGATTAGTTTGTGGTGTAAATTGATTCATAGATGGAGCTGCTATGCTGCATAATTTAAGATTTATCCAACAGCCATATTCAGTAACTAATCCATGGACATCCATCAGACTTCAGATTCAGTTAATCCTTAATATGAATTTATGCTCTTATATTTTGGTGTAAATTGCTCAATAGGTGGCGTTGCTATGCTACAGTTTTCACTATTTTTGCAAGAGTTATATTTTAAGAATTAATACATAATACATATATATATATTCAGAAAAGATATTTCATGGCGCCAAATCAGGTTTGCGATTTAATTAATTGGCAATGGACAGGATGATGAATAATTACCTGTTAGCTTTAAAAGTCTTCAAACATGAGTATTTTTATGTGGCTTTAGAAAATTAATTCTATCGAGTAGATTATTATGTATTTAGATATGATGTTATACATAAATATTATAGAGCAACAATCAAACCTATTTTTTTAACAAAAATTGTAAAAGCTTAATGATTGAGTTTACACTTACAAAAGTTCCTGATACATCAGATTTAGGAGTTTGTGGTTGGCAGGCAAGTAGAGATATGAGGATAATGAAAAATGCTTGTCAAAACTGTTGCTTATCCTTATAAATCAAAATGTAAAAAGAAATACATATTTTACGATAACCGTTAGCACAATTAATACAAAATTACAAATGTAAGTTTAGTGAGACTACGGGGGATTCAGGGTGGCGGAGCTCCCTGAAGAAATCTACTATATTATAAAGAAAAAAAACAGAATTAGTAGATCATGAAAATTTTAGAATATCCTTACATAAGTATATTTTTTTTATTTAACACTTCTGATGTCTGAAAACTTCTTATTCTAATTTTATTCGTATAAATAATTACGAAATTTGAAAATTTTAAATTGCAGTTTGCAGGAAGTTGAATATTACCCAAAGTGTGTTTATAAACAATGATTTGCAAAGCTGACGTTGAGGCTCCTGATCTTCAGATTTATTAGTTATATTTTGCAATTAATTGGGTTAAAATTAATTTTATCTGCTGAACACTCTTCAACATTCTTCATATTAATAGCCCTAAATATTCAATAAGTATAATGAAAATAAATTTTGCCTTAAAGCTTGATCGATTTATTTTTATTTATTTATATATTTTTGTTTACCAAGAAATAATGCTAACTTTTTGTTAAATACAGCTATCTGACTTGGACAAAAAAATGTTATTCCATTGTTTGGACTGTTTTTGATCAGTTATGCGTCCTATAGGCCAAATTCACAACCGGTAATAAGAATGATAGTGTTTTGAGGTATTCAACTTTCTTTTTAAGCATTCAGTAAAAATTATAAAAGTAAATTTCGCCTTTAATCCCCACACTAGGCACAGAAAATGTCCCGGATGATAATGTAAAGTCTATGGGAGGGTTCTTTTCAAATATCTCGCTCAAATTTTATTATTTTTACATGATTTTTTTGCACCAGATAGCTGAGGCCGATCCACAAGCGGCTTAGTTTTTACTTTTTTGATTTTTGCTTACATATATTTTTATATTATATTAGTTACAATTTCAAAACCGGTGTAAACCGGTTTCGAAAGTTAAAATGATTTTTTAAAAAAATCTCAAACCAAAACAGAAAAAGTTAAAACTAGGCCGGTTGTGGATTGTCTTCAGCTATCTTGTGCAAAAAAAGCATGTGAAAATATTAAAATTTGGGCGAAATATTTGAAAAGAACGCCCCCACAGACTTTACATTATCATCCGTGTCTTTTTCTGTGCCTAGTGTATCGCCTTAATAGCTCTATCATAATTTTTTTGTTTCCGAAAAACAAAGTCTAATATTTTGTCAAGTCAGCCGCATGACAAAGACACATTTAGTTTTTCTTTCTTCTCTGTACTATTCAATATTATTCTTTTCTTTGATAAGTTACAGTCATCCTATTGGCCAAATTCATGGCGCATAATAAAAGTTATAGTGTTTTTAGGTATGTAGCAGTTGTGGCAATCGTTGCAGTGACGTGTTAAATTAAAAAAATAAACATAAATTTGAAAGATGGTATGAAGAAAAAAAAAGAAAAAAAAAAAGAAATACTTTCACGTTATTATAATTTAAAAAATAAAGAAATTGACAATAAATTATAAAAGGTGTCATTTAAAATTAGTATAATGTGTTTTCAAAGCTTATCTAATTTAATTTTAAAGGTAGATCATCTTAAGATTTTAAAAATTACATTGTTTGCAAAAAATCAGTCAAAAGTCACTAGTGGAGCTAAAGAAAAAAATTAAATGTGTTTTTTTTCAGTTTTTACAATTTGAATAGATGTTTTCTCGGTAAAATATCGATGTATTAAATGAGATTAAAAATTAAAATATAAATATATATATATATATATATATATATATATATATATATATAAGTACAATTTAAAACATAGTATAAATCTGAACTTAAATTTTGGAAATCAATAATTTGTTATCTCACATGCACGAATAAAAATAAATTTCTATTTCCTAAATTTTGCATATTTGTTCGTTTTAGCAAGAAATGTTCAAAATTTAGATTATCTTAAGTTTTGAAGCTATATTAATAGATTTTCCATCCTATACTACATGATTAAATTTATGGATTTCAAAAAATGAAGATTTTAAATTTCTAATATTCTATATGCGTCTAGCGAAGATCATATTCCGACATTTTTTTTCTTTTTTTTTTTTTTGGTAATTAAAATAGGATCATAAGACGCTTTCTAATTACTTAAATATTTGAACTTTGACTATACGAAAATCCTATGCCTGGACGAAGTAATTTTTTTTAATCAAACAAGAAATTTCTTCATAAAAGAAATTAAAAATAACACCGAGAATTAATTTACTTGAAAAAGTAAAATAGATAAAATTAAAAATTTGGTTGGGTGATTCTTTTGCAAAACTTGATTAAAATTTATTTTTATATTTAGTATTAAATAAATAATTAAAATAAAACTGTATAATTCTCTTATATTCATTTTGAAGTAAAATGATTAGGGTATATTAACAAAAATATCTACTAAAACAAGTTCAATGAAAATAAATTTATAATCTTCAAAAGAACGCTTAAAGGAAGCAATTAAAAAATTTCCATTTCATTAATTTCTTTCTATATTAAAAAATATCTATTCTGGATAAGTTAATTAATTTTACGTTATTAATCTATGATAAAAAATTAAACACTAAGTATATATATATATATATATATATATATATATATATATATATATATATATATATATATATATATATATATCTGTAATAAAAAAATTGCGCAATTTTGCCCTCTCTGAGTTTTTATTTCTAACTTTATGGAACATACGCTTAATCATAGTTTCATAATGTATTAATATTTTAACAGCTAAAGTTCTTTTTCTTATTTTATTTAACTAAGTAATAATCTATTGCTTGTTTCTCAAAATGAACGTGAAAAGGATTTTGCAATATACTTTTAATGTAGAGGCTATTTTTCCTTTTTAGAATAATATCGAGATTTTAATTTTATTTTTTATTCAGATCGACTGCCGGTGTGTTCTTGCGCCTATGTGATCAAGTTAGTCTATTCCGCGACAGTATCAAGATCTTACGGGAGGTCACGCCCCCGTCTACCAATCGGAGATGGTGATGACTGCGTCATAGCCTTGAAGTTAATTTACTGACTGCGTAGTCAGGGGAGGGGCTAGTTTTTTCGTGAAGTTTGGGAAATTCATTCTAGATCGGAAGAGTGTGCAGAATGCAGCTGACTTTTGAACTAGTAAGATGCCCGTTTAATTTTTCCGATAAATTGAAATATTTAATGATGTAGCTTGGTTCACGAAGGTTGTAGTATTCAATGTGTGCAAGGATGGAATAAATTTACTTCTTTTATGAGTTCAAATAAATATGAATTCAAAGACTGAGTGACTTAATTTTTTTACGGAGAAACACTCAAAGACCCCAATCCATTACTTGGTTTTTTCCATTACATATATATATGGTGTGTGTATATATATTTAACGTAAAATTAATTGTTTTCTAACGATAGATTACAATTTTGCTTAAAAAAAAAAAAAAAAAAAAAAAAAAAAAAAAACATTGTTAATAGGTTTTTTAAGTGGGCATAAATATTTCATTTCTTTTTCCTAATTAACGAAAATACATATAGTATTTATATTTCCTTATGTACTTGTTTTCTTTTTGAAGTTCGCATGTTTCGTTAATTGAATACTACACAAATTTGATTACAATATAATCTAACCTACCCTGTTTTGAATGGGCTTAAAGCTTATTTTTTATGTATAAAATAAAGAGTATGTATATGTTCAAAAATCTGATAAATAAGGATTATGTGATTGATGTGCTGATATACTGTTAGAAAAAAATTCTAGTTTGAACCAAATTTTGTTGCTCAAACATCAAAAGTTTTCACCATAAAATGGTGAAATCTTGTACCAATATTTGAAGCTTCCTATTTCATTTTCGTTCCAACTATTGGAACTACGCTTCAACGGGAGCTTGAAATATTGGTTCAAGGTTTCGCCATTTTACAGTGGCATACATTGAACACGAAATTTTTTGAAAGTTGTTTAACAAAGCATGAATTTGACTTCGTCTTAGAATATAGATAACTGTTTTATCGATCTTATTACTCTCGGCATCATTGAAGCCAAAATTTTATTAATTCTTAACTAGTTATTATTACTTTTCAAATCTGCATAAGTATACTGCCGGATTTTTCTTAACTGAAAGTATTGTTGAATATTTTGGCATGGGGTTGAAAAAAACTGCGACCAAAAGAAATTCCAATTAAAGACCATCGAAACTTTCTGCTTTTGTATATGGAATTCATACATTTTCTTAATTGAACATTTTCAAAAATAAATTGCCCTTGCCATTTTTCTTGTTGATATTTTTAGAAGTGAGGTCTTTAAATACTTTTCATCTCAGATCTTTATTTAGGTTAAATATCAAGTTTGATATTTATAAAATCCATGTATCGAAGCAGTTTATTATTGCAAATAGTATAAGCACAGCTTAAAGCGTTTCACATTGAAAACAGAGTATGTGAAATGCTCATCTGTTCGTAAATCTCATGAATTGAATTTTACGGATTGTAAAGACATTAAATGTATGTGCAATTAGTACTGGAAACTTCGCGGTTGATTTTGTGGATTTCCCCGAAAAGCTACGATTCTTGAACTTGGAATAAACATCGTGGAAATTTTACTCCTGATGGAAGTTTAATTTTTGCCGAAATGGAGAAAATCGCAGCCTTTACTCTACACCATTCCTTTTTAGGTGCGTTCGTAATTATGTAAATACGTAGCGTTTATAGTTGTCGTTCAGACCGTCCGTTCGTCTGTCCGCATATAACAACGCAAAAACTACCCAACAGAATCGCTTGAAATTCAAAATGTATAATTATTACATAATTTTAAGTCTTGTATTTCAAATTTTCTGACAATCGGATGCATAGATCTATTACAGCAGCAATCAAAAGCATTCCGTTACACTACAGTCAATGGGGGGAAATTTTCAAATGAATTTTAATCGTTTGAAATTTAAAATATATAATTATTGCATAATTTCAAATTTTATCAAAATCGGATGCATAGTTCAATTACAGGGACAATCAAAAGTATTTCGTTACATTACGGTCGATGGGGAACAATGTTTCAAATGCATTTTAATGGCATTACACTCATTCGAATATAATAAAATTGATATGCATCTATCAAACACATATTATAATGTACATTTTGCACAATCTGTGGTGCAAAGAACATTTATTATTGATTGACAAAGCCACACAAAAATATTCCATTACATAATGGTATAGGGAGAACATTGTTTGGTGCGCATTTTAATCGTAATTAATTATTTACAATTTTATGAGATTGATATATGAGAATGATATTTTTAGAACTTCGTTATCGTACGAACGCATCCCATTTGCTACGCTTCACGTGCAATTTCCAAGTTGTTTCTCTTTATGATTTTCATTTTGGTATATAATTTGTGAGATGTGGTTTATGGGTTGTGGAGATATGATTCTTTAAACATTCCTCTTCTTTCGTTTGCATATCTCCATCGAGCAAGGCTTTAGTCACCTATTCCTTTACTTCCTGTACATTCGCCTATAATTATAATAGTATATAACTGATTATTTTTAGTTCTATGAACTTTAAGCTCTCTCTTGATGTATATATTATTGTGTTATCTGCTTTTATATAAAAGTTACAACTATTCGAAACTCATGTACTTTTTCCCATGAATGTGCGATTTTCAAAATTTTGCACTTTTGATGCATTCTGTATAAATTTATTTCGATTTTATAACTTAAAAATGTTGAATGATTAATATATTTTAAAGCGTGAAAATCATTTTTAATATCATATTTATTAAGTTTCTGGCATGTTTTGATGTAATTTTAAGTGCTCTATAAATCATCGTTTTAAATATTTTATTCCATGATTTCATATTGAAATGGCATGGGGTAAAACAAAATAGCATTTTGTTGTTCCTTAAAAGTTACTTTATCATCTTATTATTACAAAATTACTATTCATTCGGATTTTTTAAAAGTTTTAGATATCAGTAGCTACTATTTTCTTGAAGTTTTGCTTTTATTAATAGCCCTTATTTTGAAAATGAGACAAAGTGAAATAGTTGTATTTTTTGATTTACTTGATTTTTTTATATGTTGAAATAGATTATATTTGATGAATAATTTGCAGTTTTGAAGCCCTGAAAAAATTTTCTCTTTCCTATAGAAAATGTCAAAGTTCAAGATTTTGAATGCCATTTTTCGTGAAAAGTGAAATGCTGGTATATATAGAATACTATATCTTTCGCAAGCAACAACATCCCAAAATTTTTTTGGCATAAACTTTTAGTATAAACATACCTAATTATTGAAATTTATTTGTTTCCATGGAACATTGTTAATTTACAATGTTATGTTACCACAAAGTACAGTCAAAATGACGTTTTTGTCCATTTTCCGCACTTAATATCTTATTTAGGCTATAGTACCCCAAACTTTACTTATAGAGTATGTAAGTGTAGTACTAGGACATGCAAAATTAGGAAATACTGTACCGAGATATTGTTACTGTTAGCAGATATAACCTGTTAAATACTCAAAATTTTCAAAATCTGCGACGTTTAAAGTAATGTTATTTCAAAAAGGCGCAACAGTAAAATAAAACAAAATATGTCACGTAGTAGGTGAATATATGCGCAAAAACTTGGAAAAGAAAAAGAAGTGGGGCCTCGTGATATTTTTATTTAAGAAAATGACAAAATTTAGAAGAAAAGCAATGTCCATTATCACATTTTTCCCCTAAGAGAAAATGAAACATTATCATTTTCTTTCGGAAGGGACAATAAAAAAGGGATATTTCATTTTCTCATAGGGAAAAAACTCAGCAAGAGGAACGAGAAAAGGGATTTTTCATTTTCTGATAGGAAAGAAATATTATCATCGACATTGTTTATTTGAAAAATTTGTCATTTATTTAAATAAAAATATCACAAGGCCCCACTTACTTTTTCATGTTTTTGTACATACATTCACCTACTGCGTGACATATTTTATTTTTTTTTTTTTTACTGCTGCTCTTATTTGAAATAACATTGATTCAAATGTTGCAGATTTTGAAAATTTTGAGAATTTAACAGGTTATATCTGCTAACAGCAACAATATCTCGGTACAGTCCTTCATTATTTTGCTTGTCCTAGTAGTACACTTTCATATTATATAAGAAAAAGTTTGGGGTAGTATTGCTTAAATAAGATATTAAGTGCGGAAAATGGACAAAAACGTCATTTTGATTTTGTGACCAGATAACAGTGTAATTAACAATGCCCCATGGAAATAAATAAATTTTAATAAGTAAGTATGGTTATACTAACAATTTATGCCGAAAGAATTTTGGGATGTTGTTGCTTGCGAGAGATATAGTGCTCTAAATATATCAGCATTGCACTTTTCACGAAAAATGACATTCACAACATTGAACTTTGAATTTTCTGTATAAAAGAGGAAATTTTTTCAGTGCTTCAAAATCACAGATTATTCATCAAATATGATCTACTTCAACATATAAAAAAATCAAGCAAATCAAAAAATACAACTAAACTTCAAACAACTAAATTATAAATATACAACTAAATTTCAAAATAATGGCTCTTAAGTGTTAAAATGATTCAATTTGAAAAGTGTTCTTTTTTCATTTCTGAACTAAGCCTTGCCTTAGTTTAGAAATAAACTAAGTCAAAATTTGCATGTTCAGACATGCAAATTTTGACAAATGGTTTAACAAATTTTTAACTAAGCTAATTAAAATAGAAATTTTACTATTTTCTAAGTTCTAAGTACTTTTATCGTTAAATAAAGCTTTATACATTGTCCCGATTTTATTCACTTTATTTTAACTTGTTTTCTTATACATGCAAAAAATTGTTAAAATATTGTTCAAAACATTTTATCCACTTTTATTTTCCCATAGGATAATATTGTAAGTGATATTTTTTCATAAATTATTTTAAAATACTGCTTATCATTATTATATTATGTATTTTATACTTTCGAAAGTAGAAGAATTGTGCTTTTTTATGATGCCACATTTATATTTACAATTTAATTGAGAATAATGATGTTTTTTGTATTTTCATAAAAGGGTTCATTGATGGGGATTTTAAATGCAGAAATTTATTCTAATTAAGAGTATAGTTTGGATTAGAATGAAGAAATTGAATATAGAATGAACTACATCTGAATCATTTATTTTACCGAATTTTAGTATTTGTTCAAGCATTAGATTACTATTTTGGTTTTCTCGTAGAATATTATGTTTACTGCGGATTCTTGGGTAATAGAAGCAGTTCTATCATCCATGAGATTCAAGATGGCTGAAAATAAACAAAAACACAGATATTTAATCTCCAATGGATATCGGTTAGCCTTGCATTGTAAATGTTAGATATATAACCATATTTATATGGGTTCTTTCATAAGGATAAAATAAATTTATAAAAGATAGATTTAGTTTTTGTGTACTGAGCAGTTTTACTTCATATGGACTTTAAAGATCTTCGTATTCAGTATGTGCGTTTGAATGATGTCTTTTTGTTCAGTATTCTTTTAAGAAGACTTTTCTTTTACTAATATTTTACGTTTATTTTCAAAAATTAAATATTTTACATTTGTTTTTGTTACCTATTCTAGAAATCATTATTTTAGCTTTTACCACACATCTCAATTTCTATAGGCTGCACAGCTCTATTTTTTAAATTTTAATTTAGTCATATTTCCCATAGATCTTTTGGAGGCTGCAGAACGGCGCATCTTATATTTTTATTTGATTAAAGAAGTAAATCTGTAACTGTTTATCTCTTATTGATAATTTCTTTATTTTATGATGACTATACACTAAAGCATTTATAGTTCAATATACCTTATCTCTTAACTTATCTCTTAAAACATTGTTTGGGGCTTCTGTTGATTATATTAAACTATTTCACATTTTATGAATATGATATACGTTGCTGAGGTGTAATAAAAGTTACCTCCTAAATATTTACAGGAACACAAAAAAGATTTCGCCCACTATACTATATCCGAATTATTGTCTACTATAACAGCAAGATTTGAATATTTTTAAAACTTCGTTATCGAACGAGCGTACTTCATTTGCTTCGCTTCACGTGCAAGTTTGAAGTGATATGAGTGAAAGTTTTTAGTTCGGCCATATTTAAAAAAAAAGCCGGTTTTTTATATTACGTGTCTTTAAGTAATTTAAGATCCCTGAATTTCATTATCTTGGACTTTGACTTTCACTTGTACGAAATACACTATATGGCCATTGATTATTGGACATTTGCTATTTTAGACATTTTACTAAATATCTAGAAAAATACATGAGAAATCATCTCGAAACTCTTAGTGTATGAATATAATAGAATACGTCATACATCTCCGTGAAGATTTTTTACCAAAACTCCATTGGGGACCGTCAACAAATTAAAAAATAATGAATATCTTTTGAATAACCCTGTCAAAACTAATGTAGCAAAAGCGCTCAAACTCTGGATTATGATTGAATGCCTTATTGTAATACACTGTGTTCATTTTTATGCAAATAGCATGCATACTCGCAGAGTAATTAAGGTTTCCCAAGGCACCCAAATTTTACCAAGTTTTTCCCTTATAATTTTCAGAGTTCTTAATATAAAATAATATATTTTTCAGAAAATATAACAAACAACATTGCACACAGTACCCTGTAATCAAAATTAAAAAATAATAAAAATTGTATGAAAAATGACTAGGTTTACTAAATAATTTGTAACTGCGCATGCGTCAAAGATATCAAAATTTCATTTGCATATTATGTTAGCTAAATGTATAGAGCAACTTTTGTAAAAGTCTCAAAATCATAGCTTGAAAATTCTGAAAGTAATCGTCTATAGAAAAAGGACAAAATCCGCTGTTTCCAAAATGAAGCAAAAAAATGAGGGATTTTATCCAAATGTAGTAGTACATCCCATATTGTGCATTCTATATTGACACTAATTAATGAATATATGGATACAACCCCTCTTGTTTTTGCTTCATTTTGAGAATAGCGGATTTTCAACTTATTCAATTGACGATTATTTTCAGAATTTTCAAGTTATGATTTTGTGACTTTCACAAAAGTTGCTCTATACATTTAGCTAACATAATATGCAAATGAAATTTTGATATAGTTGACGCATGCGCAGTAAAAAATTATTTAGTAAACCAACTCATTTTGTATACAATTTTCATTATTTTTTAATTCTGATTACAGGGTACTTTGTGAATGTTGTTTGTCATATTTTCTGAAAAAAAAATTATTTTATATTAAAAACTCTGAAAATTATAAGGAAAAAACTTGGAAAAATTTAGGACCATTTTTATAAAAACCTTAATTACTCTGCGAGTATGCATGCTATTTGCATAAAAATAAACAAGGCATATTACAATAAGGCATTCAAGTATAATCTAGAGTTTGAGCGCTTTTGATATATTAGTTTTGACAGGGTTATTCAAAAGATATTCATTCTTTTTTAATTTGTTGACGCTCCCCTATGGAGTTTCGGGAAAAAATCTTCACGGAGATGTCTGATTTATACTATTATATTTATACACTAAGAGTTTCGAGATGATTCCTCATGTATTTTTCTAGATATTTAACAAAATGTCTAAAATCGCAAGTGTCCAATAATCAATGCCCATATAGTGTATTTCGTACAAGTGAAAGTCAAAGTCCAAGATAATGAAATTCAGGGATCTTAAATTACTTAAAGACACGTAATATAAAAAACCGGCTTTTTTTTTTAATATGGCCGAACTAAAAACTTTCACTCATATATTTGTTAAATTCATTGCCCGGTAATACTAGTAAAGTATTAAAGTTGTTAAAATAACTAATTTAATTAAAATTAATCTAAAAACGGAAGTTGATGTTGAAATATTTTATGGCGTACTTCCTGTAACAATGTATTTAAAGCCTAAATATTAACTTTTAATTCAAAACATTTACAGTTCTTACTGTCTAGTAACTGTAGAAAAATAACAGACGCCACATTGACAACAAAATGCGAAAATACTATAAAATCAAATGAAATATATAAATACATGGATGACGTATTTAATGTAATAGTAGCAAAAAAACTGCAAAATTATATTTGAAGCAATAGTTGAATAGTACTATGTTTTTGGGGAAGAAGTAAATTGTGCTAACAGTTCATAATCACATAATTAATTTCAAATTTCAAATTGTTTTTTTAAATACGCATTCAGAACGGCAACAGTTTATATATTTTTAAAATATTTTCTTTCAAATTAGACTGTTCCCTATGGTACAAATAAACAATCACCAAGGTTTCCGAGTTTAACACAATGGATATTTTAAACATTTCGGTAAATTTAAGCAACTATTATTTAAATATGTCTAGACAGTCTAGACAAAGTCGTGTGTAGTAAAATAAAAACAAACTAATAACTATGAATTAATTGTATTAATGTTTCATTCTTTGAGAAATAAAAATCGCAAATTTAGTTATATTAATTTATTTATACATAAATTGCTTAAAATGTTTTATGATAACTATAAAAGCAAGCTCAGAAAATGACTCAATTTTTGAATAAAATCAACTTCGAATTCAAATTTAATTTTCATGACAGAATAAATGTAAATAATTCAAATTTAATGCAAATGATGGACATTAATTTCATCAGTTTCCAAATAAAGGGAGGAAATCTGAAAGGAATGGATTAATATTTTAAGCAGTCAAACAGACTTAAACTTGTCATTTTCCATTGAGTAAGATGAAATAGCTGTTTAAATTGAACAATTTAACTTGTCAAAAAAGAATTGTGTTATTATTTAAAGATATAATCTTATTTCAGATGCTTAAATAGTGCTTAAGATAATAAATTTTATCTATGAAATACATTTTCTTCCTAATTTTAAATGAATAGTACATGCAATAAAAGTTCACATATTAAAAGTTCTGGTTGTATAATAATGAAATTAATAATTGACAATGGGTTAGAATTTCCTCTGTAAGTGATATGTGATTGCAATAATTTTAATAAAAAAAATCGGAATATTAATTTTAATAAAAAATTTATAGTTCTTAGTTTAATACACACAGATTCATTAATTTTTGTGAAGACTTATATACTTTCTACATATGAAACAGCTCTGGTTATAATTCAAAATTAGAATTTTTTTTTTTAAGAAACCAGTATAAAATAAAGAATAACGCACAAGATATGTTTCAGTGTGTAAAATTTAAGAGCTCTTTATGTGCAAAGAAAAAAATGTGCCAAAAATGCGGTTATAGGACGCGTGTTTACTTTACCTGATTACTGGATGTAAAAATTTCTTACTCGAAATGCGTGCTGTGTGTCAATCTCTACCAAATTATACTCTACTTAAGTCAATAAAAAAAAAGAACTTGACACATATCTGAAAACTTATCTTTTTTTTTATTTAAATAAAATGAAGTAGAAATTTTAGTAAATGATTCCCAATTCGCAACATCTGGGGAAAAAAAGGACACAGTTTCTTAAGTTAGTTTATGGTTGAAAATTATCATTAATTTACTTGATATAATCAGTATTATGAAAATTATGAAAGAATATTAATAATTTCGGTGGGGAAAGGATTATAGATGCGCGCAATGCACACAACTGAGCGTACACGAGCCCACATGCCACCCATCCTCATTCGTATCAGCGGCGTTCCAGCGTCAAAGTTTGGGCCGGAATTATCTACGATAATTTGACCGGGTCATACATTCTGCCAAGGCGCTCGGACGGTGCTACGTACCTGATATCTTAGAAAGAGGTACTTCCGGTTCTACTGCAAAGTATCCCAGCCAACATAAAGGCTGGTACGTGTTTCCAACATGACGGAGTTCCTGCACATTTCAGCGCGGATGTGCGGAATGCATGGGATACAGCATATCAAGGGCAATGCATTGGATGGGGTGGTCCGATAAATTTGCCGGCACGCTCACCTGACCTCTCCTATTTCTTTCTCTGGGGACATATGAAGAGCCTTGTTTAAGCAAGCCCCATCGACTCCGACGAGGATCCTAGTTGCGATTATTGCCGTCGTAGCAGGCGATATCCGGGAGATGCCCGGTGTATTTACTAATGTTCGCAATTCCCTCCGCTGGCGGTGTAAGGCCTGCATTGTTACTGTGGGGACTCTTTAAAGCAGTTTTTGTGATTCTGAACGGACACTATGCATGAACTGTTTTCTACGTCTCATTTCATATTGCGCACAACGTGCGTACATCAAATTGTCTTTTTTTTTGCGCTGAGAAATTGCTCATGTTTGTTATGGATTAATTTTGTATTTAATTTTGGCATCCCTATATCGTTTATTTTATGTGCAAGGAGTAGTGGTTTTTGCCTGGTATGTGACACTAAGGTCGAGAGTAACTGAATTGTGTTCAGGAACGGGGAGGTTCAAATTTCAACACCAGAACACAGTTCAGTTTGCGCTACTTAACTATTCCCAACGATTCAGATTTTTAGCTCAAAATTTAAGTTTAAGTCTAAGCTATCGAATGCATTTAATGTGATACAAAAAAAAGGTAAAAAAAATAGTTGTTCGTTACTCTAAAGTCTAAAGCGCCCTCTATCAGCATTTTTCGAACGTTATCTTTAAAATTTATTTTCAAGAACAGGTTGACATAAATAATAGTTTTAGTAAAAACCGCAAGCGAATCGACCAATTTTTCCTCCGTTTTTTATAATTATTTGAAATTTTGGACCCTAATTTTTAATGGCGCCTATCTCCTTCGGGAAAATCAATTTCCTATTTAATCTTGTTTGTCTTGATGTGTACTATCAACCCTTAAAGTTTTGCTTAAGAGTTTAGATAAACCCTGTATATACATGTAACAATATATGTTATCAAAAACTATTTTATCGATTACTCGCATTAACGTTCAAATTTCGCATTCTTATTTAATAAATTTTGTTACAAAAGAGCAACTGTTAATTAAACACTATATGTATTTTTATCTTAAAAAATGGAATTTGATAGCTTCATTTTGTATTTAAGGTTAGGTAATTAGATTTGATAAAAATTTTAAACATTGTTTAGTTTACTGCTGTGAATAAATTTTTTAATAAGAAGATAATCGTTCCTCAGTTGATGAGCTTAGTTGGCTTTTCTTTTTATTTTACACAAGTACTGCAAATTTGTTATCACAATTAAATTATTTTTAGTTACCTGCTTCTAATAGTTATTTTTAAATATTTTTTACAAGATATTATTGGCGTTTTTTCTAAATTATTAAAAATATTTTGTAGTCTTCTTTCTTAAAAATAATGAAAAAAATTGTAATTATTATGTAATTTTGAATTCAGCTTCATTGCAAAAACCCTTCTCATCAATAAAGAGTGTGAAAAAAACGTATTAAGAGCCTACAGTAATCACTAGAAAAGATCCGGAAGGTAATGTGAAGTCTATGGATGAGTTATTTTCAAAAATCTCGCTTAAATTTGAATATTGTTTGACAATTTCTTTTTTATAGGATAGCTGAGAACGGCTGGTTTCCAGGCTAGATTTTACTTTTTAAATTTTGGTTTCATATTAAAAAAATTTCGAACTAGTTTAAGCCAGTTCTAATATTAAAAATATTCCTAATACAATACCTGGCCATTAATGACCGTCCACTTGCGATTTTAGACATTTTGTTAAATATCCAGAAAAATACACGAGTATTTATACTGAAACTCTCAGTGCATAAACATAACAGTACAAATCATACATTTCCGTGAAGATATTTTCCCGAAACTTTATAGGGGACCGTCAGCAAATTAATAAAGAATGAGCATGTTTTGGATAACCCTGTCCAAACTAATGTAGCAAAGGCGCTCAAACTGTAGATTATGATTGAGTGGATTATTGTCATAAACTGTGCTTGTTTTTATGTCGATAGCATGTAAACTCTTGGAAAAATTAAGGTTTTATAAAAATAGTCCCAAATTTTTCCAAGATTTTTGCTTATAATTTGCAGATTTCTTAATATAAAATAATATTCTTTTCTGAAAATGTGACAAATAACATTGCACATAATACCCTGTAATCAGAATTAAAAAATAATAAAATTTGTATGAAAAATGAGTAGGTTTACTAAATAGTTTTTCACTGCGCGTGCGTCAAAGATATCAAAATTTTATTTGTATATTATGTTAACTATATGTATAGAGCAACTTCTGTAAAAGTCGCAAAATCATAGCTTGAAAATTCTGAAAATAATCGTCAATGGAATAAGTTGAAAAACCGTTATTCCCGGACTGAAGCAAAAACAAGAGGGGTTGCATCCATATATTTATTGATTAGTGCCAATATAGAATACACATTATGGGACGTACTACTTCATTTGGATAAAATCCCCCCTTTTTTTGCTTCATTTTGGGAACAACGGATTTTATGCTATTTCTATAGACGATTACTTTCAGAATTTTCAAGCTAGGATTTTGAGAATCACAAAAGTTGCTCTATACATTTAACTCTATACATACATAATATGTAAATGAAATTTGATATCGTTGACAAGTTAAATAAACTTTTTACCAAAAATAGAACCGACTTCAAAAACTACTGCAAAGTAAAAAAATAATTTTTTATAGAATAATTAATAAGAAATTTAACAAAGAACATTGTATTTACCATGCGTTTTGTTAGATTTATGTACACTAAATTGATTTTTTGGAGTCGGTGCCAGCCGAGCCAAGTTCAAAATTAAAGGTAAGTTTCTAATATTGAAAAATTGCATTTAACCTGGCTCGGCTGGCACCGACTCCAAAAAATCAATTTATTGTACATAAATCTTACAAAACGCATGATAAATACAATGCTCTTTGTTTAATTTCTTATTAATTATTCTATAAAATATTATTTTTTACTTTGCAGTAGTTTTTGAAGTCGGTTCTATTTTTGGTAAAAATTTTATTTTTCACTTTTTAGTTTTTACCATTAGCTTAAGATTGAGAAAACGGTTACAACAATCAATATTAATTTGCGAGAAATTACTAATTTTATTAGCTTTTGCTTAGTTACTAAAAAATTACTGAACCAAATTTGATGAAACGGAAGTGTACCAGTTCAAGAGCAACCTCTTTCAATAAATCAAAATCCATATAAATCGGATGGATAGGTAATCAGTGAACATACATAAAAAAATACATACGCGTCGAATTGTTAACCTCTTCCTCGTTTTTTTAAGGCGATTAATAATTATTAGTATTTAATTTGTAAAATATACATATAAAAAATTATAATACGGAAAAAAATATTGTACGTCATATGTGTCAGGAGTGGGGTTCGATCCCACGCTTACTTTCGAGAGCCAGAGTTTCTTAGACCGCTCGGCCATCCCGAGTGTATTCCATTCGCCGAACTTATTCAATATCCATGTTACTTTTAATTTTCGAGGTATCATTAATTTTATTAGTTTTTGTCTAATTACTAAAATAGTACTTAATCAAATTAGATGAAATGGAAATGATACCAATTCCAGAGTAACCTCTTTCATTTAAGACAAATCTAGTTTAATCGGTTGGATAGTTTCGGTGTAATCGGTGAACATACATAAGAAAAAAATACATACGCGTCGAATTGATAATAATATCCTCGCCTTTTTTTAAGTCGGTTAAAAAAAATTAATACGGAAAAAAATACGGTATATTATACTCGCATGTCAGCAGTGGGGTTCGAACCCACGATCTCTTTCGAGAACCAAAGCCTAAATCAGACGCCTTAGACCGCTCGGCTATCCTGACTGCAATCTATTCGGCGAATTTTTTCAACGTCATGTGACTTTTCGCAAGTCCATTATTTTAGTACTTCTCACTGATAAAAAGATCTCTGATACTCTGTGCTAACGGTTAAATACAAAATTTTCTTAATAGCATAGTTAGTATTTAATTTGTAATATATATATATATATATATATATATAAATTATAATATGGAAAAGGTTATTGTAAACATGTAGGTCAAGAGTGGGGTTCGAACCCACGATTCCTTTTGACAACCAGAGCTTAAAGCTGGCGCCTTAGACTGCTCGGACATGTTGTCTGCGATGCGCGTAGCAAACTTATTCAACACTTTTGATTTGCGAGAAATCACTAATTTTATTAGTTTTTGCCTAATTACTAAAAAAGTACGGAACCAATTTCGATGAAACGGAAGTGGTACCAATTCAAAAGCATTTTCTTTCATTTAAAACAAAAATAACAGTAATCAGGTGCATAGTTTCGGAGTAATCGGTGAACATACATAAAAAAATACATACGCGTCGAATTGATAACCTCCTCTCCTTTTTGGAAGTCGGTTAAAAAGATATTCATTCTTTTTTAACTTGTTGACCCTATAAAGTTTCGGGATTAAATTTTCACGGAAATATATGACCTCTACTATTATTTTTATACACTGAGAGTTTCAGGATAATTCCTCGTGTATTTTTCTAGATATGTAACAAAATGTCTAAAATCGCAAGTTGACGGTCATCAATGTCCAGGTAGTGTATTAAAATATATATATATATATAATCGAAATCGAAAAATTAAAAACTAGCCTTAAAACAAGCTGTCCTTAGCTGTCCTATAAAAGAAATTTTTTTTTTTCAAAAATATTAAAAATTTGAGCAAGATATTTAAAAAAACGCCCCCATAGACTTAACGTTAACATCCCGGTTTTTTTCTGTGACTCAAGTGGCGTCTTAAAAATATAGGAAATATGTGTCAGGTGTTTTCTATTTCTGGTCATAAATGTTGACGCTAGTGATTATTATGACATTATAAATTGATCTGAAACAAAGATTATCAGTCCACTTCTTTTTGTAAACATTTCTTCAGTTGACATTGCATACTTGATTTTCATGGAGGAGAATTTAACTCTTTGTTTAAATCTGGCAAACTTGCTATTCCATAGTGTCCACGCTGCAAGTGGCGTGCAAGTGAAAATTGCGCCTGAGGCAGTGTTTCCTTTTGCCCCCCCCCTCCCTCCATTACCATTTCTTGCTGTGACAGGAGTCACAAAATTGAAAAGAGTAAAAACTGTTCCGTTTTTCATTTATTCCGAAAATTAACACTACATTTATAACATTACACTTATATTTTGGCAAAGGGGAACTGGAAAACATATGTGGGGAAAATGTATTTAGCAGTATGGTATAATTTGAAAGAGGATGCATTTTATGTTGAGAATGTATGTTTTTGTCACAAAAAAATCGCAATATTTTTATATGTATAATTATTTTACAAAATAAAAAAACAAAGGACTACGGTGATATAAATTTAGCATTTCCTCAATTTCCGCGCCAAGGTTATTACCCCCACGCTTCGCACGGCTATGTGTGCTGCTAACATAAACCTCCTCAAAAGATTGTGGGCATGACCGACGTGATAGCTTAATAACCGCCATCTTTGTTTCTCGTCCTACCATGCTTTAAATTGGCACTAAATAAGAATTCACAGCGCCTGAATCTACACGTTGATCAGAATAAATTTTCAAGGCTACAATTCGGTTGGATGGCTGGGTAGTGTGTGTGAAGGTTTGCGGTGCAGGAATCTTCCCGTAGTGAATCGTAAGTCGTCAGTAAAAAAACCGACCGAGAACTGGTCATTTTCACTTCTCATACCCATTTTTCAACATTTAGCCTCAAGATTGTCTTAAGTTCAAATAATAAGGTTGATTAGTCAATATTTACCGCTTCAGTAATTTGGGTTAATTCTACAAAAATGGCCATTGTCACTCACTTGATCATGTTGGAAAGAAATATTGGAGAGCTGCGTAGTATTTTTTCCTCTATTCTACTTTTTGTTCAAATTCGAAATCTTTGAATGCGAATCGGAAACTGAAGGTATTACCTGATTTCTAAAATTTTTTGCCCTTAATCATGTATTGACGAGTAACAATTTTATAATATAGCTGGCTAATTAAAATTTATTATTCGCAGTTAAAGAAGAAATGAACTCCGTTTATGTTGTGGCTTGAAGTCTAAGGCGGATGAAAAAGAAAAAATCAATGATTAATTTCTCCAATAGAGTTAAAGATAAACGTGACATCAATCTTTATTACTGTCCAATTTCACACAGCTACTCCACACATCATTCCAATCTCCAGCATTACTCCTCGCACGAAATAGCAAACATCAGCTTAAATCACTCCCCGAGAATAAATACGAAAATGTTCTTAATTCAATCACTTCCGTCAAAAATAGCATGATAACAGATAAGCAGTTCTTTTCCAAATCAGTGTCACGGCAATTAATAAGGAACATAAAAAGGGTCTTTGAAACTACACAGCTATAGAGCATATCGCGACTCAAAAAAAAAAAAAGAGACATTCGAAAACAAACTGACCCTTAGCGGGGGGTCTGTTTAGCAGTTAAAAGGTCAGGGAATTCTGCTCTTTTCCCCGTTTTGGAGTTTTAATCGTTCCTCATAAAATCCTGCCCGGGCTCAGGCTGACGCAAGCATGTAAAGTAAGCATGGAAAGTGCAATCAACGGACTCAAAAGGAGTGAATAGGAAGTTTCCAATCACTTCATTGGTTATAAGGAGGAGCTTCATGTTCGGTTTCTTTCCCAAATGGCGGTAGCTTGCAAAATTAAACAAGAGTTAAAAGTCCCTAACTGCGCATTATGGAATTGCCCAAACGATATTTTAATAATAATAAAATAAAACTTTTGATAATTGTTTTTTATTCTAAAAAGGAGAAATGGACTAAAAGAATAAATTTAATATTTCGAAATAAGAGATTGACATTTAAGTAATACAATTGAGTTATTTTTAGGAAAATGAATAATATATTACGCTGAATTAAGGAAAAAAGGGAACTTTAGCCGATAATTAAACATTAGTAGATTACTGAAATATAAATAGAAGTATATTCTTTTAAGAATTTAGAGAGAAATCGAAACGATATAATGGCAATTTTTTTATTATTATATTTACTACATACATGTACATACATACGTGTATATATATATATATATATATATATATATATATATATATATACATACATATATATATATATATGTTTGCTATCAGCATGTAGAATATTGCTACCGTAGGTGCCAATGCTGCACTTAACAAGTGCAACATACATATACAATTTAAATTTCATGAAAATATTTATTAAGTACTAGGTGCACGGTGTATAAACATTTTTAAAAACAGTAAACATTCAAATACCAAATGCATATATATATATATATACACACATTATAAAATTCTGAACATTTGAATCATTACTAAATAAATCTTTTAGGAAAATCCTTTTTAACATTATAAATTTCAATAAAGTAAAATAATAAGATCGCAATTTACTCACAGTTATGTCTGCTTTAAAATATATATGAAAAATTATATGAGTCGTAAGTACATCATTATATAAAAAATATACATGTATAAAGAAAAAAAATGTCTTAAAGCTTCATTAGTTTACCTATTTTATAGCCTTAATTTAAAATGGTGTGTGAAATTATATATTTTGGGGGGATGAAATGCATCATAAAAATGAATATTGTTTCTATGTAGTTAATGTTTTCACTTTATGAATCACAAAATCCATATGAAAAACAATGTCAAAATTTTACATACATGAAAGTGTATTTTTGACCGTTTTCAATAAAATTTAATTCCTACTTTCTTTAAAAATAATGTGTCATATTTATTTAAACTTTAGCATTTGGGCCTATGTTTATTACATTGATTATTATAAAAAACATAAATTACAAAAAAAATAATAAAAAAGACTAATTTATAACGTTCTTTTATTGTTTATAAATGTGTCTAATTTCTAATAAGTTAATTTCAAAACTGAGTAGAAAAAAATCCTTTCCTATTAAAGCATATTCTATAATAAAATATTCGTAGTGTATAAAGTCTATAAACTCTTCCATTCTATAAAGTAAATATATATATTATTCTTTAAAAGTAAGAAATAAAGTTTTGAAATGAAATTATTAATTAAATTGAAAAATTGAGTAAATGGAAAAAGAAACCTAATAAAGTATGTCATTCTCTAACAGAATATACAAATTCACCGAAAAATTAACTTGACATCCGTTAAACATAACGCTCTTCCACTCTATAAAGTTAATAAATAAAGTTTTTAAATTAAATAATTAATTTAATTCTAGAATTGAGTAAAAGAAAAAAAATTCTAGTAAAGTATGTCATTCTCTAACAGAATATTCAAATTCACCGAAAAATTTGCTTAACATCCATTAAACATAACACTCTTCCACTCTATAAAATAAATAAATGGTTTTCGTATCATAAATTTGGATTTGCTAAAATTAACAGATGTTGAATCTTAATTGAATAGAATTAAATTAACATTTCACTCCTAAAATATCCCAAAAATTTTTAATAAAAATTCAAATCAGAAAAAAAATAAACATTATTTAATAAACATATGAATTTGAAAATTTCATAGTTTAATGACAGCTACAAGAACTAAGAAATAAAATAAAATAGGTTAAGTAACAGAAAATCCCTGTCGGCTGGGCCTATAGGCGGAGGTAGATTTCGAAGAGTGCTCATTTCAACAATATATATATATATATATATATATATATATATATATATGTATATATATATACATATATGATTAGAGATAAACCCAGTTTAATAATTTCATTTGGCCGTTTATGAAAAAATTTTAATTTCATTTTTTTGCAAAAACTGGTTTTATCAGAATCATCTTAAGAAAAATTCAGCTCAAATGCCCGTTATGACAACATATTTTGAAATAGATTCAAAATTTATTAAAAAATTGACCAAAACAGTACATTATACAGTTCCTAAATAACAAAAAACTGTCAGCTGAAAGCTTTTGAGAAAAAAATTTGAATTTAAAAATGAGTCATAAAATAACCGATTTGTTGTTTGAATACATCCTTAATTCTTTAATCATGATTGATTTGGAAAATTTTGCGCGAAATACTCACTTTGACAGCATTTTTATAAATAAATTCTATCTTTATCAAAAAACTGGCCAATGCGTCATAGTATATAGTTCCTAAATGAGAGGATCTGTAAATTGGATGTATTTGAGAGCGAAAATGGATTTTAAAACGAGTCATAAAAAACGCAATTTGCTATGTGAAAACCTCCTTACATATTCAAATCTCGAAGGCTTCGTGAAATTCTGTTCAAAATACCCTTTTTGGTAGCCTTTTTCAAAATATATTCTGTCTTTATCAAAAAACCGATCAATGCATCACATTATATAGTTCTTAAATAAGAGGATTTGTAAATTGGATGCATTTGAGAGCAAAAATGGATTTTAAAACGAGTCAGAAAAAAAACGCAATTTCTTATTTGAACACTTACTTAAATTTTCAGTCACGATGATTTCTGAAAATTCTGTTCAAAATACCCCTTTTGGTAGCCTCTTTTGAAATATATTCCGTCTTTATCAAAAAACTGACCAATGCATCACATTATATAGTTCCTAAATAAGAGGATCTGTAAATTGGATGCGTTTGAGAACAAAAATGGATTTAAAAACGAGTCAGAAAAAAACGCAATTTCTTATTTGAATATTTCCTTCAATTTTCAGCCCCGATGACTTTCGGAAATTCTGTTCAAAATACCCTTTTTGGTAGTCTTTTTTGAAATATATTCTGTCTTTATCAGAAAATTGACCAATGCGTCATTTTATACAGTTTCTAAATAAGAGGATCTACCATTTGGATGCGTTTAAAATCAAAAATGAATTTAAAAATGAGTCAGAATATAAGCCGTTTGGATTTGAGGTTTTTTCTCCAACTCCTATTTTTGTTTAATTTCTTTCTGCTATACGAATTGGTCCTATGAAAAACTTGTCAATATAAAAGTTCTAGATATTTTTGAGAAGATGTAAAATAAATTTAATCAGATTTGATATCGTAAAAATTGACGGAGTTATGGATTTTTCTCTTTTTTCAGCGCCCTTTTTTCTTTTCGTTTTTAATTTTTTTTCATCGGTAAAAGTTGGTCCTATTAAAAACTTGTAAATACAAAAGTTTTAGATAATTTTAAGAACATTTATAAGAAATTTAGTTGGACTTCATATCTTAAAAATTGACGAAGTTATGAATTTATTTCTCTCAAAATCCCTGTTTTTTTCGCCCCTTGAGCCCTCTTCTAAATTTATCAAAAATCTGTCATGTATATACTTTTTGCCCATTTTTAAGAAGTAATATGAACTTTAAACCGATTCGATATCTACTTTAATTAAGAAGTTATGGCGTTTTTTCGGTTTTCACAAAAACGCCCCCTATTCCGACCCCCTTGGTCCGATTTTGCCCATTAACGAACTCAGCCATGATTTTATCCTCTTTGATTTTATGTACCAGTTTGGTGGAGATTGGTGAAGAATTGTACAAGTTCTTGTGTCCATAAAAATGTGAGATATATATATAGATAGATACATAGATAGATATATAAACTGGTGCGATTGCAATAGGTAGTATTTCTTACGAAATCTACCTAATAAAAAAGTGAGATATATATATAGAGAGAGAGAGAAAGATAGAGAGATAGAGAGATAGATAGATATATAGATAGATAGATATATAGATAGATAGATATATAAACTGGTGCGATTGCAATTAGTAGTATTTCTTACGAAATCTACCTAATAGATAGATAGATAGATAGATAGATAAACTGGTGCGATTGAAATAGGTAGTATTTCTTACGAAATCTACCTAAAATGATATATTTTCCGTTTACCTCCAAGGAAAAAAAAAGAAAAGAAAAGAAAAATTTTCCGCTTGATGAAAGTGTCATTTACACACATACACACACACACATATATATATATATATATATTCATTATATAATTCTGAACATTAGCATCACTACTAAATAAATATTTTAGGGAAATCTTTTAACATTATAAATGCCAATAAAGTAAAAGGATAAGATCGCGATTTACACACAGTTATATCTGCTTTAAAATATTCATCAAAAATCATATGAGTCGTAAATACATCATAATTTAAAAAATATATCTGCAAAAGGAACAAGAAACCTTAAAGGTTTATTAGTTTATCTATTTTATATCCTTATTTTCAAATGGTGTGTGAAATTATATATTGTCTTGGGATGAAATGTATCATAAAAATGAATATTGTTTCTATGTAGTTAACGTTTTCACTTTATGAGTGAGAAAATTCATATGAAAAACAATGACAAAATTTTACATATATAATAGTTTATTTTTGACCTTTTTCAAAAAAAAAAAAAAATTAAATTCCTACCTTCTTTAAAAATAATATTTCATATTTAATTACATTTTTCGCATTTCAGTCTATGTCTATTATACTGATTATTAAAAACTAAAAATAATAATAAAGACTAATTTATAACGTTCCTTTATTTGTTTAGAAATGTATCCAATTACTAAAAATTTAATTTCAAACCTGAATTAAAAAAAAAAAAAAAAAAAAAAAAAAAAAAAAAACTTTCTAATGAAGCATGTCATCGTATAATAGAATATTCATATAGTGTGAAAAGTCTATAAAGCAAATGAATATTTTATTCTATAAAGTTACTAAATAAAGTTTTAAAATTAAATTATTAGTTTAATTGCAGAATTGAGTAAAAGAAAAAAAAAAGCCTAGTAAAGTATGTCATTCTCTAACAGAATATACAAAGTCACCTGGCTTAACATCCGTTAACCATAACACTCTTCCCCTCTATACATGGTTTTCATATCATAAATTTGGGTTTGCTAAAACTAACAGATTTTGAATCTTAATGGAACAGACTTAAATTAACATTTCACTCCTAAAATATCGGACAAGAAGCAAATATGTTTAATAAAAATTCAAATCAGAGAAAAAAAAAAAAAAAAAAAAAACATAATTTACTAAACATATGGATTTGAGAATGTCATAGTTTAATGACAGTTATAAGAACTAAGAAATAAAATGTATTAAATAACAGAAAATGATTTTGTTTCTGTTTTTGTTTTGAATTTGTTCTTTGCCTTAAAAAAAAAACTGCTTGATGAAAATGATTGAATTTGTTTATGAGAAGAAAAATCATTTTACTTTATATATAAAATAACAAAAATGTAAAAGTTAGAATTTTAAGAAGTAGTTTAGTGACAAATAAGAAAAACAATGCAATGTAATTAAAATAGCAGAAAAAAACCCATTCCTTTGTAAAATAAAAAATGATATGGTAAAACATACACGTGGAATCCAGATTTCCCTTAAACAACATACAAATGTGAAAAATTATATAAATGTTCAAAAACACATGTATCATTTTATTAAAAAAGTACTGAAGGTGTTTTAAATATACAAAGATATACTTTTATAAAACCAAGCGCTATTTTTAAAGAGTTTTAAACATATATTGTGTTTTTTCATTTCTTACCCTAAGGATTAGCAAGTGCTTCTGCGGAAGTGCTTGAATTTATTAAACCTTTATCTATCGACGGTACTTATAAGTGCCATTAAAATAACTTATTATAAAATACTTTTAATACGTCACTTAGTTGTAATATTGTTTAGAATGAGTTACAGATACATTACTTTTACAAAAGCATTATTGGTTGCACAAAACAAAAATATTTTTAAAAGGATGATTTTTTTTGCCTTTGCATCTTTTCAACTTTCTTGGTGCTAAGGGAGGGGTATGGGGATTTTTCAATGCGGAAATATTTTTATATTTATATTCTAAGAACATCATATTTGTACATTTTATAATTCTACAAAATACTAAGAAAATAATTTAAAATAAAATATATAAGTGGGGTTATAAAAATTGCACAAAAATCCCTCTAAATTCAAGTTTAATTAATCCTTCTAAATCCTTCAATCCTTCTAAAATCCTTCAAATATTTACTAAATGATTATGTAAATCTTTTAATTTAGTTTAAAGAATTTGCGTAAAATGCTTTAGAATGTAAAATTTCCATGAATTCATAATGTGGTAGATAAAGGTTTAAAATACAATTTTGTACATTTTAAATTCTTTAAGTAAAATATTTTTTTTATAAAATGATACATGTGTTTTTGAACATTAGTATAATTTTTCGTGTTTGAAGCCTTTCTCGTTTGAATCTTCACCTCCTACAACACGAAAACATTATATTTCATATCGGGAAGCAGTTACAAATCATTGTACAAGAAGAAGGAACACATAAAATTTCTTTAACAAATTACTAATAATGGAGCCTGATGTTAAAAAAAAATCACTCATCCTTTTTTCACACTACTTCTGTTTTCATTAGTTCTGTCTAATTTAGAAAATTATTTGCAAAGTTTTTTTCTCTTTTTCCCCATCATTAACTATATTTTAAATTATCCATAAAAAGTTGATTGCTTCCTAATAAAACCTTAATTTTTGTGAAGTACATACAAGAAATAACACGATAAATCTGCATTTAAATATTTCATTCCCTTTCGTTATTTCATATTTTCTAAATAGTGTGTGAAACTTTATATACCTCAAATCATTTGACTAAGTAGTTCGTTTTACGAAAGAAAAAAAATTATAGTGGACTTATGTCGTAAAGCTTTATTAAGTTTCACATTATTATTTAAATTTTTTTTAACTAACACACATTTTTTTTCTCCTGTATGAATTTTAATTAAAAATCATATATGTTATAAAATCCTTTTTTTTTTTTTTTTTTTTTTTTCTTTGAAGAAGAAGAAGAAGAAGGAATGCATTTTTTTTATAAGTAATGGTACTATTTCGGAGTATTTAATGACATGGTATTACCTTCATTTTAAAAAATGGTAGAGATCTCTGAAAAAAAAAATACATGCATTTTTAAAATGCATTAGAAAAATATCACACCATAAGGTTATTTGAAAATTATATTAAAATATATATTTAGAAGACATTAATCGGATTGAAATTATAATAATTTTTTATTTCCATTGCAAATGCCAATTTTTGAAACCAGGTTACGAAAGAAGGCAAGTACAAAATAACACTATGCTTTTTACGATTAATTTTACAGGCATTATTATTTAAATATAGATAAGCTTTGTAGATACATATATTATTAAAATGCAAATCATTACTGTAAGTTTAATATTTAATAAATTTTTATAAATACTTTGTAGTCAAGCATAACACATTTCTAAGAAAAAATCTAAAAATTTTATATTATTGTCTTGAGATATTCATTATGTGACATGCGCCCCAAAAGTTTCAGTCAACGACCTTTTTAAATTATCATTCAAGAACTAATTAAATTAGTTAGACAGACGGAAAATATTATGCACATGTATGATGATTAAAAAAAAGTTAGTAAAAGGCTGTATCCATACATCTATTGATTAGCGTTAATATAGAATACACAATATTGCATGTACTACTTTATTTGGATAAAGCTTCATTTTGGGAACAAAAAAAACATTTTCAAGAACATTTTTCAAAATTGTTAAGCTATGTTTTTGAACATTTTACAAATATTGCTCCCTACATTTAGCTATAACTTTCATGCATGCACATTGAAAACGTCTTTATTAAAACAGCTTCTGTTTCATTCAAATTGTATTATTTTTTTTAAATTCTGATTACTTATATATTTTTTTTAATTCTGGTATTATGAATAATGTTGTTTATCATATTTTCTGTAAAGGAAATTTTTTATATAAAGTACTCTGCAAATTATAAGCAAAAAACTTGGCAAAATTTGGGACTGCTTTTATAAAAACCTTAATTTCTCTACAAATATATATTCTGTCCTCATAAACATGAACACAGTTTATTGCAATATGCCTTTTTAATCATACTCTACAGTTTGAACGAGTTTGCTACATAAGCTTTAAAAATGTCACACAAAATATACTAGTTTTTTTTTTTTTAGGACGTTTTTTATGATATTTCGGGAAAAAATCTTCACGGTAGTTTGCGATTTGTACTATTTTGATTACAAACTTATGGTTTCAAGATAATTTCTCCTGCGTTTTTCTAGATATTTAATGAAATGCTAAAATTGCAAGAGGCCGGTCACCTTTGGCTATATAGTGTATATTCACCCATCAGTCTCACGTTTTAGGATATTTAACGTTTTTTCTTGATGAAAATTTAAATTTTCGGAATTTAATTATGACGTTAAAAAAATCCTCAAAAATAAATAAGTAAATAAATAAAAATAAAATAATTTAATAAGTAAATCTAATTTATATTTTAAAACATTAAATATACATCTACAACCATGATGTAATATTTATTTCAGAAACTTTAAAATCTACAAAAGAGCAGATTATATTTCCGAGATAGTTAAAAAACATAAAAGAATTTTTAATGTATAAGAAATGTAATTTAATACCATGAAAAAAAAAAATGAAGTAAAATATCATGACTGATTTTTTTCTATAAAATGTATGACATATGGACTATTAACTATTAATACTAATGCTGAAAAATATTTTATTTTAAACTTATTCATATCTTGTTACTATCCTATTGAATATACCTATTTTATCTCTACATCGCTCAATGTATTGTTTGAAAAAAAGTTGGAATTCTTCTACTACATCATTCATGGCGCATGGCGCATTTTGTCTTATAACTTCAACTGTTTGACAATCTGGTTTCGTTTAATACTGGTTTGGTTTGCCGGAACAGATAAAAGTTTCCAAGTTTCCATGGTCCCTCATTCAGATTTTACAAGTGGCTAAAAACGTCTTTACAAAGAATGAAGCGTGGGCAGGTATGTTGTTCTGATAAAACACACTGGGCTTTTTCTTTTACAATTCGGGTCTAACTCGTCGTATTTTTTCACAAAGTTGAGAAAAGACTTCAAATAATTTAACCCTTTCGGGTCTGGTGTACTATTAAGAGTAGATGTCTTTTAATAGAGCATTATTTTGTTTTAAGAAATTCTTTCGCAACTGTTTACATGTAGTGATGTTAGTAATGTCTATGCATTTATTTTATCTATTCATTTATGTTAAAGTATTTTGTAATAATAATAATTATTATTATTTGCTTAGTTCTCTTTGCGCCAATTACGATTCTCTTATTTTAAACATACATTTCTCTGTTTAAATTTAAAGTAAAATTTACTTTCCTGAAATTATCATATGTAATAAAGCGCAAAAAGTATTAGAAAGTTCTAATATGAGTTAAATCTTATTGTGATACAAAATTTTCTAAACATCACTAAAAACACTTCCTTAGCTTTATTGTCATATGAATATGAATTGTACGCAAAACAACAACATTCGTCATTTTTCAGACAATGAAATATTCGTTAAATATTAATTAATCTATTTGGATGGCTAGTGTTAATATTACTAACGCAAAATTATTTTTTTTTTGAAAATCCAAAAAACATCGGTCTCGAAAGGATTAAATTCATTACTAGGACCCTAGTAAATGTACACAATTCAATAAATAGCGAAAATGTTCTCCGTTGTTGACTTGGAAGACCAATCTGAGATTCCATCATCTTCGACGAGTTCTCGGCCATCTTGTAAATGCTCAAATGTTTAAAAACAAAATCCTCTCATTGAAGAAATGTATTTTATTGTCTAAACATGCACCAAACTAAGCAGCACATCAAAATTTTTGACTATCGTTGCATAACAAAACGCTTAATTTAAAGCCTCTAATTTTTTTTTTAATCTAACCAAATTATTTTTATAAATATCAATGGAAATATATATATATTTTAATTTTGATTTGTAGGAAGGTTAATATTATGAAGACAGTCACTTACATAGATGAAATTGCGTTTCCTAATCTGCATATGTTTGCAAAATGTAATTCCATTTATGAGAAGAACGTACATATAAAAATTCTTCATCTAATAACTCATTAATGGAGTCTAAAAGCATTCTGGATGTAGAAAAATATTTACTACGTCAAAAATATCTAATTTAAATATCCTTTTTAATGTCTGAAAAAAATCGGGTTGTATCTATATTGTAAATGAGAAAAGCGTCTGTCCGTAAAATTTGCATCCTTTTAACGGCAGCTAAAGCAGGCAATTTTACTTTTACTGTAAACTTTTAAATTTTTCAATTTTGCATACATAAATTTACGACGTTATTTGAAAACAAGAATGCACGGGGAAATTGATTCTGTCTCAAAAGTGTATTTTAATGTCCTTGAAAGCTGTATCGTAATTCACCCATTTTTTCTGAAATAAAAATAAAAATAAAGCATGATTAAAAAAAAATCTATATCCAGTCTCTTCAGAAAATTTTGAAAGATAAATCAATTTGCACATAAATTAATATAAATAGTTTAAACATTTTTAAGTCTGATATCGCATAACAAAGTTAATACATTTTGAAATAAATAAAATGGTGTAAACAAAAATTTAATAGCCATGCAATATAACTACGCGCTTAATCAGTTGAAACTATAAGGATAAAGTGTACTTTTGTAAGTCACAAGACCCTTTGAGATTTTTTCGTATATTAACTGATGCGGTTGTATCGTTCTGAATAAATTTCGAAATTTTATTTAATTGCAAAAATGATATTTTTAATGCACTTCTTCTGGGTGTTATAAATGCAAATTCTAGAATATTTATACATGAATATAAGTAGTGGTTTTTATTTACTTTCTGTAAATCGGGAAGTCCAGAATACATCGCTGAACCTTTTCCATGGGTAAGAGTTGACAGCTTTGTAAGCAAGTTTGCAATTGTAAGCAATTTAAAAAACCCGATTTCAAATATTATAATTAAATTTATTAAAAGTCTTTTGTTAAATTTTGTATATGATTTAAAAATTCGTATTTATGCTACGCAATATGCTGATTTTTTCTTTTTAAGAAATTCATTACACTCCTGAAAATTTTCCTTCAGAGATTTCCGTCATTAATAGGGAATGCACTCTAATTATTTTCTCCTGCCATGCATACTATCGATGGAATTTACACACATCTATTAACATACAAAAACTTATTGGATTATAAACGAAATCCGCAAAAAAAAAATCTCTTTACGGAATTACTGCCTGTATTCTGTATGGTAACCTATTTTAATTGCGTGTCTCTGTAAAAAAAGATAGGTGCTATGCCTACCATACTTTACAATAAGTATTTTGTACTGTACCTCAACATACACTACATGGCCATTGAAGACCGTCTACTTGCGATTTTAGACATTTTGTTAAACATCTAGAAAAATACATGTGGAATTATCCTGAAACTCTTAGTGTATAAATATAATAGTACAAGTCATACATTGCCGTGAAGATTTTTTCCGAAACTCCATAGGGGATCGTCAACAAATTAAAAAAAAATGAATATCTTTTGGATAACTCTGTCAAAACTAATGTAGCAAAAGCGCTCAAACTATAGAATATAATTAAGTGGCTTATTATAATACACGGTATTTCATTTTTATGCAAATAGCATGTATACTCGTAGAGAAATTAAGGTTTTTAAATAAATGGTCCCAATTTTTGCCAATTTCTTTCCTTCTAATTTACAGAGTTCTTTATATAATGTAACATTCTTTTCTGAAAATATGACAAATAATATTGCACATAATACCCAGTAATCAGAATAAAAAAAAAAAAAAAAATTGTATGAAAAATAAGTAGTTTTACTAAAGATCTTTTCACTGCGCATGCATCAACGATATCAAAATTTCATTTGCATATCGTATTAACTAAATATATAGAGCAGCTTTTGTAAAAGTCTCAAAATCATAGCTTGAAAATTCTGAAAGTAATCGAGTATAGAATAAGCACAAAATCCATTGTTCACAAAATGAAGCAAAAAAATGAGAGAATTTATCGAAATGTAGTAGTACGTCCCATACCGTGTATTGAATATTGACACTTATCAATGAATATATGGATACAACCCCTCTTGTTTTAGATTCATTTTGGGAATTACGGATTTTCAACGTATTCTATTGACGATTATTTTAAAAATTTTCAAGCTATGATTTTGCGACTTTCACAAAAGTTGCTTTATATATTTAGCTAACATAATATGCAAATGAAAGTTTGATATCGTTGACGCATGCGCAGTGAAAAATTATTTAGTAAACCTATCCATTTTTCATACAATTTTTATTGTTTTTTAATACTGATTATAGGTTGTTATGTGCAATGTTGTTTTTCTTATTTTCAGAAAAGAATAATATTTTAAATTAAGAAATCTGCAAATTATAAGCAAAAATCTTGGAAAAATTTGGGACTATTTTTATAGAACATTACTTTTAACGAGTATGCATGATATCGACATAAATATGAACACAGTTTATTACAATGAGCCAATTAATCATAATCTGCAGTTTGAGCGCTTTTTCTACATTGGTTTAGACAGAGTTATCCAAAAGATATTCATTCTTTTTAGGTGCGTTCGTAATTATGTAAATACGTAGAATCTATTGTTGTCGCTCAGTCCGTCCGTCTGTCCGTCTGTCTGTCCGTCCGCATAAAACAACGCAAAAACTATCCAACCGAATCGTTTAAATTTAAAATACATAATTATTACATAATTTTCTCGAGTCATTTCAAATTTCATAAAAATCGGATGGATAGATCAATTACAGGGACAATCAAAAGGATTCCGTTACATTACGATCAATGTGAAAAAAAGTTTCAAATACATTTTAATCCTTTGAAATTTAAAACGCTTAATTATTACATAATTTTGTCGAGTCATTTCAAATGTTATGAAAATTGGATGCATAGATCAATTACAGGGACAATCAAAAGTATTCCGTTACATTACGATCAACGGCGAAAAAATGTTTCAAATGCATTTTAATGGTGTTACACTCATTTGAACATAATATAATTGACATGAATCTATGATGTATGCACTAAAATCTACATTCTGTACAATCTGGGATGCAGAGAATATTTATTATTAAATTACAGGGCCACACAAATGTATTCCTCTAAATCATGTTGTACGGGGAAACATTGTTTGGGGCGTGTTTTAATAATATTAACCTACTTCACATTTCATGAATAAGATATACCTTAATAAAGTACAATAAAAGTTACTCCCTGCATATTTAAGGAACACAAAGATTTCGACCACTATACTATATCCAAAGTACGCTCTACTATATCAGCAAGATCTGAATATTTTTAAACTTATAACACGAACGCACCTCATTTGCTACGCTTCACGTGCAATTTCCAACTTGTACCACAGTTAGCGTCAATAAAATATGTAAATTACATGAAACTATAAATACATTTAAATGGCATAGTACACAGTCCGTCTGACGTAATATTGACAGTTTAAAGTTGTAAAAGAAGATTCAAGTACTTTGGAAAGAGCTGAAAAGCAAAACAATTTTGTATGTTTATTCAAAATATCATAAGCGATTAAAAACATTTTTTTTTAGTTATTATTTATTTATTTATTTTTTTATATATTTTAGAATTATAAGCAACTTGTTGGAGACGCCATGGATCTAGATACAGAAAGCGGCACTTACAGGGAAGGTTTCTTTACAGGGATACTCGGAATGTGTTGAAAAAAAATGATAGTGAAAGTAATCATGTATGTAATAAACCAATTATTTACATTTAGCGAAGGAAATGCAGCACAATTTCTGTAAAAAATAAAAAATAAAATAAAATAAAATAAAATAAAATAAAATAAATAAAATGCTTTCTAATATTTGGCGCAAAATTACAAAAGCAACATCCAATTTGGCAAGTTTTTGCCTGGACAAAAGCAAACGAATTTAGTCCACATAAAAATTGCTAGTTAATTACTTTTTTAAGAGTTTGTGCTAATTAATGTATTTAAACTTAATCAATAAAATATTATTATTATTATTATTATCACTGTTGTTGTATTACATATACGTGTTGCTTGCTGATGCAATTAAATAATTTTACCATTGGAAAAATTATTTTCGATGTTTTGCAAGTTGCAAATATCTATTTTAAGTTACAGCAAATTGTCATTTTTTATTTATCTAATTTGTTTCTTTTATATTTTTCGAGTTGTGAATATTTACTTAGGCGTATTATCACAGTTTCGCCAAAAATAAATTAAAATATTCTACATAGTAATAAATTATTTACACTTTTCATATTTATATTAACGGTTTGAATAAAAATTTTCCAATGCTTTAATCCTCCAATCCAATATTTATTTAATTTAAATTACTCTTAAAAATTAAGTCCACATTAATAATTGGAATGTAATGCATTTCCAAATTTTCAAAAAGATTTCGAAAAAGTCGTTGGTTCTATAGCAAAAAAAATCAAATCGACAGTGCTTAATCAGACTTATTTCGAGTTTCAAAAAATTTAAATTCAATTAAATTTTGTTTTAGTTCCTAAATTCTCACAGTTAAGTTTTATAATAAATACATACAAATATGTATAATAAAATTATTGTTAATACAAAGTAAACCTACAAAACTATCGTTAAAATATAAACTAAAAATATTTAACTAAAACTTATTAAAGAAAAATATGTAATTATTTTTCCATAAAAAATATTCGACATAAAGGCGTATTTTTATTTTATCTTATTATTTTTTAACACTACCCTGTGATAAATCGTCATATAAAAGAAATATTATTCTTTATGGAAGCTCTATCGAGGTCCGGCTAAGTTTTTTTAATATACAGGCTGTCCCTAAACAAATGGTATGAATGCTAGGGGGTGATAGAACACATCAAGACGAGTAATAGTATATGGGAAACCAAGGGTCTCATACGATTTCCAAAGGAGATAGCCGCCATTAAAGTTTGGGGTCCAAAATTTCAAATACACATAAAAAAAGGAAAAATTAGTCGTTTGATTTGCGGTTTTCACGAAAATTATCCTTTATGTTGGTATTTTCTTGAAAAAAAATTATAAAGATAAATTTCCAAAAATGCCAATAAAGCGCGCTTTACACTTTGAAGTAATGAAAATCTATTTTTTGCCGTGATTTTTTGCATGTCATTAAATGGCTTCGTAAGCTTAGACTTAAACTTAAATTTTGAGCTCAAAATCTGAATAGTTGGAAGCGGTTAAGTAGCACAAACTTAACTGTGTTCAGAGAGTTTAAATTTTAAATGTTTATAAAAAACGGAAAAATTGTTCGATTGATTTGCGGTTTTCACTAAAACTATTCTTTATGTCGGTATTTTACTGAAAATGAATTATAAAGATAAATTTCATAAAATGCCGATAGAGGGCGCTTTAGACTTTGGATTAACGAAATAATCCATCCGAATACTATTTTTTGCCGTTATTTTTTGCATCTCATTCAATGGTTTTGTAGGCTTAGATGTAAACTTAAATTTTAAGCTCAAAATATGAATAGTTGGGAGTGGTTATGTAGCACAAACTGAACTGTGTTCAGAGGATTTAAATTTCAAACGAAAAGGAAAACTATAAAAAAACGGAAAAATTAGTCTATTCGTTTGCGGTTTTTGCTAAAAATACTCTTTAAATCAGTGTTTTCTTGAAAATAAATTTTAAAGATAAATTTCACAAAATGCCGATAGAGGGCGCCTTAGACATTGGAGTAGCGTACAACTATTTTTAATCTTTATTTTTTAAAATCTCATTAAATGCTTTCAAATGCTTAGATTTAAATTTTGAGATCAAATTCTGAATCGTTGCGATTGTTTAATTAGCGCAAAAGTGAACTGTGCTCGAGGGGGGGGGGGTTAAATTTCAACTCCTGAACAACCCTTTCAACTTCAGTTTGCGCTTCTTAACCCCTCCCAACGATTCAGAATTTGAGTTCAAAATTTAAGTTTAAATCTAAGATTTCGAAAACATTTAACAAGTTTTGGAAAGCATTTAATTAGATACAAAAAATAACGGTTAAAATTTGTTGTTGGTTACTCTGAAGTTTAAGGCGCCCTCTAACGGAATTTTTTTTAATTTATCTTTAAAATTCATTTTCAAGAAGATACTGACTTGAAGAATAGTTTTATTTTAAACCGCAAACGGATCGATCAATTTTTCCGTTTTTTATTATCATTTGAAATTTGAATCCTCTGAACACGTTCAGTTTGTGCTACTTCACCACTCCCAACTATTCAGATTTTGAGCTCAAAATTTAAGTTTAAGTCTAAGTTTACGAAAACATTTAATCAGATGCAAAAAATAACGTAAAAAGTAGTTGTTCGTTACTCCAAAGTTTAAAGCGCCCTCTATCGGCATTTTTTGAAATTTATCTTTATAATTCATTTTCAATAAAATACCGACATAAAGAATAGTTTTAGTGAAAACCGCAAATTAATCGACCAATTTTTCCGTTTTTTATAATTGTTTGAAATTTAAACCCTCTGAACACAGTTAAGTTTGTGCTACTTAACCGCTTCCAACTATTCAGATTTTGAGCTCAAAATTTAAGTTTAAGTCTAAGCTTACGAAACCATTTAATGAGATGGAAAAATTAGTTTTTCATTACTCCAAAGTCTAAAGCGCCTTCTATCGGCATTTTTTGAAATTTATCTTTATAATTTATTTTCGAGAAAATACCAACATAAAGAATAATTTTAGTGAAAACCGCAAATCAATCGACCAATTTTTTCGTTTTTTATGTGTATTTGAAATTTTGGACCTCAAACTTTAATGGCGGCTATCTCCTTTTGAAAATGTTTGGGACCCTTGGTTTCCTATTTACTATTACTCGTCTTGATGTTTTTAGTTTTTTTTTTTTTTTTTTTTTTTTTTTTTTTTTTAAGTATGCTTGTAGGGAGAACTTCTATGTTTGTACGTAAAACATACTCCTACATTTGACCATGAAAATCCTTTGCAATTTGGTCCTGCTTTCTCTTTTTATGAAAATAATCAGGAGAATGAAATATTATTTACGTTTTTATTAATAAATGTATATTTTTTAATCAGATCTAGTTAATTAATGTTTAGTAATTGTTGAATCGAAACGAATTTCTGAAAGTAATATAAGAAACATACTCGATAAATGGAAGTGTCGTTTCCATGAAACTATTTATAGTAAATTTCAAATGGATTTTAGGATTTATGAATTCACTTAGATAATAATTTAAGTATTTTATGCTTAAAATTTTTATCCGTGCAAGTAATTATCTTTAAAAATTAAAAGATATTAAAAAGAATTAATTATATTCAGGAATAAAAAATATATGTGTATTTTTTTATAATATTACAGTAATTACTCTTCAATACTACTAAATATTTTATTCTGCTTTTATAAAAAGTAATTTTCTATAAAAGGAAATATTCTTTAAATTAATAAATTCATTTTCCGACTTTCATATCCTTAATAAGCATGGAAAAAATATGATCTTCAATAATTAAAGAATCATTAAATGATCTTCATTAAAAAAGTTTCATTATTTTTTGTATATGATATCTGAATATGCCATATCATAAACGAAATTGGGTATTTCATGACTCGTTAGGCATAATGACATCCCAGAATCCTCCATACTGTTTAAAGTTATTTTTTCATCACGAATGATTATTTTTTGCCAGAAGGCTTAAACGAATAAGTTAATAAATAAAATTTTGTCCGAACTCCACTGAAATTTTAAGTTTTGCTAAAACAGACTTTTATCTTTAAAAAATATGTCAGCGAAGTTTTACTGAAAAAAAGCTACGTTAGGCCAAAAGAAAAAAAATCATGCGTTTTTTATCCTTAATCAAAACTGTCTAGAGTTGAAATAGTCGGAAATAACCAAAAAATAATAGCGAATGACTTGTAATAAAGTATATTAAGCTATTATAAAAAATTATCTTTATGTTAAGCCGTTTATTGGAAATTACTTGTTTTTTCATACTAAACGTTACAAATAAAGATTTTTCAATCATTGACACATATTTACACAATTCAGAAGTAGTAAATGTTGAGGAAATATCTTCTAATAATAGTAAAAGTCAATTTAATTTGCGAATTTTTGATAGTATACTGTAATTGCTAAGATTTTCGTTAAGTACTATAAAACGCGTTGTATAATATTTTGTAAAGTAAGTCTCTAGCCTATAAGTCTAATATCCATATTCTGGGTATAATCTGCTGATAGGTCGTTTGAGTGAATTTGTGCTGTTGTTATCGACTAACAGAATATGCTTGTATGAATAAGTCACTATCTTTGCACATCCTCTATGTTTTCAATGTGTGAATGCGTAAATCTTAACCTCTCAAAACGCTAAGAACCCAAGAGCCTAGAAGGCATATAAACACAGAAACAGTATATGATTTTTGAAGATAAATAAGTTTCAAAGATAAATACAATCTTACTAATCTAAAGCCAGCTGTATATGTGATTAATATTAATTAACACCGCAAATCTGAATATATTTGAAACAATCTTTCAAAAATTTTCTTTATATACAGTCGCCTCTCGTTTATTCGAACTCCTCAGGATCACAAGAAATTTTCGAGTTACCAGAGTTCGAATTATGGAAAGTATGAGAGAAAAATATGGTTAAAGGGGTACTATTACAAAGGAATTAATGTTACAGTATTTTTTTTATTTACTTCGGCCGTTATCATTAGAATACGACTTAATATTAAATTAAAAGTTATAAATACATAAACTATTTAAGAGATTAGGAAGTACAATAGAAGAAGGGTTTTAGGTGTCATTGATGGACAGATGGGGCATGAAGAAAGCAAAAAAGGGATTATATGCATACTAATTTCAGAGTAATTTCTGACAAAAAAGAAAGAAAAAAGTTATTTTATGGATCTAAAGCTAGTGTGAAAGTAAGAAAAAATAATAAATCGGAATTCTCGTTAGTTCGTTTTTACTAAAAGACAGAGAAAATGAGTTCGAATAAATGGAAAATTTTAACGTTATTCTGTCCTTCAAAATCTCGAGACTTTTTCTTTTGTTCGAATTAAGCGAAGATTCGATTTATCCGATTTCGAATTAACGAGAATTGACTGTATATATGTATATATATAGTTTTAATACTGCTGTCGTAGCATTTCAGATTTTTTCTTCATTTAAAATGGAAGTACGTTCGCATTTTTTCTCTATACATTAACATTTTTTTTTTAATTAATGACATTTAAAGACATTATGAATTATACTTGAGTTTTATCTCATGTGTGTCTCTTACTAAACTGCAAAATACATTTTTATCAAGTTAAATAGTTTTTAGTGTCTTATAAAAACTAGTTTAAATCTAGCTGTCCTCTTTTGCACGTTTATTATAAGATTTGAAAATTCATTTTATATAAAGTTTTTTTTTAATCCGAAACGTTTTGTAGATTTAATGTGATTGATGGAGAACATTGACAATAGCAGAGTCATTTAAAAATTTTAATCTATTTTGTGCACATCCTTGACAAAACAAATATTTGTTCATGTATGAATTGATTATTGGAAATCATACAAAGTCTATAATGTATCAATAATAATCGGATGTCGAGATATTTAAAAAAAATTTAACAACATATTCTAAGAAACCGTTTTTTTTATATTCCGTGAAAAAAATGAAATCCTGAAACTTAAGCTTTTTAGCGATTGAAACACATTTAATAACTTTTCTTTTAATAAATATGTATTAATGAACTCTTTTACCTTTTTGTAAAAAACATTTGTTTTAAGTATAAGTAAAAGTGCAAAAAATTCAATTTCATATGTAAATTTATATCCTATGTGTTTATAAATGATGCCAGTAGATATAAATGCATCTCTTTTCGTGTGATTGGGACACCGACTGTAGAAACATGTTTCATTTCAAACATTTGAATAAAAAGAGAAGAAAAAACAGTTAAGTCGCTCTATAACGAAACTCCATATATCAAATTTCTCTATATAACGAATTTTTAGTAGGGACGGCCTCCTTTTCCCATGATTACATTTAAAACAGTCTCTATATAGCGAAATATCCATCTACATATAACGAATTTTTTCATAAAATGATCTCTATTCAGTTCTAAAAAAGCTTTGAAAACACATGGAATCAATTTTCCATCATTTATTCCTGATTTATTGTTTGCATCCTTTTCCAAACAGTGCCAATTAGACTCTTACTCACATAAGAGCGGAATCAATGGAGGTAATTGAATAAAATACAATTTGCAGTTGCTCCAAAAAGGCCGGATTTTCTGTACTAGAGGACAATGTGGATTCTGAGGACGAAGAAGACGTGACTTGAGCAGACTTAAAAGAGAAATGGAAATTAAGGAACGCGAGATGTCGAAGAAAATGTTGCTCTCTCTGATTCTTTGGAAATAAATAAAACAATCTCATTATTGAACAGTATCTTACTGATAGTGGTATTTTAAGCAGTGTTATTAACATAGTGAGATTGCGATGTTGTGGTGAGGTTGACAATGGGCATGGAACGAAAATCTACAGCAAGAGAAAAAAAAAAACCATCACTCAGTGAAATGATGAGTTCTTTTGATCTTATTTGGAGAGGACTTCAAACAGAGGAAAATGCTCCCTATACAATTTTTTATTTCTCGCTAAAATTTGAACATTTTAACGAAAGTTTAACAATTTTGAAATAAAAAAAATTTCTTCATCTAAAACTAATGCTAGTCTTCTTTATTTGATTTTCATTAAGCTTTCAAATAAATGTCGGTTCTTGAAACTGTTTAAATAAATATGAAATAGAATATTAGGTTAATATTTAGGGTTAAACATTTTAAATTCTTAAACACATTAAAAATAATATTTGTTCAAAATTTGCACATTAAATGGGAATGTAAGCGTCATACTCTTACAACGAATTTCTCTATAGAACGAATTTTTTACAGGAACAATGGATTTCGTTATATAGAGATTCGACTGTATTGACAAAATGAGCTGTTTGTTATAAATCTAAAAACTGTACATACGAACAAAATTTTATGTTAAATATTAAGATTTTTCAGACAAATTTTGCGGGAAGATAATAATTTTTTTATCGAAAAAAAATTAAAATAAAAAATAATGCTTACGAAAAATAATTATTTTTATGGTAAAAAAGTGAAAAAATATTAATTATCTGTTTCGTCTTTGACACAATTGTAAACTTTAAAAAATAGCTACAAAATTCTAATTTTTGTTTTTATTCTTTTACGGCAATATTAAAATATCATAAAATACATAGTATGATCCAATTATTCAGTTTCGCGCAAAATTACAATTGAACCATTATGCATTAAAAACGAACGTAGTATCGATATAAAAGTAAATATAAGGTATGCATTTTACAATGATGTATTTCACAGTGCCTCTATAAATGTAGTCTGTACACTAAAAAAAAAAATCAAATTTTTCGTAAAATATGAAAATTTACCATAATTATGGATGAAAATATTTGACAGCCGTTTTCAAGTCCATAAATAGTCAAAAGGTTGTTTTTTATCTTTTAAAAACCCAAGAAAACTATCTATTTTCGTAATTTAAAGAATAGATTATCAGATTAAATTAATATTTACTGCCCGTGTTTTTCACACATAGTTTTAAATAGCGTTAAATTTTGTAACGCATTAAATCATTTCTCTCAACAAGGAAAATCGATTTTTTAGGCACCGACAGGACTACTGAACATTTTTAATCAGATAAGTGAATTTTTTCATACAATTGTTAGAAAAAATATTAATTTTAATGTTAGTGTAATGTTGTCAATTCTATTTGCACTTATATGCACTATATGTATCTATATACGTTTGCTGAACATGAAAAATATTATTTGGACCTCATGACAGTCGAGAAACCGATTTTCTGGACAAAGATAACTGGTTATCCACTTCACTGATGAATAATTTTGAAAAAAGCTTTCAAATAATGCCTATTTCTTATTTCAAAAATACATTTTTCATGTCATTTTTAAACAAATACTTCAAAATAATAATAATAATTACAGATAAAAACTAATCGTTGGGGGCCACCGTAATACTTACCCATCATGAATATGTATATGAAAATATAACATGTGAAAACTATTTATACAATGCATTGCAATTCATAAACAAAATTTAAATGTTGTTAATATACATAGTAACGCTATATTAAAGAACTGCTGATTACCAATTTCGACAAATTATATAAAACGCTGAAGTACTCAAGTAGTACCGAACTGCGTAAAAGAAACATCCTTATAACTCCAAAATAATAATTCTGTTAACTAACAATTAACTGCGTCGAATTAAGCGTCTCATTTCCAATTAAAATATACCTCTGAATTGTAATTTGAATGAAATACAGTGTCAGGAAAAATCGAAGAATGTTGAAAACAGGATTACAAATATCTCGGCAACTAATAATCCGATCGACTTCGTTCTATATGCAAAATGTGTGTTATTTTATTGTCTTTTACGTCCATTTCTTGGAATAAAAAATTTCGAAAATTTTTATATACCTTTCATCAGAACGAATTTTTCCAGAGTCCGAAAAAAATAGTTTCGGATAATCGAGGTTGCTGATATTAAATAGGCTTCATCCCATTCTTACATACTAACTGCATACAGACTTTCAAGTCTCTATCTCAATTTCTTCGTGAGATAGAGTGTTTACAGGCTAATTTGACAGACAGACGGACGGCAATTTTTTTTTTTCTAAAAATATGTTTTTCGGAATCTCCACTATCTAAAACGTGTAAATCCGTCAAAAAAAATTTTCGATTTTCAAAACAATTGCAAGACTTACCCTATACTACGTATGATGGGTAAGTAATTAAAGATTATGTAAGCAAATGGGTAATTCCATGCATGCCTGTACGTAAGTTACCAAATACGATTTTTTCTACTAATATTTTCGTTTTGAAAAATGAGTTTATCGGGGATACCTCATTAATTGAACAAAGCCAAGAAAACTTTTTGAAAACTACGGTGGACAACGATTTCGTAGTTATAATCTTGGTAACTTACGTTTCAAAACCTCATGGAATGACCCAAATATAAATTTGTTTCTTTCCACCTTAACCGAATAGTGACTAGCGTCTTTTGTGGAATTTTTAAACTTTTATTAGTTGTTTTTCAGAACGAAAATTTTTGGCTAATTGAATGAGAAAAATGCTTGGATTAAATAATGCAAGATTTATAATAAAAATTTACTGGTGAGAAAAATAAATCGCTGTTTGCCGTTACAGAAATAAGTGGTTAATGCACTTTGAAATATATTCAGAAACGTTTTCGAAAAATCTAGGCAGCGATTAAATGTTTATTTTACAATAATTTCTTTAAATTTCAAATTTAATTTTTTTTTGAGATTTTTAAAGATATGAATAGTTTTTCAGAAATTTGGGTGGCTGAGAAGAAGTCATTGTATTTTTTTGTTTAAGAATATATTAGATTTTCATAAATTAAGAAGCCTTTTTTTTTTTTTTTTGACATTATAAAGCTGGTCTTCCATTCTAAATACAGTTCACACTAATAAAAAAATACTTCATTCATTATTGGTTCTGTGTTGTATTTTTTTTTTTTTTTTTTTATCTGAACTTTTTCTCTTAAGTGGAATTCGTATGCATATATTCCCCTGAAAAACACTGAAAATATCTTATCTCAATTTTATGCATTGAATTTTTAAAAGAAAAGCGTTTCTGTAAAGAAAGGCAAACGAAAATAAGGTGGTGTGGGGTAATAACGCCAGGCGGGGTAATAACGCCAAGTGCTAATATTTTGCATAATTATGAAATAATCTGGTAAATGACACCCATGTGCTCTGAGCAGAAGGGTTTTGAGTCATATAAATCGCAAAAAACAGTTCCAAGTTAATTTGTTTCATTTTTAGGTCTTATTGTTTTCACAAGCAACTAAAATTAACGCTTGATCTAAAATTTGCGAGATATGTTTTGTGATGTGAAGACTATTTTTTTATCCGGAAATACTTTGTTAATTACATAAATTTGTAGTACATTTCATGGACTTTCAAAATATTGTTGAAGATTTTGGATATCTTCTCGAGATAATTTGTAATTTAAAATGTACAGCGCAATAACTATAACGGGGTAACAACGCCAATCCTTGGCATTACTATCCCGGTTGATTCCCTACAGTGGTCGAGCTACATCTTAAATACTAATTCAAATAAACACAGTTAAAACTGTGCAATATTTCTAATAATTCTATTTAAGCGGTCCTTTTTAATCAAAAAGAAGCTCGCGGTCTGATATTCTTTTGCCTCATCTTCCCCCCCCCCTCCACACACCACACCTTTATTTTTCTTACACTTTCACAAAAAATTGAACATTTTCAATAGCTTAGAATGCAATTTGTCAATTTCTAAGTTTGTAGAGTTTGTAGTTTTAGAATTGGGCAATCTACATGCAATTATTGCATCTTATTTCATAGTTTTGTTTGCATGGCGTTATTACCCATATAGGTGGGTAATAACGCCAAATAGCATTGGTCCAGAAATCACGCCATTACGTTTTATGAATACATATCTGTTAAATTATTTTTTTTATATAGATAGTCAATGAGTTGCTGTATCGAATCATATATTTGTTTGAAAAATACAAACTAAAACTGAGCCGTGAAAATTGGTCGAACCTTAACGTGGCGTTATTACCCCAGGGTACCTTATTTGTTTTTATATGAACAAATTTCAGTGTTAAAATTAGAGAAAAAAATACTTTTTCACTTTCTAAACCTAACACAGAAATTTTATCTTTAAAATAGACTAAACTTTAAAGATGTCAGCTATAGTACTTGAAAAATGGATTTCGTTTTTCTCTTTTATCTTGTAACATAAATCTTGTACTTTATCTTAAAATCTCATTCTAATAAATTTTCCGCAAAATATGTAGTGTCATCTATCTGCGTCAAAATTTTTATCCCCTCCAATAGCGTTTCATCGCATTTTGCATGTTATAACAAAAATAGGCATAAAATATAGATAAGTAGATTAGTGTATCGGATTATTTACTTTTAGAAATTTCTTTTATTATTGATATGCTTGTGAAGCTTCTGTTATGGAAAAACAGCGTACTTAAGACCTGAATCGATTAGACGATTTTAATGTATAAGGATTGTATTTACTCTAGAAAAGATAGTTAAAATAAAGTTCCAAATTATAACTTTTTAAAATAAATTCTATCACATAATTCAGGTGAAAATATAACATTTTTACTATTGAAACTTTTCAATTATTTTTCAATTTTTTATAAATATATATAGGACAGTTGCACCATAAAATTTAACTAATAATAACACATTGCTCAGTGGTGCACAAAACAGGAATTTTAATATACATTTGTACAATTAAAATAAAATTAAGCTTTTAACGTTTCGCGCCGTCTTCTGCGGGCGTCTTCAGGAAAATATGATAATGGAAGGACTAAGTTTGCATCTTGATCGAGAGATAATATTTCTATTAAATTAAAATCTAAATGAATTAAAATTTAAAAAAAATGTTGCCACTTACACGAAAGTAAAAATTAAAGTATTGCAAGGAAATAAAAATTAATTTAATAATAAATAAATAAATAAATAAAAATATAATAAACTATAAAATAAAATATAAAATATAAAAGTAAAAATTAAAATATTGCAAGGAAATAAAAATTAATTTAATAATAAATAAATTTTCATTTTTACTCACGTGTAAATGCAACATTTTTTAAAATTTTAATTCATTTAGATTTTAATTTAGTAGAAATATTATCTCTCGATCAAGATGCAAACTTAGTCCTTCCATTATCATATTTTCCTGAAGATGCCCGCAGAAGACGGCGCGAAACGTTGAAAGTTTTATTTTATTTTAATTGTACAAATGCATATTAAAATTCCTGTTTTGTGCACCATTGAGCAATGTGTTATTATTAGTTTTCATTTTTTTTTCAATTCAATATTTTTATTATTGAATTTATATTAAGTGATTGTTATTTTAAAGATGTTATTTGCATATACATTAAACATAGTAAAATTATACTCTAAGCTCCTCTCCTTACAATAAACACTTAAACTGTGTTTTCTTTACACAAATTTGGAATTTAGACGTCCCACGCAACTCTGTATATATAGTAAAGTGCTCAACTATGAACCACTTTTTACTGATGTAATATTTTTACTATGTTTAAGAGCTGTTTTTTGACCAAAAATAACCAGTTGTAGATCCATTTCCTCCCTATAAGTTTCTATGGTCATGTTTGTTCGAAAATTAACACACCTTAAAAAAATTTGTAGCGTGTCATTTACAAGTTTTAGTAGAAAGGGTCCTTAATATGGCCTCTAGTGCCATGTTCGGCACACACACCAAAAAGGTAAAAGAAAATCAAGATTTCAGGGTATTAAAAACAAACGACAAATCATTCGCCTAAAATTAATTTATTAGACTAGATAATTTAAAAACAAAAAACTATTCCTCTCAAATATAAAGTAAAACTGGTGCAAAGAATCGGATGTATATATTTTTTAGGGTAAATACTATCCTTATATATTGAAACCGTCTAATTGATTGAGATCTTAAATACGCTGTCTTTCCCAAACTGGGAAAATTCTTAAGTTACGAAACCTAGTGTCAGACAGGTAAACAAAAATATCAAATGAGTACGTATGAAGAAATAAAAGTAAAAAAAGTAGTAAACAAAAAAAAAAAAAAAAAAAAAAAAAAAAAATCACATAAACGTAAAAAGAAAAGAAAAAAAAATAGATTAAAGACAGTTCAAAATATGGGATACACAGAAATAAGTCTATCTCTCCCTACAATACTCAGGAATCCGTCTAAAACAATAGGTGCATCTTATCCACTTTTCTCCCATATACAATCATCACATAATTTTGATACACAAAAGGGGACATTCAACGTTTTCTACTTTTTTACTGAATGATTCCGTGTTCATGTCAAAGTTTGTGTCGACCATGGAAAAAAAGTATTTAATGCATCTCCATTATCCTTTATATATACAGGGTGTCCCTAAACAAATTGTATATACGCTAGGGGGGTGTTTGAACACATCAAGACGAGTAATAGTAAATAGGAAACCAAGGGTCCCAAACGTTTTCCAAAGGAGATAGCCGCCATTAAAGTTTGGGGTCCAAAATTTCAAATACACATAAAAAACGGAAAAATTGGTCGATTGATTTCTGATTTTCACCAAAATTATTCTTTATGTTCGTATTTTCGTGAAAATAAATTATAAAGATAAATTTCGAAAAATGCCGATAGAGGGCGCTTTAGACTTTGAAGTAATGAAAAACAAATTTTTGCCGTGATTTTTTTGCATCTCATTAAATGGTTTCGTAAGCTTAGACTTAAACTTAAATTTTGAGCTCAAAATCTTAATAGTTGGAAGCGGTTCAGTAGCACAAACTTAACTGTGTTCAGAGGTTTTAAATTTCAAATGATTATAAAAAACGGAAAAATTGGTCGATTGATTTGCGGTTTTCACTAAAATTATTCTTTAGGTCGGTATTTTATTGAAAATGAATTATAAAGATTAATTTCAAAAAATGCGATAGAGGGCGCTTTGGACTTTGGATTAACGAAATAATCCATCCTAATACTATTTTTTGCCGTTATTTTTTGCATCTCATTAAATGGTTTTAAAGGCTTTGATTTAAACTTAAATTTTGAGCTCAAAATCTGAATAGTTGGGAGTGGTTAAGTAGCACAAACTGAACTGTGTTTAGAGGGTTTAAATTTCAAACGAAACGGAAAACTATACAAAAAACGGAAAAATTAGACGATTCGTTTGCGGTTTTGCTAAAATTACTCTAAATCAGTGTTTTCTTAAAAATAAATTTTAAAAATAAATTTCACAAAATGCCGTTACAAAGGCCTTAGACATTGGAGTAGCGTACAACTATTTTTAACCGTTATTTTTTTAAATCTCATTAAATGCTTTCAAATGCTTATATTTAAATTTTGAGTCGTTTGCGAGTGTTTAAGTAGCGCAAAAGTGAACTGTGTTGAAAGCGGGGGGGGAGTTAAATTTCAACTCCTGAACAACCCTTTCAACTTCAGTTTGCGCTTCTTAACCCCTCCCAACGATTCAGAATTTGAGTTCAAAATTTAAGTTTAAATCTAAGATTTCCAAAACATTTAACAAGTTTTGGAAAGCAATTAATTAGATATAAAAAGTAACGGTTAAAATTTGTTGTTGGTTACTCTGAAATTTGAACCCTCTAAACACAGTTCAGTTTGTGCTACTTAACCACTCCCAACTATTCAGATTTTGAACTCAAAATTTAAGATTAAGTCTAAGTTTACGAAAACATTTAATCAGATGCAAAAAATAACGTAAAAAGTAGTTGTTCGTTACTCCAAAGTTTAAAGCGCCCTCTATCGGCATTTTTTGAAATTTATCTTTATAATTCATTTTCAATAAAATACCGACATAAAGAATAGTTTTAGTGAAAACCGCAAATCAATCGACCAGTTCTTTCGTTTTTTTATAATCATTTGAAATTTAAACCCGCTGAACACATTTAAGTTTGTGCTACTTAACCGCTTCCAACTATTCAGATTTTGAGCTCAAAATGGAAGTTTAAGTCTAAGCTTACGAAACCATTTAATGAGATGCAAAAAAATAGTTTTTCGTTACTTCAAAGTCTAAAGAGCCCTCTATCGGTATTTTTCAAAATTTATCTTTATAATTTATTTTTAAGAAAATGTCAACATAAAGAATAATTTTAGTGAAAACCGCAAATCAGTCGACTAATTTTTCCGTTTTTAGGTGCGTTCGTAATTATGTAAATACGTAGCACCTATTGTTGTCGCTCAGTCCGTCCGTCTGTCCGTCCGTCTGTCTGTCCGTCTGTCTGTCTGTCCGCATATAACAACGCAAAAATTACCCAACTGAATCGTTTGAAATTTAAAATACATAATTATTACATAATTTTGTCGAGCCATTTCAAATTTTATGAAAATCGGATGAATAGATCAATTACAGGGACAATAAAAAGATTCCGTTATATTACGTTTAATGTGAAAAAAAATTTCAAATGCATTTTAATCATTTGAAATTTTAAATACATAATTATTACATAATTTTATCGAGTTATGTCAAATTTTATCAAAACCAGATGCATAGATCAATTATAGGGGCAATCAAAAGGATTCCGTTACATTACGGTCAATGGGGAAAAAAGTTTCAAATGCATTTTAATCGTTTGAAATTTTAAATGCATAATTATTACATAATTTTGTCGAGTTATTTCAAGTTTTATCAAAATCGGATGCATAGTTCAACACCACGGACAATCAAAAGTATTCCGTTACATTACGGTTAATGGGGAAAAATGTTTCAAATGCATTTTAATGGTTTTACACTCATTCGAACGTAATAAAATTGATATGCATCGATAAAGCACATACTATAATATACATTTTGCATAATCTGTGGTGCAAAGAATATTTGTTATTGATTTATAAGGCCACACAAAAGTATTCCATTGCATAATGATATAGAGAGAACATAGTTTGTTGCGCATTTTAAATGTAATTATTTACGATTTTATGAGATTGATATATGAGAGTGATATTTTTAAATCTTCGTTATCGTACGAACATACCTCATTTTCTACGCTTCACGTGCAATTTCCAACTTGTTTATGTTAATTTGAAATTTTGAACCCCAAAATTAAATGGCGGCTATTTCCTTTGGGAAACGTTTGGGACCCTTGGTTTCCTATTTACTATTATTCGTCGTGATGTGTTCTATCACCCCCTAGCGTATATACCATTTATTTAGGGACGCCCTGTATATATACAGATATATATATCACAGCACATTGATGAAATTTATATTGCATATTGTGTAATTTGCTTCAAGCCTTTTAAAATTATCATATAAGGTACCCTGGGGTAATAACGCCAGGCGGGGTAATAACGCCAAGTGCTTATATTTTGCATAATTATGAAATAATCAGGTAAATGACACCCATGTGTTCTGCGCAGAAGGGTTTTGAGTCATATAAATCGCAAAAAACAGCTTCAAGTTAATTTGTTTCATTTTTAGGTCTTATTGTTTTTACAAGCAACTAAAATTAACGCTTGATCTAAAATTTGCGAGATAAGGTTTTTGATCTGAAAACTATATTTTTTATCCAGAAATACTTTGTTTATTACATAAATGTGTAGTGTATTTCATGTACTTTCAAATTGTTGTAGAAGATTTTGGATATCTTCTCGAGATAACTTGTAGTTTAGGATTTACTGCCCAATAAGTATCCCGGGGTAATAACGCCAGGGATTGGCGTTATTACCCCGGTTGATTCCCAACAGTGGCCGAACTATATCCGAAGGGGGTTTATATATTAATATGGGACAGCATTATCATCATTGTTGAAATGGTAAGATTAAGGGGGGTGGTGCCCAATACTTAAAAATGTTCTCTCTATTTTATTTTTTATTATATTATTATTATTTTTTTTACTAATGTAAAAAATAATTTTTAACTCTTGTAAATAAAACTATATCAAAATGTTTTCGAGATTCAAATTCGAACATCTTCAAAATCAGGTTTCTATTAAATTTCCACTGGATTGTTCAATTGAGTTCGAAATTTCAACTGTCCGCTTTCTCAGCGTTCGGTTTTTCAAAACTTTATAAATTTAACTTTTAACTGATGTGACAGAAATTGTAACGTATGAATGTGATGCAGTTTGTGAGACCACAAAATTGAAAGATGAATAAAAGGCGGGAATAACTCGTAGGATTGTGTTTTTGTACTAAACTTTTTATACAAGAGTATTATACATAATATTCACCTATTTAGTCTCTGGTGATAGTATTAAAATTCCAAATGAAACAAAATTTCGGTAGTGTTTGCAGTTAAACTGAAAATTACAAGTTAAATTAAAAAATTAAAAGAAAAATAGTGGTCTACGAGACCAGTAACATTAGTTAAAAGTTAAAATGCGATCCATGATTAAAAATCATAGAATACTGTTCCTGCGCTAAACGTTTTGTACAGAATTAATTCTAATTAAATTTAATCTATTTTTATATTTCTAACAATATTACGAGAACTCCAAACGAAAGAGAATTTCAGTTGTAACTATAGTTAAACTGGAAAATACAAGTTAAACGCTATTTTTTTGGGGGGGGGGGGAGGGGGAACAGTGTTCAGTCGGATTTTTAACTGCAGTTAAAGGTTAATTTTGTTGCTAATATAGAGATAATGATATATATTACCATATGAATTATGTATAAAATTGAATAAAAGATCTCTTTGGGATAATATTTTTTAATCAAAAATTTTACTCAATTTATTAAAAATTTATTAAAGCAGGCTCTTTAAAACGTCGACAATTTAACTGTAGGTTTGGAGAATCCGCATTAGTGTGGAGTTATGGGTTAAAAACTATTTACTAGATTACTATAATAGTATTAACCCTTAACTGCTGTGACAAAAATTGTCGCATAACTTACTGTGAGCGGCTTGTCAGACCGCTTAATCTAACGATGAATAAAATGTTAAATTAACTTTTAGAATATTATTTTTGTATTGAACCTTATATACAGGACTATTATAAATAAAATTCAGCTATTCAAAAGTTTCTAGAGATAGTAATAGGACTCCAAATGAAAAAAAAAATTTCCCGGTATCTATAGTTAAACTAAAAATTGCAAGTTAAACTCTGAAACTTGAAAAACTCAGCGGTATGTGAGACGCTAACAGCAGTTAAGGTTTAACAAAAATATTTATTACATATAACTCTAGTTATAAAACTTCACATGATTAAAATATTACATTATGAATGGTTAAAACCATGCAATGTTTCTTATAATCATATTTAAGCGGGACTTTTTAAGCAAAGAGAGACACAGGGTGTTATACTCTGTTGAAGCTCCCCCTCACTCCTTTTTCTTTCACTTTCACAAAAAATCAATATTTTCTATCGCATAGAATGCATACATGGGAATATAAATACTGATTCAAATAATCCGTGCAATGTTTCTAATAATTCTATTTAAATGGTCATTTTTAAGCAAAACGTAGCTTAGAATCTGATATTCTTTTGCCTCCTACCCCCGCCACCACCACAGCTTTCTTTTTCTTTCAGAGTCACAAAAGAATTGTACATTTCATTAGCTTAGATTGCAATTTGTCAATTTCTAGAGCTGTAGAGTTTGTATTTTTAGAACTGGGCAATCTACATGCCATTATTCCATCTTATTTTATAGTTTTGTTTGCATGGCGTTATTATCCATATAGGTCGGTAATAACGCCAAATAGCATTGGTCAAGAAAAAACGCGATTACATTTTATGAATACATATCTGTTAAATTATTTTATTTTATATAGATAGTCAATGAGTTGCTGTATCAGATCCTATATTTGTTTGAAAAATACAATCTAAAATTAAGCCGTGAAAATTGGTAGAACCTTAACGTGGCGTTATTACCCCAGGGTACCTTATTTATATTTCCTATAGCTTATTTCCTAAAGAAAATAAAGTTTAAATTTAAATCATCATTACAATTATTTTCAAATACTTATTAACTGACTTTTAATTAAAAATTCTTCAATTTCAGAAATATTACTACGATTTTTTAAATATTGCCTCCTCCATGCACTGTTAAAAATATGAAACTTTTGCTATACCGTCACTCCCCCGCTTTTATAAAATATCCCTATTTTGACAAGTGAGAATGCTCCATAATACAGTGAAGTAATCGTTTACTATAAAAGTGGTGGAATGGTGATGTAGCAAAAGTTTCAAATTATTAAGACTGTAGATTATAACATTCCGTGTGTTAGGGGCCAAATATTTTTATGGAAATGCCACGGAAGAGACTAAAAATGTTTTATATTATACGGGAGTAATTATCGTAAACTTCACCAACGTATATTAATTTCATAAAATGTGAAATAATTTAATCTAATTAAAACGCTCTCAATGTTATTTCCCCTTGCACCATTATTTAACGAAATAATTTGTGTGGCCCTGTAAATGAATAAGAAATATTATTTGCGCCCCAGATTGTCCAGAATGTATATTGTAGTACATATTTCATAGATTCCTATCAATTTTGTTGTGTTCAAAAGAGTGTAAAATCATTAAAATGCACTTGAAGCTATCTTTTCCCATTGGCCGTAATGTAACGGAATACTTCTGATTGTCCCTGTAATTAAATGATACATCCAACTTTCATAAAATTTTAAATGACTCCATTCAATTATGCAAGACTTATACTTTTTAAATTTCAAACGATTCGTTTGCGTAGTTTATGCTCTGTTACATGCGGACGGACGGATACACAGGCGGACGGACAGACAGACAGATGGACTGAACGAAGACTGTAGATGCTATGTATTCACATAAAAAAAGTCTGAGGATGGAACGCGAGCGCATTTCTTCCCAAATTATGAGTCTCTCTATGGGAAATACTATAGCAATTTATCCCAAACTAAATAATGATGATTTGGCATCTATTGCATTTTAAAAAACTTATTTAAAAGTAATTTTCAGCATCTACAAAAGGAGAATATTTTGGAAGGGATAAAATCTGCAAGTTAAATCCTTACAGAATACAAAATCATAAAAACAATTACATTTAAACAAATAAATGTTTAACTAATTTAACTAAAATTTTTAATAAGTAATTAATTAGTTTAAGTTTAAAAAACGTTCCTGGAGAAGAAATTCGAGTTATGTTCATTAACTTACTAAGGTTAAAAATTAAAATTATTTTTAAAAATGTAGTTATAATCTTACGGAAAAGTAGATGTAAATATAAATAATTTCTAAAAACCTTGCTATATTTTGTAATATTTATTCTTTTATAACCGTATAAAACACATTTTCATAAAAGTCCTTCTATAAAAATATACAAAAAAAGTTGTAATGCGTGTGAATGCTGGTCGAATTCAAATAATATCATCAGACTGCGAGCTAAAGTTTCAAAAAAAAATAATAATAATAATAATAATAATAATAATAATAATAATGGCGAAAGAATAAATGGAACAATGGGTATTTTTTGAGTTCAAAACCTGTATAAAATTCATTAAAGCATTTATATTTTTTAAATTCCATAATGTGTTGCAACTGCTATGTTCACAGAAGTAATTGGCTAATACAGAGAAAATAAAAACACAGATCTAAATATTTTTTATAATATTATATTTTACATGAAGAATATATAATAGAAATTTTTGTATGGTGGAAATATATTTGATTATATATTTTGTTTTTTACATAGTCATATATTTTATAGAAAAGTATTATTAACGCAAATATTGCATGACTTGAAGCATTATCCCACAAACTCAAAATTCTAATTCACATAAATTGTATTATAAATACTCAATTTTTTTTTTTATTTATGAAACGACATTGAAGCTACTTTATGAAACTATATTATAAAACGACTTTAATGGCTATTTGTTTTAAAACATAAAAGGTTTTGAAGTGGAATTAATGCCAAATTATCTATATTTATCCATGGGATTGAAAAATGATGCTAGAATTCATAAATTTGTTTTCCAGACATTTTTTTTTTTTTTTTGGCATTTTATTGTTGGTGGGAATTTAATTACTTTACTTTTGTGGATAAAAGGAAAGAAAATAGAAAATCTATAGGGATTATTTGCTATTTCCTTTTCATTATTTCCGACTGAAACTAACACTATCTTTTATTTTAATAAATAATGAAACAATATTCTAATTAAATCCTGGTTTTCAGGAAAATTTGAAAAAATAAAAATCACATGAGTTTTTGAACTCATTTTTGGATTGAAATATAACAGTAAAATTATTAAGTGTTATCGGTGTTATTTTAGTATCACCTACCATGTTGGTCCCGCGAAACCCCAAATGAGGACATATATGCTTATGTAACTCGTTCAGATATCTCCCTGTCATAAAAAATCATATTCCATTCAAATAAAATTTATTTTAACAAAACATTTATTTTTATATAATATCATTTACTAATTGTATTAGTTACTAATAGTTTGAATATATATCTCAAATATTTCTAATTCCTAATATTTTTACATTCAACATCCTGTTCATATAATTCTTCTGCCAAATGTTAAAGTTACCATGTTATAATCTTATTAAATACTTCTTTTATAAGTATTTGGATAAAGTATTTAAATTTTAGTAATAATTAATTCATGTAATAAGTGTTGTACCAAATGCAAAAATATATAATGTTTGTAGTGTGATTTAATACTGAATTTATAATGTCTATTTAAAATATGTGATGATTTGTAATATTTTATAATGGTTACTTCTTTTTCTCACCATTTATATACATGTGTAGCGACGTTAATTCGCCTGATCTGCAAAATGAAACTGAAGCATAATTCAGTTCAGTGTTGTATCGGAGAGTGAGTGGAACGGGACATGATCATCCTCCTATTTGACGAATGTGTGGTATGTTTTTGGCGAGAATATAGCTTGCTGGAGGACTCAGTGAAATTGTTTTTCGAACACCTGTTTTTACAACGCTCATCGATGGTGTGTGGCATTCGGAACAGCTGCTGGTCAGCTGTCAAGTTCCTTATTTAATAACTTTTGTTACAGTATGTCAAGTTATTTATATTTACAGTTGATCTTTTTACATGTTTAATAAAATAAATTATTGTTCAGTAAAAAAGACCACACATGTTTATTAAATCACAGCTCAGCTTCCATCCAAACACATGTATGTATATATATGTGTTAAATGTTGCAAAATATTAAATTAAAGGGAACGATTCATACTAAATTAGATTTCAACTGTCATCAGCGACTAATCTTTAACATTTAACTTTATTTAATGCTATTATAATAACTTTATCGATCAGTACGAATCACAATTCAGATAAATATCTCTAATCAGCACAGGAAATTAAATTTTACAGGAAGCTGAGTATAAAAGATATCGATATACAATATCCTTTATTTTGATCGTAAAGTCTTCCGAACCATTTCACAGAAACGTACATTAGAAATTACATTATTTGAATAGCGTCTTTGCATTTTTCAAACGTTTGAAAATAATGAAAAAATTTAAATTGCATTCTGTTTTGCAAAATATATATTGATACATATAGAGTATTTTTCAAATTAATCGTTATCATTGTAATATCCGTCAACAATTTATTAATGAATTTACACAAAACAATTTCACTACAAGTAAAACATATAATTATTAAAGAAATATTATAAAGGTAGTTTTGTCAATTAATTATCATCTAATGTAATACGCAGCACTTTTTTGTAATACTTCAATATGGTGATAAAATAAAAATAAAAAATATTTTCAAAAAACAAATACAAGTCTATTTAAATATTATTGCATTAAAATATACTTTTGATGGTAGTAACTAAAATTTTATATAACATTATATTATTTAAAAGACGGGAAAAAAGAGCTGGAATTCAGTAGCCTTTATTAAATAATTTTAAAATGTACAATAAAAAGTTTTCAAATTTATAATTTATTATTACATCACAAAATGACTAACTGTACAATTTAAAATATTATTACTTAAAGAGAGTAAACAATTAAATAATTACTTTTTATAAATTTATTTTCTAATACTGCGATCATTTATCCGAGATAATACGAGGGTAATTAGGAAAGTAACCTCCGTTTATGAATAAAAAAAAACTAATGAAAGGAAAGATGTTTATTACTTACGTATAAAAGACACGTTCTTCAGTTACTTCTCAACATAATTGCGATATTAATTAAAACTGTTATCATAACGGTAAATCAGCTTTGAAATTCCATCGTCACAGACTTCTGCCGCCGGCCTATTCAATTGAGGTTATTTTAAAATTCAATTCGCACCACTCTTTCAATCCAAAGAATTTTAACATATTTTTCTATATAATTTTCTGATAAATGCACTACCAAAAATGTTTTAAAAAATAGTGGGCCAAGTAAAGTATTACGAGAGCAATTCGGAATTTGTCAGTATGAATAAAATAATGTGTTAAAATTCTTTGCATTGAAAGAGTGGTGCGAATTGAATTAAAAATAATCTCAGTTGAATAGGCCGGCGGCCGGAGTTTGTGACGATAGTATTTCAAAGCTGATTTACCTTTAAGATAATTGTTTTAATTAATACTAGCGAGCTACGCCCGCTAGCTGGGCCACTTTTTCCAAACGAACCTCGATATTAAGTAGTATATAATAAGCAAAAAAAATTCATTTAATAAGCAAGTCTTGGTGTTCGAATCTTCAAACACAAAAAAGTAAATTAAAGAGCTATGGTTGTTATGCGCCCATTATCCCGTTAAAAATATGTGATTTCGCCGCACAGTGGGCGCTATGCGCCCAACGACGCTACGCACCATGGTCGCCATCGTCCGGTTAAAAATATTTGGTTTTGCACGGTTGGCGCTGCGCGCCCATAAGACATTTTCTCGTATTTTTTGGTTCATCAGAAGCAGACTTTTACGCAGATTCTGAATATGTAATCAGTTTTTTCTACTTTAAAAACTGCCTGCATGATGGTTTAAGAAAAAACGCGCAAAAAAAAAGTTTCGATAGTCCTGTTTTATTTCTAAGTTCAATATTTTAGCGAAAACTACGGTAAATATTCTACGGCAAGTCAAAAAAATGGATGAGGAAAAAACGCAATTAGCGCCGGTAGAAAAAGAGGTTTTCGGCTGTTTCTTCTTTTAGCCAAAGGGGAAAAATTCATGTCCTTCACCGCAAGGTGGCGCAGTGTTCTGCTTCGGAGATCCGTTTGGGAATTGAGACATTTTTCATTCCGATTCCCAAGGGGTTTTTAATTCATAAAATTTTTCATTTTGGTCCCACGGTCTCGAAAATGCCCGAAATGACTTCCCCGGAATTTTTCCAATCGAAAGACACCTTTCGCGACTTCCAACTCGCCCGCGTTGCGAACTGTAATCGGCTTCAAGCAGACAGACAGACAGACAGACAGACAGAGGCGCACGGATTTTATTAGTATAGATGGCAATTATGTTGAGAAGTAGCTGAAGAACGTGTCTTTCATACGTGAGTAATAAAACATGTTTCCTTTCATTAGATTTTTTTTAATTCATAAACGGAAGTTACTTTCCGAATTGCCCTCGTACATTCATTTTTCGATAATGAATGAAATCAAAGCCACCAGAAAATTTTTAAATGAAGAATGTTCGGACAAAATTTTATCGTTAGTAATGAAGACAAAGGTTAGATTGCTCACGTTAGACAATTTCTTTTTTACGCATTTTCTACAGTTATTTTTATAGAATGTAAACCATTAATATTAATAAAAAAATTTTGAATATCACTCTGGATGATGCATGTTCTCTCACAAGGGAATATTATTTTTTTCTAAACGAGTAAATCTACAGGTCAAGAGCCTCAATGTCAGCTCTTCAAAAAAGTGAATTTTATTACGCTTTGCGTATTACTTATCTTCATACAAACCGTAAATGAAAGTTTTCAAATAAAACAAATATATATAAAAAACTACAACTCGAAAATGGCACTTCAAACCTACAAAATGAGGTGCGTTCTTACTATAATGAAGTTTTTAAAATATTCAGAACTTTTGCATTCAGATGCACTTATTAGGAAGATGAATGCACATATGAAAGATGCATATATCAATTTTAATATGAGGAAATTGATGTAGGTTTTAGATTTCAAGGGGAAATTCTATGATTGAGTCAAAATGGAACAAATTTTTGCTATTTTTCCTTTCGTAATCCTAGCATGAGAGCCTTAATTGATAACTTTATCATAATAACAGATCTTTATTATTTTTTACTTCTTACATGTACGATAGAAGTTCAATTTCAACATTTTTTACAACTAAATTTTATAGAAATAGTATTTTTTAACTTTAGTTTCAATGTCATTTGTTTAAGAGTTAGATTTACCAATGTATGGTGCTTTTTTATTGTAATTAATTTTGGGTTTATGATAAATCAATGAAACAGTTCATTTTTAAACATTTTCTTTCGCCGAAATTCGACGGGTTCTACCTTGTTTTCATAGAAGCTGAAGATGTTCACTCGATTAAGAAGAAAAAATAAACTTATTTATTTCGAAAATGACTCAACTCAAAAACGTAACTTTATAGATAGATATAGGAATGAAGGAAAATAATATTTCCACATGTGTCATATAAAATCCAGTTAAATAACTATAAAGGATGAAGGAATTACAAAGGTTAGCATTTGTTGTTTTTGACGTCATACAAAATCTCTATTTGCAAATGTTATTACTGATGAGCTAAGTATCACAAGCAGGTTTCACCGGCTGTCATTCAAAGGGCGTTTAAATCGTGGAATTAGAAAAGTTTTATGATTTATCACATGTAACCTTTCACAATCAAACCTACTGTCTACAAATCCCGAAATTAAAAGATAATACACATAGTTAGTCATATTTTATTTGAAAAACGCTTAAATAATTTTAATAGACGACGTAATTCAAATATATTACGATTTTTGGTTAATGGAATTAAACAATTTCATCTCTACAAATTGTAATGTGATTGGGTAAAATAACAGTCACGTTATATTGAACAAAAACGAAAAATCATACTTATAGCATAGATTATGAAACGCATTTTAATGCATTCAGGATGCGGTAACATAACTTTACAAATGAAGATGTCCAAATGAACAAACTGAAAATGCGTAACACATTTGAAAACCCAATTTCAAAAATTTCCACGTATAGAAAGGAAAATATACGACATTTTTGGAAACATTTTATATGATCTGTAGAATCAAATGCATATTATAAAGTGTTCTATAAGTTAATGCAACTAAACGCATATCAAATTTAAAATTTCTCATTCTCATTGCCGGCAATAAACGAAACATTGATTTTCGGCAATTCAGATGTTTTTCACGGCCCTGTATATTATCTAAAGAATTTGTACACAGCAAATAATATGCAAAACATTGATAAATTTTAAAACTCATATTACAATTTTAAACGCATTTCCATCAACTATTCTTCATAAGCTATACTACAGCCAAATAATTCTTTGTATCCGTGTAACTGAATGATAAATTATATGCACCAGTTTCTACAAAAAGCCTTTTGTAACACACCTGAGTGATATATACAAATTTGAATGTATTTAAAATAATATATTATCATTGAAATACATTGATAGTTATTTCTTCTCGAAAGCTGGAAAGTAAAGTAATATTTTTGCGTGTTTCTGTAAATGCTCGTTTAATTGTACACGTTTCATTTTAAATAACAAACACAAAACCGAAAACATCAATAATATATATCAATTCCATATCAATCTGACAGTATTTATGCTCTTTATGCTCTCTTAAAACGAAAGATTGGATTTGGCTTCTCAGGAAAGAGCTGTAATTTATTCGATCATGAATGAGTTGCTTTTTAAATGTTTTACTCATCTTGATTTAAATTACTTTTTTTAATTACTCTCTTGATTTAAAGTTCTTAAAAAACTCGTTGACTCGAGTTGTTTCAACTCTTTACGAGAATCTAACTTTCTAATCTTCAGATGAATGAATTTCCGCTCAACTTGAGTGATTTTGTTTTAAGAGAGCAGGATGAATGGACAGCCAAATCGATTTCGAGATTTCAACAATGTGAGAAAGATTTAAGAGATTATAGTCTAAGAGCTCTCAACATTTTCGTCACCTGATTTAGCAAGACTCATTTTTTAATATGCTCTTCAGTTCTATGTTGTTCTACCCATGAGAGCGATTTGCCTAGCGGGAGACGTTGCATTTGCATATGAGAATATATATTATGCAGGTACTTCCAAATTTCGTCATTTTAGCATGATTGTTGTAGATAAAATCTGTTTCTACTGCTTATTCGTGAAACTAATCTATTATCCTATATAAAATTAAAAAAGAATTAAAAAAAAGTCATTTTAACATATTGAAAATTGCAAAATATTACTATTTGTCTCTCAAACAATCTAAAACTAATTTGTCAGATACAAATTCTGTTACAAAGTTAAGCCAGATGGCTTGGGATGAATGTGGCAGCAATAGTGCTGGTTTGAAGAGTGATTTATCGATTTAAAAAAATATGTCGCCTTCACTTTATTTTAGCAAGATTGAAAAGCAAATCTATACCTCTATCGTTGTCAGTATTAAATCCGCCTAGAATTGCTTTTGCAACCAAATTCCGCCAAGAAAACTAAACATAGATTATCTAAAAAGCAAAGAGAAATACATTGCAATTTTCAAGCTTGCTAAAATGACGTGAAGGGTACATATTTTTTTAACCGATAAAACATTATTCAAACCGGCACTATTGTTGTCATATTAAAAACCGATTAAAAATTTAAAATTAATTTAAAAGATTAAATATTTATTATAGATTGTATGATAACCTAAGAGTAATATATTGCAATTTTCAAACATGTTAAAATGACGTATATAAATATATATATATATTACCTTGAATAGAGGTCTGGCAGGATCTTAGTAACGTTGGCAACGTCTGTCAATACCAGATGAATATAATGAATATGTAATAGAAACAGATTTCATAAACAAAAGTTATGGTAAAATGACGCACTTACCTTTGAATTTTTTTTGCCTGCAAAATCCATATTCTCACAGGTAAACGCAACGTCTCCAACCAGGCAGACCGTCCTCATGCATATTATATCATAAAACGGGCGATAGAAAATAAACCTTACTAAATTCACATGTTTTTTGGCGTTATTAGCTATTAGAGTATTAGTTTTGTCTCTTGATGTGTATTTTTCTAATTATCTTTAGGCGTATTTTGGTTAAAAAACACTAGTTGCTTTTATTCCTTCAAAAATATTTTGTCTTTTCTGATCGAATTTTATGAATGTATTTTAAAAAAGTGTGAGATATAATACACACATACAAAAAGACCTAAATTAATACAAAAAGACCTAAATTCAAATAAATATGTAAATTTCATATTTTTGAATTATTACATTCGGAGTAACGTAATGGAAATCCGATTCCAAGAAAAATGCAAAGGATCGTTTGAATCGATTTTTATTTCTGAGATACTTCACGACGTAAATTGAATAAAACATTTTCAAAATCATTATCGGAAATAAATAAATTTAATTAAAAGTTCTCCCGTTCATATTCTTAAGAAAAGTTCGTTAATTATCTCGAAAAATGATACATTGATTATGTTGCATCTCGAATTGTTTAGGATTACAATTTATTGCTTTATTATGCAATTTATTTATTTATTTATTGCAATTATTATTTTTTTTTTGGCCAGTTCGCATTTTTCATTTTTCGCGTGATAAATCTGTAAATTAAGAAAATAATTTAATGCTGAAATTTAATGTCGTTGTTTATGGTAACATTTATTATTTTTCTTGTCTTTTCTTTCTTTCTTTTAGAAATTAAGAAAAAGCCATTAATTTTAAATGATTCTGTTTTAAATTAAAATTATTTTATTTATATTTTAAATAAATCCAGTTAAAGCTTTACATTTTAAATTAAAGTCATGTAATTCGAAAAATATACAACGTTTGGCGATTTATTCCCTGCGTTCGACTAACTTAAATATACATTTTTTTTTCATATTTCTACCAGAACCTGTTGATTTAGCGAAGGATTGACAAAGTAAAATAAATTATGAATAAAAGTAACATGGTTAAATGCTTAGCATTACATAAGGAAAAATAAACTGGTCGCCAAGAGTGGCTAGTGTTAAATATAAGTGGAAATATATAAACTCCAAGGGCCATTTAAGTCATGCCTAGTCTCCAATTCCCTCTGGATCATAGTGATCAGTGAATTTACTTTAGTGGTTTTATAAGGTTTGTGAAATTTTTCCTTTAACCCTTTATCTACCGACGGTACTTATAAGTACCATTAAAATTACTTATTATAGAATTCCTTTAATTCATCAATTAGTTTAATACTGTTTAGAATGAGTTACACTTACATTACTTTATTCTGTTCCAAAAACGCTATTGATTACTCATTTTTATTTATTTTTTTTTTTTTAAGGATGATTTTTTTTCAGATTTTTTGGCGCTGAGGGAAGAGGATAAGGAATTTGCAATTCGGAAATGTTTCTACATTTATATTGTAAAAACATCATATTTGTATAATGTATAATTCTACAAAATACTTAAAAAACATTTTAAAATAAAAAATATGAGTGGGATTTTAAATATTGCACAAAAACCCTGTAAATACAAATTTAATTAATCCTCCTAAATTCTTATATCCTTCTAAAATCCTTATCACAAGATCATTTAATTTCTATCTGTTTGGCTCTCTCCTCCTCTTGCTAAATTGTTTTCTACAATAAATGTTACTCCACAACTATAGATTTCTATGCAGGATATAAAAATATCTTTTAGTGCTTGTTTTTTCTTCCCATTTGATATATGATCCCTTTTGCACGATTCAATCCTTTCTCTTTCAAGAATTATGTGTTTTCTTTCTACTTATTGTACATTTAAAAATTCTCCACTTTTCATGATATGTATGGCTTTTCCCCACAAAATTAGTTCTTAAATAATATTTCCTTTCTTTATTTCTTTCATTGTAATCATGCTTCTTGTAATTTCTTCTTATTTCCACTTTCTTCCCTCGAGTTTTCCAGTTTATAACGTCTTTCAACTTTTGACATTTCATTCTTTTTTTCATTCGCGTATGCACATAATTTGCACTTTTCTTTTAAGTTGTAAATTTGTATTTTTTTAATACCTCAATTCTTTTATTCAACATTTGCTTACCAATTAAGTTTACTATTTTCTCACGATACATGTCCGTAATTTTCATTATTTTTTTTTTAAATTTTTTTCATCAGCTATCTTTTAAAATTTTGCTGATATTCCTTTAGCACTAATATACATACATTACAGAGTGATTTTGCGTTTTTTTTTCTTTGTGAGATTCTTTATTTTGATGCCCTCTTTTGTAATTGTTGAGTTGAATCCTGATATTACACTTACACCTAACAATACGTCATATTCTATACCTGATACTACATGAAAATTATATGATAATTTCAAGCCATCTACCTGTATTCCAAAAACAAAATGTCCTACAGTCTTAAAAATTTCGTTTTAGTTTGAACCAAATATTTTGATACTCAGTAGATGCCACTATCAGATGGTGAAAACTCGTATCAACACTTGGAGTTTCCTATTGCAATATTATTCAAACTATTGGATCTGTGCTTCAACTAGAGCCTCAAATGCTGGTACGAAGTTTCCCCATCTTATGGCAGCACCTATTAAGCACCAACATTTGGTTCAAACTATTACAAGATTTTAAGTAGTGTATTGACATTGTTTCTTCTCCACCAAATCCAATTAATATACTCAAATTTGCTTGGCATAACGCAGGTGTGCCAATTTCGATCTTAGTTTTCTTTATTTAACTCACATCACCTGATGCGTCTTTGCTGATTTTTGAGGGTTTCTAATTTATTGAAATTGCATCTATCTTTGTTACTGATTTGGTATTAATTTAAGCTTTATATAAGTTCAATACGTTTCCTTTCTGTGCGTATACGAGTATCATAATATTTTGTATGCTATTTCTTCCTTTGATTGCTAAACGATTTTCTTCTTTTTGATTAGATAATCGCGACTTTAGGCTCCGAGTTTGGTCGCCATTACTTAGTTGAATGTTATTTTCAGTATTACACTGTGTTATTACGTGATCAAGACAGTTACATTTAAAACATCTAATTTGAGCCTTGTTCTTTTTATTTTAATAAGAAGATAAATATATTTTAACTTTATTATCTGTAAATTGTTTTCTTAAAGTATGGTAACTGAGATGGAACCATGGTTTTGTATTGCTATTTTCACGCATTTTTGATTTCCTATCTTCAAAGTGGTGTGCATTTCTATTCATGGTTTTAACATTACGTCTTGCCGTTTCAAAAAATTGGATACATCAAGACATATAATTTATTTTTCCAAAAATTTCTTAACTCAAATGCTAGATCGGGTCAAGTGGCAGAATTTTCCTTTTCATGTGACATTAAGTTTTGTCTAAACTATTCTGGCGTCATTTTGAATCTTTTGATACTTAATTATTTACGTAATCGTAACCATTTGTTAATGCTTCTGGTTCTCTAGCTATAACATTAGCAATTTCAAACGAAATTAAACTTAATAAATACATTATCCAATATTCTTTTTTCTGTATTCATCTTAGAAATTTTCCTATCTAATAAAGATAAATACGTACTAATTTCACTCTTCCCGTCAAAACGTAACATTAATTTAAACATATCGTGTTGCTTGCCTGAAGCAACTGCTGCCAAACTGTCACTATTCGTCATATTGTTTTGAAGCGCAACATTTCTTAATCTTTACTCCTTCTTTAATTTCTTTTCTTCTAGTCTGCTTTCTGACCCCATCAACAATTTATTTTCATGTAATCGTCTTTCTGCTTCTAACCTTCTAGCCTTCTATCTTCTTCTTCATTTTTTTCTTCTAGATTTCTTTTTTCCTCTTCTGCTTTTAGCTGTTTCATTTATTCTCTCTCAACATTAAAGACTTCAAGTTGAACTTTAACAATATTTCCTTCATAATCCTTTGGATAAGTTGCCAACTTTATCAAATCAATAATTCTTGAACTCTGAGGCACAACTATGTCTAGGTATGCCTGTTATCAAATCCGTTTTCCTAGCTTTATTCAGAGCAAACATAATTTATTTTTGTTGACACTGCAACACAGCAAAGTATTGCACTATCTCGTAGACTTGATTACGGTTAATTAAATCATTATAAATGAGACAAACTGTTTATTTCTTTCATATTATAAATTTCCGTTTAAAAAATACATTTCTTTTTCAACTCAATTTCAGAGTAGCATCGTTATTCAAATTCCAATTCAAATCTAAAACATCTAAATCCGATCCTCCTAAACTATGGGATTTAAGTGAAGGATGTATAGCTATATCAAAACTGATTTTCTTCAACAGATATAAAAAAAAATTAACAGATCATCAAGTACATCCTTTATATTCAAATAACATTGTACAACAGAACAATAGTTACCATAAAAGAAGCTTTCCTGAGCCTTGCGTTAAAAATCATCTGTCCCACCGATGTTCGGTGGGTCGACTCTCAACTCTCGCTATGCTGTTTACAGGAGTCTACTTTGAAATATAACGTTCATTGAACCCTTGAATCTATTATTTCTATTGTTTGCACGCTTTATCTTTTATTCACACGCACACACACACACATATATATGTATATATATATATATTACAAATTTAAAATTTTTTCGCCAAAACTAACCTTTATACTATCTTAATTTTCTTATAATAATATTCCGTACTTACTTCAAATTATTAAATTAAAATCTTGTTTCTAAATCTAATCTGTTAATCCTTATGCAGACGATATAAATTCTTAATTTGCCTTAAAAAACATTATTCCAGTATGCGTAAATTTAAAAAGATGGCTCTAAATTAAAAATATTCTTAATTAAAACTTTATTTCTTAATATTCCAAATAAAACTGATTTCTTCTATGTTTTTATCAACCCTTTTTAAGAAAGTCTTATTAAATTTATTCCAAACCCATAATTTTAAAAAATATCATTATTTTATTTTATCTATTTATTTATTTTTCCGCCGTCAACGATAATTTGCATATTAATAAATTCATTTCTTTTCTTTTTCTCTTAAAATTAATCATGTATAAAAATCGTCTGCCTAAGATATTTAAAATTCTGAGTCAATTATAAATTGGTTAAATAATTTTTTTTTTAAATAAATTTATCGTCTGTTTAAAATAATCTCGTAGCTGGACAAGAATTCTGTTTACATAAAATAATGATGGTTAGAGATTACAGAATGTTCCAGAACTTTCTTTTTAGTTTAAAAGGGGGAAGTCTCGAGATGAGAAGAAGATTCTTCTGAAGATTTCTTGGGTTGCTTCTTCGATGAGGACAGCTCGCTGAAATAATGATGGAATTTTTGCAAAAGGAGCTTTTCCTTCCTCATTATTACGAATTTAATAAATGAATTTACAGCAGCCCATGACTAATTATTGGATCTTCTACATTTATTATTTTATTTTGTTTTTTCCCTCGCTCGCCATGACTGCGTGTTTCTTTTTAACCAGTGGAAATAATTCGAGTTCTCCTTAAATCGTCACAACTAATCGAAAAGTCGACAGGATTTTTTATCTGTGCTGCCTTTTTAATGAATGATATTTAAAGAAAATTGCGATGGAACGAAGAAAAGCATGCTATCGCCGAAGTTCGATTGAAGGACAGTCTATATGGTATTTTCAGCTTGCTAATGGAATGGGCTGTGGAACGAAATGATGATAGGTTTGTGAATCGCCGATAATTGACTTCTCGTGAATTCCTGAAGCTTGATATTTTTGGTCATAATGATAAATTTTTGAGACCTGGTGATTTCGAATTGGATTTAATAAGGAATAGAAGCGCCATTCATCTTGTTGCGGCCCAAATATGCGATCATTGACTTTAAATATTACTGGTAGTAATGACAAGAAAAAAAAAAAAAAAAAAAAAAAGTTTAGAGACAATTGAACGCCGATTGCTACTTACTTTCATAATTTTCGTTATTATTGTCTCTCCTAGGATCATCTTGAGAAATTCTTCTTAAGAGTGAGTTATTTCAAATTAATTGAATATTATTTGTATCCTTTTTAAGCATTTGTGTAGATTGTTTATTCTCTATTTGTAAGGTTTATTTATTTATTGTTTTGTTTTTCTTTGAGTCTTATTTATTAATCTATTTATGAGTATTATTATTATCATTATTATTTGTTGAAGATTGAAATATTTTTATTCGTAAGGATTTAATTGAGGAGTATGATGTTCTTAAGATATTTACTGTTACTTATTAAGATTATTTTATATTTTTATGCACGTTTAAAGATAAGTTCGTAATAATAATGAAGTATAAAAGAACTTAGAAGCTCAAGTTATTTTTTAAAAAGGTACATTTTCTAATTTATTGATATTTATTTGTTATCAAGAACTATTCTCAGAATGCAGTATTTTCATGATAATGTTCCTACAATTAGACATTTGAGCTGAAAATTAAGTTAACATTTATGTTTTTCATTTTATTTGTTAGAATTTCTGGTTACAGTGAGCTTTGGTTCCCGGATTCTTATAATTTATTAAAATTCAGTAAGAAAGATGGAACTGTGCAAGGCTGTTGCTAGAATTTTGACTGATAAATATGATTAATTTTGTCAGTAAATTTTGTGATTTTAAGTAAGAAATTACCTATAGTTAAAATTTTTGAATCTGTTTATGATCTATAAAATAATAGAATTAAAAGTTGATCCCAATTTAAGGTATATCTATGATATTTACAATTTCTGTTTTATTAGATAAAATTTCTGGTTAAAGTTAGCAGCTAAATATAGTTATAATTTTCGCGATAATTTTGATTCAGATTTTTAAAAAGGTGGGTAATGGTTCTGTGTGAGGCAGTTAAAATGTGTACAACATCAGTAGACAAAGCCCTCAAAATTGCGAAAGCGCGAACTCAGGAATTTCACCTTAAAAGTAAAAGGCTCTATGATCGAAATTTTGTCGAATGTCCATTAAAAATACAAGACTCTGTAATTTATGAAGAATTTAAATACCCTAACACTCGAAAATTAGAACCTACTTTCTCTGGACCATACAAAATTATAAATAAACTTTCTGATGTAACTTATGAAATAGATAAATTTAATTATGAGACAGGACAGAATTCCGTTATTGTGCATGTTTCTAAATTAAGACCCCATTTTTCACCAGAAGATTTTAAACTGTTTCATGAGCAACCCAAAAAACAAACAAAACCTCAGATACAATCACAATCACTAGATCAAACTAAAGTCAAGACAGTAGATTAAGTTTTAATTCTTATTCTTTAAATAGTTTATCACCATAATTTTCAACATTAGCAGGTATGTTCTTGGAGGCCTACAAGAATATTACTTGTTTTTGGGAGTTTTTGGGGTTAAATTGGGCTCCTTATGCAGGCATAAGGTGAACACTTTGATTGTAAAAGCTTTCAAATTGATGTTGATAAATTAATTTTAAGGGTGTTTAAGTCTAACTATATTTACTCATGTATTTGACCTTAGTATTATTCTATTTATTCAGCAGATATTTATGTTATAACAGTTATAAAATCTAATGATTCTACTCAAACCTATAACATAATATGTGATTTTCAGTGATTGTGAAAACTACAGCTATTAAAAGTTTTTCAAAAAAGCACACTATTTTTATTTCCATTTCTCAATTAAGAATGACAACTTTTATTCCTATTTGTATTTTATTATTAAAGTTTATAAACCATGTGTAGATAAAACATTATTCTACATTTGGCATTTGAAAACTTACACCCAAATTTGACAATTTTGTAAAAGAGTATCAGAGAGGAATTATTGTAAGGAAATACTGGTTGAGAGTCCATTTTCTAAATAGTTAGATTTAATTTTATTTGGATTTTGGAATTATTATGATTTTTTTTATTTATGCTTTCGGCTAGCAAAAAATACCTTCTTATGCTATTAGAAGATAAGAAAATTATTTAGTTGCTATGTAATTATTTTTATCCTCAACCAATATTTTCCCTATCAATAATAAACAAATAGTGATATTTTCTTTTGATTATACTCTTGTTTTACTATTATTATTATTATTATGATTTCTATAATGAAGTTTAGTATTAATTATACTCTTATTGAAAAATATTAGGATATGGAGTCTTATTATACTATTACTTATTATTGTTGTTATTGTTATTATTTAAATTTTTCTATGTTATTTATTATTGATATTGAGAGTGATGCTATTTATTATTGAAAAATTGATATATTACTGAAAGATGTTGGATCCAACATAACATTAAAACCAAAGATTAAACTAGGTTTGAAGATTTTTAATTAAAGAGACTGTATTCACTGGACATTGAAAAAGACTCTTTTATATATTCTTGAAAGACTTTTTTCATTTAAAGGACTTATTTAAAATAAACTATGCATTATTTCATTGTAATTATTTAAACTTCCATGAGAACGAATTTTTATTGTTTTTATTATATTTTTATCTCTTGCTTATTAATATTCATAACTTATTTACTGTTATTATATGTATTATCTCCTATGCACTTACAAATGGTAAGTGATGTTGTAACATTATTGTATTTCTTTCAGGGAAATGCTCCTACCTAAATTCAATTCAGAATTATTTTCTGTTAACTATTTTATTTTAATCGCTAATATTTTTTATATTGCGTTAATTTTCTTTTCTTCCATCTCTTGGCTTCCTGAGTTTGACAGTTTTATTCCAAAATTTAACTTTTCTAAATTATTATATTTCTGTTGTCTGAACTTGTAGTTTTATTTAACTATCAATTTCATACAAAGTCTTGGGGAGGGGGGATAATATTACAAATTTAAAATTTTTTCGCCAAAACTAACCTTTATACTATCTTAATTTTCTTATAATAATATTCCGTACTTACTTCAAATTATTAAATTAAAATCTTGTTTCTAAATCTAATCTGTTAATCCTTATGCAGACGATATAAATTCTTAATTTGCCTTAAAAAACATTATTCCAGTATGCGTAAATTTAAAAAGATGGCTCTAAATTAAAAATATTCTTAATTAAAACTTTATTTCTTAATATTCCAAATAAAACTGATTTCTTCTATGTTTTTATCAACCCTTTTTAAGAAAGTCTTATTAAATTTATTCCAAACCCATACTTTTAAAAAATATCATTATTTTATTTTATCTATTTATTTATTTTTCCGCCGTCAACGATAATTTGCATATTAATAAATTCATTTCTTTTCTTTTTCTCTTAAAATTAATCATGTATAAACATCGTCTGCCTAAGATATTTAAAATTCTGAGTCAATTATAAATTGGTTAAATAATTTTTTTTTAAAATAAATTTATCGTCTGTTTAAAATAATCTCGTAGCTGGACAAGAATTCTGTTTACATAAAATAATGATGGTTAGAGATTACAGAATGTTCCAGAACTTTCTTTTTAGTTTAAAAGGGGGAAGTCTCGAAATGAGAAGAAGATTCTTCTGAAGATTTCTTGGGTTGCTTCTTCGATGAGGACAGCTCGCTGAAATAATGATGGAATTTTTGCAAAAGGAGCTTTTCCTTCCTCATTATTACGAATTTAATAAATGAATTTACAGCAGCCCATGACTAATTATTGGATCTTCTACATTTATTATTTTATTTTGTTTTTTCCCTCGCTTGCCATGACTGCGTGTTTCTTTTTAACCAGTGGAAATAATTCGAGTTCTCCTTAAATCGTCACATATATATATATATATATATATATATATATATATATATATATAATTGTGTGTATGTATAAGATAGATAGATAAATAGTAGTGACAATGAGTTCTTGTCAATTAAATTTTATTTTAGTATATTTCAGATAAGCATTTATAACTGCCTTAGAAATGCCTGTAGACTGGTACAAAGTTTTTACAATTAATTACAAATTATTCTCTACACAAAAGATTGATTCTTTTGTAGATATTCAAAACACATTTAAAACATGAAAAAGATTCGAAACAATTTTTAAATGAGCAGAACATATCTCTTAAAGATATATATATATTATATCTTTTCTATTTGCTCATTTATTATGACGACTTTTAATTTAAATAATAAGGCTAGTAATTGCATTTAAAGATCCACACATTTAATAATCATAATTTTTCCAGTAAAAATTACAAATTTAAATTTCAATGGCTGAAGCAATTTGAGTTCGTTAAACAAAATGTCTCGACTTATTTTTTTTTTTTTTAAATTGATGGAGTGTTCAATAGTTAAATCCTAATTTGACATAATTTAGTGCAATCATTTTATGAAATACTTCTGTAATTTTATATTTATGAAGTTATTCTCTTTTTTAAAAAGACGAATTTGCAAAGGACATTTGGACTCAATTAAAATATTTTTGTTTTTTCCTCAGAATCGTAATATAGGGAATTACAATTAAGATTTTTTTTACTTCATTAAGTTTTTAATAACTTAATTTGTATTGTTATATTAGTTAATTAAAAAAATAACACACGGAAGCTTTCATGTGGCAATTTAATTTTTAAAGTGGCTCTGTATCTACCATATAAGTATTTATGATTTATTTACATTATAAATAAAAGTTCATGCTATCAATGAGGCGTATAAAAATGATAAATACATTGCAAATAGAAAAAAATATATAAATATGTATATATTTTTTTCCCTAGAAAACACGAATGATCATATACAATGCTTATACAATGCACATGGGCACTAAGCGTATTATATTAATTAAAGAAGGCTTTCGCAACTTGATGTAAAAGCACATTCAAATTTTTATAGATGTACAGTATTTACGACTAATATATTGCGGATAATTAATTTATTTCATACAATGACGCCAGGAATACCTCATAAAATCGACATAAAAGACTTTATAAAGAAATTCTTATGGCAAACTAAATTTTATTGCCCGCTTCTTATAAAGACATCTTAATAGTTGTATGAAGAATAATTTTTGCTGAAACTAATTTCCATTATTTTCATTTCAGATACAATTTCGTTCTTAAGAAATTGGAAAAAAAATAACTATTACATATATTTCTATAAAGATTTATTTTTTTCGCGAAAACTGTGTGTTATCATACAATGCTACTGCAAAACACATTCTTAATACTCTATCTAAGAATATGTAATGTTTGCAATTAAAAGGCTCTGCTATTGTTTAAATATTCTTTTTAAAAATAATCCATCATATAAATGTATTGAATCAGCGTTATTAATCCACAGTTAATCAATATTTTAACTATATAAAAACACATTAAATAACAATAAAGAAGATAAATGCGTATTAGTGACACTAGGTGCATTACACCTAGAAATTTTATTTACAAGAATAATAATCATTTTCAATAACTTGATAGAGAGTTGAAATGGCCTATTAACTAGTTAAATAGGCATTTTCAGTAACATATGAACATCCCATCTGCCCTTATCCGGCTGCCTGGGCTTGATTACTAAGTTAGCCAATTAGCTCATGGTATTCAGCCCATAGGTGTTAAGAGCACCAATTTTAATAAAATTACCGAGCAAAAAAATCCTTAAATTTCCATTTTCTCCAATATTTTTCTGAAAAGACAAAGACATATTTTGGTACTTTAGTGTCAAATGGCAATTCCTTGAATGCTTCCCTAAGAAATAAAAAAATAACTAGTACTTTGATTCGAGAAGGCCTATAAAAGATGCTGAGAATGGAACTCAATGCATTCCACGAAAATCCAGAAAACTGCAAGTAGGCTCTGACAGCTGTCCAACATTATCATAACCAGTCGTTGGGGGCCACCGTAATACTTACCCATCATGGATATGCACAATATATGTGAAAATAAAATATGTCTAAATTATTTTCAAAATGCATTGCACTTCCAAAACTAATTTTAAGAATATATTTAAATATTTTTAATACACATAGTAATGCTCTATTCATGAATTGCTGATGTGCCAATTTCGACAAATTACATGAAACGCCAAACTACAATACTAAATTGCATAAAAGAAACATATAACTAACCATATAACCATATAACTAACAGTTTACTACGTCGGATTAAGCATCTTATTTTCAATTAAAATATATTTTTGAATTGAAATTTGAATGAAATACAGGGTCCTGAAAAATAGAAGACTTGGGAAAACACGATTACAAATATCTCAGTAACTAATAATCCGATCTACTTCGTTCTTAATGCAAAATTTGTGTTATTTTATTGCCTTTTACATCCATTCCTTAAAATAAAAAAATTCGAAAATGTTTATATCCGTCCATCGGAACGAATTTTTAGACAGTCCGAAAAAAATAGTTCCGAATAATCAAAATTACTGATATTCAATAGGCTTCGTCCCATTCTTACATACTATGCACATACAAAATTTAAAGTCTCTATCTCAATTTTTTTCGGGGGTTGAGCATTTACAGACAGATAGACAGACAGCCGGACGGCAAAATTGTTTTCTAAAAATATGTTTTTAGGAATCTCCAGTGTCTGAAACGTGTAAATCCGTCATTTTTTCAATTTTTAAAACAATTGCAAGACTTATCCTATACTACGTATGATGGGTAAGTAAAAAGGTAAGCTAATACTTTAATAATATTTCTACGTGATATATGTGTAGAGGTCTTGAGATAAGGTATTTACTCGTGTATAAGGCGCACTTTTTTTCCAAAAAATTAGGGCAAAACTCCTAGGTGCACCTTATACACGGAATATTTTTTTACTGTTGGATGCAGTCGAACTATATACATATGAAACTAGAAATTATTCAAAGAAGATATTAAAACTCGGAAAATGTTACTTAATTGAAGTATCACTGCAAGTTTATTTCATTCCTTGCAGTTTTTTATACGACAGAGCTAATGCCATTACCTAAACGCTAATTAGTAATTCTCTTTACTGTCCTATTTCCAGTCATTCTCTTACAACCCGAAATCTAAAAATGTATTTCGTCTTGTTTTTTGATCTGGTGTAATGTTTGTTTCGACTTTTTTTACTGAAATTCATTTGGTCATTCTTCATTAGCGTATCAAATTTATGGTGCGCGTTATATACGTGATTTTAAGAAATCGCCATTTTTATTTGTAAAGTAGGGTGCGCCTTATACACGCGTGCGCCCTATACACGAGTAAATACTATACATGTTAGGAAAGAGTTTATCACCATCCTTGTAAGTGTTCAGGATTCAAACCGATTTCCAATGTATAACCACATAATTGCTTTTCTTAAAAAAGACAAATTGACGAATCCTAATGTATTTCGAGGATTTTTTTAAAATTAACTATGCATATATCTCCCATTTTAATATTTTCGGATCTAGCATTGCCAAGTGTGCATTTGCAATCTTCGATCTAGCCCCTTGACTGCCCAGCCAAAGGGTAATATTTTAATGTTGTTTTCTCTGTAATTTATTTAAAATGTTAAAAAAAAAGATTTTTTTCCAACCTGATACAAAATATTTTATTAGTATCGGTGTATAATCTTTGATCGCATGAATCCTAACTTAATTTTTCAGAACTGGGTTTTATTTGTGGAATTATACTAATTTAAATATTGCTTATGTTGCAGTGAAACCTGCAGCTTAGTGTGTGAAAAAATCAGCCGGCGGCAGTCAGGAGGCTAGTATTCACTTAGAAAAAAAATGTAAATAATCTAAAACACTTTGTTCTCAGAACCCTAATAGCATGCATGGTCCAAGTGACGTCACAGTGACGTCACTGTGAGTCACTTTGGTCACATCACATTTGTGACCAAAATGCCCCCACTCAGTGACGTCACAATGTGACTGAGATGTGACTTTCTTAAAAATCTTTAGAAATTCATAACTATCCTTCAAAACATGTTATTTACTTTAAATAACATGTTTTTGGCAATTTAAATATCGTCGCTTTTGTCACAGTTTTGTCACAATGTTAATGTCAAGTTAGTCACAAATGACACATCTTTCACAAAGTTGTCACATTGTGACCACTTTGTGAAACGTCACAAAAAAGCTCTAAAACGGCCATAACGACTTCACATTTTAGTCACAGTGATTTCACATCGACGTGACGTGACGTTACATCGACAATCGATGGTAAAAAAATCCCAATGTGATTTCACAACGACGTTGCAATAACGTCACCCTGCTTTACGGGAAATATTTAAAAGATGACTTTTAATAATAAAGTTACACGCGTTACCCCTCCCCCTCCTCATAAACGTGTACCTTCGCTTGATTACTCATGAGAAATTCAAAAATTTAAAAAATGTATAATAATAAGTATATACATACATTTAAAAATATTATATAATATACTATCATAAAGTATAACTAATTTTATACTTTCTCTTTTATTTAAGTGTGCGATCAAATGAAAATAATATGATTCAATATTACGATAGAACTATCTGTCATTTCCAAAGAAATCTAGGAACACATGGTAACACCTTGTATTACATTTAAGAAGTTTTCATTTAAATATTTAATCATTTTTACTATTTTCGACATATTTCAGTGTAATTCTGAGTAAACGTTTTATTACCAGGATGACGAAAGGTCAGTGAGAAACACATTCATAAAAAGTGTTGAATGCCAGTATTTTGTTAAACAGAATAACGCCTTCTTTAATCCTTTCATATTACTCAAAGTAAATTCTGTAAGAAAATGCTAGTAGTTTCATATTTTTAAGGTCTCTATCTAATCAATAATATCAAAAAGATAATGAACAAAATTCATGTAATATATGCACGCTTGTGATGTAATTCAAAGAATCTGTAAGTTTACAAAGAATTTTTTAGAAAACGGGAACGCCTAGAACCTAACTAAAACCAAGGTTAGAGATAAAGTTTTACTAAGATTACTTTAATTTTAGTAGATTATTTGTAAAGCTCCATATTTCTGTAACTTAAAAAAAAATTGTGTTATAGATTTCAAATTTTTTTGTGCTGCGTACAGATAAAATTTAAGTAACCGTATATATCTCTATAAATTTACATCAGCAGAAATACAGATTATTTTCTTATAATTCAGTTGATAGATAAAATAATAGTTAGAGTAAATGTTATTGAATAATTTATATAGGATTGCTTTGAGTGTAATTATATCTGTGAATTATGATATATTTTTATGCTAAATATAGTGTTTTGAAATTTTTTTGTATTGATAGGAAAGAAAAGCACAGAACATTTTAAAATATATTTTAACATAGAAATTACTATCACAAGCTGACACTACACTATTACACTCTCACAAGCTGACTACTACACTATTACACAGTCACAAGCTGACTACGGCACTATTACACTATGAAAAGCTGAAATTTTTCATAATTTCACATTGTTAATAAAGCATTTCTTTCTTATTGCCTCTTGACTACACCAGTGGCCGAGAGGTTCTGACCCCTAAACTGGTAGACGGTAAATGCCGGGTTAGAACTCACTCGCGACCGTCGCCCTAACCATTCGGAGTTTTCCGTGGATTTCTTTGAACCTTGGATTTCCTTGAGTAAAGTTCGTTGCGTAAGGGGTTAGGTTCCCTTTGAAAGACCCTCACGGACAGCACCACTCCTCTTAGGGCCACGCGTATATAACTGGCCGGCATAAAAGTAAAAATACATTCTTATTTCCTCTTTGTTACTTATAACAATGGAAAAAAAGCTATAGCAATTTGTAAGGTATCCAAATATTAGTTTCATGCATTAAAAATAACTGACATCTGCAAAATTTATTAATGAAGAAAAACATTTTACAAAATGTCCGTTTTCTTTTTATTTAATCATAAAAGATATAATTTATATGAGAGTAACGGAGCGTTGATGCATTCTTTCATGTGACATAATCGAAAATTAGAGACGACAAAGAGCTTAACACTAGAACCGCGGGACTTTCGGTATACCTAGAACCGCGGAGCGGGTCAATTTGACCCGGGATGGAAAAGGATTTATAAATATGCCCAAATACTTAATTTGACTAGTTTAAAAGATTATATTTTATTACAATAATCAATATTCTTTAATATTTACATTGTATTTTACACAGAGTCAGCAGAAATATCCTACATTTCAGAAAATGCTATTATTCAAGATTACATTTCATTCAGTATGATGAAAATATATTGAATAAATATTGAACATATATTTTAAACATAAATAAACTTAGACTTAGTAAATATTAAAAATAGACTATTCCATTCAAATGAATTTAGATATAAAATCTAAGAACAATTTTTAAAAATATAAAAAATACAATTTACTTACTGATTTATCTAATCCAATTTATTGTATGCATTGCTTGAAAAACATGGTTAAAGATTTCGCACGTTTACCAAAAACGCGTGGGTACATTATATTTTGAACAGTTATATTTAATTTAATTTTCATTATTTTTAGTTATGATAACAAACCCTTTTATGCTTAGTTTGTGTTTTTCACAGTTTTTAGTTTTTCTTCTTACGCAAATGATTTATTTATTATTTTTCAGGGGGGGGGGTATGTAGAGGGGAAGAAGTTCGCAAGAAGTAACAAACTATTTTTGTACGTCTTCAACTAACTTTTGAAGAAATTGACGTATACTAATAGATTTTGAGGTTACAGGTTTGCATAAGATCCAAGCATTGATAACAGCAAAATACAAAATATTATAAAATGCATTCATTGGCTTCCTGTAAGAAATAGTCTTGACATAAGGAGACTTCCTGTCATCATTGTAATCTTACAGTTACATTGAATTTAATTGCATTGTTGTAAAAAAGTGCCTTAAGTATTTTTTTGAATTATTTAAAATTTTAATAGTTAGATGTAGACTGCAAAGCAAGAAAACAATTTTACACTTTTCTCCTTGGTAAATAGTTATGCTGATGTATAAATGAGATAGAAGAATCCTCGTATGCAATTTCGATTTTGACATTTTGTATTTCTCGTCTTGGGCGATTTACAGTTTCTGTGTTATTTGCAATTTATCTGGTATTGATATACATATAATGAATAAACCTAGTAGCAGATTTTGAAAGAAATAAGTGCTCGTCTACGCTTATGTTAGGCCCTTTTAAGTAGTTAGTCTTGCAGTTTTTTTGTCATCTTTTTTATTTACAGGTGTGAATGTGCAAGTTATTGTTTATTTATTTTTCAAATTTTCATCAGTATAAAATTTAAATTTTGTCAACTTTGTTTTTCAAATTATTAATTCGGTTTTTTATATCCGAATTTTTCCTGATAAATATCACAAACTTTCGTTCAATACTGATAAATTTTCATTTATACTCCAATGAAAAAGTCCAACAATGTTAATAGTATAAGCAGAATCATCGTCACTTTCATTTTCATCACTAGAATTTATTTTTCATCTTTTATAGGCAGATATGCATCCTCAACAATTTGCATTCTCAATAATTATCAAATAATAGTTGCTAACATTCCAAAGCTTCTTTGGCGGTAATATAAAAACATCGACATCTTATTTTAACTTTTAATAAATGCTTTATAAAAGTAAATTCAATTCTTCTTCTAATTATTTGTTGTAATTTTTTTCTGCAATCACCCATTCTTCACATCAAGAATATAAAATCTTGATTGAAAATTTTCCCATTCCCCCACTTCCGATTCTGTCGAAAATCGCGACTACTCGCGGGTTAACACGTTCGCTGCCGCTTACGTGAAGATGTGATTATAGTTAATGCCGCACTGTAGAAGTGTGTTTTTCCCAGAAGCCGGTTTACTTTTTATAACAAAGAATCAGTGACAGAATTTCCCGCGCCAGCGCGTGACTGGCTATTGGACGTCACCCCACATCACGCACTGGCGCGTGAGTGGCACCTTAACGTTATTAGAAGTGCGACAGATATTATTTATCATTACTTCTGAAAAAATGCATCTCTATTTTGTCATTTATGTGTAAAAACTTATTACGGGTCAAATTGACCCGCTTCGCGGTTCTAGGTATACATGGTTATAACTCAAAAATTATTTATGCTATTCGCTATTAAATACAAAAAGTTGTTGCTTACCTTAAAATATTAAAAGTCAGAAAAGGAATCGTTTTTTCGATGAATACTTTTCGCGCGGCGAGAAATTAAATATCGATTTGGGTCAAATTGACCCGCTCCGCGGTTCTAGTGTTAAATGACAGAGGAAATCAATTTTTATTCACGAAAGCGTAAAGAACATTTTTAAAGATTTTCAATAAGACATCTTTCGAACAAAGGAAATTAGAAAAAAATATTGAAGTGTTTTTTACGAGTTTCTCAAAATAGTGAATTTCATTGTAAAAAATAAATGATAAGAATAATATATATATATAAGTTGACATTGTTTTTCAAGATTGTAAAAATGCACTTTTATAACTAAATATTGATGTACTAAATGTTGATCTTATATCTAAAAATACTTAAAAATATATAAGTAAAATACATCTAGTAAAAAGCACGAAATTTATCAACGACTGATTATTGAGGGTGGCATTAAAAAGAAATTAGAAATTGTACGTGAAGCGTAGCAAATAAGGCGCGTTCGTACTATAACGAAGTTTTAAAAAATATTCATTTCTTTCTGTTTTGGTATACAGTATTCAGAATAGATATAGTGGTAATTTATTTTATGGTGTTTTAAAGAAGTTTTTTCACTTCGAATATGCCATTGTCTGAAATCTGGCAAATGTAGCTAATTTGCTTACTACTAAATTGATATTCATATGCCAGAAGGCTAATGGAGAAAATTTGGAGACTTTTGGATAATATTATATATAACATAAAGTCATTAACGAAATCATTAAAATCATTAATTATTGTAATCTTTCTATGTTTTTCCTCCATCAAAGTTAATATAAAAAAGAAGTTATATTATAAAATAGCTCCAGAAATAATGTAATTAAAACTTTCTGATCCAATACTTTCTTTCTTTTTTTCCGTAAAGAAAATTCCGAAAAAAAGAATGGTTATGTTTTGGAAAATATTATATTAGAATAGAATTTAACAGATATTCAACTTTCTAAATATTTTATTACAGATGATACAACAAAAAAAGTTATATTTTAAATTTAATGTGTGGACGAGTAATGAAATTTATCAGTTGTAACGGTGCAAAGTGAATTAACATATATTGTTATTATTATTATTACTAAACGCCAAAACACGAATAAAATAATAATAATAAAATCACAGACATGTACTACCATTAAAATATTTAGAAGAAACAATACTAATTTTTAAAGACAAAATGGTACTCTATGAAAAGACGTGTACTATTTAACCGTCTAGAACCAGTGACTGATCCATATTCTAACTATTCCAGAAAACAACCAATATTTATTTTGGTAAATCCTTGGTGACACACAAACACACAAAAATATATAAAAAATGAAAATAAGAATGAAAACTTACAATGAACGCTGCATTAAAGTTTTAAACAAAAAAATGTAAAATTTTAAATGAGTAAAAATACAACATAAAATAAATAAAAAAATATTTAAATAAATGACATGCAGAAGAAACGTGAAAAGTATAGATTGTTATATTTTCTTATATAATATTAAGCAATTATATATCGTTATCATTTGTACTGTGGTAAATTGGAAAAAAAAGTATTTCTACCATTATGAAAAATTGATATATTTTTTTTTCTAATGTTATTAATTTTTTCATTATTTCTTCGTTACTTTGTCATATTTATGTTTGGAAAATCACAAGTTTGAAATATAAAAAGCCGTTAACAATTAGTCAATTGTCACAAACAATTACACATATAAATTCCAATAACAATTTTCCTTTTTTCAATATGTACAATACATTCCAATGCGTGAAAAAAAAACTTTTAAAGCTAAAAACATATTTCATTCTCAGTTTTTTTAAGAGAAAATATTTTTATTTTAGCAAATGCAGATTTTTTTTCTTATTTGATAAATATTTCAATCATGAAGAAGCATAATAAACTTTGACGTAAATTTCTTCAAAGTTATCGGACCTTTATAATTTTGTCAATTATAAGTCAATCTTTCTGCCAAATTATGTTTAGAAAACCAATTTCCGGAAATTCCAAAGAAAGGCGCTCTCCATTTTAGAAAAAAAAAGAAAAAAAGAAATGCATATTGTTTTCCAATAATGATACTATATTACATAAAGTAAAAAGAAAGCTAAAATCGTAAGATCGTTTTCTTTAAAATCTTTAAAGTGTCTGAAATAGCCTTTAACGTTCAATAAAATTGATCATGATTGGAAATTAATAAAATTTTATTTTTAAAATAAATTTGTTTAGAATCGTCAAATTTATCATCTTTTAAAAACTTGAGTTGTTTAAACTCTGTATTACAGTTTACATGTTATCATTTATCAGAAAAAGCTGTTTCTACTACTGTACTGTAAAAAAAAACTGTAATGTTACAAAAATTTTTAGGAAACTGGAATTCCTAGAGCTTTTCATGTAACGATAATAGCAAAAATTCCGGTAACAAAATCGGTTATAAGAATTTTTGCTGTTATCATTACATGAAATATTCTAGTTATCGCAGTTTCCTGGGAAAAGTTTAGTAACATTAGTGATTTTTTTTATTTTACAGTATGCGTTTGGTTTGTATTTAGTTTTTGACAATCAACTACAAATTTTCATGAATTTTATGCAGTTAGTGTGGTAAACCAGTGTAGTTAACTGCATTTAATGCAGTTTGCTACACTGAAAAAAAAAAGGTGTAAAATTTCCAATACGATTTTTTTAGGAAACTTGAATGCCTAGATAATGTTAATGTTATTTATTACGAACGATTATGTACACTAGGGATATATGCCTGAAAGGTAGCGCGCTCCGTGGTGGTCGTTCAAAAAGATCCTAACGCCTAATTACGCAAAGTTACCCAAGGTTCAAAGAAAAACACTAAAAACTCCGAATGTTTAGACCAACGGGCGCGTTTGGGTTTGAACCCAGCACCTTCCATCTATGAGCTTCGAGAACATGGCTTCGCAGGTACTGGTGGGGCTTTGAAATTCCTAAAATGCCTAAAACTTGTAATTTTGCAAAACCTTTTTTAGGAAACTTGGATTCCTAGAACTTTACATGTAAAACAAGAGAAACTCCGGTAACAGAACCGGTTGCATGAATATTTGCTATTACCTTTGCATGAAAAATTCTAGGAATCGCAGTTTCCTGGGAAAAGTTTAGTAACTTCACGGATTTTAATCGACATAATAACAAAATAATAAGACAAAATAATAACACATAAATAAATAAATAAGTAAAAAATTATATGTAAATAGTTATAAACAAACATATATAATATCTAAAAATGTATATACATAATTAATAACAAAGCTAATTATAAAGCAGAGCTGAAAAGGTTTTTCCAGGCAACAGAGAGCGTTTTAGAATCAGACTTATCATTAACAATAACTTCACAATTAAGATAAATAGTTAAAATTTCAAGAAAATCTAATTCAGAAGTACTATTGGCACAAAATATAACTTTAGCAGTTTGAAAAGTGAAAGTATGGCTAGAATGCCAATAGTGCTTGACAACAGAATGTTTAGAAAATTTTGATTGATGACATAGCGAGAGTGTTCTCTTTAGGTAGATTTCTAGATTTCTTTTTGTTTGATCAATATAAGATAAATCACAGCCATTACAAGGAAAATTATATATTTCACATATTTTTTTTTAGGTCAGAGACACAATATTTAGTGGAAAGAAATTTTAATTTATTGACTGGTTGTATGATGACGTTAAAATTGAAATATCTTAAAACTTTTGAAACATAATTTAAAACATAAAGGTGGATAAAAGGGGAGGTCGACCAAATTATCAGGTTTTTTTTCGACAGAATTAGAAATAATAGATTTATTAGGCGGTCTTTTGAATTTGTTCACATATATTAATAATAAAAGGGTTGAAACCTCTTTAAAATTCTATGCATTTTTTTTCTTTTTTTTGCAATTTAGCTTTAAAAATAGCAAGAAAAATAATGTTATCCCCAAATTTATTTTAAGTTTTCTGTCAATAAATCTTTTAGAATTTCATAAGCTGTGGTTTGTTCACATTTTATTGTTTTGAGAGCTTATATTCAGGATGATTGGCATACTCTGTCCAAAATTGAAGAAGAATTTTATGAACTTCATTTATAAAAAATTTGATAATTTCGGTGATACTGCAAATAAATGTTGGCCTTATCTGCTTAATTTCAAATCTGCTCATCAAAATAAACTTGATAAAAAGTTTCCTTCATTGTGCAATAAGAAAACGTAGCCTCAATGTTTGAATAAGGATATTTCAAATGAGAATGGTATTGTTAATACCCCATATTTTCACTCCAGAGCAAAAATGCATTTTAGATCTTGGTTAAAACAACAAAAGCTTCTGTTCTTTTAACCCTGATGATGAGCATGACATGCTCGAAAGTACTAGGTTTTATTAATAAAAAACCCCTTTAAGTAATCTGAGTATTTTATTTTGGTTTTAGGATTCTGTTTTTACTTAAGATACGTTTTGATCATGTTTATTACATAAGATACAATTGTAAATTATATTTATTACTATTTTTTTAATGTAGAACTCTTTTATAAGAAGGAAGTTTCAGTCCTTCAAAAAATCATTTTCAAAATCATCGTTAAAGTTTGTTAAGTTACATAATTAAAAATATGTTTTTATACCTTTTAACAGTAAAAATAAGTGTATTATTGTACGATGTTATAATTTGATTAAAATTTAAAAAAAAATCGTTATTAATTACTAAAGTTACAACAAGTAAATTTGTTATTGAATAACAATTTTATTTTTATTTTTATCTTTGAAAAATAAAGTACTTAAATTCATAGATTTATACCTTTATATCTTTCATACATTTAGAGATATTTATATAACTTAAAAGAACACACTCTGGGGATTATTACGTATTCTCCAGAAATGGTCTGATGATCTTTTATATTGCAGGGATGAAAGTTTGTTACAAGAAAATAAATACTTCTGTTTGCTGAATGAAATTTCTCTATAAACATATTAATCCTAACGTACTTTTAGTGGCAGATCCAGATAATTCCAGTTAATCTTATACAGTTGAAAAAGAAAAAAATATGTTTCAGTAATGCATAAAAGGCTTATTATTGTTCCAAAATTAACTGCGTTTACAATAGTGTTTAATTACGATAATGCTATTTATGCTCACTTTAAATGGTTTATGTGAATTTTAAATAGACGTATTATCTGACGAATCTTAGTTTTTTTTTATAAATTTATTTTAAGCAAAATTAAATGAGTTTAAATTACTGTGCAAAATGTTTTATCAAAGCTTCATTATTCGCAAAATAAATTATTTTAATTGAGTATATTTACAATATTATTATTGTTGCAATTAGGAGTTTCAGTTGCAGAAATTCTTATCATAATTATACTTTTTGAAATATAACTACAAATATGCTCAACGTTCATAAAAAAGTGTTATATCTGTCTAAAATTTCCCAGAAAAAAACATGTATAGATATATACATACATATTTATTTATATGTCTGAAATATACTTCCCTTGCAACTTAATATGCTATAAAAGTTCTTTAGTTTTGATTTTGAAAAGAGGAATTTTGAATCATTTTCTTCACAAAAAGAATATTTTCTGGTGCAAAATACCTAGTTTAGAGAAACGAATAATTGATTTTCTTTTTCGTTTATATTTTTGATCCAAAGATTAAAGAGTTCTGTTAGAATATACCATGTAAAAAGTATTATAGATATTAAGACAAAACAGATGTAATGTTAACAAATTAAAAAAAAATCTAAAATTTCGAAAATGCTCAAAAAGGAAATATATACTATATATACTCTAATGACCGGACACTTTCAATTTTAGTTATTTTTTCTAATACAGTAGACTCCCTCTAATCCGTACTCCTAAAATACGCAACTCTCTAAAATCTGCACATAATTTACGGATGTAAACAATGAAATATTCAGTTCAGATGTAGGTGAGAAATTTGACTTTTTTGGTTTTATATCAATTCCATACTTTTTTAAATTTGTAATTTTTGTTAAGGTTATTGAATTCATGTTTTTTCCCGAAGAAAGAATAATTTATTTCTGAAAAAAATCAAGATATTGTTGATATTATTTGTAACCACAGTCTTACCAAATACATTTACGTATTAATCAAGCTTTTTTAGTTATTAAGTCTGGCTAAACCTGAAATAAAGCTTCGTTATTTTATGATCCCGATGTGAATTAGTAATGTACATTTATGAGTTTCATTGAATAATTTAGGAAAACCACATTTCATCTTTATAATGAATATTTAATAGTACATTATTGATTATTAACTTGACCTTTGCTTTTAGTATTTTAATAATTTAAAAGAATATATCTAAATTTTTATTATTTTAGTTTATTACTTATTTTAATATATTGTAAGCATTCATTATACTTTTGATTTCATTATTAATTACATTCAAATTACTTTTTAAAAATATAAATAAAGCAATGACCAGAAATCCGCAAAATTCTAAAATCCGCACAACCTTTGGTCCCAAGCTGTGCGGATTTGAGGGAGTCTACTGTATTTAAAAATGTTTTTATCGGATTCCTCTGGAACGTCAGGGTTATGAAAAATATGTTTGTCCTCATATTTATCAATGTCTATTTGTTAATTAGAGTAATTAGAAGGCAAACTAAAAATCAAAGAAAATATTATAATACATGGCATCACCTTGTATATTAAAATGCTATGGCTCCAGAATACAAATCTATAGATACTATACAACATGGTAACTGATTTTTGTAAGAATAACATGTTTATTTATGGAGATTTAGCGATTTTTCTATTAAAGTTCCAAAAATTCTGGTATAATTTAAATTATCAAGCAGGGTTTTCAATCAAATTTATCGAAAGATTCAGAAAATTTGGAAAAATGTAGTAGAAGATACATACTGCAATTGGAATATAAAACATTAAATTATTTATGAAATATGAGTAGTTGTGTGAAATAGTTTTTGTCTGTGCATGCGCGCGAACGATTACAACGATATTTTTACATAATATAATAGCCAATTCTATGTTCCAACTTGTAAAAAAAAAAAGTCAAATATCGGGAAAAACCGACAAGATATCGGCGATAGGAGTGAGCTGAATTTTACTTCTCTCTAAAAAATATCTGAATGGTAACCGATTTTTCCCAAATTGATAATTTTAATTTAATTGATTTTAATTTTAAGTTTTTAATTTATGCTTTATTTCTACTTGGGTAACAAACAGAACGAATTTATTCTATGACAAAAAGAAGCATCAAAATTAAAAGATTTGTTACAAATCTTGTCATTGATATTCAATCTAACATTTTCCTAAAACTAATGATTGATGACAATTTGTTGAAAATCCCTTATCATTCAGCTGATTTTAGAGAGCAACTAAAAAACAACTCACTTTATGGATGATATATTTCTGAATTTTCACGGTATTTGACTGGTGTTTTAAAATGTATTGCACCATTAAATTGACTATTAAAATACATTTAAGATCGTTGTTATCTTTCACCAAATTGAAGATAAAAATTATATCATACAACTACTCATATTTCATAAAACATTTAATATATTTATAGTCCAATAGCACTATTTTATTTCTACGACCTTTTATCACTTTTTCTAAAACTGGATTTAAATTTGGTTAAAAAGCCTACATGAAATAAGCTAAAAATATGCAAGAATTTTTTGAACGTAAGAAAAAGCGCTATATCTTTATGCATATATGTGATATTCTCACAAAAATTAGTTTATATACAACGCTCACACACTTCTGTTTTGCTGCGAAAGATCAAATAATGCATTTTAACATATAGGGTGATCCGAAATATTATTAGTTTTTTTTCCTCGGTCCCATAATTGTCCTCCTTATCAAATGAACATTGATAAATATGAAGTCAAACATATACTTTATAATCGTGATGTTCCAAAATAATCCAACAAGTAAATTTTTAAATATTCGACAAATTTACTGAAATTGAAAGTCTTTATTATTGTCATTTATGGCCATATAGTATATATTTTTTACACTTAAATTTGAAAGAGAAATATTTACTGAAAGAAAACATATTTTGATGAAAACAATCATACATATAATCACACTTACCACCTTTTCGCTATTTTTAAAACTAAAAACGTATTTTTTTTATCAAAAACAAATTACATTAAATGTTTCTACTCTCTTTGATTTATTAAATAAAATTTCTGGTTTGAAGTATATTTTGTTGATCTTAAAAATGCGGAAGGCTGGCAAGTATGATATGGTTTTAAAATAGTTTAGGATTTGTTTCATATCAGTATATCTAATCTTTTTTTTCTTAATCAACAATATATGAATCTACATCATTTTTGTTACTTTTTAATATAATTTAAATGTAGTAAGCATGCATGTATATTTTAACCGTGCTGTTCTGTTCGCATTTACTGTACGTATGTAGTGTTCGGGTCAATGTGACCCAATTTAGGATATTACCTTTTCTAGCAGTAAATGAAAATAACTATTTTAGAAATAATTAAAAAAATTACCAAAATAAGCTTAAATATATATCAAATAATACAAAACACCAGTAAAATAACTTAAAAATATTTGAGTACTTACTTTTATTTACAATTTGGACAAAAATAGCTTACGTGAAATTTGCAAGTGTGTTTTTTGCAATTGGGACATAATATATTAGTTTTGTTGTCGTTGGTTGATGGGCAGAACTTGCATCTTGCACTTTTAGTACACAATGAAGTGTTCTCATCTGATTCCGAGGGTACGTTTGCACTTTTACTACTGTCTTACTTCAATGTGTGGAAAATTTAGAGATTTCTTCTATTCTTCTAAAAAGAGCCTTCCTTTGGTTAATTTATTTTCATTCCATTTTCTGTTTATTGAAATCCACAGAATAAATGCATTATATGCAGATGTATCAAGCATATTATAGAATACTATCATGGGCCAGCGATTTGTTTGTATGTACTCAAAAGTGGATCAAGACTATCCCCGCCCCTTTAGTTGCATTATAATCTAATATCATTTGTGGTTTTTTGTCAGGTCTGTCGCTAACTTCATTTTCATGATGGAAAGTCCTCATAAGAATAACATTTTTGTTCTTTTTAGGGATGTAGTTTACAACTGTTGTATCTTCTGTAAAATAAAATGATGAGCCGTGCACTTCTTTGTTTAGCATTTTCGCAGGAAGTTCGGGCTTATTTTTTCTAATGGTTACAAGCTTAGTCATTTTCCGTGTTAGAAGAAGTTTTCCCGAGTTATAGGATGTGAAAAAGTTATCACATGTAACATTGTGCCCCGAATACCCATAAGTAAGGTCACTCACTACCCGCATACCCTGACTTTTCTCTGGCTTTGATCCTTGATTTTTTCCAGTATAAATTTGTGCATTCAGTACATACGAAGTTCTGCTATCACATAAAGTCCATGTTTTTATCCCGTACTTGGAGGGTTTACTAGGTATATATTGTTTGAAAGGGCATCGTCCACGAAATCCTACTAATTGTTCATCTACAGTAACATTTTCACTTGGATTATGCAATTTAGGTTGAATTTCTATCCACTTTTCCCAAATATCTCGAACAGCAGCTAATTTATCTACAGACCATCTTTCTTGCCTGGTAGATTTATTGTCAAAACGAATAACTCTCGATATCATATGAAAGGTTTCGAGGGACATTGTAACACGAAATATATTTCTGCCTGTTTCTTGATTCCACAAACTTTTTGTTGTATTTGTTGATTTGTACACACCAGCTAATAATAATAATCCGTTGTATGCTTGAAAAGTTTCAGTACTAATATCTTTCCACTCTTTTTCATACACTTTTCTTCCTTCTATATTAGTCATTTTTATGATTTCGTTCTCGATTGTAGAATTGAATACCGTCGCAAATGCGCTTTTTATGTCAGTTATCCTTGTCGTTGCATATCTTGTGACGCCTGGAGTAGTTTTTATAATATTAGCAGACGTTAATCGACCAGAATGAAGAAGGGGATTCAATTTCCATACTATTTCACGATTCTTGGGCTGAATACTCTGTATATTGTGCGTCTTTTGAATATCAATATCAAAATCATTGTCAGAACTGTCACTTTCAATTTCCTCACTTGTATGATTTTCATACTCAGACGCATTTTCCTCTTCGCTGTCAGAGGCTTCCATTAATTTAGCAATATCAGCGTCGCTCAAATTTCTACGATTCGCCATTTTTTCACTAATACTCTGTGATAAAACTGTTCTTCAGATTATTAGAAATTGAAATACAGCAAGAAAAAAGAAACGCTACTAACAGGTGCATTTTTTTTCTTTCCGCCAATGATATCAACATTTGACTTTGCTCTCCTGTCACGTGATCTAACACCTGTGCCAACGAAACAGATTTCAAAATAGATACGTTGCAGTAAATATTTTTATTGAATGATTCCAAACAAAATTAAAAGTGTATGATAAAATTATTTTTTAACTTGGGTCAATATGACCCGAACAGTACATTAGGACTAACTTAAAAAATATCTCTTGGAAATATAAATAAACGTAATTACTTCTATGAATATATAGTTATATTACTAATGAACAAAGTCAAAAAGTTTCATGGAAATATCTCTGCGCTAATTTTTTTTATAAGTGAACAAGAAAATTTTCGGGTCAAATAGACCCGAAGAGAACAACAGGGTTAAATTAAATTAAATCGTATAAAACATCATATAGTTTTCAGAAAAAGGAAATTTTAATGTAAACAAAAGTTAAAGAGTAACACATACCCAGAAGGTGTATTAGAAAACATTTCTTTACTCAATTCTTTCTCGATATTTACATATATCGTCAGCATTGAGAATAAATAAGATTATTTGTGCTGGTGGAAAATAACTTTTATTCCGCGTTTTCTTAAAAAATAACATGTAATATATTTAATATTGTTGAAGTAATTGCAAAAATTATTTTGATAGCAGTTAATATCCAAAAATAGCACAGTAACTTGACATTTAATCAATAAATCAATATGTATAATCTATTTTAATAAACACTCTACATATGATAATTATTTAAATTTATAATGCCAATTATATGAAACAGTTTAGAAAAGATTAAAAATAGAATAACAAATCATATTATTTTTCTATGAGTTTCTTAGTACCATTTAATGTAAAGAAAGCTTTTTAAAAATACATATTCGACTCCATTATATATAAAACATGGTTAATTGATTGCAATCAATAGAATATGCATAAAGTAAAAATGTCATACATTTTATCACATATGTATTGAATTTTATTGCTTAAAAAAACCTTGAACTTTTGTTCCTATATTACAATCGATATTTGTAATTTTTTTTTCCAAAATAGAAGTTATAAGTTCAATTAAAGTATTTCTTTTACAAGAAACATTCCTTATTTATTTGTTGCTCTTTAATATTTTGCATCTTTCTTTCATGCTTTTTTTTCAGTTTAACAAAGAATGCAATTAAAGTGGTTTATTTTAAAAAAATGGTATTTCTTATTAGTATATATTTTATAAGTATAAATATATTTCTGTTTGTATCTTATGTATTCAGTACTTCATTCTTTTAACATCGCATTAATGTATTTTGTAAATATAAATGTAATTTTTATGGTTTTGTATTTGTGATAATACACACAAGTTGAACTTTAAAGGATGAAGGATTTACATCGGAATAAAAATGGAGGAATTCAAATCCAGTATTTAAAAAAAAAAGATACTCAGTGATACCAAATTAATCCATCCATTTTTAGTGTGAGGGGATTTACAATTTTAAAATAGTAAAAGGGATAAATTTTTTAAATTCAAATCGTAGCAATTAAAAAAATTAATTTTTGAGTATAAATTTTTTTTCTCAATAAATGGAGAAAAATATCACTTGTTCGACAAAAATCAATAATAAACATATAAACATTCGGAAGTATAATTAAATAAGCTCAATGCAATCCGATTGTGTGATTTCACAAATCTCTCCGCATATTAACGTGTTCTATATGATTAAAATATAGCAAAAACACTATTCCTTCTGCTATTGTCAGTTGACCGATAATATATATATATATATATACCATATATAATCACATAAAAGTTGAGGAAATTCTGACAACTTTCGGCAATCATATTTGGGAGTCGACGTATGCGAGAGTCAATTAAAAAGCAAAAACAAATATTTTGAAAACGGCCGAAATTCGGCAATTTACGCATATGAAAAATAATTTATACAATATACAAATAAGAATAATTCGCCATTAAAAACATTTCTTGTTAGGTTGTGGTAGATTGAGTGTATTAATCTAAGCATTTAAAGGATTATTACGAGGATTATTATCTTATACATAAAATATACATTTATTTTACAGACACAAAATAGCCACCTCTTCATGGATGATATTCTTAGAACAACAAAAAATAAAAATTTCGATTGCTATGCAACTGTATACAACTTATATATTAAGAAGAATTGCGTGCCGATAAACTATGAACACGTTACATGTGATTTTCTTTAATTACTATATTTCTGTACTGGAGAGTGAAATATTTGGTTTCATTTTGTGCGAAATTCAAGTAAAACGTTATGGGGTACTAGACATATAGGCGAGCTTTTGTTTTTGCAAAATGTGAATGGATGCTACACATTCCTATCTTTTAATTGTAGGTCATTACAATCAAAACTCACATAACTCAAGAATATCAAAAATTGCAAAATGCATATACTTAATTACATATTTCAAAGATAAATACACTAAGTTTGAAAACGTAATGTTAAAAATAAAATTGCATTAGACAGAGTTAGCGTATAATTCTATCGAAATCTTGCAGGTAATTTCACAGTTATACTACTTCTAGAAGTAACATTTGTGTTTTCTCTTATCAAATCTAAATTTGAGGTGATTTCAAATCTATGGTTTCAATGAACAGTCAGTGAATTTTTGTCGGAAGTAGGAACATTCGAAACATGTTGCACAATCAGCAAATTTAAAGCTGAAGTAAAAGTATATCTAGCTTGTTCATTAGGTTGGTCCTTATATGGTCCATTGCAACATTTTCCCTTTTGTTTCACCCGAAAAATCTGTTTCAATACAGTAAAATATAAACTGCAAAAGTTTAAAGGAAATAGACATATATTTAGAGATAGCTCTAGTTTGCCGAAGTTTGACGAGTACACTTAAAAACATGGGGATATTGAAAAAAGGGAATGTAAACAATTATGATAAATTTTATTATGATAATAAATTAATTTAATATTTTAAGAGAAGAACACATCATATTAGGCATATAAAAAGTTTAATTTATGAAAATATGAATGAATAATTTAATTTGTAATGTCCAATTTTCTTCAGTAATGATAAGATTCTCGGTGCTGCTGCACAACTATCATCAGTAACTGAAAATGAAGATCATATCTTGTAATAGTTCCAGCTTATTCTTTAATCAAAGCTAAACAACTCCTTCTGCATCATATTTTCTAATGCAATCCTATAATCAGAATTAGTGTTCCAATGATCAAGGTCTATACTGGGTGGCTAAATTTTTAATTATACTGCTTATTGGCAATCTTGGTTTAATATTTCCATGCTAGCAACACTTATAGGTGATACTTGATAGCTCTCGTCAACCGGCAAATCATTGTTTGTACTTAACGTGCGTCAGGGTATACATGGGAACACTTATCGATTTAAATTTTTTCAGTTGTTTATAATGAAACATATTCTCTATGAAACGTATCAAAAGTAAACACTACAAACTTAAAGAAAAAAATGATCCTGACCTCAAATATAGTTTGGCATTATAATGAGTGATTAAAAGGAAAGCAAAAAAATCATACATAGCAGTCAAGAGGAGAACAATCCGTAAAGCGAGGTTCAACGCAATATTGATGAATTTGTTTTGGAATACTCGTGTTATTTTCTCCTTCGAATTTCACAATAACCTTTTAGATTATGAGCGAATGTTTGTCATTATTTATAAACCCATAAGTATTCAATTCATATATACCGAAAGCATTTTAACAATCCACAAGTAAAGAAATACAAAACAAGGCTTCATTTTCTTAGCATTGTATAATTTAAGTATGTAACTAATAATTTGGCCACCAACTGTTCTTGAAAGAATATTTGTGGTAAATTCATTTCTTGAAGAGCTTGAAAGATTGTTTGGTAATTCTTTTCCGTTAATTTTGTTTTAATTGTAAATATACCTTTTTCATCTTTAAGATATTCAAGTCATTTTAAATTTTTAAAATATTCTTCGGTTAATGTTTCATTTTGATAATTAACTTATCTTCTTCATTTATTTCATTTATGGTTAGATTACTCATTCTCTGATTTCGTTAAATACTGTTTAAGTTCTAGGCTAATCTTTTTCAGGAAGTTGCAACAAATGGGGTCTCTCCCACCATGTCGAATGAAGATGCTTTGAAGCCGAATATCTACCTGAAGTTAAATCGTCTGGCTAGGTATTCGGCTCCAGTTTTTTTTTCTGTGTTTACTTTCGAATTTTATTAACTCTATTTCAAACAAAATTTCCTCAAGAATCATCATTCTTTATCCATTTCAACGCTGTTGTTGAATGTGTCCAAAAATACTCTATATTATTCTAAAGTTTGAATCTAACTTTTACAAATTCAGCTAAAAACGATTCTAGACAGCAAGATAAAATTTCTATTCCTGTATAAATATTTCTTTTAGAGGTTTTACTCTATATTTGGACATTGATAACTGTACGAAAACATTTTGTTTCGACTGGCATCTAAATTAAACAAATGCATCGTAGGAAGTTCCACAGGCATCTTCTAGGTATGTAAGTTCCTTTCAGAGCTATCATTATGGAAAGCATATCTAGGAATTTCTAAAACGCGCAGCAGATAAAAATTGTCTTAGCATTTTATGGATTATTTTCTAATGTAAACAGATACCTCTGAATCCTAGCTCATTTTGTATTTCTAGCTTGCCTGGAGCATAAGTTTAGACAATATGGTATCTGGATGAAAACTCCAGTACAATGAAACTTTTTTTGAGTAAGTGCTTTTTTTTGAGTAAGATATACTTCGTCTTGTAACAGTGAATAGGTTGATATCGGTTGTGGGAACGTAACAACTAAAAATATCAATTGATCTACTCCACACTAAACCTATTACAGAAGATATATTTGATTGAGTACATGAATTATCATTGAAGTTTTTTGCTTCGTGCAAAGTGATATGCTCCCAATCCTCCCACTCGCGTAAGTCATATTTGGCTTCTGCAATACCATTTGTCGAGCTATCTATATATTTTTTTCAATTTTTCTTTATTTTTTATGGAGATTACCTAATTATCAATATAAAGGTATGAACTGAGCTTTGAATTTTATTTCTAATGAAGGATACTAGGAATATACCATTTCTAAATGAAAACGTAATATTGCACTTATCAGGACCGAATTACTATTCAAGTTGGAAAAGACCTCTCTGTCTTTCTACCTTATACCATAGAAACTTCTCATAAAAAATTTCACGACCTGGATTGGCTGTTGAAATTTGAAGAAAATATTTCTTCATATCAGACGCTACTCCCATATCTTCTTGGTGAAGATTCACATGAAATGAAGGAATTTCTTTCAAAAAGTATTCCCTTTAAACAAGCAATCTTTTAACCCTCTGAGCGTTTCGGTATCTTTGGAAAAACTACTTTGAAAATGTCTTGAATAACAGCATATGTTTTCACAAAAATAACTCCTCTTTGAAGACAGGAAGTTTTGCAAAATCGCCAGCCGAATTTTTCACCCCCTTCTCTATCCTTGCGGTATGAATGGAAGGCGTGGTAGGAGCTTAGATGGGAGGAGAAGGTGTCAGAGCTAATAGTGATTAATCAGCTTAGAATGCTCAGTATTTACCAGATAACATGTACTGAGGAAATGTTTGAAGATGTACTTATCGCAGATTCTGTTGCATAAGTTTTAAAAATATAATCATAAATACCTCATTTCCTTATTTCACTAAAGATTGTTTTTTTTTTTTTTTTTTTTTTTTTTTTTTTTTTTTTTTTTTTTTTTTTTTTTTTTTAAATCCAGAAAATGGAGCAAATCACGTGGCACGATTTATTTTTTAGGAGTTTTTTGGTCATACTTTTCTTTTCTAAAATATTTCTTTTCTTTTTTTTTTTTTTTTTTTTTTTTTTTTTTTTTTTTCTGGAATAATGTTTTGCAAGGAAAAACTGTCTCAAATTGATTTTCAAAGAATACCAGTATAATTACTTTCAAATGTAACTTTTAAATTATTAAAACATTATTATTAATATAGCGTTTATTAATTAGACAAATTGTTCGATATTAAAAATAAATTTGCATTAGAAAATAGCTATACAAACACTCATTTCTCCATGAAATAGTTTTTGGAATAAATCAACTTTTAAATTTTTCTAATATGCCTTTTTAATGTTTATTACTACTGACAACGTATTAATTTGTGTGAAGGTACTTGAACCTAGATTTTATAATTTAAATATGTTTGCTTAGATATTTTAAGGCTATTCTAAAATTGTATATTTAAATTCCTTCTTATAGTTAAAGCCAAAGAAAAAAAAATACAAGAAGTCTCTAAATAAATAAATTATTATTGATAATTGTATGAAAAGGAAGGCGTGAAAATGGAATAAAAAGGAACAAAAAAATTGAAATGATGTCCTTAAGAAAGCATAATTTAGGCAATACGTAGCATAAATAAAAATGTCTTTTCGAGGATCCTTAACAAACCATTTTGAATTTTAAAAAAAGTTACTGATTCAATTAAAAAAAAAAAAAAAAAAAAAAAAGAAAGAAAGAAAAGAAAACAAGGAAAAAAAAGAAAATAAAAAAAAAGAACTTTTTTTTTGGGGGGGGGGGAGGATGTCGAAATCTACAAACTTTGACACATTCAAGAATAAATTAAAAAATATATAATTAAGGCATGGCGAAAACAATCAGGATTATGGAAATGATTTGAGACTGAATAGCTCTTTATTTTTTCTGTCAAATGAATTACATATTCGCCAGTGCTTTTTCATGATCATCTTTATCGAGGTGTTGTGTGCAGGTTTTTTTTTCAAAACTCGAAATTTGATAGAATTTTCTAAATGACTTCCTGCCTTTATCGAAAAATGTAAAATTTGTTCGACTTTATAATCTCTTGATAACGCACCTGCCATTTCAATGTTTTTTTTTTTTTTTTTTTTTTTTTTTTTTTTTTTTTTAACAAAACTGAATTCAGGAATGTGTCAAAGAAAAATCAATTTGAGTTTAAGATAGTTGAAAAGATTATGCTATATTTCTAAGAAAATGTGGAGCATTTGTCCAGTCCCACTATCATTTATTGAACCAAACTTAGAAATAACTGCAATTTTAATTATATATTTTTGTCTACTTTTTTTTAATCGATAACAATTTGTATTTTAAAAATATTCCTTATCCTTATAATTAAATCTGAATTATAATAAAATTTATGTATTAAGACTGCTTTTAAAAAATAAATAGATTTTGCTTATGTAACTATGAAAGATTAATTGATGAATCAATCTCTTTGCAAAAGGCCGTTCAAATAGAATAATCTCCATTTTCCTTTTTAGTTAGCCTGATTAGGTACAGGACGAAAACACCCTGCATAAAACAATTATCGGACGAAAACCCTACACGAAAAAAGTCCCAACGACATATAACTCCACATATGCTTAAAGTTGCAATATTGTTTAAAAATATACATTTAGTGATATCTACACTATACCTATAAACATCATTTGAATTGTCATTTCTGTACTTTACGTATAGAAGTACTTTGCTCCTGAAAGGGTTAATAGCATTATTATTGAATTATATTATTAATTTAAATCTAATGAACTACACATTTACACATAAATTTCAAACACACACAGACACACAAAACTAACTAAATAAATAAATACAAAATACCGAAGCAATTAAAATACTACACGTGAAACAAATTTGAAGTGAAAATTACGGCTTATATATGTTAACTTTAAATTAGAAATGAATTTCTTATGGACAGAAATCATATGACGCCCCACTGAAAATTTGGTTAACAGATGAACCTTTGTATAAAAAAAGTAGTCCGGCTTACAAATTTGTTTAAATATTTCACCTCTTGATCAGCAAAAATGCTGGTAAATGCTGTGCTCTTTTTATCGATTTCTTTAGCGCGAATTAATATTTAAAAAAAAAAAATACTTATCACAAAATTATTATAGAACTTATTAAGTAAAAAAAAAAAAGATATTTAAAAAATTAAATCAAAATTTGCATGATAGTATTACTGCAAATATTTAAATGTCGATCAAAACTGGAAAAGCGAAAAATTTCGAAACACAATGGGGCTGTCCTTAAATGATGTGACACTTTTTTCAATTTGCGTTCACTATTGGAATTTTTATTCCGGGTTTAGCAGAAAAGGGAAACTTAGGAGGACTTGGTTGTCTGGCAGAAGTATTTATAGGGCACCAATCTCGAACATCATCTAAACTGTCATCATCAGTATCACTATTCGAGGATGAAAATATTTCATCAGATTCAGAATCTTCAATTTCAGAGTCACTATCCATCATGGAAAAATTCCATAAGTTTTAATAGAACTTCGCGATTAAAAAAATTATTTCGCTCAAAAAAATTGTTTAGCAGCACTCAGATAAGTTATAAGTCAAACTAAAGTAAAACTGTTTAAAAAATGTATATATATGTATATATATATTTTTTTTCTTTCTTTGTGACGAAACTAAACCTCCCACCTAGTTTCGCTGTAAGATAAAAGACATTTGCACTCGGCAGATCAAAGCTACAAAAATGAATGATTGAAAAGTATATTTTAAAAAGGATGAAATATTGCTACATTTACATTCAATTTCTAACTGATCAATGCTAAACAAAACCTGACAGTGAGTGAGCATGTAAGGTACGCACTTCACACATGCCGCAAATCAAATAAACGCTGCACCATTATAAACATGCCTTAAATTTCCCTTTAGAAATCTTCGGTATTGTAGTCCTATTTAGAAAATTAATCCCCAAACCTTACAGATTACCTTAAACCGTATTTCAAAAAGAAAGGCCTCCCAAGACGTTTACAATGAACCCTTTTCGCTGGCTAGTACCATGAAATAATTTCACAAAATAACACACTTAAAAGCATACGCCTTTGAGAGAATTAAAAAATTTGATTATTGCCGGTCAATTTAAAAGTATTTTTTAAGAAGACCGTTAAAAATTTTCCATGCTAGCCGCTAAGCATGACAAATGTGACAAGAAAAGTTGAAATAAGTAAAGGAACATCAAACTACTAAAGTTTGTTTCAATACAAAACTTTTTCAAGCTCAAAACCTTTATGTCTAAATAATAAGAAAACTAGGAAAGATATATGCCTTTATGTACAGACTTTTCTGACCGCAGTAAAAATATACAAAAGTAACTCTTTATAATCACTGAAATCTGTCGGTAAAATTATTTGTGTCAATTTCCGGTGCCGTCTTTTAGGAATCAACCCTGCTTCCATTTTATGAAAAAAGGTACATATGTTGTTAAAGCTTGTTGTTCCCTGTTCATTTCGGGAGATGGTCACTCCGGCTCCCCATTGTTTATTGACAAGCATTGTCATGTCCCCTAATCCCTTCTTAAGCTGGCCTGGGGAACTGGACTCCTACATTTTTTAGAGAACTTTTTTTTATATTTTGTTTCTTCAGAAAAAGTATAATTTGGTAACCTTTTCTTGGCGATTTTCAACTTTTTTGGCAAAGAAATCTCCGGCTTATTTGCAAGTGCATCGTCAAAGGGCTCATATGCAATAGTCGAGAAAACAGTACATTGGGATAGCGTAAAACTTAAAATAGTGCACACTTAAAAGAATATATGTAGTTTCGCATTTATTTCCAGCTAATAACTAATAAAGAAATAGACCCTATTCTTCATTTTGGTTCAAGGCTATAATAATAGCCATTTTACCAATTGTGACATCACAGGAAATTTTTGAAGAAATCGCCGTCAAACAAAATCAATCATTTAATCAGTTGTTTCATTAAATCGTTTCATAAATTCGTTTCATTAGGATTTTATATATATAGGGTAAATATGAAACAAAAGCAAGCTTATCTATTTTTTCATTACTCAAAGTTTAAACTGAGAAAGGTGAAAGAAAATTATTAAACTGAAACAATAATTCCTTATGTAAGTTAGACAGTTATTTTCCCAATGACTATTCTAATTAAATATTATCCCACAATATTATTGGTTGTACACTTAAATATCCAAGGTCAAATGTAAAGCTGGAAATATATTATTATTATTTTATTATTCTTATTATTTTACCTTTATTTATTTATTTCATTTTTTTTAAACGGGGTGGGGGAAGGGGTGTTAAGAGGCTACTGTTAGAGCAAAAGTTCTGTGTCTACAGAGTAACACAGTCAATAGTTAAAAAAGAATATTTTACTTCTTTTATTTGAAAATATCAAAAGTATCATACACAATATATTGAAAATAAATATCAAACTTCGTTTTATTTTTAAAATAAATATCGGATATTTATTATGATGCATCAAAATATATATTCATCGATATATATCACCGAATCCAGAGTTAAAAGTACAGGAGCACACTTTTTAGAATCCTCCCTTGAATTTTAATACTATTAGGTAGCTTTCGTTACAAAAAGTAAAAAGCTACCTATTGCAGCCGTTCGGAGGAAAGCACTTCCGGAAAATTTTGGTATATTTTCTCCGATCATGACCCCCAGACCCCAAAACCACGCTCCGTTCAAATGTTGATATATATATATATATATATAAGGTACCCTGGGGTAATAACGCCATGCAAACAAAACTATGAAATAAGATGGAATAATTGCATGTAGATTGCCCAATTCTAAAAATACAAACTCTACCAACTTAGAAATTGACAAATTGCATTCTAAGCTATTGAAAATGTTCAATTTTTTGTGAAAGTGTAAGAAAATAAAGGTGTGTGTGTGGGGGGGGGAGGTATGTACATAGTACATACATGGTATGCACATAGTACATACATGGTATGCACATAGTACATACAAATGTTCGACCGAGTTCGTTGGCCAGCATCATACGCCGTCTTGTTTTAAAATGGCGGCCATTTAAATTTTTTTTAAACAATAAAATTTAAAATTAAATGCGAAACGATTACAAGTTGAAAAATTTTTTTCTTTTACGTGTTAGAACTTAAAACAACGATTCCAGAACACTTTTTTTTCGTCTATATCTTAAGAAACGACTAAGTTATACCACTTTGAATTTCTAGTATGCCTCATTTTGAAATGATCTGATTTTTGTCACGTTATAACATGCGGATTTATGAATCGATTTGGATGTAACTTTGCGTGTACATAGTAAGTGAAAGTAATTTGTAAGAGAAAATGGCATCCTTTATTTCGTATTGTAGTATAGCAATGGGCCAGAGTAACAACATCAGCAGCTAAATTTTCCCATTTTCCATCGCCATCATTTCCTTAACATTTTTTTTTTTTTTTTTTTTTTTTTTTTTTTTTTTTTAAATAAAGAATAACAGTAAATTAATGAAGAAAGATTTACACCGGATCAATTTTTTAAAGTCATTTTTCGTTTTTGAGGCATAACACAAACTCATAGAGAATTTGAAGATATCTCTCAAGCAAATAACAAAGATTTTTAATAAAGCTTCTTTTAATTTGGAATTTTATTCTTAAAGTGTTAGCAATAGGAAACTTTCAAAAGGGTGCCAAAAAAATTTCAGAGGGCGCAATGGCCTCCTCGGGCGCCGCATTGGACTGTCCTGAATTAGACAGTTTATCTTTCAATGACCGATCTAACAGGGTTCGGTATATATATATATATATATATATATATACATATATATACATATGCATATATATATTTACCATAATATATACCATGATGTATATCCAACTTTTATTTTCAAAATATCAAGAAGTTTGATATTTTTGATATAATTTAATTTATATTCAAAATATTCTGTCTAATACTTTTTATATTTTTAATCAAAACAAATGTAAATTTTAAAAAATCATTATTAATTGTGTCATTCTGTAGATAAAAAGCTTTTGCTACGGAAATGCCCCCCCCCCCCCAACCAACAAAAAAAAAATACGTTTTACTTCTAAAGCTGAATTCTTAAATGTAGAATCAATAATAATGTGGGGATGCAATATTTACTTAGAAAAGATATTGAAAGATGAACTGTCTAATTAGATAAGTTATTTAAATATTCATTGGAAATAATCTTTACTGGTTTTGTTCAATTTAAATTGCACAACAAATTAAAAAAAAAAAAAAAAAAAAAAAAAAAAAAAAAAAAACACGTTTACATTTTTTTTTTTTTATGTTTTTCAATTTGTATTTCAAATTTTGTTGCATATAACGTAACATTTTCTTAAAACTTCATACCAAATCCTAATTTTTTTTTAAAAAAGCAAATTGTGACAGTTTTCAACTAATTTTCTTACATAAGTAAAAAAAAAAGTCGTTTAGAAGATCGTTTTGTTAAGTTTTCATGCTAAATTTATTTATTTATTTATTTATTGGTTTCTAATTGCCGAAACGTCAGTGAAGGTTTACTTTGGAGACACGAAATTTTTTTGTGTCTGTCTGTCAGTCTGTCTGTTCCGCGATAACTTCCGTAAAAAGCATCCGATTGGCTTGAAATTGAGTGGGTATGTTAGTGAGGCAATGGGATTAAGCTGTATAGTTTTTTTGTAAGATTTGGTTCATTCGTTCGAAAAATATAGAATATTTTATTTTGCGCAATAATGCTTTTCTATGGCAAATCCAATGATTTCCATTTTTTTTTTTTTTTTTTTTTTTTTTTCTTGAGAGAAAATGTCACATTATGATAAATGGATGCTGAAATTTACCGGTTAAATTATTCGTATTGTTTTGAAATTTTGTCTATTCATTTGACAGATTTTTTAAATTATTACTGTAAATTTTGGAGATTTTTTATAAATGTATTCCAATAATATAAACGAATTTGTTTTAGAGACTTCCTTATTTCAAATGTTTTTATTTCATTTTCTTTATTTTCTCTTAATGGTTGCTAAGAAACCATTCATCCTAATCCTTATTTTTATAATGTTATAAATTTGAATGCGTGTAATTATTGAACGCGAAAATTTAAATGAAGTCAACGTTAAAACTGATGAATTAATGTCTTTGTATCTTTGTGTGTAACTATAACATAGCCCAGAAAAGAGCATAGGCTATGTTTTATTGATTTTATTCACATATTTTCTTTAATAATTCAAAATTTCAAATTTTAAATAATTCAAATTTTTCAAACCAAGAAATCTACTATGTTATAATAAAAAAACAAAAATGATAGATCATGAAAAATTCAGAATATCCTAACGTAACTAAATCTTTAATTTAACGCTTTTGTTGGCTGAAAACTTCTTATTCTTATTTTATTCTTATAAATAATTACGTAATTCGAAAATTTTAAATTTGTTTCCAGGAAGTTGAATATTACCCAAAGTGTGTTTTAAAAAAGAAATGATGTGAAAAGCTGGCGTTGAGGCTCTTGATCTGCAGATTTACTAGTTTAAATTAGGTCTGAAAATATTTATAATGTTTAATACGTTTACTACTTTTAAACTATCAAATATGTACCAAAAATATCGGATATTTTTTTATATTTTTGAAAATATATTTACTAAACCTGAAATTAATATTGCTATCACAAAATTATAGGTTCTCTATTGAAAAATTCAGTATCAATCATGTAAAAAAAGAAAAAAAAATTCTTAAGCTATAAAAGCATTTCCAGAATTAAAAATATTCTTTGTCCACTGAATGGCACAGTCAATAAAAATGGAAAAATATAATTGCACATATTTTGACTGGAAATATTTAATTTATTTGTCTCTAAGTTTCATGGTATATCCTGGGAGGTCATTTGATTTTTCAGAATATCGTGAGTATTAAATGCATTAACGAATGAACGTTATACTTCATAAATGTAAGAAAATTTAGCGATTTTGTTTTTAGATCAAGTACGAAAAAAATCACTAAAATATTAAAAAGATTTTAGTATTTTGTTATGATTTAAACCTTTTTATTTTTAAAACTTTTCAAACATATATTAGAGTTAAAATTCTAAAACAAAAATTTTCCCCCTGTAAATAACATATTCCACGAAACATACGCAGAGATTTTCTCCGAGATATTAAAATTTTCTGATTTCATTATAATCTATACAGATATTTGTGATTTACAACAAAATAATTTATCTTTATTTGCAATTTTGTATTTAAAAGTATAATATGAAATTTTCAGAAGTTCTAAAATAAAAGAAAAAACTCTAATTTATACACCATTTCTTTAAATTTTACTCTTGATCCTGCCAATTTTATCGTTAACATTGAGGGTAATTTCATTCCATTAAAAATTATGTAGAAATCCCAGACTAAATGTAGTTCCTCATCTTTATTTAACTGGTACTTTTTAAAGTTAATATATATATATACATATATACATTTTCTTTTTTCATGGGGGAAAATTTTTCTAAAATAAAAGTACTTGACAAGTACAATTTTGTTTTAAACAATAAGATATTGGATTGTACGAAAATTATTTAAATCCTCTTAAAGCTTAATGAGCGATGTTAAATGTGCATTTCTAAATTTATACTCAGATTGAGTTGGAACTAGTTTATAGCAATTATTTTGAAAATTTTCATTGTTTGCAGAGATACGAATCGCGCTCCATTTTGTAAAGAATAAACTGCTAAAAAAAAGTGGATTTTTTTAGCATCGTGACACCTATTCCAATATCATCATCATAATAATTTTTATTATTATTTGTTTGTTTGCAATAAATTCGTTTTCTCATGCATAATAGTCTTTTTACAATTTCGTTTTTATGCATTGATGAAATATATTTAAGTTTAAAGTTTTAGTTTTCACAAAGAAAAAAAAAAGGGAAAACTTTTTCTGTTTAATTGCATGTTTAATAATTGCATGTAAAACTTTTAATATTTAGATGTTTACAAAATATATTAATTTCTTCGAGTGATTTTTGTTTTATTGGAAAATTCTTCACACCTCTTTAAAGAAAATGTCGCCAAATAGTAAGATAAAGTAGCAAAATGTAGTTAGGATTTTTCCTTAGATAACTTATACATTTCACCCCTTTTTTTAATCCTTTGCACAAAAGAGGTGGGAGAAATCCTTATCTTCCTTTACTTGTCAATCTTTAAGATGAGTCCTATTCATCATAACTAAATGGGCGTAGCCAGGAGCCGCAGTGTCATGCAACCGTTCATTTCCTTAATCCAGTATGAGGACGTCAGTAATCCCATCCCACGTTCCCTTTATCCTGACAGTTTTTCTGAAAGATCTTTTTTCTTTCTTTTTTATTGTTTACTTCATTGTACAAAAGAAAAAAATAGTTTCATTTATTAATCATTTTTCTACTTAGAAGTTCTTTGTTCAACAACACAAATGAAGCGTATTTAAAATGAATGCGTAACATTTATATATTGTTTATAGGTACACACAAAACAATCATTGTCCATGTGGAAAAAAGTCATTTCTGACGCACTTCAATTATGTAACAGCACTTGAAATGTAATGAAATTTATATTATATCATTGATGTAGGCTAAAATATGATTTCTTAAAAGTACGGAAAATATTTATAGTTCCTTTATGAAGAGTGGGGGAGAATTATTTATGATCTATGGGGGAAATAGTTTGTGATGTTACTTTAATGATGTTTTAATACTTCAAACATAATAAAAGTTAAAAAAAAAACCGTGAGATGCATTGCGACGCATTTTCTATAGAATAATGCATAGATACTGCTTCATTTGCAAAGACCCATAAAACAATTTGATTACAGGACATACTATGATCGACTGCACTGAATGAAAAAAAAAAATCGTAATAATATTCTGTCATTGTTGAAAAGTGTTTTATGATCTAGGCCTGATAAATGTTTTTCATTGCTATTATTTTATTGACGGAGACCTATTCATAAATTTGGATACCTTAGGTACACTTTGTTTTTTTGGACTCCATCGAATACTTTATGTATGTTTTAAAATTTTGTTTGTTATTTTTATAGATATAACATATCGATGCAAACTTCTCAGTCAGCTATATCTCAAATTTCCTAAAAACGCTTTAAAAAAAAAAAACTTTCAAAATGGAGATTTTGAGCTCTCGGAGATTGGGGAATCTTCGAAAACAGTATTTGTATTATTACATTACAAGTAAGCAGGCATAATAATATGGAAACTAAAGCCTTAAGGCGTTCTCAAATGCAAACTGGCTGCTTTATGACATAATTTTTATTTCATTCTTGCTCGGAAAGGTATGAGATTCGCAGGTGTTTGCATTCAGAAACTATGTAATCGAAACACGTTTTTTGTTTTTCAATAAACTCAAAGAATCTTTTAGAAAATGCTATGAAAATTTTCATTTCAACTGAATTTCTGATGTGATAATGAAAGGAAGGAGAAATTCCGTCGGCATGTAACTTGAATCGCTTATAAGTAATTAATTTATTTTTAAAAAAAGGAAAGTTTATTTTAGTAAACAGGCTTTCGTGTTTAAAAAGAAACGAAAAAAAGTGTGTCAGAAATTTTCGTTTTATTCAGCGGGGCATTTGAGAATTATCTTAAGAACTGAAAAACCTCAATTTTCTGTAATGATAACGATTAATATATATATATATATATATATATTACTATCTGGAGCCAGTTTCAAGAAATTATTATTTTACAAGAGATGTGTGATTAACAAGGATCGAATCACAGAACGCTGGGTCAGCATACTATAAATAGCACCTGACGGGCTCGGTCGAATTTTCATTCACAACACTCGGGTCCAGACCAGCCATTACGTTTTTTGAAGCTCGGGTCAGGCCTAAATTTATTTTTCATACCGCTCCTAGACTGGACTTAATTTTTTCCTAGACTTCTGATCCGGCCGAAATTTTCTGACCCCGGTTTCCATATGAAAATCATTTTCCTGGCGTGAACTGGTTCTCGCAAAATTCATTAAAATTTGCCCAGTCCAAGCAATTTCTGCAAACAAGGCAATATATTTACACAGCCATTATTATGCAATTAAACTTTGAATTTTATTCTTTATAAAGAATAGCAAATTTCTATGCAATATAGTTAAAATCCAATGTAACTGAAATATACATGTAAAAAAGAGCCTAATTATGATGGAATCATCGGCAAAATGTGTTCTTCCATGCCAAATGAATATAATCGTATGTGACAGAAGAATACCCAGTATAACATAATTATAATAGTCGATGTACCCGTTAAGAAAGGAACTTATCTATAACGGACTTTTTTAAAAATGTGATTTCGTCTTTGAGAATTTTATTGCATAGCATTTTTCATATTTTTAAGCCAAGTCAATGTATTTTTACAGACAAGTCAAATCGTTTGCCACCAAGACCGCGAGCCTTACTATCGAAAAACAATAAGCAGATTCATTTTATTACTACAGGAGAAAATGAAATTTGGATATTTAAATTAAAATAATGCTTCTTCTTCTTATTATTATTTAAATATGTATTAAGCCAAAAAGTATCAATCTATATTATAAAGGCCAAACGTATCTGTGCGCAACGCATACGTCATTTTGCGCATGGCAACACTTTGAAATTTGAAATGAACTATGGCATCAATTTAATTTATATAATATTATATGAATTTTGGTATTGCAACTTTTGCTACTAAAAGTTTTTAAACTTCTTAATGTCGTATATTTTCAATTTTTACACCATCGTGTTGAAAAAAAAAATGTACTTTTAAATGAAATTTGTTTGCAGCTGTATCTTAATTTGTTTTTGAAATATTAATTTTTTTATAACTTTTAATACCTCTTTTCTAATCTCGGCAACAGGAGTACTCCATTTCTATTTAAAGCAAAGGAAAAAAGAGAAAAAATTGAGTGCTGTATCTTTATGTTGCAATTTTCTCATTAAAAGGGAAAAAATAGAAATTTAAATATCTTCTGTTATAAAACCAGGTAAATTTTGACTTCATTTACAAAACTTGATTTACACGTAAAAGAATATCAACAGTTTATTGAGACTTCAAGTTTTGAATCAAAATTATCAAATTAAAATGCCAATTTTTTTTTTTTTTTTTTTTGTTTTTTTTTTAACGTGAATACAGATGTGAAATGTACATTTGTAAATTTTGATATGGTGAAAATGATGCTGGGTTTAAATTTCACCGGAAAAAAAATTCTATGATTGAGTCAAAGTTGAATAAATTTTGCTTTTTATCATTTTGGAATACTAGCATAAGAACGTTAATTGATAACTTTATCATAACATATCTTTATTATTTTTTATTGCTGCTTGCATATACGATTAAAATTTAAATTTAACAATTTATACAATTGTGTTTTATAGAAATAGTAGTTCATTAATTTGACGATAAATATCGTTTGTTTACGAGTTAGACGTACCAATATAAAATGCATTTTTTACTATAACTAATTTTGTAGATTTATTATAAGTTAATGAAACAGTTCCTTCTTAAACATTTTCTTTCGTCAAAATTTGACGGGTTTTACCTTGTTTTAATATTTTCAAACTTTTGTTCTGTAAAAATAAAAATAGTAAAACTTTCTTATAAAAGTGCGCAGCCGAACATAAAGATTTTTTTAAAATGAAATACAATCAAGATTAAACTCATATTGCCATTTTAAAATTTTAATCGCTTATGAAACTATTAGAAAATGTATTATGGAATTTATAACCCTGATCTTTTGCAATTTTTTTTTAATCAATCGTTGCAAGAACGCAATTATTTGCAATATATACTTGTGAAAGAAATATAACACACATGATTGTACCGGGCATAGAGATAATTTCCTATCGTGCACACATCGTGTCTGTAATAATAAAAAAAATACCTATAGAGCGAAATTTCGTATATCTATGTTTTTAAGAACTATAAAATAACGGAAAATACATGTTAAAATCATGGCTTTCTGGCTATAGTATTATGAATGTTTTTAGCAACTGCACATGCGCATTTTGAAATTCATTAAGCCTTTTTGTACACAATTTATTCTACTTAGTATGTAATGATTTTGAGCAGTTAGATCCAATCTTTTTTATTATTAATATTGGTTGGCTGTGTTTATGACGGCAAATTATCAACACGAGGGATATGGGTCCTAAAAGTGGGATGCCCTCCGTGGGGTCATTCTAAGGGAAGCCAACAAGTATTTACGCAAGGAAATCCACAGAAAACTCTGAGCGATTAGGCCGATGGGAGCGATTAGGTTCGAATCCGACACCTGCCGTATAGAAGTTCAGAGAGCAGAAACCTCTCGGCCATTAATGGGGCATTTCTTTCTTATTACATATAGAGCTTTTAATGAACTTCATGAAGTATATATATATATATATATATATATATATACATATATATATATATATATATATATATATATATATATATATATATATATATATATATATATATATATATATTCAATAAAGTTTAATTCATTTTTAGCGATTTATTTCTCATATTTGTTTCTAGATAAATATGAGTTTTTCTAGTTGTTTTTGAGTAAATTCTTAACAATATTTAATAAAATTTCTACATATCAATCGTAAAATTTCGCTTTTACTTGAATATAACAAAGATTGCTATATGAGTTTTGTTAATCTGTTATAAGCTGATCTAAAATGTTCGTGTTTGATTATGTATGTAGCTAAATAAGGAAAACAGAGTAGATCCTCCCTTTTTTAGAAGACAAGAAATCTTGTCACTTTCACCTTCAACTCTATTTATTTTAATTTTCTCAAAACTTTTAATCTTTAATCATTATTGTAATCACTGTATTTTAATAGCTTTTCGGTAAACGTTTAGTATCTAACAAATATTGGACATTAATTTGTGATGTCATCTAGATCAAAGAGGCCAGTAAAATAATGTATTAAATTCAACATAAAACATGTAGCAAACTAACAGAAACAAATACTGTATGTATTTTATAAATCTTTGGAATTTCAGATTCCGATTAGTTATTTTGCACCCCGCAATCTCTTCGAGCTGAAATGTTAGATTTAAAGATTTGACCATGTACAATAAATATACTTTCTGATGTTTGTATCGCGTAAAGTGCTGAAAGATTTTGAAATTTGTTTTTGTTTGTTTGGAGTTGTTTACAAATGTATTTGTGCAAAGTGTATTTTCTGCATAAAAAATAATTAATTAAAAAATTGGAAAAATGTCAAAGATTTGTGACGAACTTCAAAGTATCAATCTTACAGTAAAAATGTTAGGCTAATAATTAGTAAATCTACCCCTTTCTCCCGCTTGCTTGCACTACTGTGTAAAATAAAGAATTTGTTAAATAAAAACAATTTTTGACAACAATTGTGGAAACAAAGAACAAGATAACGTTTCACTAATCTACACTGATCTCTTTCCTGCCATGAACCAAAAATGGAAAAAAGGGAAATTGAAAATTTGGACAGTTTATTTTGCGTCGGCCGGTTATCTACTCGAGTGATATCGGCACACAGGACGAGTGCTCTTCGTTGGGGTCTTTCTAAGGGAACCTAACCCGTATTTACGCAAGGTTCGAAGAAAACCACGAAAATTCCGATAGGTTTGGCCTACGGCCGCGATTGGGTTCAAACCCAGCCCCTGCCATCTACCAATTGAGAGGTTACAACTGCTCGGTCACTGGTGGGGCCGAAAATTTGGATTTATGTTTTTGTTTTTTTTTTTAAATCACAATTACTTTCAGTTTAAATATAAAGCAGCTAGTTGTTAAAAAAATAAAAATTTTTCTGCATTAATTTAAATTTTTATTGCGGTAATATCTTGGGTAAAATCTCTCGGAAAAAAAGTCTCTGTAAAAGTGAGTGATTTTTTTTTTTTTTTAAATTTATGAAAAGTAAACAGCGACAAGAAATTCTCATTGTTGTGGAACAAATTTCTTTTGTTTTATCTTATAACTTGCTTTATGGTAAATAATATTTAAATTAGAAAAGTTTCGTTTAAAACTAAATCTTATAAGTTTCTTGTCACCATTAGATTTTTAATTAACTTTATTTAAAAAGAATTTACTTTCTATTAAAAAAAGGGGATCTTCATAGAGATAAATTGTAACGGCAAACTCACGGTGGGCGCTATTTGTAACGTTATATGCAGACATACTCAGTAGTTTAGGTTAAAACAACAAAGTTTATTCAAGTGATAATGGCCGAAGGGAAGTGGAGCAAGTCTAAAATTTTACACACTGAGAACACTAAGAACAGCTAAAATCATACTCACAGGCCCCAACCTTGCTCAGTAGTGGCACCGCCTAACACTTGACACTGTCTCCTGGCTGAGCTGTTGAACAAAGCTCAGTTAAACAGCCCGTGGCTGTGGATAAATCTTTATTTCACCAATAATTAAAATGGAACTACTATTAAACTTTCTTACCACGGCCGACTCTTAAATCCACTATCCAAACTCCTTTCCACTTTACTGGAGGCCGTTGCTACTTTCTATTCGTCAGCACTTCGCTAAACAATCATCCACTTCGTTGTCTAATGGCAGAGGTCCGCACTCGCTGGCTGCTGGCTAATGCCAGAGACACACACACACAAACTCACCCCCAAGCTTTTATATGCTGCAAACTGAGATACTTCACATTAACATATTACTAATAACCGCGAGCTAACTGCGGAATTCGAAAGAGCACACACACTCTAGAAAGTTAAAGTAAAAGAGAGGATAGATGTCGCTTTTACGCCTACAAAATGTTAAAGTATTGACGTCACGATCTCAGAAACACTAGAGTGCCTTTATGACAAAAGGTCACTCCCTCACAACCCCCCCTCGGATTCCGCAGAGAAAAAGGGCTGGGCCAAATGCATGCCCAGAACTTTTTCTTGTTATAAATTTCGAGCCGTAATAAAACACAGTGATGGGTGAAATTTAGCGCCGAAACATAACTTTTAAAATATTAACTTTAACCCATCACAACCAAAAAAAAAAACTCAGTTTGCCTCAAATATTCACATATTCAATCCAATCATTCTTCTATCTTACAAATAGCCTCCGTAAAACTTCCAAAAACTCGTAAAATTTTCAAAACTAATTACTTCTTTCAAAACAGCCCACTCCACTGGGAGTGCTAAAATTTCTCAAAGTACTAAACTTCCGAAATTTTCCTCAATATTGCAATACAACTATAACTTTACCAAAAATTTCCTCCATAAAACTTTAATAATACTAAAATTCGCACCAAGTCCAGAAAACCCAATGCGCAAAAATTTTCCTCATCCAAATTCCGACTTCATCTAGAATTACACTTACTTCATACTAAAATAACTCTGCTACTACGTAATACCTACAAACCCATTAGCCAATGAACTAACTCCCAAAATTCTTCAGAACTTAACTCCACTTTAACAATAATTGGGGCACATACGTACAGCGGCATATCGCTGTGCCTATGCAACAATCAAAAAATATCAAAAATTTACAAAATGACGTCATCATGCTCTTCATCTGTATTAACTAAAAGAAAAATAGCAGAATCAATACATAACACAGGTATACTTCCCTGCAAGAAAATCACATTAACATTCAATTTTTAATACAATACAACTTCAAATTCAAACGCAGCTTAAAAATTCGCAACTTGCGGAAACCATTCCCAACTAAAGTACAAAACGCAACTCATAAAACACGAACGATAAGAAGAAAGTTAATTCATTAAATGTTAGTATAAGAGATAGAAACGCGTGTCAAGGACTTCTTGACCGCAAAACACGTGCGCGTCTGAACCGCGGCGCGTGTACAAAATAACCCAAATTACTATCTGTACTTTCTGAAAATTTAAACATACATTAACATACATTTTATAACACATGAACAATATAACAATATAGTAACATTTTTAACAAATAACACAACAATTTAACAATAGATCCAGAATTTTTAAAAGCAGTTAAGACCAAAATCTCAAACATACATAAAACTAACAATTTTGCAAACAAATTTTGAACACAATTAAGCACTAATCGTGAGTCCGTCAAAAAATTCCAAAAAATGGCCAAAAAGTACCAAACAGTCTTTCTGCTTTCTATTCCTTCATATCGCTACCACATATATGCACTCTAATAGAAATTTAATAAAGAACATTATCACCCAATCATAGAGATGATTCGCTGCTGGCAGGCTTCATACTACAGGATGGCTTTCTCCTCCTGTCCCAGAAACCTTGTACGAAGGATCTTTCGTCATCAGAACTGTATGGTGACGCCACAGTTGACTGTCGTGCCTGCAGCCTGGTTCTGAATGGATGCCGCGGGATACTTGTAGGTTCCGCTCGACGACTCTGCTCTGGCCGGTTTGCTGGGGTCACTCCATGGCGAGATTCACACTGTTGATGCCGGTAATCTGAGCATTGTCTCCTCTTTCTAGATGCACCCGAAGTTACTGAAGATCCTAGACCACGTTTCTTTCCAGACCTACGCTGTTTCTTATTGGGCAAAAATTCCGACTTTAAAGTCCTTTTAACAGTTTGTCGAGTGTCCATACGAAATCTTTTCCGGGGATTAATCACTGAAGATGGTGAACTATTAGATAATGTATGTTTGTGAGGTTGCTGTCTCATAAGTGGAGGAACTGGACAGTTTATAATTTTTTGTCTTTTATGGCACACAGAGTCCGATGTATTTGACACAGTTCTCTTATTTTTATTATCATACTTTGCTCTCGGATTGCTAGGCTTTCGACTTTCAAGAACAGTTTTTGGAGCTGTTTGACCAAATTTTCTTCTTGAATATTGATGAAAAGAATTAGATGAAGAAGTGCTGGACTCGGGACACTCATTGGATCGGGAATTTCGCGAAACACCACTCGACACCTGAGAACCTTCACTACCATTTTCTCTAAACTTATAAACTCTAACCTGATCCAAATTAACCGTCATTCTTTCACCATTGACATCAACAACCAAATTATTATTTCGAACTTCTAAAACCTCGAACGGACCTACAAACTTCGGACCAAACTTAGCTACTCTCTTTTGACGACTTGAACTTAACCAATGCTTTTCTATTAACACAAAATCTCCAACTTTCACTTCTAACTCCCTCCTACGCATATTATAATACTGAGCTTGCTTTTCTTGCGCTTTTCCCATTTGAACCTGAGCTTCCTTAACCAACCTCTCAATATCCTGACACATGTACTGACTTTCCGCATCCGACACCATAACTAACCTTTGGAATGGAGTAATGACTTTTCTACCCAAAAACAATTCAGCAGGCGTTTTCCCCGTCGACTCGTGAACTGCTGTACGAAGTGCGTACGCAAAATGCTGAAGAAACTGGTCCCAATTTGCATGATGAGAACCAACATATAAAGAAATCATTTGAATTAATGTACGATTTACACGTTCAGCCATATTAGACTGAGGTCGATACGGAACAGTAAAAGAATGATCGATCTCCAGCTTCTCACACAGGACCTTAAATATATCAGAAATAAAACAAGGTCCATGATCGCTCACTACCCTAATTGGTGCACCATTAGAAATATAATTATCGAAAAATGCATCGGCAACTGCAGGTGCAGAAGCCTTCCTGAGGGGGACTAACTCTACCCATTTACTGAAATAATCAACTATAACTAGCACAAATCTATATCTTTTAGGATTAGACAATGGATAAGGACCGATTAAATCTACACCTATACATTCATTAGGAAAATTTACTTTAATAGGAATTAATTTGCCAGCTGGACTTACATTTTTATAATTATAACGTTGGCATGTGCTACAGCTGGAGACATAAGCGCGCACTGCTTCCCGCATTTTAGGGAAGTAGCAGGATTCACCAATTCGAGCATAAGTTTTCCTGATTCCTAAGTGACCTGCTAATGGATTATCATGAAATTCTTTCAAGATGGCCTTACGAAGACTAGCCGGAATAAAAACTCTTAATTCACCACTCGAATTTACAATTTTAGAATAAAAAAGAAGACCATCGATAAGCTTAAAAGATTGGGACCATTTCTCAAACATAGGCACATCTGCGCTCGGGACATCATCAGGATTTTCCAAATATCGATACAAGCTACCAAACTCTTCATCTTGCTTCTGTTCTCTTATCAACTGCTCTCGCGACCTTAACACCAATGAAGACAATGCACAACACTTAACTTCCTCCGTGACCTCTAAACCACCATGCGGGTTTCGTGACAGAGCGTCCGCTACCGCATTCTCCTTGCCAGCCCTATGTTCTATAACCACATTATACTCTGCTAACTTCAAACACCATCTGACCATACGAGACGACAAACCCTTTCCATTAGTTAACTTTGTCAAAGCTGAATGATCCGTAATGACTTTAACCGGTATATTAGTGAAAAAACAACGAAATTTATTCAAAGCCCAAATTACTGCAAGACACTCCCTTTCCGTAATCGAATAATTCCTTTCCGCTGCATTTAAAATTGTTGACGCAAACGCTATAGGTCGACCTTTCTGTGCTAACATCGCTCCAACCCCCACTGCACTCGCATCGCAATACACTTCAAACTGAGATGAATAATCGGGGTGAGCCAAAACAGGAGGGGAAACTACTGCCTCTTTTAATAATTCAAACGATCTCTGAGCCGCTGATGACCATACAAACTTCACCCTTTTCCTTTTTAAATTATACAACGGTTCACATAACTCCGAAAAACGTGGAATGAACTTGGCAAACCAAGCCACCATCCCTAAAAATGTCGCCACTTCCTTACTATTTTTGGGGGGACTCATTGACGTAATTGCCTCAATTTTCTCATTATCTATATTAATACCATCACGCGTAATTTTAACTCCTAAATACTTTATCTCTTTTCTCAAAAATTTACATTTTTCTAACTTAACTGTTAACCCAGCATCTCTTAACAACGTAAATACTTCCCTCAACAATCTTAAATGCTCTTCAAAAGTAGCTGCCATTATAATTATGTCGTCCAGGTAGACCAAGATACCCTTACCAAGCAAAGGTTTAAGGATATTATTCATGGCCTTCTGGAACGTTGCCGGCGCTCCCGATAAACCAAAACTCATTCTCTTAAAAGCAAAACAACCGTCCCGAGTAATAAAAGCAGTCTTAGGTATGTCCTCCGGCTTCATTGCAATCTGAAAATAACCCGACGTAAGATCTAACGTTGACATATAATTCGTGCTCGTTATATTAGCCAAAATGTCATCAATAACTGGAATAGGATACTGAGGGTATTGCGTTATCGCATTTAACTTTCTATAATCTACTGCAAACCTATATGCCTCTGGATTATCTAAACTTTTCCCATTATTTTTACGACATAACACTACTGGCGATGCAAAAGGAGACTCAATTGGCATTATAATATCGTCCGCTAACATTTTTTGAATATGATAATCAATTATACCTTGTTTAACTTTATCATAACGATATGGTTTACTAGCAACAGGTGCTTTCAAACCAGTATCAATCTCATGCCACGCAACATGCGTTAAACCCGATTTATCAGAAAAAACCTCTCCAAATTCATTTAAAAACTTATTAAATTCCTCCCTCTCCATTTCACTTAACCCCGACTCCTCCAAATTAACTGACACTAAAACAGGCTCTTTCTTACTCACATTCTCATCATTATTCACGATTAACGACTTTTTAAAGAAATCCAAACTAATTCCTCTATCCTTCATATAATCCACACCAACTATACAATGCACTGTTAACCCATCTAACACACAAAACTCCCAACATGTCTTAACCGAACGAATTTCAACTTCCAATTCTACTGAACCTTTATTATCGCAAGCTACTCCCTGTGCTGACTGAACCACAAGACTTGACCTTTTCAACTTCTTATACGAAAAATATTTCCGATAACAATCAAAAGAAATGAACGACTTATCTGCCCCTGTATCGAAGACACTTTTCACGACAATACCATCTAACACAATTAACACTTCAGGTAACTCAACCGGATTAATAGTAATTTTATTTAAACTCACAGAAGGCTTTTTCGATTTGACCTGTGACTGCATACCTTCCGAAATACAGTCACTTACCAGTTTAACTGACCCGACCTCCTCACACCTCTCCTTTGTACTGATCTACCTTCAAAATTCTCATCCGAAGTCAATCTCCTTACTTGCGAAGAAACATTCCTGTCCCGTACTCCCCCACTACGATTATAACCACTATTCTGTCTATTTCCATACATACTTCTCTCACCACTTCTAAAATTATTAGCACCACCACCATTCCTATTACCATTACTCGCATTCGACATATTACGACCAAATCCATCATTTCTATTACGCAAATTACTATCCGGAAATCGCTGTCCCCCTCTCACAAAATTACGTTCCCCCTCATTTCTCAAATTACTCTCCGTGACAGGTCTCTGCCGAGGGCTACGCAAATCCCGTTGATCCGAGCTATGCCGAGTCCCGCACTTCGATAATATCTGATGCATCTCTGCAAAATTCTTCGGTGCTCTAACTTCAATAAAGTCCCGTATATTTGGATTAAAAAGAGGAAAAACAATGTCCAACAATTCCTCAAATGTGATATCTAAATCTAATTTATTTTTTAGTTCAAGCTTACGTAGATAGAATTTTGACGCCGACTCATAAATATTCTGCTTATTACAATAGAACTCTTTTCTCAAAATACTTTTATCTTTAACGGGAGGAAATGCCTTCTTTAACTCGATCACAGTTTGTTCAAATCTTTTCGCTTCTTCATTAATCAAAAACTTTCCTATATTTTCCAATCACAAAAGTGCTTCGCCCTTTAACGAGCATTTAAGCACTACGTATCTACTTTTTTCAGGTATATTATTGAACAAAATATAATCATCTAATTTAACTAAAAATTCACTAATATCACCCTCACCGGTGAAATACACACGTGGCACAATCTCATAATGTCCGATGTTTCGTTGGGCGCCATTTGTAACGGCACACGCATGCTGGGTGTCGTTTGTAACGTTATATGCAGACATACTCAGTAGTTTAGGTTAAAACAACAAAGTTTATTCAAGTGATAATGGCCGAAGGGAAGTGGAGCAAGTCTAAAATTTTACACACTGAGAACACTAAGAACAGCTAAAATCATACTCACAGGCCCCAACCTAGCTCAGTCGTGGCACCGCCTAACACTTGACACTGTCTCCTGGCTGAGCTGTTGAACAAAGCTCAGTTAAACAGCCCGTAGCTGTGGATAAATCTTTATTTCACCAATAATTAAAATGGAACTACTATTAAACTTTCTTACCACGGCCGACTCTTAAATCCACTATCCAAACTCCTTTCCACTTTACTGGAGGCCGTTGCTACTTTCTATTCGTCAGCACTTCGCTAAACAGTCATCCACTTCGTTGTCTAATGGCAGAGGTCCGCACTCGCTGGCTGCTGGCTAATGCCAGAGACACACACACACAAACTCACCCCCAAGCTTTTATATGCTGCAAACTGAGATACTTCACATTAACATATTACTAATAACCGCGAGCTAACTGCGGAATTCGAAAGAGCACACACACTCTAGAAAGTTAAAGTAAAAGAGAGGATAGATGTCGCTTTTACGCCTGCAAAATGTTAAATTATTGACGTCACGATCTCAGAAACACTAGAGTGCCTTTATGACAAAAGGTCACTCCCTCACAAAATATGAGGCTAATTAAAAACAAAGTAAAACATTGAAACTGCTTCAAGTTCCCGCGAAAACAATTTTTCAATGTGTCTTTGTTTCTTCGATTTAACTCTTTTATACTTTTGGTTGTAATTTCACTATTTTTTGTGGAACATACATATAAATAAAATCTCCATTGTTTTCTATATCTTACAGATTATATTATTTTTACCAACCCGCTTTCCCCCATTAAATATAACTTCAACGAAAGAAAGCATGAAAAAAAGGAACATTATTGTTAGTTATAAAAATTAAGTTTTTCTATCAGTCGCATTAAGCTACCTTCTCAATGTTATTTTGTGCAAAAAAATGCAATATTTACGCTTTAATATTCGGAATATTAAGTATAGATCTACCATATGAATAGAATAAAAAAAACTTTTTCTTCCGCTTTTCCCAACCTGATAGCTAATTTTATGGCAAAATTCCAAGTTAAAAGGGGTGAAACGGACAAAGACTCAAAGACCGCCCACTTTATCACATGATCCATCAACTTGTCAATAAAGATCATTAGGCCGAGGGGGAAGGTAGATACGGCATTTTACGTTGAAAGCACTTTTGAGGTAAAAAACAGGTGCGGGAAAAATACGTGCCATGCGCTTTTGAAATCTTTTTTGTCATACAGAATTTTACGTGCAATTCACTCTTGGAACATTTTTTGAAGTACGGAATTCTACGTGCCAAACGCTTAGAGGGTTAAATACAAATTTTTTAAGAGATTTTAAATTTGGTTTACTTGAAAGGTGCATGAAGTACAGAACGAGTTTGTGTGGTAAAACTTTTACTAAATAATCTGCAGTAAAGTAAACAGTGGCATGGGCCTACACTATTTTCTTCTATGATACAATCAGCCAACTACTGTTTGAATGCTTTACCATAGGCATTTAATTTAGCATCTTTTCCCAGCTTGGAAGTAGTGAATATTAACCGGCTTGCAGCACCTTCTCTAATACTTGGACTCTCTAATACTTTATTTTCTATGAACAGAAGACTAACTTCATATCTTACACCATCATTAATATGGACTACTTTCTCGAAATGATGCGATGTAGCTTGTTCTAACTCATCCTTGCTTTTGTGTTTATAAGGATCCGTAAGACTTATCACTTCGAGATTCCATAAAATTAGCGATGTCACAACTTTGAACTAACTGAGATGCGATACAATTATTGACGTTCTTAATACCTGTTTTTCCCTTATCCACAATCCGATATGTGTCTTTATGGCAACAAAACCACATTTTAACTGAAATTAAATCAAAAAATTTAATTCCCAGGGTAATCAGCCCTTATCAAAAGCTTTATTGGAGGAGAAGTTGCTCCCACTTCATGTAGCTGAACACCTTTTTCTTGACGTTCTCTGAATCAAATAAATTTTTCATTCTAAGAACACTATCACTAATTATTGGTTGCTATAAATCTTCAATATTACCAGAATAATTGCTTTTGAACTCATTGGTTTTTAACGTAAAACTTTTAGGTTTTCTACTAGAAGTACTTAATTTATACATCGTGTGATTTAAAAATTCTGGCCTTATTTGTTTTAACCAAAACCTTTTAACTATAGAATCAGAATGTAAGACCGTTGAAAATCGGTGTCAACAAAAGAACTGACCCTCGAACTTTTTCCATTTAATTCTATATTAACCAATGATGTCTGTAATAAAATTTCAGGGGAACCACTATAATTTCACAGTATACAATCTGAATTATATTTGCGATCATCTTCTATTGAGGTTTAAATTATGTTTTTACTCAGAAGACATAATGGGGAAGAGTTTTTTTTACTACAAAAGACACATTTAACACATGTTTTACAATTTTTCTATTGATCACCTGGCTCAAAACAGGTGGAATATTTTTTAGCTTCTTTAAAATACCTTCTTTCGCTTCTATTTCCCAAAGATTTTGACCCTTAAAACTATCTTAAGTCACACGGAGTTTGTCACAAAATAAAAAAAAGTTCCTTTCTTTACGTTAGAATGTAAATCCTTAACAGTAAGACTAGACTCAAGTATTCTATGTTTTTGCTTTCTCAAAGGAGTATCAGTTTAATCGATTCCTATAAACTCGCTCTTCATTTTTAACTTCGGTGCAAAGAAATAACAGCAACTATGAAAATGTTGCTGTTTTGTTTCTCACTTTCAATGAATTCTCACTTGTATTCGAGACTGGGTTGCTAAGTTGAACTCTAAGCATCTCTTCAGGAATACAAGATTTAACTAACAGTAACAACAAAGCCCAATATTTATCAGACCTCATGCCAATGGATTTAAGAGATTTCCAATATAATTCTAATTCATTATAAAGGCGAACTATGTTGCTTTTCACTTTCCTATTTACAGCGATTTTTACAAGTATACTTAAAAATTCACGTACATAAAATTCTACAAGCAACTCCACTCGTCAAAATCTTGCTTTTAAGCAATGCTATAATTTTAGATTAGTTTTAAACACGATTATTCAAATCTTAAGAATTAATTATTACGAATGCAAATTTTCCAAGTGGGTGAAAAAAGTCCAGGCCAGGAGTCGAACCAGGGATGTATTGGCTGAAGCCGCCGATGCTCTTTCAACTGAATTATCGAGGACGAATACTGGAGGACTATTTCACCCAAATGACCTCAACGATCACATAATCTGGTCTGGTATTATGGATCAGCTCAACAGAATAAATCCATGGTCAATATTTGGAACTGCAGAAAACGCTGCACTGTAAAAAAAAAAAAAAAAAAAAAAAAAAAAAAAAAAAATTCAAGAGGTTACTAAAAATTTCTTAGTAAATTTGTATTCCACAGAATTTTTTAGTAACCATTACAAACTTTTTTTTTGCAAGTGAAACAAGCATTTCTTTTGTAAACTGAACAAAAGAATTTTTTGTATGTACAACTAACTTAAAAATTTTTAGTATGAGCCACCCAGCACATTTTAGCAATAGCTCCAAAATTATTTTTAATAACCATTACGTGAGCTTGAAGCGCATGAGTTTCCTTCGAGCTGCATCCAGACTTCTGAAGCGGAAGATTTTCGGCAAAACTGCAATAGATGGCAGCACCAAACACTCCTACCCGCTCCGACAGGATTTTCACAACCCCTTTATTAACGAGACACTACATACATTCGTGGCGTATTTGGCGGTGGCAAGTTTCGAACCCGGGACCTTATAGCCTGGAGTCCGTTACCATAACCACTATGCTATCAAGGCCACACCAACTGAGTTTTAGTAATAGTTTAGTTTAGTTGAGTTTTTTGTTTTTAGTTTTAGTTTGTAGTAGCTATTAAAATATAAAACTATTAACACTTGTTCGTTGCTAACTTTTTTCTAGTAATTCTTACAGATTTTTTTGTAATAATTTCTAGGATTACTAAAAATTTTTTAGCAATTACAAGGATCACTAAAATTTTTTTAGTAGATCGACCCTTTTTTTTACAGTGTGCATACGAAATCGCATTAGATTAGTTTTCAACACGATTATTCAAATCTGTAAATTAATTATTACGAATGCAAATTTTTCAAGTGGGTGAAAAAAGTTCGGGTCAGGATTCGAACCAGGGATTTATTGGCGAAAGCCGCCAATGCTCTTCTAACTTCCAACTGATTGTATCTTTGCTATAATTATTATCTGAAGTTGGAGGATAACCATCCCTATTTTTTCTTTTTTTGCTCTTATACCAAAAGACTGATTGGAATTTTCATGCTTACGTTACATACTTGCGTCAGCCTGAGCCCAGGCAATATTAACAAAGAGAAAAAGAACCTGCATCTTAACTCCGAATTTTTTTTTTTTTTTGTCGACTCACCTTACGTTATTGGGCAAGATGCCGGAACACCCTCTCCCCTCCCAACTGACGTAAGGAAGCGAAACTTGCCACCATTTATGCATTTGAGAAAAAACATGTGTCAGTACTCTCTATAACCATGAGATTTTTTTTCTGGTGTTTAAACTAACTAGGGAACTGCAAGAAGTGTAAATCACCGATTTTGTTGAAAGTGTTATCGTTCAAAAGATCTCATCGAGAGCAGTAAAAAACTCAATAGAACTACCCGTCGCAAATGAGCTGTTTTCGCGATATCCTCAATTTATGTCACGTAATTTGTGCATACTTAATGGGTGGTCGCAAAAAATTTTAGTCTCGATTTTAAAGAAAGTGGTATCGTTAAAAAGATATCATCATGAGGGAGAAAAAACTCAATAGAACTACCCGTCGGAAATGAGCCGTTTTCGAGATATCCGAAAATTTATGTCACGTACCTAGTGCACACTTTATCGGGGACCGCAAAAAATTGTTTTCTCGATTTTTTAGAAAATGGTGTTGTTGCAAAGATAACATTGTGAGAAATAAAAAACTCAATGTAAGTAACCAGCTGACATGAGCCGTTTTCGAAATTTCCAACTATTTATGTCACTTAATGCCGTTTCCCAACAGTGTGTATTAGCAATGTGACACAAATTGTCGGATATATCGAAGACGTCTCATTTCCGACGGGTGATTCCGTTGAGTTTTTCAATCCTCACGATGATATCTTTTTAACGGTACCACTTTCGTTAAAATCGAGAATAAAAATTTTTGATGTCTAAAATTAAGTATGCACTAGCTACGTGATAAATTGTGGGATATCTCGAAAACGACACATTTGCGATGGGTAGTTCCGTTAAGTTTTTTACTGCACTTGATGAGATCTTTCCAAAGATACCACTTTTGTCAAAATCGGTGACTTACACTTCTTGCAGTTCCCTAGTAAGTCTTATACAGTGAAAAAAAGAAATCTCATAAAGGATTTTGGATACTTGGCAGAATTGTTATATCGAAATAGCACTGAAAAATCACCACTTAAAAATTAAGGAAAAGGACGCAAATGTAAATTGAAGTACCAGTAGGATTCATCTTCCTTAAAATTGAGCCGTGTTTCCCTTCAGCACTTGTGCTCAGTGTTCTCGCTGACATTTGACCAAAGTTAGTTATTTAGCTAATTAAAAAACAGTTGCCAAATGAAAAATGTATTAGTTAAATTGATTAACCGTGTAGCACAAAAAAAATTAATCCTTTAATATACTCCCTTTATTTCAATATGTTCTAAAATAACCCAAGTTTTTATAATTGCGACAAAGATTGATTTTAATCTAATTTCAATTATCCGCTACAAATATATTAAAAATATATAAGGTAACCTGGGGTAATAACGCCACGTTAAGGTTCTACCAATTTTCACGGCTTAGATTATGACTGTATTTTTCAAACAAATGTAGGATTTGATACAGCAACTCATTAACTATCTATATAAAAAAACTAGTCGTTGGAGGCCACCGTAATACTTACCCATCATGGATATGCATAGTACAATATATGAAAACATAACGTATGTAAACAATTTATGAAATGCATTACAATTCCAAAACAAAATATAAACGTATATTTAAGTCTTTTTAACACATAATCATGCTCTATTAATGAATTTCTGATGAACCAATTTCGATAAACTATATGAAACGCCAAACTATTCAAGTAGCACTGAATTGCGTAAAAGAAACATCCTTATAACTCCAAAAATAATTATCATATTCACTAACGGTTTCTTGCATCGAATTAAGTATCTCATTTTCAATTAAAAGATATCTTTGAATTGAAATTTGAATGAAATACAGGGTCATGAAAAATCAAAGAATGTGGAAAATAGAATTAGAAATATCTCAACAACTAATAATCCGATTGACTTCGTTTTTTATGCAAAATCTGTGTTATTTTATTGCCTTTTACTTTCACTCTTAAAAATAAAAGAATTCGAAAATTTTTATATACCTTTCATCAGAACGAATTTTTCGAGAAAAAATAGTTCCGGATAATCGAGGTTACTGATATTAAATAGGCTTCGTTCCATTCTTACATACTAAGCACATACAAAATTTCAAATCTCTATCTCAATTTGTTCGGGAGATAGAGCGGTTACAGACAGACAGACAGACAGACACACAGACACACAGACGGACGGACGGCAAAAAATTTTTTCTAAAAATATGTTTTTCGGAATCTCCAGTGTCCGAAACGTGTAAATCCGTCAAAAAAAAATTTTTCGATTTTCAAAACGATTGCAAGACTTACCCTATACTACGTATGATGGGTAAGTAATAATAATTTAGCAGATATGTGCACATAAAATGTAATGGCGTAATTTCTTGACATATGTTGGCGTTATTACCCACATAGTTGGGTAATGTGGGTAATAACGCCATGCAAACAAAACTATAAAATAAGGTGGAATAATCCCATATAAATTGCCCAAATCTTAAAAAAAAAAAAAAAAAAAAAAAAAAAAAAAAAAAACTCTACAGCTCTAGAAATTGACAAAATGTTTTCTAAGCGATAGAAACTGTTACATTTTTTGTAAACGTGTAAGAAAAAGATACCGGGGGGGAGTCAAAAGAAAATCAGACCCAGAGCTTCTTTTTGCTTGAAAAGGACTGATTAAATAGAATTATTACAAACATTGCACAGTTTTAATAAAACTGCTTGCAAAGTTTTTCTAAATCAGAATTTATATTTCTATGTATGCATACTATACATGAGAAAATATTAATTTTTTTTCTGCAAGTGAAAGAAAAGGAGGGGAGGGGAGCTTCAACACAATATAACGCTCTGAGCATATATTTGCTTAAAATGTCCCGCTTAACTGATAAACATTTAAGGATCTAGCAATTTTTAATGTAATATTTTTATTATGTGAAATTTTACAATAACTAGAGTTATGTGCAATAAATATGTTTGTTATCATTGTTATAGAAGTCTTGTAAATACTTTTTAACCGGTAAATTCCACACTAATGCAGATTCGCACAAATCTAAAGTTAAAATGTCGGAGATATTTAAAAATGCTTTAAAAAATTTCCTTTTTTACTTAGTTAAATAAGATTTTTGATAAAAATCAATGAGATCCCTTATTATATTTTATGCATGATTCATTTGATTTTATAGTCTTATTTCTAGCAACAGAATTAACTTTTAACTGCTGTTAACGGTCGCAGTAAACGCTGCCGGGGGGGAATGTCCCAAATCCACAAATCTATCAATCAAGGGTGTGACACGGTGCGTCAACTATCTCATTAACTAGATGGTTGCCGGAAATAATAAAGAGGTTGAGAACTCTTTACTTTTACGCAAATTCTTTGCCAGAGATGGTCCCTTTTCAGCTAAAGGATATTGATGGTAATTGCCACATGTTCTCTTTGCTTTAGCAACTAGAAATAATCATTTTAACTTCCGCAAAAATGCACGTGTTGCATTTATCTGTTATTTTGCAGTATTTGCTTTTTATGGAAGGCTCTTAAAATGCTGTCCTTTAAACCTGAGTGGAAATTGAAACACTTTCTGTTTAAAACTAAATTTATCTTTTTTAAATTATTATATTAAGATAATTTTTATACATTATTATTAAAATTGAGTGAAATTAGGATTTATTATTAAGATAATTTTTATATATTATTATTAAAATTGAGTGAAATTAGGATTTATTATTAAGATTAATTATTGCTTCTTGCTTCTTGAAAATAACTACACTGGCAATAGCTAATAAAATTTAAACTACAGCATAGATTACTTTAAGATTTCTCATATTCCCACGCATCAATCTCATCTTTTCTTTTACTTGAGTTATTGTACCTATAATTTGACAACTTTTAATTTTTCAAATAAAATAAACTGGTTAAAATAAATTATTTGTGTGAAATACATAATTTGGAAGTAGCATATTTTACATTGAGATTTCAGTAAAAAACAAACACTATGAATTTGTAAATACAGAAATTATTACCAAATTTATGCTCAGTTTTATGTATTGTTATTTTACTTTCATTTTATTTACTCTATCTCATATTTTAAATGCGGAATGTATTTCTCGCACCATCATTGGCGATCTGTTAGGAAAATAAAAACACTTTTGACATTTCTATAGTAAACTAGAGTGAATTTCTGAATACTAAATGTCATTGTAAACTATAAATCTTTATGGATTGAATCAAATTTTTATATATAAACGTTTTAATGATTTTAAACTTGCGTCCAAGTAATTTCACATGTCATAATATTTGATGGAGAGATTTTTACATACCTAAAAATATTTTGTAATAATCATATTGCTTCCTTAGTACCTTTGATTTCCCTCCGATATTTCTCTCCCCAAAATTGTGCATCAATTTGATCAACCAATTTATTTATTTTACAATAATTATAATTAAATCTGTTAGTGATCGTATTATGTTTCTAGGATCTGATTAGGGAAAAGAATATTTTCTGCAGCCTAAGGAATACTAATAACAATTCTAATAAAAATGATAACATTCCTTACAAAATACTTCCAATTAAAATTTCTTACAAAAGAAATATTCTTATCCAAAAAAATTTAGATTAATTTATGCGTTTTGTTTTTTTTGACTTTATCAGATCCTTATGAAACGTTGATCAGCATGCACCTAGAGTAATTTCGACACATACTCCATAAATCATCACCATGCTTTGTCATTTATAAAACAAAAACATTTATTTATACAACACAGATCACACATAATACACTAAATATATACATGCACATAAATAAATTACAAAGATACAAAATAATCAAATCAAAATCTATTCATTTTTTTTATAGCTGTTGGCATTACTGTATAATTACATTTTATGCTTTATAACCCAATATTTTCAACATTGAAAATTGCTTTCAAAAATTTATGAGTTATCATCACCATAATGAATTAATTTGCGGGACAATTGGCGTGCAAGTGTTTCACCATTATTTTTTAGTTCGATCATATTCTATACTCGTGGGCAAAATAAGGGGAAATAAGTCGGTAAAAAGCATACCTTTTTTAAAGTTGCTGACATCATAGGTAAATGCATACCCGGACCGATGAGTAGAAGTCCGGCACACTTTTATTGCTCATATTGGCGAAGATTATCACTCGAGCACGTTTGGTAGACTGACTGCCTGACTGACTGACTGCCTGACTGACTGACTGACTCGTAATTTTTTTTAACAAATTTTAGAAGCAAAAAAGTGTATAATAATTATTCTGTAGTCGAGTTATCCTTCGACCATTCACAGTTTTCTTTTTAACATATTTTTTTCCCCTTCCAGTCTCATTGGCTGTCCTTAAATTGACTATTAACTTGAACGCCCCCTAATTTTAATTTTCTAGGGGCTTCTACAGGCCTAGTCGTCAGAATGTCTATGTTGTTGATAACTATTACCACACACGCAGATGAGATTTCCCCTTTTGCCCTGTCGTAAATACACAATAATGAAAATGTCTCTGTTTTGTCATTTATTTATGGGCGTCCGTCACAGTCTTATTGCCGCTATAAATTTCTTGTCTGAGTTGTAAATCCACTGTCCTCTGTTCCTTTCTTTTTTTATAATTTATTTCCAATAGTTAGTTTTCTTTACAGAATTGTCTGGTTTGAGTGATGTGGGTTTTACACCCATCATCTATCCCCTGGGTCTAAAAAAAATGAGGTCTGTAGACATCATTTTTGTGCACACCACACTGCCGCAACTGTTGTATCCATATTCATTGGAATTCTGATTCATTTCTGGTGAACACTTCCAAGGTCCGATTATCTTCACTTCTGTGTATTATTTCCCCATGCCCAAATTTTGATACAATAATTAAATTAATCCATTAAAATGCCAAATCATGCAATCAAAGCCAAGTATAAATTTGGAATAATTTTTTCTACACTAAGGAAGAAAAAAAAATATATAACATGTAAAAGCTCCGAAAAAACTAAACCTGAATTTGAGATGTATTGGCACATTTTTTTGTTTATTTTAAATGTATAATATTTTAAACACATAAAGTAAAATATGTATTAACCCAAAAACAAAACAAAATACAAACAACACAAATTCCTAGCAACACCAATGTTATTAGCATAACATATCTGGATTAGTATCAAAATAGTAAAATATATATACAATGTTGAGAAACCTTTTTTATGTACATCATATGAAATATCTAAAAAAACAAATATACCCTGTTGTGTATATTCTACACTTCACAAGATTATTAACACAAATCATAGCTGAATGTTACAAATTTGAATTATGTTATGTGTTGATAAAATGGGTAATGTTATATACACATTCCTCATCATTCTCGTGGAGGAGGTATAGAGGACATCGCTGCAGACACATGTGCTCAAAGCATACCTTATTGCTCTTCACACGAGAAGCGAACGTTTTCTTAAATGAGAAAAAGAGGAAAAAAAACGAGCTAGCGCGAAAAAGAGCGCATCCTATCAGTAGCGCGCATTTTGATTGACGGGTGCTAATGACGTGCTTAGTAGCCTAACACCCTGAAACGGTAATGGATGGCTCTTCCTAGAATCAATCCCGATAACTCACCCCTCTACAGAGGCAAAACTTGTTTGTAATTGAGATAACGAATGTTATGGTCCTTGCAAGCCACCCAGGTATGTCTCGTTTTTTGTCTTAAAAATTATATTTCTTTTGCATGAAACTTATGTTAAACTATTAGAAACTAACCCGTATTAACTTATAACCTGCTACGCATGCCTTCCGTGTAAATTTTCACCCCTTTATTCTATAAAATTGACATATATTCGCTATAAAACCATGTACTGTGTACTGTTTATTTTGTATTTTCAGGGAAAATGGCTTCTTATAGACTGGCTGAAGACGCTTGCTGTCGAAAATCTCGTATTTCCCGCAGAATATATTGGAGTCTCAGAGAAGTATCCTAATGCAATTGCCTTTCAGGAAATAATACCGCGATTATGCAATCGTTTAACAATGTTCCTAAAATTATATTATGAGTCTGAACATTGCCTGAAAGATTTTAATATCCAATGCTAAAAATTATAATATCACAACTTGAAAAAAAAAATTTTTCGAAAATCAATGTGCCTTTTCATTTCACTGGCTGATAATTGCAATTAAACTTGAAAAACTATAGTCAAATTTTGCCACCAGAGAAAAAAAATTAGCGAAAAAAAAAAATTCTTTTCATTACTGTTTGTGATATTGTTGATAAAAACTTTCTGCAAGTAAATCTTTACCATACATATCTACCTAAAAAAAATATATAACGAAAGAAAAATCTGATATGTTTCCTAAATGCTTAATTTGAGGGGGGGGGGTTATCTAGCAAAACGTGAATAAAAAGGGAGTGAAATCCCTAAAATATTTTTTGTTTATAAATCTTATGCTACCTTAGAAGAGTCTAAAAGAATATTTCTAAGTATAAATGCTTTTAATAAATGCTGGTAAATGCTATAAAGTGTGAAATGAAGTAATATTAATAGAGTGTATCTATATACCATCCATTTATTTACCTTTTCTTGTTGTAGTTTGAGTATTTAAAATTTTAAAAGACACCATAGTATGGAGGGACAAAAAACATTTTGAAAATAAAATTATTTAATCATTTGAAATATGTATTGACCTCTATATCTAATTTTATTACTAAAATGATTCAGCATGTCATACTGATTAAAATAATTTATCTTTTTTTATTTTTATTATTATTATTATTATTATTATTTTTTTTTTTTTTTACCCAAAATTTACTATGTTGTTTAGAGTTAAATTGAAAATTTTTTTTTTCTATTTTTTTTTTTTTTAATTAATACCTAAATATTTGTATTTATATATATATATTAATTTGTACGGATTATTGACAATCGAGTATATACATTTTAGTGAATAACCTGGCCAGGTTTGATAAATACTCTCTGCCCGCAGAAAGATTTCCTTATATTCATAAATATATGTACTCACACTGCCGTATGATATCCATACATGAACCTTTATATAGTTTTATTATTATTGTATTTTAATGCCTTATATAAATATTATTATGAAGTGTGTAAATGTGCGAAATGGATACCACTTACAATTATTATTATTATTTATTTTTTTTTTTTATATGCAACATGAAGTTCTGTGAAGTACCTATGTAATATTTAGTGTATGTAATGATTTTTTCGAGTGTGCCTGCACATTTCCCCAATTGTAACTCAGAGGGAAATAGTACACTCATCTTGCTATCCCTTTCTTTTTTTTTTTCTCTATGTTGCTTGATTTTAAAAGGCAAGTTATTATATGATGTCTTAAAAACGCATTGTTATCAAAAAGAGAAAAAAAATTATCGACATAAAATTTGTCTCTTAAATACATGATATAAATCACTATATATTACGAATACACTAGATAATTTTAAATAATAATTAGGGCTTATGTTTCTTTTTTTTTTTTTTCAAATTTTTGTTATGTTTCCCCCTCTGAATCCTCCTCTGCCGTACTGTTTTTCCCGTCTATGTGAGGAGTTGCTGCCTTAGGCGCGAATAATAAATCGATGTTCCTTTTTATAGGCCGAGCATAATTACCTGTTAGGTCTTTTAGTAAATAATTATTGTTGCGTAATTTTTTTATTACTTCAAAAGGACCGTCAAACTTGTTCGCTAGAGCGCCCGGATTTATACATTTTAAGTATACTACTTGTCCCAAATTCAGAGTAGGTGTATGTAGCAAGTCCTCTTCTTTAGCATACTCATCCTGCATGCGTGACTGATTGGCCAGTGCTTGTAGTTTCACTTCTTTAATGTGTGCCATTCTCTGTGCCACATAAGTTTTAGTTGAGACCTCTTCTGTGGGAATATGCGATGTAAACGGAGTTCTCAATTTTCTCGCAAAGAAAATGAGTGCGGGAGCGAATCCTAAAGCCCTGTGAATTGTGTTATTATAATGAAGTTTAAAAAAATCTAGCCGAATGTCCCATTCCGTTGTGCGTTTTGACATTGCGATTAGGGAGCTCTTCAGAATTCGGTTTACCGTTTCAGCAATTGCATTCGCCTTGGCTCTGTATACACTCGTAAAGTGTAATTCTATATTTAATGCCTTTGTATATTCTCTGAATAAATCACTTCTAAAATATTTTGCATTGTCCAGATATATGGTGTTGCAAATTCCAAAAGTACTGAAGTACTTATTCAGCACATTGAGAATTGTTTGTGTTTCTACATTTCTTAATGCAACCGCTTCTAAAAATCTGGAAGTTGCGTCAGTGATAGTCAGAATAAATTTATTCTTTCGCACAGAAAATGTTAGAGGTCCACATACGTCAATATGTAGTATACTTCCTACTTCCTGGTCTTTAACCACCCTTTGCACTGGTACTTTTATTGTTTTGTGATGTTTAGCTGTTTGACACGCTGTACAGTTCGCACAGAATATTTTGATATCTCTGTACATTCCATGCCAAAATATCCTATCCTTAATGGTGTCATAAGTTTTCTGGAATCCAAAATGGGGGGAATGCGCGTCTTCCATAATGGCTATTTTCAAAGAGTCAGGGGCAATGAGTAGTTCCTTTTTTTCTGTACCTGGTCTCAGAATTAATATTTTATCATCATTTAACATATATCTTTTTGTTGTTCGATTGTTTTGTCCCTTTTCTATTTTGTCAATTATTTTTCTTAACTTTTCGTCTGCATATTGTTCTGATTTAATATTGTCATTAGACAAAGCCTCGTTGACTTTAAATAGAGTATTGTGTAATTGTAAGTCCGTTTCTAAATTGCAAATATGTCGAGATACAAAATCAGCGGGGTTGACCTTACCTTCAATATGCTCAAAAATATAATTATATTCCGCCAAATCTGTCATCCATCTTTTGACTATGTCAGATTGCGCTTCTAAATTCATTTGCTGTGTAATGGGTTTCGAATCCGTCAGAATCGTGAATTGCCTACCCCATAAAATATGTTTAAAATGATTGACTGATTCATGAATCGCCAATAATTCAAATTTTATACTGGGGTAGCTTTTTTCTGCCCCTCTTAATTTTCTCCCAAAAAACTCGATAGGCAATAAAATGCCATTAGACTCCTGCGCCAGAATTGAGGATATGGCTAGCTTCGAGGCGTCACATATCAAAAATAATTCCTTGTTATAATCTGGGGGTCTAAGTGTAGGGTTTTGTATTATTGCTTCTTGTATGTTTTTCAACGCCTGTTCATGCTCCTCACCCCATTTAAATTTTACTTTTTCTTTTGTAAGTTCTACTAAGGGATGTACAATATCTGAATAATTTCTAATTAAAGATCTAAAGTAATTTGCTAGACCCAGAAGTGATCTTACTCCCTTTTTTGTTTTTGGACGTACTAGGTTTTTAATTTTGTCTATGTTTTTTTTTGCTGGGGAATATCCCCATCGGTTGAGTTGGAAGCCCAGAAAATCTATTTCTTCTTTGCATATTTGCATTTTTGAAGGTTCTATGGTCAGATTGTGGTCAATGAGAGCCTGTAGAACTTGCTCTAAAATTTGTAGCATTTCTTGGATTGTATTGGTACCAATTACCACATCATCCATGAAGTATGCCACTTGGGACTTGTTGAAGTGTCCGAGCACTTTATCAATTAGTTCTGCGAAATAAGCGCTGCTGTTCTTTGTCCCAAAAGCGAGCCTTAAAGGGTTAAATTTTCCTTCCTCAGTAATAAATGCTAGTTTTTGCCTGTCCTGTGGCCTTAAATTTATCTGAAAAAAAGCACTATGGAGATCTAACACCGTGTAGTACCTTTTTCCGCTGATCGAGTAAAGAATTTCTTTAATATCCGGTATGGGAAAGCTGTATGTGTGTAGAATTTGATTTAATAACCGATAATCTATAGCCATTCTATATTTGGTTTCATTTTTTTTTTTCTTTATTACTTTGTTTCTTTTTAACAAAAATTACTGGAAACGCATAATTTGAGTCTGATTTTTCAATAATCTTTGCTCTTAGTAAATTCCGTATCTCTGTTTTCGCATATTGTCTGACTGTTTGAGGTAGTTTATAAGGTTTGGTTTGTATCGGGTAGTCATGACTTAAATTAAATTTTGGTATAACTAAAGATGTTTGACCTAAAGTATCATATGACTTTGAAAATGCATGCGCTTTTCTCATGAGTATGTTTTTTAATTTTTCTCTTAGGTCTTCGGGTAAATGTGTTAAATCAAAGTCTGTTTCTCTTAACTCTGCTTCTCTTAATTTTCTGATCTCTTCGATATTTAAGCTATTTAATTCGTAAATTGTTCCTTGTTCAATGTCCTCGGATTTTGTATCCTGTTTAAAATCTATATCTTTTGTTATTTTGCCTACATTTATCCCTTTATTCAACTTTATTCTTTTGTCAGTGTTATTTGCTATTATGACATGAATTTTACTATTTTGTTGCACTTCATGCAATGAAGTTTGAAATGTGAATTTCGAGTCGTTTCTCAAGGGTTCTAATAATATTACCTCTTGTTCTGCTATGTCATCATGACACTGTAAATTAACTATTTTTTTTGAATTTGCATTTATAAAAATTGTTGCTATGGTCTTAGCATACATATTTTTTTGCTTAGTGATGGGCTGTGTCTTTTTCTTGTTATCATTATTCTTTTCTTTTACATAAGACCCTGATGGATTGTTTTCCTGCCTATCCTTGTCTTCTGTTTCTGAAGTTAGATTATTAACTTGTATCCCTTTTTCCTTTTCTGGAATATTCAGTTTAATTTTTATATTTTTGAAAATAAGTGTTTTTTCTTTAAAATTCAAAATCATATTATTATCCCTTAAATAATCGTATCCCAAAAGCATTTGGTATTCTCGACCGAAATCTTTATTTGTGATGTAAAATGTACCTGTTGTAAAACTGCCCTTTACTCTAAAAACCAGTCTAATACACTGTTTAAAATAAATTTTTGAATTCGTTAAAGTTTGTATTTGTATTTGATTTCCTAGATATTTAAATTTTACATTTTTTTCCTTTAATTTATCAAAAATAGTGGGCGAAAGCAATGAGACCGCCGCCCCACTATCACATAACGCTTTAAATTTGATGTTATTTATCTCTAGGTCAATGATGGGTAACTGATTTTCTCCTTCATTTCTAACACTGGCAATAAATCTGTTTATTTTGCGACACCCTTTAAACTGAGACTCACCTGTGTCGCTAAAATATTGTTGTTTATTTTCAGCGAGCCTCTGATTTAGTTTTCCGACCTTTGTTTTTCGTATCGTTTTTTGTTATTGAATGAACCTCTTTTGGAATGGCCTCTGTGTTTATTTTCCCTTTTGCTATTTTGTTCATTGTAATTATCCTCTTGCTCGTCTGTCTGGGATTTATTAAAATTGTTTTGATAGCCACCTCTTCCACGACCTCTTGAAGGCTGTGCGAACCCCTGTGCTCCTGTATTATGGTAATATTCCTGTGGATACATATAATTGTATATGGGGGGAGGGGGGGTAGGAAAGTGAGGTGCTATATAGCCATAGTTCCAATTGCCAAAATTATTGTTACCATTATGTCCCTGATACCCCATATTTTGGAATCCTTGTTGCTGTTTATAGTTATTTCTGTAACCTCTTGTGCGTGAGACCTGCGACCCTCTATTAATTTGAAATCTGTTAATATTCGTAGCCGCATTATCATTACTATATTTTTGTCTGAACCAACAATCTTTTGTTTCATGGTTTTCTTTCCCGCATACCTCACAGCATGTTTTTTCTCTCTCCGATCTATTATTTAATTTCAATTTAAGGTTGTTTATTTCGGTGACGAGTGTCTGAATTTGCTCTGCACTGTCTGCACTTAATTTATTTAATTTTCCCAATATTTCATTCTCTTTATTAACGGTAATGCTATTTATTTCGGGAATATTTGCTTGATTGTAAGCCTCTTCCAATCTTAGTGCGGACTTGCATGCTGCCTCAAAATTTTCGGGTGCATTTTTTCTCACTTCTAAACTAATATCTGCGCGAATTGCATCCAGGAATCTAGCCAATTTCATTTGGTCTAAAAATTTTGCGTTGCTGTTATCCTCTAATTTTTGACCACTTTTTTTTATATATAAATTTGCCGTAGCATTAAATTCATTTATAAAATTAGCTAATGTTTGATCGGGTTTCTGCTTTAGACTGAAAAATAAATTCTGAGCACCCCCGAAATTACATTTAACGGAAAATAATTCCCTTAACTTCTCCTTGAATTTTCCTATGTCTGCTTCTAAAAATAATGATTCATCCTGCATGAGAGTTTCCCTTGCCGATCCTATGATCTTGGCTTTCAAAATTATTAATTTGTGTTCATCGCTATATTTCGTTTTGTCAATTAAATTATCAAATTGTAGTAGGAAATAATTGATATTAGTTTCTTTTTTACCATCAAACGGATAAATTAATCCTACTAAATGCTCTGCATTAGGAGTTGCCATATTTCCTATCCCAGAAATTTTTGATCCCGAATTCTTTGTTTTTTTTCTTTGTTTATCGTTTTTGTTCTCTCCCGAAATTACTTCGTTTTTATTTAATAATATTTTTAATTGCCTTCTTGTTTTAACGCCACTTAAACGCGTGTTATTTCTGAGAGATTTCCTCGTACCTCCTTTAGTCATAAAATCAATTATCCTCAATTTTTTTAAATAATAAAACTACAATGATTTACTTTAAAAAATAACCAACGTGATATAAATATATCCACATATCTTATTATTATTTTTTTTTAATTTATACAGTTTTATCCACATGTGCTAACATAAAATATCAAAATATTTGATGAATTTTAGAATAAAATCCTTTCTATCATAAGATACATAAATACATAAAATTAAATAACAACCTTTCTTTTTTTTTTTTTTTTCAATAGTGTAAACATACATATATATACACTTTTTGTTTTTTTGAAAAATGTGCCAATTATCTCAAACAAAAATACACTTGCATGCCAATGTCTCGGTTTAGTATCATATTCATAAAATTTATTATGTGAAAAAAAAAATAATTTTTATTTACTTTATTATTTTACGTATATATATACCAATTTTAACAACAACTCCTATTTTCTTGTAATAAAAAGAGAATCTCCAATCTAATTATCTCCTTTAACATGTATATTTGTCATAATCATTCATTCATTTCATTATCATTTTTTTTTTTTTTTTTTTTTTTTACAAAAGGGATTCAAGTAATCACAGAATTAATTAAATATTTACTTCTAATATGGCAGTAATAATATTTAAATTGAAACTAATTAATTTCTTGAAAAATAATTTGGTTCTTTAAAGTACTCAAATTAAAAGAAATTACAATACTACCGTATTATTAAAGTACTAAAATCAACCAAGTTCGTTCTTTTAATCATTTAAATTAAATACATAAAAATAAATAATTAAGGAACTGGTATCACGGCAACCAATTTTTTGGGGGGTTGAGATGATGGAGAGATTTTTACATACCTAAAAATATTTTGTAATAATCATATTGCTTCCTTAGTACCTTTGATTTCCCTCCGATATTTCTCTCCCCAAAATTGTGCATCAATTTGATCAACCAATTTATTTATTTTACAATAATTATAATTAAATCTGTTAGTGATCGTATTATGTTTCTAGGATCTGATTAGGGAAAAGAATATTTTCTGCAGCCTAAGGAATACTAATAACAATTCTAATAAAAATGATAACATTCCTTACAAAATACTTCCAATTAAAATTTCTTACAAAAGAAATATTCTTATCCAAAAAAATTTAGATTAATTTATGCGTTGTGTTTTTTTTTGACTTTATCAGATCCTTATGAAACGTTGATCAGCATGCACCTAGAGTAATTTCGACACATACTCCATAAATCATCACCATGCTTTGTCATTTATAAAACAAAAACATTTATTTATACAACACAGATCACACATAATACACTAAATATATACATGCACATAAATAAATTACAAAGATACAAAATAATCAAATCAAAATCTATTCATTTTTTTTATAGCTGTTGGCATTACTGTATAATTACATTTTATGCTTTATAACCCAATATTTTCAACATTGAAAATTGCTTTCAAAAATTTATGAGTTATCATCACCATAATGAATTAATTTGCGGGACAATTGGCGTGCAAGTGTTTCACCATTATTTTTTAGTTCGATCATATTCTATACTCGTGGGCAAAATAAGGGGAAATAAGTCGGTAAAAAGCATACCTTTTTTAAAGTTGCTGACATCATAGGTAAATGCATACCCGGACCGATGAGTAGAAGTCCGGCACACTTTTATTGCTCATATTGGCGAAGATTATCACTCGAGCACGTTTGGTAGACTGACTGCCTGACTGACTGACTGCCTGACTGACTGACTGACTCGTAATTTTTTTTAACAAATTTTAGAAGCAAAAAAGTGTATAATAATTATTCTGTAGTCGAGTTATCCTTCGACCATTCACAGTTTTCTTTTTAACATATTTTTTTCCCCTTCCAGTCTCATTGGCTGTCCTTAAATTGACTATTAACTTGAACGCCCCCTAATTTTAATTTTCTAGGGGCTTCTACAGGCCTAGTCGTCAGAATGTCTATGTTGTTGATAACTATTACCACACACGCAGATGAGATTTCCCCTTTTGCCCTGTCGTAAATACACAATAATGAAAATGTCTCTGTTTTGTCATTTATTTATGGGCGTCCGTCACAGTCTTATTGCCGCTATAAATTTCTTGTCTGAGTTGTAAATCCACTGTCCTCTGTTCCTTTCTTTTTTTATAATTTATTTCCAATAGTTAGTTTTCTTTACAGAATTGTCTGGTTTGAGTGATGTGGGTTTTACACCCATCAATATTTATAGAATTTATCTTAATTTCAAAGAAAATAAGAAAAGTACACTTAAGTGCGTTCTTAAATCAAAAAGGGCTACTTTGTGATACATACATTAATTTATTTTTGTTCGGAAATGCATGAAAATAGCAGGTGTTATTATTCAGAAACTGTCTAATTGCACACAGTCTTTTGTTTTTTAAAAAACACAATAGATTTTTCATAACAAGTTTTCAAAGTTGACACTTTTGAGCATATTTCCCGACGAAAGCAGAAAAACCGGTCGAAAAGGAGAAAAAAAAGGGTGATTGCGTCATCGAAATAGCTTATAACTCGATAAGTAATTTAATTATCATAAAATGGAAAAATAAGTTCAATTCAAAATCGCTTTCATAGTCAGACATTAAAATTTTATAACTTTCTGTTAAAAAATGAATTTGTAAATGTGTCAAAACGTTTTTCGCTTGTTGAGAGGATCAGTTAAGAACACCCTTAAGGCGTTGAGTTACATTAACTAGACTTTAATTTCCAATGTGTATTTCAGTTTATTATCAGACGCTTTTACCCCAAAACATTTCTTTGAGTGAGAGGAGTCAAAAACTGTACATGAATCTAGAAAATTGTGATATCTAATTTAAAAGTAGTGTGCTAATAAATGGAATCTTGACTTATTAATTTTGCACTAAAATGAATTCCAGTGTACTCAAATGATTGCATTGAATATTTTAGAGAAATACTTTCAATGATTAAAAGAGAGAGAGAGAAACCCCACAGATTTCGGACTACGCTAGTTTAAAGAAAAAGATTTTCATTTAAGACCTGCAAGATATTTTAAAAAAGTAAAAAAACTAATAAGAATTAAAAAGTAATATTTAGAAATCATTAAACTGTTTAAACATGCGTTTTTATTTTATCATATGAAATTTTAAATTGAAAAAGAAAACTTTAAAAAACAAGTAATATCTATAATCTGTAACATAATTTATGATAAAATGAAAATTGATTGATATTTATTGTGAATTGTAGTAATGTCTTTATAACGAGAAAAATCGCTAATTATTAAATACTATTACTTAGAGTTTGAGATGTAATGGAATTTTTTTTATTATCTACTTGTCAAATTGCAAGTTTGTTCTCCCTCTGAATCTCGAAATTACATTAAAAATAAATATTTAAAAATAATAAAATTGGAGCATTAAGCTAAAATTATTCTGTGTTAAGATTGTTCTGAAATCCAAAAGATCTATTATCTAATATATTTGTGAATTTGTTTTTGGTCTGAAACGCATGAGACTAACAGATGCTATTCAGAAACAATGATATCGAATAGCTTTCCCATTCTTCGTTTTTTTTTTCTTTTTTCTCGGAATTAATTAAAAACAGAATTTTATCTAGAATGACATTTTGCACAGAATTTCCGGACGCTTCAGCTTTTAAAATGTTGTGAAACAACAGTAGCTTATAACTTCAGGTTTAATTCCTTTATAGGAAAAAAATATATATTTATTCCAAAGCATGCCAATGTGCAATTTTTTTTTTAATTATTGAACAGGGATTTTTTTTTCCAAAACCGCCTTAAAATTGACGTGAATTTGTTTCTCAAGCTCGTTAAAAAAAAAAAAAAAAATAAAAAAATAAAAAAAAAGAAAAAAAGAAAAAAACTTACACATTATTCTTATAATATAACTAACTGTCATATTTTACATGATTTTTTCTGATTTATAATGATATCAACATGGAAAAAACAATTTTTCGAACAAAATTTCTGAAGGCTAAATTTTCTGTGGTAACAAACAATAAATTTAAACAATAAATTAAAAAATATATATATTTTTAAAATATTTTGAGACCTGTGGCCGTAGCATATTATTTATCAGTTCAAATATTTAACAGGACAAAATTCTCTATAACTTTCATGCTTACAATTTTTTATACACTCAATAGCAAGAGCAGTACACTATTTCAGAAATAGGACATTTTTTCAATTTTCTTAAAAGCGGTGAAAAACGTAGTTTTGCCTCGATTATTCAAATGTTTCCCACAGATTTAATCACGTATGGTACCCTCAATATATTAGTAGCAGTAAATAATGTGTTTCAGGACTCTTTTTCACACACGCGGCAATCACGGGTTTTGAAGCTCTCTTCCCGTCCTCTTAAAAAGAAAATTTACCATGAGAATTTAAATAAATTTGTAATAGCCGGATCTTGAAAATTTTAAGAGGGCTCAGAGGTTGAAAACTTTTTAAAAAATCGATTTTTTTTATGATCTAGTTTGATTATTCAATTAATTCTTAACTCATTGCAAAAAACCGCATAAAAATATTAGCATTTTTAACGTAGTTATTTTTACGGAGCATTTACGTATCAATATTTACATAGCCGGATCCATATAATTTCAATTTTAAGTCTTGTTTTCTCAAAACTTGATTTTTGACGACTAACACCAAGATTAAAAAAACCAATTTGATGGAATGGCTTTTTTTTTTTTTTTTTCTTGCATGCATATAACATCATTATCTAGATTATGAATTAAGGATATAACTATCACTTAAAAAAACATTATAAAAAAATCTCTCAAAGTTGAAAATTTAAAACCCCCCTAAAAAATACAACTTTTTTCCATTAAAAATACTCAAAATATTGAACTATCTAAAATATATTAATTCATAATCTAGATAATAATGTTATATGCATGAAAAAAAATTAAGCCATTCCATCAAATAGTTTTTTTTTTTTAAATCTTGGTGTTAGTCATCAAAAATCAAGTTTTGAGAAAACGCGACTTAAAGTTATATGGATGCGGCTATGAAAGTGTTGATACATAAATGTTTATAACTCCGTTAAAAATGCAAATATTTTTATGCGGTTTTTTGCACTGAGTTAAGAATTCAATGAATAACCAAATTAGATCATTAAAGAAATCGATTTTTTTGAAAAGTTTTCAACCCCTGAGCCCCCTTAAGTGTGTTATCAATAAATACATAATCAGCTTTGTCAAACATTGATTCAATAAAATTTTGAAAACCGAAAAATAACCGAAATATATTCCGCTTTAAATAATACAATTCTCTTTTTTAAAGATTTTACGCATTTTACATTTTTTCGGTTAATATATATATATACATGCGTATGTGTATGTATATGTATATGTAACCATTAATTATATTATAATATGAACCATTTGAATTTAATAGAAAAAAACCATATTGAACATGAGAAAAAATGAAATAAATAAATAAAATGAATACAAATGGAATTTGTTGAACCAAAGCAGAATTATCAAGCCCCAAATACTTTGGAACTAACAAAAGAAGTGTGTGGTTTCATCTTCGTATTAGCCATGAAAAAGCAAAATAACACGATTTTGGGGCTACCAATCCACATAAAACCAAAATTCAATCAAGAAATAACATTAAAAACAAGGCACAACAAAATTACTAAATTCGATAGAAAAATTAAAAATGAAAAATGAAAAATGAAAAGGGAAAAAAATAATTACAGTACACATGATAATAATAAATTAATAAATAAATTAAAAGCAGAGTAAAGTGATACCAGAAAAATAAACCATACACCATATTTCCTCCTATATTAAATTTGTTATACCATACACCATAGTTTACCCTATTAATATTTAAATCAATAACATTTAATTTGACTATGCTAGGCTAAAACCAATATCTTAATTTAGGATGTAAAAGATTAAAAAATAGATAATTAATGTATGTACCCTATACATTTAGTAGTATTATAGGTCTTTCATTTATTAAAAGTGAAGTGCAATTTAATAATGTAAATGAATAAAATTATTTTAATGTAATTGATATAACTAAACAATAATCCATACATTGGTGTTATTTAAACTCCATAGAAACTTTGTTCCAATTTAATTAATGCATTTCCCTCTCTCAATTTTTTTTAAAAATATAAAACAACCTTTGCGTTTTATCCAGACAATAGCGCCCTCCTCCGTACTCTAATATCTACCCACCTAACCATCCTATTATATGCATTTTTTAATATTTTTTACATTTTTAATTTTTTATTATTATTTTTATGTTTTATTAATTTTTTGGTTCATTTTTACGAAAAAGTTAATTAATTTTTAAATCATGTAACAACTAATTGTAAATTAAAGAATAAGTGAATTTTTAGGAAAACCATTATTTATAGCATCATAAACAAGCTTTTTAATATTTGCATTAATTAAATGAGAAGAACATAAACATTTTATTCTATATAAATGATTAATGATTATATTACGATATACAGAATTATGAAGATAGGATTTAAAATTAGTAAATGTATTAACTTTAAAATTAAACTCATTCCGTTTATCATAAATATCAGTTATTAATTTGTTTTCCTTTAATATAATTTTAAGATCTAAAAAGTTAATGGCATTATTATAAAGCAGGTGTTTTGTAATTTCTAGATTAGATGGATAATCAACTGGGAATTGAGATATACTGGTATTATCAGTATCAATTAAAATTATTTCATCAATTTATCGATTTAAATGTAATTTATTATCAAAATAATTTACGTTCATGATGATATAAGTCATATAATATACTAGATGTACAACCACCTTGTGGTATACCAACTTTTTGTATATATATTATGTTATCTTGCATTATAAAATTATTATAAGGTGGTCTGGTGTAATAACGCCAGGCGGGGTAATATTTTGCATAATTATGAAATAATCTGGTAAATGACATCCATGGGCTCTGCGCAGAAGGGTTTTGAGTCATATAAATCGCAAAAAATAGCTTCAAGTTAATTTGTTTCATTTTTAGGTCTTATTGTTTTTACAAGCAACTAAAATTAACGCTTGATCTAAAATTTGCAAGATACGTTTTGTGATGTGAAGACTATTTTTTTTATCCGGAAATACTTTGTTAATTACTTAAATTTGTAATACATTTCATGGACTTTCAAAATGTTGTGGAAGATTTTGGATAACTTCTCGAGATAATTTGTAATTTAAAATGTACAGCGCAATAACTATAACGGGGTAATGACGCCAATCCTTGGCATTAATACTCCGGTTGATTCCCTACAGTGACCGAGCTACATCCTAAATACTGATTCAAATAAACACAGTTAAAACTGTGCAATGTTTCTAATAATTCTATTTAAGCGGTCCTTTTTAAGCAAAAAGAAGCTCACGGTCTGATATTCTTTTGCCACAAACTCCCCCCCCCCCCCACACGACATCTTTATTTTTCTTACACTTTTCTTACACAAAAAAATGAACATTTTCAATATCTTAGAATGTAATTTGTCAATTTCTAAGTTTGTAGAGTTTGTATTTTTAGAATTGGACAATCTACTTGCCATTATTCCATCTTATTTCATAGTTTTGTTTGCATGGCGTTATTACCCATATAGGTGGGTAATAACGCCAAATAGCATTGATCAAGAAATCACGCCATTACATTTTATGAATACATATCTGTTAAATTATTTTTTTTTAATACAGATAGTAAATAAGTTGCTCTATCAAATTATGTATCATATTATCTTTTATTGCTGAATACTTCATTCTTTAATCCCACATATATATATTTATTTATAAAATTGCAATATATTGTAACAAAGCTATTGAATATTAACTATCAATGAAAATTTTTAGTTATTGATAAATTGATATTTAAATAATATCAATAATAATAATGATAAAGAGATATTTGTTTGAAAAATACAAACTAAAACTGAGCCGTGAAAATTGGTAGAACCTTAACGTGGCGTTATTACCCCAGGATACCTTAGATAATGAAATTAGTTTAAGAAAATAATCAGTTTCAATGTTCATTGATAGATCCAAATCATGTTGATATTTTTTTTAAGTGCATTTATTATATTATGTAAATCTAATAAATCGATATTATTAGAAAGATATTTGAAGTCATATGCAGTTATATTTTTTATACATTTAAGATTTTTCATACTATTGTCCAATTCATAACTATTCTTTATAGTATTTATTATTATCACTGGTTTTTGTAATTTTATATATTTGATTAAGAACTGTTAATAGAAGTTTGTTAGCAGCATTTTTATAAGTATATTGCAACGAATTGTAACTGTTCTAAATTTAACAGGATTCTTATCAAATTTGAGTATAAGAACTAGATAAGGATATTTAAAGTTAGTAGAGTTAATGTCTAATAATTCATAAAAGTCTTTAATTTTACGATTGTTTACAATTATGTTATCATCAGTTTTTTGGAATGTGTTATTAGAAGATATACTAGATTTAAGCAGTTGATGATAATAGGATTTATATATAATTGCAAAATTATTTGGAGATTTGTCAACATAAGTTATTACAGTTTTGTTGCAATTTAGTGATTTGCTGGAAAAGATGCTTTGTATTTATATAATCCAGATGTGAAATATTGTATTTTAAAGTCTTAGTTAATTTATCAATAACTAAAATTTTCCATTGATTGAAATATTCAATAGGTTTGTTACAATATTTCGCAATTTTATAAATAAATATATATATATGTGGGATTAAAGAATGAAGTATTCAGCAATAAAAGATAATAAACTCAATGATTTAATGAACGTGATATCCCAAATGAGACTCATGTGATGATGAGTGAAAAGAACGAGGTGTTCTATAGGTTTCAGAGATGGCGAGTTTGATGGATTTTTAATGCAAAGCTCAGGGAAGCTTATTTATACTGAATATTATTCATTTCTACTGTTATCTTTGAATGTTACGTACATGTTTTATGTCTATTAAACCTTTTTATACTTTCAAGAATATTAGTTTTGCTTAAATCATAAGTTAATCACTCAATATCCCGCATATATATCATAAGTAAATTGTTTTATTACAGAATTAATGTTTTATTTGAATGTAATTCTATACTTAGTACCATAACCCATTAATTTTTTCAGTGTTAAGTCATATACAGTATTTAGATTTCCAGTAATAATATGACCATGATCATTATTAATGTATTTGTGTAGAGAGGGGTCATTGCATTTGCAGGGGAAAGTACTATCATCAGAAGTATTTATAAGAACGAATTATAGTTAAATATTGAATACTTTGAAGTTTTTGATATTTGAATATTATTTATAGGAAATTTTCAGTTTTTATCATTTATTATAGAATTTACATTGATTTTATTAAATATTTGATTAGAAAAATTTATTACCATTTGAGTATTAGTATTTTGAGTTTTAGGGGCTTTTTAGTAAATTTATATTGAAAAGATTAACTCTAGTCATAGTAAGATCATAAAAAATATCTGAAAAATGTTTAGAGCAAGTTTTACTCAGAAATATATTTAAATATTGTACTATATGTTTCTTTTTTATTCCAAATATACATTTTCGTATTACTAATCAATTGTAATTTTATAGAAAAATAATGAATGAATAAATAAATAAATAAAAACTGTAATCAAAATAGAAAACTAAAGTAATCAAAATAGATAAAGTAAACACTAATCCCGTTAGAATTCTAGCAGCAATTGTAGCAGCAATTGTCCGTCAGCAATTGTAATCTCAAACAGAAAAAAGACCTTTTAAAACTATTAAATTACAAGCGAGAAATTGTAAAAAAGAACGCTCCTAGGTTTAAGATTAGCGTTCTAGTTTGTTCGTATGACTAGTGTAGTTTCACGCGAAAGCATTTGCATGCTAATGTTAAACCTATGGGAGCATTCTTTTTAGAATTCAAGCTCGAATTTTGACGTTTATTTTATTTATTATTATTATTATGATTATTTTGTTGTTGTTCATTTAATATTTAAGGTCGCTATCTAACGTTGCGTACTTTTAATTTTGTAAATTTGGTTGCATTTTTTTAAAGAAGCTACTTTAATTTCAGAAAACGCCCCAAATAATTTTCCGAAATATTAAAAAATTAATTAATTAATTAAACCCGAAAAAGTACAGCATTAGATATTGATCTCAATTATCTCATGAATATATATATATATATATAAGTAATAAAAGCAAACAAGATATTCGACATGAACACTTCAATAGGTTTAATATTACGGATGACTAATTTAGTCTCATAGTTGTAAATTTAGAAATTATTCAATTACCATTGAATCATTATTATTATCACTTACCCATCATACGTAGTATAGGCTAAGTCTTGCAATCGTTTTGAAAATCGATTTTTTTGACGAATTTACAAGTTTCGGACACTGAAAAACATATTTTTAGAAAAAAAATTTTGCCGTCCGTCCGTCTGCGTGTCTGTCTGTCTGTCTGCAACCGCTCTATCTCCCGAACAAATTGAGATAGAGACTTGAAATTTTGTATGTGCTTAGTATGTAAGAATGGGACGAAGCTTATTTAATATCAGTAACTTCGATTATTCGGAACTATTTTTTCGGACTCTCGAAAAATTTGTTCTGATGAAAGGTATATAAAAATTTTCGAATTTTTTTTATTTTAATGAGTGGACGTAAAAGGCAATAAATTGACACAAATTTTGCATAAAAAACGAAATCGATCGGATTATTAGTTGTCGAGAAATTTCTAATCTTGTTTTCCACACTCTTTGATTTTTCATGACCCTGTATTTCATTCAAATTTCAACTCAAAGATATCTTTTAATTGGAAATGAGACACTTAATTTGATGCAAGAAACCGTTAGTGAATATGATATTTATTTTTAGAGTTATAAGGATATTTCTTTTATGCAATTCAGTGCTACTAGAATAGTATGGCGTTTCATGTAATTTATCGAAATCGGTTCATCAGAAATTCATTAATAGAGCATGATGATGTGTTAAAAATACTTAAATATACGTTTATATTTTGTTTTGGAATTGCAATGCATTTCATAAACTGTTTACATATGTTATGTTTTCATATATTATGTTATGCATCTCCATGATGGGTAAGTATTACGGTGGCCTCCAACAACTAGTTATTATTGTTATTATTATTTCAAGAAAAAAAAAATATGTGAACAATTATACCTGCTAAGATGAAACCTTTTATAAAACTGGATATATTTCGATTCCTTTCGTTTAAATTTTCAAAGTTTTATTGAATCAATGTTTAACAAAGCTGATTACGTATTTAATGATTACATACTAAAGATTTCCCAAATCCGGCTATAACAGATTTATTAATATTCTCATGATAAGTTTTCTTTTGAACGGGGTGAGAAAGGGAGAGCGGGCATCAAAATCCGAGTTTGCTACGGATGCAAAAAAGCCTACTATTAACCTTGAAATAAATAATTTACTGCTACCAATCTATCTATCTATCTATCTATCTATCTATCTATATATATATATATATATATATATATATATACGGTTAAATCCGATGAATACATTTGAATAATCGTGGCTTAACTACTTTTTTCACGGTTTTTAAGAAAATTAAAAAAAATGTCCTTTTTTATTTTTTTTTTTTAAACAATTCTACCTAATAGAATTATTATATTATATTAATGCCCGTTTATTATTTATAATTTCATATGTACCTCACTTTCAGGCATTAGTTTTTCTCAATACAAAAGCTACAAACACAAACAAATTTTCTTATTTATACTCTTTAATTTTAAATAGAATGGGATTTGGGGGGATTTTGGCGTACTGCGCTTGCTTACTTAGTGTATAAAAAAGTTGAAAATAAGAAATATTATACAGAATTTTGTCCTATTTAATATTGTAACTGACAAATATATTGCTATGGCAACAAATTTCGAGATATTAAAAAAAATAATAAATAAAATAAAATAAAATCTCAAAATTTTGTTGTTTTTTGACCACAGAAAATTTAGCCTTGAGAAATTTTTATTCGAAAACGTGGTTTATCCATGTTAGCATCATTATGAAAAAATCAGAAAAAAAAATCTTCCACCCGATTTTTGAAAGGTAAAATGTTACATATAATATAAACATCACTTTAAAATATCAATTTAATTTAAATGCTTTAAGTGATAAATTAAAATAACATAAAAAGATTATAGCTTGACATGTTTCATTGCTCTTACGGCAACATTTTCAAAAGCAAATAAATGATTATTCAAATGATTATGCAAATAATTCATTTATTTGCTTTTGAAAATGTTGCCGTAAGAGCAATGAAACATGACAAGCTATAATCTTTTTATGTTATTTTAATTTATCACTTAAAGCATTTAAATTAAATAGGTAAAATGTTTATTTCGCCTGGACTAAAACAGTCAGGAGGGGGAAAATATTGTTTAAGGGTGCTGGTCAGTCAGCTTCCGAATTCCCTTTCGTAAGGTTAAGTATATAGACGTTTGATGCATTTTTATATTTAAAATATCTCCTAAAGTAAATCAATATTTTAAACCTATTATTTACCTTAAGGTAACGGAATACTTTTGATTGTCCCTGTAATCGATCTATGCATCCGATTTTCATAAAATTTGAAATGACTCGACAAAATTATGTAATAATAATGTATTTTAAATTTCAAACGTATAAAGTTCATTTAAAACTTTTTCCCCATTGACCATAATGTAATTGAATACTTTTGATTGCTCTTGTAATTGATCTATGCACCGATTATCAAAAAAATTGAAATAACTCGACAAAATTATTTAATAATTATGTATTTTAAGTTTCAAACGATTAAAGTGCATTTGAAACTTTTTTCCCCTTTGACCGTAATGAAATGAAATACTTTTGATTGGCCCTGTAATTGATCTATGCATCCGATTTTCATAAAATTTGAATTGACTCGACAAAATTATGTAATAATTATACATTTTATTAGCATAATAATTATGCATTTTATTTTTTATGCAGTTGAATTCATAAAATTTGAAATAACTTGAAAAAATTATGCAACAATTATATATTTTAAATTTCAAACGATTCGGTTGGGTTGTTTTTGCGTTGTTATATGCGGACAGACGGACGGACTGAACGACCACTATAGGTGCTACGTATTTACATAATTACGAAAGCATCTAAAAAGTGATAAATATGAGAACCTAACGTTTAACGAAAAATAGTGAGATGCACTCTATTTTTTGAAATTCATTGTTGCAAATGTTTTTGTCGAAATTTATCTGGAAGGGTTAAAATATTAATCACCGCTCATTAGCTTTTAACGCATAAAATATTAAATTAAACACATATTTTATAAATATTTTGACAATTTTGAAACATCCTTTAAGTGAAGTATAAATAAATAAGACAAAAATGTTAATTTTCTAGGGAGATTTTTTTAGGTGCGTTCGTAATTATGTAAATACGTAGCACCTATAGTTGTCGTTCAGTCCGTCCGTCTGTCTGTCTGTCCGCATATAACAACGCAAAAACTACCCAACCGAATTATTTGAAATTTAAAATATATAATTATTATATAATTTTGTCCAGTCATTTCAAATTTTATGAAAATCGGATGCATAGATCAATTACAGGGACAATCAAAAGTATTCCGTTACATTACGGTGAATAAGGGGAAAAGTTTCAAATGCATTTTAATCGTTTGAAATTTAAAATATATAATCATTACATAATTTAGTCGAATCATTTCAAATTTTATGAAAATCGGATGCATAGATCAATTACAGGGGCAATCAAAATTATTCCGTTACATTACGGTCAATGTGGAAAAATGTTTCAAATGCATTTTAATGGACTACACTAATTCGAACACAACAAAATTGTTATGCCTCTATGAACATACATATTATAATATACATTTTGCACAATCTGTGGTGCAAAAAGCATTTTTTATTGATTTACAAGGTCACACAAAAGTATTCCATTACATAATGGTACAGAAGAACATTTTTTTGGTGCGATAATTGTAATTGACTATTTAACATTTGATATTGACTATTTAACATGAGACTGATATACATTACTATTATTTTTAACACAATCAAACTGATTGGTAAAGTTATCATACGAATTTATTATTTCCAGCTGAGCGAAATTCCCGGCCTGGACAATTTTTCGCTAAGCTGGAAATAATAAATTCGTATTGATATACATTGCTGAGGAATACTACAAGTTATTTCCTGTATAAAAGAAAGTAGATAGTATAGTGTATGATATACGTCGCTGAGGTGTAATAAAAATTATTTCTTGTTTATTTACAGGAACACACACACACACACACAAAATACATATATATTTCACTACTAGACTCTATCCGAAGTACTATCTGCTAGCAGCAAGATCTGAATATTTTTAAAACATCGTTATCATACGAAAGCACCTCATTTGCCACGCTTTACGTGGAATTTCCAACTTGTTTAAATATACGAATGTGCAAATCCTTTTAAGCACTTAAATTTTCTAATTTACTATACGAATGCATTTTATTCCCATACATTTAACATTAATAAGGGGGTGGGGAGTTAATTGATTAAACCTCTTAATAGAATTTTAGAATATTAATGATGTGAAAAAAAAATAAATAAATAAAAAAATAAAGCTATTGTTCTAAAAATGTTTGCATGTTTGTAATTTTATTTATACGTAATACATTTCGTATATTTTTAATTATTCATAATGGATTATAATTCCCGTTAACGCTGTAAAACGTTACGGAGGTTAGTTATATTTCATATGAGAAATATATCTACAAAATGGTTCTTTATATAGATATGTACTGTGAAAACAGAGCAGGATGTTGAATTCCTCTCGAAAGGGTAACTGACCACCTGACCAGTGACCATGACATTGAAGAATCATTGGGACGGGAAAGAGTGCGAAAACAGATGTCTAATGAGGAAAAAAAATGTCATTCGACTTATTTTACTTCAGGGCCCGTATACCAAAAAGTGTTTGTCAGAAGGAAGCGAATAAGCGCCAATGTGGTAACCTTTCTTAATTACAAGTCAGTTGGCTCTTATCTGTTGTTTCTTTCCCCATTCCTGCATCCCCATTTGTAAGATCGGTACTGAGCCAATTTTAGAGTTTAACTTGTATTTTCCAGTTTAACTATAGCTACAACTGAAATTCGCTTTCGTTTGGAGTTCTTATACTATTATTAGAAATATTTGAATAAATTAAATTTAATTAGAATTAAAAAATATCAAGCGTACAAATATAATGCTGAAATCTGGCAAAAATTAATACAGCTGCGCCAGTTATTGTCCGGGGTGATAATGCAAATGCGCGGGTTTTTAATATGCCGTCATATATGCACGGATATCTATTATCTACGTATCTCTTGCACATATTTTCTGAATTTCTACTCAAATAAGGCAGGTGAATCTCTTTTACCAGATTCATAGCAAAATATTTCTTTTTACAGTTTATTTTAAAAAAATCATGCATAATTACGTAATGAATATGTAACATTTCAGTGTAATCTGAAAACAAATAAATAATATATAATGATAAACATGTGTTCTAATTTTCTTTTTTAGCAAGCACTTTTTTATCAAAATTGCAGAATTTCTACAAATAATATTAATGTATAATTGAGTAAATATCCGAAAGAATAATCTTTGATTCCGAATTCCTGAGATGGTTAATACTGCCATAATAAAAATAAGAGGACGGGAAAATCGGATTTTTTTAAAAATTGGTTTAAGAGATTAAAATGTTGAACCAAGGATAACGTGATGTATCGTTGCGAAGATTGTAAAGAAATTTATCGTTGGTAATATTTACTCTCGCATAAATAACAAAAAAAAAAAAAAAAAAAAAAAAAAATCAAAAGTCATAGTTATATAGATTCTAACCTGCTAATAACAGCCTAAGTTTCTGTGTTTGAGGCTACATTGTTTATTATTGCCTTGAGTATGCCTTTTGAAGACTGATTAATAGAAAAAATCTCAAATTTATAAATAATCGTTCATTTTTTTGTCCGCTCATTTTTTGTGGTAAATTTATCAAGAAGAACTCTCTTAAATCATGAAAAAGGGTTTGGTTTCGTTTATTTTGTGACGACCGATTACCTACTCGAGGAATATAGATCCTAGGTGGAATGCCATTTGTGGGGGGGGGTCTTTCTAAGGAAAACTAACTCGTATTTATATAAGGTTCGAAGAAATCCACGAAATCTCCGAACGGTTAGGCCGACGGGTGCGATTGGGTTCGAACCCAGCACTTCCCGCCTTCAGCTTTAAGAGCAGAACCTCTCAGCCACTGGTGATCATGAAATATGCTGGTATATAAAATCGTGAAACAATATAATTTATACGATACACCAATAGAAGAAATATTCAACTACGTAAGATTAATAAAAAAATTCAGATTGCACTTATGAGAAACAATGGCGTGGTTACTCAGTTATACTAAAAAGTAATGAGGTATAATATAAAATTTTATTTGAACCACGAAAATTCTTTTAATGTACCGCAATTGCATAAATCACCGTACTAAGTTCTCTTAATTTCGGTTTTTTATTATATTTACAATAAAATAACTGAAAGTTTTTCTATGGTTCGGTAATTTTTTTTCTTAATAATATAGCCATTTCAATTCACCAATAATAGCATAGTATATTATCAACAAGATAATAATCTTCAATTCCTAACTTTTGAAACAGTCAATATATCTATAATTGAATTACTGTAATTGGTGATAGGTTAAAAAAATAAATATAATTGTGGATAATATTTGTTAAACAGAAAGAAAAGAAAGGACAATTCTTTGTCTTCAAATCCATAAAAATAACATGTTTAGGAGCAAAAATCAATAAAGTATAGTGAGAAGCTTTTTAAATTTTAAAATTAATTTATAAATATGTGTATGCAACAGCCATTTACAATAAAATGTAAACATTTGACTTTTCTTTGTAATATTAACTCATATTTATATAATTTACAGACAAATATAAAAATGCACTCTAATTATGCTTTCTTACACTTGGAAAAACACCATAGCAAATATCACACACGAATTTCTCATTAATTATTTTTCGCTTAAAGTCATACTATGGCTATGGAAGTAAAACCAAATCGTAAAGATACAATAACTTGTATCTCACATGTGCTGTCATTTTTAGAATTACTTCTAATATTTTCTATTGTAAGTTACATGGTGCAGGAATAAGATAAAAAATAAGAGAAAAGAATTTTAAAAAATGTTATTAAAATTTTTTAAATTTTTTTGTAATTGACAAATAGCCAAATCTTGTTATCAGTTGTAATATTTCGAATTAAACTATTTTTTAAGCATTTAAAATAGTTTTTTCATTTTTAAATATTTTCGTTTCATAGTATTGTCAACTATCAAAACTGTTTAATTTTCTATTTTTTAATTATTTTTTACTATTATCTTTTTAAATAAAACTAATGAAAAAAATTAGATATGCTTAGCTATTTCAACTCTTTTAAAAACATCATTAGTCGCCAAAAATTAACCCTGACAAAATGGTAAAATTTTGAAATAACAGGTTGTAAAACAACAGATTTTTCTAGCTGACTTATATAACTAATCTACGTAGAACGATGTATGATGTACGAACACTTTCCTTGGAATAGTACCTATTTAACGGTGTAAGTTCCATAAAAATCTTTCTAGTAGAACTGGAAAAGGAAACAGCCCGAACAAAATTTCCGTTTGTATTTTATTTATAAGTACATGTTATCTACTTCACTTATTTATTTTATACTCATTTATAATAATATTTAAAATTTATTTAATTTTTACTTTGTAAAGTAACATTTTATTCTACAACAACAAAACAATTTCATTGCCATTTAAACAAACGAAGTACATACTACTTAAAAATACTCATGTAGTTCAACCCTACCGCTAGGTAGCACATAACATTTATTGCTGTTACCATGCCTTTAATATTGCGTTTATCTTTCCCACTTATTATAGGATGTTTCTTTCGTATACAGTTTTGCACCAGATCTGTATGTATGCAATACAGACTTCTTGGGTAGACTATCTCAAAAACTAAAACACGTTTTTGGCGTTCTTCGCTCAACAGGTGGCGCTGCTATGCAGAAATTATCAAGATTACCACAATAGCTCTGTCTAAAGAAATAATGCCCGAATTTTCATGAAACTTCAGATTCAGTTAATCCATGACAAAAACTGTCGTTTTCATTATTTCGGTGTAAGTCGCTCAACAAGTGGCGCTGTTACGCAACATATTTCATGCTTTACGAAATAGCAGGATCATGAGAACTATTGCGAAGGTTTTCATCAAACATGAGATTCCGTTAGTCCTTGACATGAATTGACGTTTTCTACCTTTTGGTATAAATAAGTCAACAGGTCGCGTTGCTATGCTCCTATTTTGCAATTTCCGCAATAACTGTATATCTAGAAATAATGCAGGGATTTTCATAAAACTTCAGATTCAGTTATACATTAATATAATCTGCTTACATTTTGGTGTAAATCGCCCAACAGGTCGCTCTGCTATGTTATATTTTTCACGATTCTCGTCGTAGCCTTATATCAGTAACTAATGCACAGATTTTCATCAAACTTCAGATTCAGTTAACTGTCGACATAAGCTGTTGCAAATCAGGTTTTTACGTAAATCACCTAGCAGTGGCGCTGCTATGCTGCATTTTGCATCATTTACATTATTTTATCGATAATCATATCTCAAGAACTAATGCGTGGAATTTCACAGCATTAGATTTCGCATGATTGGCACAGATATACATTTAATTTTGGTACTGTGATAATGTATAGTAAAGTATTAACATAGATGGAATAGAAAAAAAGTTTTGGGATTGAACATCCATCTAATTTTAATAAATGAACAAAGCATTTTCAAATTTTAAATGTTTCATGATATTTATTATGCTTTGATTTTTTTTTTCTTTCGGGAGCTTTTAAAATAGTTTTAAATTTCAACATTTGCAGCAGTCCCAAGTGATTTTCAATTATTATTTTTTCAGTATCAAATAACAATTTAATTAAGATTAAATTAATTATTTTCCTTAATTTTCAACTAAAACAAATCACATTTCATTTCTTGCATAAGTTCTTCGTTACGTTTTTCCGAAATTAATTCTCGATTTCACTAGAACCTGAAATAATTAGTTTAAATGTGGAATTTCAATATCAAAAGGTGTTATTTAATGATGAAGAATTTTCAATGAGGAATTCAAAGTATTTCATTTTTAGTTATCTATGTTAAATGAAATTTCTTTTATTCTTCACTTACAAAAAAGTAATCTTATAAGGTTTATAGAGTGAAATGACTTTATGTGTAAAATGTATAAATAATTTTATTTCCTGTTAAAGTTTTTAATCTTGATGATTTATTTTATTGCAATTTTTTTTAAATATGCTATGTAAAGGAACTTACCATAGGTGATATAAGAAAAACAATGAGATATTTTGTTTCCAAGCATATATTATTCCAAAATGACTCCATAAAATATTCGAAAACTAAAGAAATTATATTAATTATTTTTCAAAAAGAAAAATATATATATATACAAAAGAGGAAGCACTTTGTTGAATTCTTTTACACATGTAAATTTGAAATATTTTTTAAAAATGTCAGTTAGTAATGCAAAAATATTGTTTACTAGATAAACTACCCAGCTTTGCTCGTATCATTCATAAGACGCTACCTATATGAAATAAAATGAAATACTACGGCGATCACAATAATCGAAGTTTCTGCATTCTCGTCCACAAATCATTAAAAAGGCAATAAGAAAAGATAAAGTTTTTGTCTTGTAACCATAATAGAATCCCTGAGCTTTAATTTTAAATTCACGTTTTCGTTGGTGATTGTAACAAAAATATATACGATTTCTCAGATGATACAAAAACAAATCTACCAAAATACCTAGAATTTAGGGATATTCTTCTTTGCACAGAATTTACATGATAAAGTAAAAAAAAAAAAAAAAAAAAAAAAAAAAAAAAAAAAAAATACAATTAAGTATCGCTGATATTATACTAATGATGGCAACGATATAATCCATAGATGCATAGACTCCTAAAATGCTGGCATCTTTGTAAATTGGCATCAGTGGCTATCCCGTTGGTGTTTACTCCCATTACATCTGTCGGGGGATCTTTTGATCAATTTATTTGAGCATATACATTAACCATTTAACTGCCGACAAATTCAGACATGACAACCAACGTCTCAATTAATCACTTAATTTTGTGATTAAATAAGACAAAAAATAGTTTTCTAAAGTAAAAGCACACTCATAAAACGAAAGAGTGGATTTGGCTTCTCAGGAAAAAGTTGTAATTTATCAAATCGTGAATGAGTTTTTTTTTTCCTTAATGCTTTACTCATCTTGATTTATATTGTTTATTTAAATAATTCATCTTGATTTAAATTGTTTTAAAACAGTTCCCTCACTTGAGTTGCTTCAACTCTTTATGTGAAGCTGCCTTTCAAAACGTGAGATGAAGGAATGTGCACATGTTATGCATATGGAAATTGCGGCCATCACTGTGAAAATTCGTCCTTATCATGCGAAGTCGCTAACATTTATAATAATTATAGATACTTTTTAAAGACACATATATACGCCCACGGCGGTTAACTGGTTAAGGGCTCATAGGATTCTTAAATTTTCAAACATTTTTTTAGATGATTGATTTCGAGATTTTAACATTTGTATATACATGTTTTGTCGAATTTTCCATTCGAACAGATATTACTGGGTTCAAAGTTGTACCGGCTCAGTAAGCATATACCAGAATTTTTTATTATTTTTTCTCGAAATAAAGGTTTTGTTCATAACACACAGTTTATCTCTAAAACTTATATTAATTTATCAAAACTAAAGTTATTAAACATATTGAAAACGAAGTTTTTTCATGACAATTTAAAAACATATGTGCCATATTAATCTAGAAAAAATTAACATAAAATTCCCCTTTTATTGTTTAAAAGAATATATTTATTAAATACTTATAGTATTAAAATTTTCCAAATTTATTATTAGTTAAATACAACTTTGTCTTAAAAACACAAACATAAGAACATTTTTGTAGATTCAGAGTAATTATTATAATCTTAAGTATTATTTATGACAAAAAATTTCATTCTTGTGCAAAATTTATTTTGTAATCCTGTGCAATATTAATCCATGAGTTTAATACACGCTTAATCCCAAAGATAAACAAACATACTTATCAATACTTAATCACACTCTTTGCATATTATGATGCCTAAAAAATTCACTTCTAGTAAGATTCACAGTTATTTAAGTATTGTTGTAATCCTCTTAAAAAATGATGCATGTCAGAGAAACACTGAGCGACTTAGATTACACGAAGTTTAATTATTAATCATTCCTACTTGCACCTTAACCTCTTCAGACCTGATGTATCTTATAGGATACATATCTTTAAAAAAAATTTCACGTATATAAATAATGTAAAAAAAAAAAAAGAAATCGGTGTAAATAGAGGCCTAACAGATAGAAGAATTAAACAAAATAGTAATTTGTTTGTTATAGCTTTTTTTTTAGTAAGCTACGTGTTATATAAAATTGGCTTGAAGCAAAAATGTACGAAAAAAAATGAAAACTCAAATAATTTTATTGTGTCATCATGTGTGAATCATTTGCAGAGTCCATTAGTAATGAAAAATTACCAAATATATATTTATTTTATGTTTTTCAGTGTTTTTACAATGCAAAAAAGTATAATAAAATTAAAAAAATCCAAAGAAATTGTCAAAAAATGTCTTTTTTGAGTCCCGATGTATCATCAATTTTTATCAACAAAAAATAATTTCTATTTTTTTTTTTTGCTGATCAATCTTTTTTAGGTATCGGTTTGATAATATAAATCCATAACTGAAATTAAGAAAAGTACATAAATAAACCCTGGGGTCTGAAGAGGTTAAAGCATTCATTTTTGACCTATTTTGAAAACAATATTATAACTCTTATGTTAAGTAATATATAATCCTATCCATTCTTTTTCTTCAATAGAATTAGATGTCACATAAGACATGAAAATGGGAAATTCTTATTCAAAGACGTCTTATAATTAATTCAAATTCAAGTTTCAGTGATTTTGCTGTTCTTAAATCTTTGAAATTTCTGGCATTTTAATTTTCTTTAGATGTCAAACTTCGATATTTTTAACATTTAATATAATTGTTTTCTACAAATTCCCATTGTAATAGATTACTTGAGGTTTAGAACTATACCCGTTCAGTTGGCATATCCAAAAATTTTCTCGAAATGACGGTTTTTGTCATAACGCGCATTTATCTCAAAAATATTTAAAATCTTTTTTCATGAAATTTTAAAAGCATATGCATCATATTAAGCTATAGAAACTGAATTTAAAATATACATTTTTATAGTTAAAAGGAATATAAAATTATACTGTTGAAAATTTTGTATTAAATAAATACAACTTTGTATTAAAATTACAAAAATGCTTTAATTTTTTTCTTGTTGATTATAATTATTATAAACTTAAGCATTTTTAGTCACAAGAAATTTTAAATCTTTTTGAAAAATTTATTTTGTAATCCTCTGCAAAATTAATCCATGCGTTTAATGAGCGCCGTAGAGTTACAACCACAAAGATAAACAAACATACATATCAATAATTAATTACATTGTTTGAGTACCATGTTGCCTAAAAGATTTACTTCTAGTAAGATTTACAGTTATTTGAGATTTGTTGTAATCGTCTTAGAAAGTGAACAATGCTTATCAGAGAAACACTGTTCTACTCACATTTGACGGAGTTTAATTATAAATCATTGCTACGTCTGCTTCAAAGCATTCATTTTTGATATATTTTGAAAACAATATATTAACTATTATGTTACGTAATAAATAACCTTATTTCTTCTTTTTTTCGAAAATGGAATCTCATATCACAAATGGCATTCAAATGGAAAATTCTTATTCAGACACTTATACTTAAAATAAATTTTTTTGGTGATATTAGGGTTCTCGGGATTCTTAAATATTCAACATTTTCCACATTTTAATTTTTTAGATGTTCAACTTCGAACTTTTTAACAATTGTATATACAGGGTGTCCAGCAAATAACACCCGGATTTCAAAATTAAATTTCTCCAAAACAAAGATCGATAGTAATATGGGGTAAACGGTTTTTTCATTAGGTAAGCTGTAAAAATCTTATACAGAAATTTCAAACAGTGAATATTTTGAAAAAATTGCGTTCTGATTACATAGAATGCTTTGATTTGACAATTTTCTTGTTTTAGATTGCCTGCAGAGAAATAATTTTTTAGCTTACAGTGCAATATTTTAAAGATTATTCGAAATAAATTTTTAGAATTTCGAAATTTCAAAAATTTAATTTAAAAAAACTATGAAATATTTGCACTTAAAGCCGAAAAATACATTCTCTGACAGCAATCTAAAGCAAGAAAGATGTCAAATCAAAGCATTCTTTGCAATCAAACACAATCTTTGCAAAATATTTATCATTCGAAACTTTTGTGTAAGATTTTTACAGCTTACCTAATGAAAAAACCGTTTACCGCATATTACTATCGATCTTTGTTTTTGAGAAATTTAATTTTGAAATCAGGGTTTTATTTGCTGGGCACCCTGTAATTGTTTTCTTCAAATTTCCATCAAAGCAGATTTTATGGGGCTCATAATTGTACCAGGCCAGTAGGCAAATCGGAAATTTTGAATTCAATATTACCGAAATGAGGGTTTTGTTCATAACGTCCAATATATCTCAAAAACTTTACATTATTTCTTAAGAAATTTTTAAAACATATGTGTCATATTAATGTATAGAAACTGAACTTAAAATTTATTTTTCAAAGTTTAAAACAATATATTTATTAGATAATTTTGCTGCAGATTTTTTTAAATTTCTGTATTACTTTAATACAACTCGAATCCAGATACTTGGCTTACAATGTGAATGCTGTACCGTTTAAGCTAACCGTGGCACGACAACCGGTGAGCATTTTTTGCCTAGATAACCTTGTAGGTCATAACATGTGGTCTGTCATTTAGACTGCTCAACAGAATAGACCGCAGGTAAAGTAACTCAATAGTTCAATGGGTACGTAAATAAGTTACATTTTTTAACATAATCAACTGATTGGTAAAGTTATCATACAAATTAAATATTTTCAACTGAGCGAAAAATTGCCCAGGTCGGGTATCGAACCTAGATACTTGGCTTACAAGGACAATGACCTACAAGATTATCTGGGCGAAAAATGTTCACAGGTTGTCGTGTCCACTTAGCTTAAACGGTAAAGCATTATGCAAAAGTTTTTTGCATAATGCTCTACCGTTTAAGTAATTAAGCCTTTAAGCAATTGCTGCCTAAAAGATTTTCTTCTATTATGATCTGCATATATTCAATAATTGATATAATCATGTTACAAACTGAATAATGCATGTTTGAGAAACCCTGTGCTGCTTAAATTACACGGAGTTTAATTATTGATCATTCCTATTTCAACCACAAAGCGTTTTTGAGATATTTTAAATATATATATATATTAATTCTTATGTTATGTAATAATTAATCTTATTCATTATTTTTCTTAGGACGTATAATCTCATATCACAAAAGTTATGAAAGTGGAAGATATCTTATAGTTAATTAAAATAAAAATTTCAGTGATATTCGGAGAATGTCTGGCGTTTTCGTAAATTTTCATCAGTGCCTAACTCGTAGGTGTTTATCTCATTACAGCTGACGGAGGATCTTTCGATCAGTTTCTTTGGGCATATACATTAACTATTTAACTGACGATAAATTCAGACGCGACAAACAATGTATGAAATAATCACTTAATTTTTAAATTAAATAAGGCAAAAAGTAGTTTTCTGAAAAAAAAGTAAGAAAGCGCACAGAATATGCGTAAGAAAATTACTTCCATCATTGTGAAAATACGTCGTTATCATGCGAGGTCACTACATTTATAATAGTTATAGATACTTTCTAAAGACGCATATGTACTCCCGCGGCAGTTAAATAGTTAAGTGCTCTTGAGATTCTTAAATCTTCAAAATTTTCAAAATTTATTAGACTGTTAGGGGTTAGACTTTGATATTTTAACATTTTGATATAATTGTTTTCTTGAATTTTCCATTAGAACAGATGTTAGGGGGTTCAGAATTGTACTGGCTCACTAAGTATGTTCAAGAATTTTATTTCAATTTCTTTGAAAAAACGGTTTTGTTATAACGCACAATATGTCTCAAAAACTTACATTAACTTATCAAAGCTAAAGTTATTAAACTTATGATAAACGAAATAATTTTTCACGAAATTCTAAAAACATGTATGTCACATTAATCTATAGAAATTAAACATAATTTTTTTTTATTGTTTAAACGAATATATTTATTAAACAATTATACTATTAAAATTTTCAAATTTATTACAAGCTAAATATAACTTCGTCTTAAAACACAAAAATGCTTTTATAACATTTTTTTTTAGATTCTGAGTAATTATTATACAATCTTAATATTATTAGTCACAAAAAGAATCATTCTTGTTGCAAACTTTATTTTTTGATCCTATGTATAATTAATCCATGTGTTTAGTATGCACCGTATATTTATAATCACACATATAAACAAACATGCTTATTAATAATTAATTACATTGTTTGCGTTTTATGTTGCCTAAAAGATTTATTTCGAGTAATATTTACAGTTATTTAAGAAATATTGTAATCCTCTTACAAAGTGAATAGAGAAACAGTGCACTATTCAGATTAGATGGAGTTTAATTGTTAGTCATTCCTACTTCAACCTAAATGCGTTCATTTTTGAGATTTTTTGAAAACAATATATATTAACTCATATGCTACGCAATAAATAATCTTACTCATTATTTTTCCTCGAAAATAGAAATTCTAATTACAAATGCCATGAAAATGGAAAATTCTTATTCAAAGAAGTCTTAAAATTCATTCAAATTCATATTTCAGTGATTTGGCTCCCAGGATTCTTAAATATTCGACATTTTCGACATTTGAATTTTCTTTAGATGAAAAATTTCAATTTTATAAACATTTTAATGTATTTTTTTTCCTTGAAAAAGAACATTAGAACAGATTTTATGGGGTATAGCATTATATCCGCTCAGTAAGCATATTCGAAAATTTCATTTCGATTTTCTCGAAATGATGTTTTTGGTTATAACGTACATTTAAGTCAAAAATAATAAAACATTTTTCATCATATTTTCAGAACATATGTGTCCTATTAATATATGAAAACCAAACCTAAAATTTCCTTTCTTATAGTTTAAAAGAATATATACACTATACGAGATCTGTCCAACGCGGCCCCGCGGGCGCCATGGCGCCCTTTGCAGGTTTTCTTGGCACCTTTTTGAAGATATTTCGTTACTAGCCTTTTAAAAAAAGTCCCTTATAAAAGATGCTTTATTTAAAATCTTTGATGTTTTCATGAGCGATGTTTTACAAGTCTCTACAAATGTACTTCACGTATCAACAATTATAATAGACGCAGCATCTTAAAAGAAAGGCAAGAGCACAAGAATGTTTTTTTCTTCAAGCTAATCATGTGCTGTTTCATTTTTTACTAATTTATAGTTAAGCTTTGTAATTTTTTTTATGGAAATTATGCCGATAGGAACTATTAAATGTAAGCAATATCTTTTTTAATATGTTAAAAAATAAAATGTAGAAGAAAAATAAGCGATTCTTCTTCTCATTCGTACATGAAAGTTAAGAATTTTTGTCATTGTTATTGATGTTGTTTCACTGGTCATTTGACTGTTTTATACATCTGTATTTTTCATACCCAGACCTTTATAACTCGAGGCAATTATTTAAAAGTCTTTAAAATAATGCGAAAGGATTTCCATCAAGGATTTCCATCCTCTTTCGGGCTCTGTCTTTGGAACCACCAATGACTTTGTTTCTGTACTTTTTATAATGGCAAATTTACACCTAAAAAAAATTTTGTTAGTGCACAGTATTTGGTTCCCCCAAAAAACCAAACAATACTTCTGATTACCATTAAAAGAAATAATAGATAACATTTCACTTTTTGGCTTCTACTAATTCAAAAATTTTTGAGATAACCCCTTGCAGAAAAATGTATTATTCGAAACTTATTTCAATTTATGGATATTTTTATTTTATTTATTTTTGTGGACATTATGGACAGATCTATATGGGTATTACGTCGTATTTACACACACACACACACATATATATATATATATTGGTACTAATAATTAAGGATAATTTTCTTGCATGTTTTGAATTACGTTAAAAATGGCGCCCTTCATTGCTTGCCAAAAGCTCAGATGCACCCCTGTTCATTAAAAGGCTGGAATGTCCTGCATTATATAACTGCAATGTTTAACATTTTAAAATTTTGTATATGATAAATAAAATTTGTATTTAAAAAAGTTTTTTTTAGGTTCTGAGTAATTATTATAATTTTAAGTATTATTTGTCATTAAACATTTCATTCTTGTTGCAAAATTTATTTTGTAATCCTGTGTAACATTAGTCCATGTGTTTAATATGCGCTGTAGATATATATTTACAAAGTTAAACAAGCATATTTATCAATAATTAGTTACAATCTTTGCGTATTAAGTTGTCTAAAAGATTTATTTTTAGCAAGATTTACAGTTCTATAAGGATTGTTATAATCTTCTTATAAAGTGAACAATGCATGCCAGAGAAACATTGTGCTACACAGATTACACGGAGCTTAATTATTTGTTATTCCTACTTGAAACTCAAAGCATTAATTTTGGAGATATTCTGAAAACAATATAGTTTGTATCCTTTTGTTACGTAATAAATAATATTATTCATTCTTCCTTTACAAAAATATAATCTCATATCTGTAAAGCCATGAAAATGGAAAATTTTCACTCAAAAGCGTCTTATAAATTTTTAAAAGAAAAGTTTTAGTAATTTAAGAGCTCTCAAGATTGTTTAATCTTTAAAATATTCGACATTTTTATGTTGTGAATACTAAACTTCGATTTTTAAATCTTTTTTATGTAATTGTTTTCTTTAAATCCCCATTAGAACAGATGATATTATTACATATATATGTTTATTAGATAAATATACTGTTGAAAAATTTCAAATTTCTTATTATCTTATACAATTTATTATTAAAAGCGCAAAACTGCTTTATATTTCTTTAGGTTCAGCATATTTATTATAATCTTAAATGTAAGTCGCCAAAAATTTCATTCTTGTTGCATGATGAATTTTGTAATTTTGTGCAACATTAATACATGTAATTAATGCACATTTAAACCCTAAGATAGGCAAGCATACTTGCCAATAACTAATTACATTGTTTAAGCACTATGTAGCTCAAAAGATTTATTATTAGTCTGATTAAGATTTATTTTAATTACTCTTATAATCCTATTACAAATTGAACAATTCATGGTCTGAGAAATACTGTGCTTCTGAGATTACACAAATTTTAATTATTAATCGTTTCTACTTCAACCTCGTTTTGAGATATTTTGAAAACAATACATTAATTCTTATGTTACATAATACATAATCTTATTCATTCTTTTTCTTTGAAAATAGAATCTCATGCCACAAAAGTCTTAAAATGGAAAAAAAAAATGTTTATTCAAAGGCGTCTTATAAGTTATAAAATGAAAAATTTTAAGTTATATACCCCTCTTAGCGTCTTGCAAATGGGTAAATTTGTAATGTTGTTTTCTCTGAATTTTGTTTTAAAAGCTCATAAAATATGATTTTTCAACATTATAAAAAAACTTAATTATAAATATTGATTAAATCCTTGAAAATTCATTAATTCTATTTAGTTATATTATCTTAAATACTGCTTAAATTGCAGTAAAACCTGGAGCTTAGTGAACGGAATATTACTTTCCAAAAACTTAGAGGAGAGATTATAGGATTCATAAAACTTTAAAATTTTCAACATTTTTATTTTGTAAACACTAAACTTCGATATAATTAATCTTTTTTATGTAAATATTTAAATTCTCATTAGTACAGGTGTTATGGGGTTCAGAATTATACTCGTTTAGTAGGCATAACCGAAATTTTGAATTCAGTTATCCCTAAATGGTAGTTTTGGTCATAAGGCGCAGTATATCTAAAAACTTTAAAATATATTTGCGTTAAAATTTTCAAACCATTTCTATCATATTCACATATAGAAACTGAACCTAAAATTTATTTTTTGTAATTTAAAAGAATGTATACATTACATAATTGTACTGTTGAAAATTTTAAAACTTCGTATTAGCTAAATACAATTTCGTATTAAAACACAAAAATGATTTTAAAACTTTTTTTTAGATTCAAAGTAACTATTATAATCTTAAGTGTTATAAGTCGCAAAAATTTCATTTTTGTTGAAAAATTTCTTTAAAAATCCTGTGTAACATTGGTTCATGTGTTTAATACACATTTAATCATACTTATCAATAATTAATTATATTGTTTGAGTATTATGTTGCCTAAAATATTTACTTCTAGTAATAATTATAGTTATTTAAGGATTTTTTTAATCTGTTGCAAATTGAACAACGCATGTGAGAGAAACATTGTGCTACTCAGATTACACGGAGATTAATTATTAATTATTCCTACTTCAACCTCAAACCATTCATTTTTGAAATATTTTGTAAACAATATATTAATTCTTATGTTATGTATTAATTAATCTTATTCATTATATAATCTCATATCATAAAAGCTATGAAATTTAAAAATTCTTAATCAAAGGTGTCTTATAATTTATTAAATTAATAGTTTCAGTGATTTAAGTGGCCTCAAGAATCTAAAAGTTTCAAATTTTTTTTAATTTAAATTTTTTTCAATGTTAATCTCCGATTTGTTTAGCATTTTTTAAAAATTATTTCTTGAAATTACTATTAGGGGGATTCCTATTACGTTATGGGATTTAGTTGTATACTTGATCAGTAAAAATATCTGGAAATTTGAAGTCATATTTTTTCAAATGTCGTTTTTAGATATAAAGCACATTTATCTAAAAGCATTGAAATATTTTTTCATAGAAATATCAAAACTTATACTTCATGCTAAATTACAAAAACTGAACATAAGAATTTCTTTTTTTCTGTTTGAAAGAATATATTTATTCCGTGATTATACTGATGACATTTTTAAAATCTTCTATTAAGTAAATAGAACTTTGTATAAATATCATAAAAATACCTTAAATGCAGTTTTGTTAAGTTCAGAGTAATTAATAACGTCTTAAATATTATTAGTTTAAAATGTCTATTCTTTTTGCAAAAATTATTTTGTAATTTTGTACGTAAACTGCTATACCAATTTTAAACTCGATTAATGTCTGACAGATTAGAGATAAAAATGCGTATTTTAAACAATTAAAGTTGCATATCTATAAATTACTTTTTTTTTTTTTTTAGAATTGGTTTGGGAATATTAATGCTTAATGCATGACGTACGCAATATATGACTCGTTATGATCATTATAAAAATGATGTTTATTATTATTATTAATTTAAATGTAGAATTTATTTAAATTTGTTTAAATTTTATTCTTTGAAAAGATAATTTTGCAAATAGTCGTTGTAATTTATTAAATTACTTTTTGTATTTAAATTGTTACTTTGTTAAATTACATTATGTATATATATATATATATATATATATATATATATATATAATAAAGGGAAAGTTTATATCTATATATATAAATTAATATATATATATATAAATCGCTGACGGCGATTGAAGGCCAGGTGTTCAATGCTGAGTGAAGTGTCGACATGGCCTTCAATCGCCGTCAGCGCCAAATATTGTTTGAGATGTGAACACAAATAAAAAATTACGGTAAAAAAAAACTGACATTTTACATAATCCTCCTGCAAAAATTTTTTAAATAGCTGTCACCGTTTGCAAGTTATTGAATTTTAAAATCCATCAGTCATTTTTGGGACACACGGTATATATATATATAAATTTATGTATATATAAAGTCTACATTTTTTTGATGATTTTTTATATTAAACATAAAGTAGCTCGGAAATTGAACTAAATTTGTAAGTCACTTTAAATCATATATTTGGAGTTTAAAAAAGTAAAATTTTATTTCAGTTTGTGTGATATTCTATATTTAGATTCTGAAACACATAAAACGAAAAAGATTAAATTTCGTCATTTCAAAATGAATGTAATTTGAATATACTGTAGAGATTGCACTTAAGTAGAAATAGTTAATTTAATGAAAACTGAGATTGTTTTCTAAATACAATTATTATATGAAAATACCTAATTGTTATTTCCCTTTTGATCATTGTAATATTTTCATATTCATTCGTAATTACTACACAGGTGGCTATTATATACTATTCTTGTCTTATAATTAGTAAAATTTACCTATTTATCTTTACAATGAATTCTATGTAATTAAGTGCTTATGCTTATACATCACATTAATCTAAAAATATGTACAGCAGATATCAAAGATTAAAACTAGAGAGCTCTATCGAGATAAATTAAAATGTGTACAATGCGAATTCATCAAATAACTCGATAGTAATACTTTGTTCAATTTGCTGCAGTTACTTATGTTGTTACTTATTTTTTTAATTGAGTCTGTTGGATTTTTGCCCGGAAATTTTTACAAATAAATAATTTAAAATGTACAGTAAACTCTAGCAGAGACGATTTCCGATACAACAATAACTTCCTTTCTTACGATAATATTTCATGGTCCCGATGAATTTGATTATAAACTAATGTTAACCTCCCCTCAATATTACGATATTCTCTAGAGCAACAAACCTCTGTAAAACTTTTTTTTTAAATTTAATTTTAGCGCTATTTTCTCCTTTTATTATGAAATTTTGGTTTCCAAATATTGAAAACAAAGAAAAGGAAAAAAAAATCATTTTTTGCTATTTTGTCTGATTATTTTAAGAAAAGATTTCGTGTTGATTTTTACCTTATCTCTTTAATATAAGAATGGCTGTTGTTCAGATTTCAAAAAAGGTGGAGGCTATCTAAAGCCGTTTCAGGAGACTGATGAGGTGGAAGTCTTATGAAGACGCTAAAATGTACTTGTAGTCTCATTTCCCAAAACTGAGCTTCAGAATCTCGATGATGATAGACATCGAGTATTTTAGAAAAAGTATGCGCGTGTCATCACATTTATCAGGTGTCGCAACAGGTGCTAAATCTTCGATTGTCATCTTCTTTTTGCAGGAGGGGAAGAGGTGAGGAATACTAATAAATGACTTTGAAACTTCCAGAAGATCTGTAGAGATGGATGATTTTAGAGTTTTAAGTGACATATAGTTCTAAACAAAACATTTGATTTTTTATTTTTTTCCTTTCACAAGTGTATTTTCCCTAAAATGTCAAGACGAAAGCAACTACTCTTTCGAGATAAATTGAACGCGATCAACGTTTTTGAAGCAGCATGCAACTAATTTCATACAATTTTGAAAACGTGATTGTTATAATCTACAGCTCCAACATTTCTAAAGAAGAGGAAGCAGATCAAAGATGCTGTAAGTTTAAATGCAATTAATCCACAGCAAAAACGAAAGAAAGTTTCGACAAATGAAAGCACAGATACTGCTGTTTTAAAATGATTCCAAGAGATAAGGGCAACACCAATAAATTTACATTTGTCATGTGCTCGAGCATGAAATTTTATAGTAATGCTATGGAACCAAACTTTTAAAGCTAGCAATGATTGATTTATCCGTTTTTTGGTATCGCCATGAAATAACTTTCCAGGAAGTTCACAAAGAGGAAAAATCTGCCCCGATTAATGATGCAAATGAATGGCGGAAGAAGCAAGATGAAAGAAATCTTTCAAAAGTATGACCCTGAAGACGTTTATAACGCAGATGAAGCTGTGTTGTTTTTTCAAATCCTATCCGATCGAACATTTGCGTTCAAAGATTAAAAGTATTACGGTGGGAAGAAATCGAAACTGGGACTGACTGTTCTTCTGCGTACAAATACCACACACATATAAAATCGAACCTGTTGTTATGATCATTCATTAAAGCCAATGTACTTTAGGAATGTAAAAAACATCCTGCTGAATATAAAGACAATAAAAAGGCTTGGATGAATTATAAATGTTTTTTTTGAATGGTTACAAATGCTAGCTGAAGAAAAGAAGAAGAGAAAGAAAAAAAATTATTTTGTTGATAGATAAATGCGCTGCTCATGTCTCATTTTCAAAAGTACAAAACGTCGATTTTTTTTTTTTTTTTTTTTTTTTTTTTTTTTTTTTTTTTTTTTTATTGCCAACTGTACTTCAATTTTTCAGCCTCTAGATATGGGTAGAATTAAATGTTTTAAATGCTATTAAAGGAGACGTGTAGAGATGGATGATTTTAGAATTTTAATAAACTTTCACTTCTAAACAAAACGTTTGGCTTTTTATTTCCTTTGTTTCATAAGTTTATTTTCCCTAAAATGGCCGGCCGAAAACAACCATCCTTTCAAGATAAACTGAATGCTATTTGTGATATTGAAGTAGCATGCAGCTAAATTCATACAACTGAGAGAAAGTGACTATTGCAGTCTACATTTCCAACATTTCTAAAGAAGAGGAAGCAGATCAAAGATGCTGTAAATTAAAATGCAATCAATCCACTTCAAAAACGAAAGAAAGTTGTGACAAATTAAAGCACTGATACTGTTGTTTTAAAATGATTCCAAGAGATAAGGGCAACAAATGTCTCAATAAATTTACTTTTGTTATGTGCTCGAGCATGAAAAATTGCAATAATGCTAGGAAACAAAACTTTTAAAGCTAGCAATGATTCAGTAATTCGTTTTTGGTATTGCCATGGAATAACTTTCCAGGAAGTTCACAGAGAGAAAAAGTCTGCCCCGATTAATGATGCAAATGAATGGCGGAAAAACAAGATGAAATAAATCTTTCAAAATTATGACCCTAAAGACGTTTATAACGCAGATGAAGCTGGGCTGTTTTTTCAAATCCTACCCGATCGAATATTGGCTTTCAAAGATGAAAAGTGCCCCGGAGGGAAGAAATCGAAACAGGGGCTGACTGTTCTTTTTTGTGCAAATACCTCGCACAAAGATATTGGATAGATTGGATATAAAATCCAATTTGTTATTATCAGTCATTCAAATAAGTCAAAGTACTTTAAGAATGTAAAAAGCTTTTCTGCTGAATATAAAGCCAATAAAAATGCTTGGATGAATTCTAGATGTTTTTCCGAATGATTACAAATGTTAGCTGAAAAAAAGAAGATGAAGGTAAAAAAAATTATTTTGATGATAGGTAACTGCGCTCCTCATGTCTCATTTCTAAAACCACAAAATGTCGAATTTGTTTTTTTTTTTTACTGACATTTGTTCTTTAATTTTGAAGCCTCTAGATATGGGTATAAATAAATGTTTTAAATGATATTACAGAAAATGGTTGGTAGAGGCGATACTTGTAAATAATGAAAATAAAGTAGAAGACCTTTTTAAAGAAGTAAATGTGAACGAAGCGTGTATATTGCTGGAGTAACAGAAAAGGAACCAAAGGGGCTAAGTAACAGAATGCTGGGAAGTAATTGTAACCATTCGTAATTGTTGAAAAAAGTGTTATTTGTGTCATTGAAGATAAGAAATTTGATTCTGATGAAAATCCCATAAAAAATGATTTTTCAGGTGATCAAGAATGTGTTTTGAACCTTCAAAAATATTTATCCCAACTTCATGTAGAAGTGGAAAAAAAGTTTGGAATTAACATGAAAGATTTTTTACTGTAGATTGCGACCTTACGGTCTTCGCAGAACTTACTGATGAAGACATTCTTTGTAAAATTACTGATGAGATAAAAACAATGATGGAGATGATGCTGATGATACAGGTCCATCAAAATCCTTATTGTCATCCCAGGAAGATCTTCAATCTTCGAAGTCTCTACAGGCTTTTTTTCCAAGCCTTTCATTGACAATTGAAGATAATTTTCGAGCACGATAAAGAGCGGAAAATGGTAATGCAGTCAATTACCTCATCCAGTTCTTGGCTGAAATTTCAGGATTATTAAAAACTGAATTCGCACACTGAAACGCAATCAACGTCATAACTCATATATTGGTAGAAAACACCTGAGAATCCGATTTTAGTGATTGACTCATAGGTCTACAATTGTGTTTACCTTCACTCAAAAAGGTGAAAACATGAAGAAGTTGGAACAGGAAAATACAATGTTAACTTATGGATCAACCACTAAAATCGTAGCCAATCGCCACTAAAGTTCATGTGATTTTCACCAGGCTAGGATTTGGCAGACCGATTGTGTTTTAAAATGCAAATCGAGTTTCAATTCTGGATTTCCAGACATGAACTCGAAGAAGTGATTGTCTGTGCTGCCGCCTCCCGGTCTATAATCCATAACTTGTTGTTTGGATGAAAATGAATAAACAAACTAAAGTATTGGATTACTTTCAATAAAAGTCGTTTTCAGGTATATGAATATTTTTGGTTCGTTCCTTCATTTATTTTATTTTATTTTTTGGTGTTTACTTAGAACGGTCATTCTGCTAATTAATTTCTTCTAAATATAAAACTTTTAAGCAGCACATATATTAAAAAAAAAACCTTTTAGATGCCCAAAATATGTAGGCCCTCGATATAGCAATATATCCCCCGACAACAATATATTTATTTGGTCCCTAAAACATTGTTGTAGCGAGGTTTTATTGTATACGAAACTGTATACAAGAATTTTCAATGACGAATGAAAAAAATTCGCAGTTTAGAGAAATATTGACTATTGAGTATCAAATGTGATACAATATTTATTTTTAAATATGTGCTTTAAATGAAATGTAATAACTAATGATAAAAAATACTAATTGTAAAAAATTAAATCTATTGTAATGAAATAAATTTATTGATATGAAGTGTATTAAATGTAAAAAATTTCCTTTTTAAAATAACATATAAAAGACTTTCAACCATGCGCGATGAGAGAATGATTCAAAGCAAGGCACCTAGATAGAATATTTCAATGCGAAAAATTACATCCAAATTTGGAGTGTCAAAAAATATCCTTCACGGAAGAATTCTGGAATATAAACGAATAACTTTGAAAAAAATATGAAAGAAATCATGCTTAAGAAATTTCCACAATATTGTTACTTTTAAACCGCGCTATTAAAATGGTGTTTTATGGTGACAAATGGCTATTAACATTATTTAGTGTTGATTAAAATGGGGAATTCGGGTGAACCAGATGGATATTAATTTCACTGGTTGGATTTAAAAAGCGGACTAAAAAGTTTTTTGAGTAGACAGCAAGGTGGAGGATCAATAATGAAGTGGAGTAGTTTCGGATTAAATAAAAACATTTTGGACATATTGTAGAAAGAAAATAATCTTCCAGGACTATCAGCCACATTTCAGAGGACCACATTTCAGAGAGTTTGCTTATTAATAAGCCTATTCACGTGTCTCATTCGAAAAATAAAAATGTTGCCGAATGTGGATAATATTAATTTCAAGGAGTAGCCATCGCTTAGTTCGGTGTTGTTAGTCTTAGTTTGTGGGGATATCTAGCAGGAAATGTATATTAAAATGGACGCACATTTTCTCGATTAAGAAATTTACATCAGAAAAAGAGCACGCAAGTAGTATAAAATATTCCCAGAGATCATGCAGGACTTTCGACGAAAAACTGCGCATTTGAGGTGATTGAAGTTAATGGAAACACGATTAAATACCAACTTCTGTAACTATCTTCCTATGCGATCCCTGTGTGATTGCAATCTAAAATTATGATACACCCTATTTTCGGCTATCTAAATAAAATAAGCTTTTGCTGTTGTTTTTTAATACAAATTAATTTTATCACGTTATTTCTGTAGTGTTTGTAATTAGGCACAAACAACAACAAAAGAATTATCCCATTCTTTTTTTATTTTTTTAATTTGTATTTTATGTTTTTGGGATACACTATATATTTATATATACACATATAAATGCATTTTATAAATAAAGTCAATGGAACATAGAAATTTACTAACTTTTAAACTTAAGTAAGTCCAATAGATAAGCTATATTTAACCATGCATATTGAAGATTAACAAATTAATCTTCTACAAAAAATAAACAAAACAGGTCACCATTTGAGTTACGAAGTTCTATGAAATGATTGTAAACAGACAAATGAAAAGCAACTTAATCTAAAACAACAGAGAAATTATATTTCAAATCATTCCTCAGAGGTACATAATTTACAAATGTAAGCAATAATCCAGCCAGTTTCTGTAACAGATCGAGCAATAAGCTAAGAAATTTGACAGATTATGTAACCTACTGACTAGACGTAAAAAAACAGAAAAGCAATAATAAGCTTGAAAAAAATATAATAATAATAATAATTTATACCAGCATCTCCTATAAAATAATATAGTTGTAAAATCCATCATTAGCACAAGTTACATGTAATCAAATAATGTAAATTTTACCGCTAGTATAAAGATTATCAGTTACATTTACTAAAGCAGAAAAAAATATATATTTGGTAGACCATATATTATTTATAAATAATATACTAATCCACAGATATTATGTTATAATTAAAATTGATATTTAATGTTCATATTTTTTATATTATTTTATTCCATTAATAATATTATTAGTATTAGCTTATGTATATATATATATATATACTTATTACACGCCATTAAATATGTACTGCTCATTAGCAATTTTGCTTCTTAATAATCATAAAATTTATAACCGCCAGTGATTCAGCGTTTCTCTTCCGATAATGTGAACTTAATAGAGTTCAAATTTCTAAATTATTTAAGCAGGAAATGACGCGCTATTAGAGAAGTTGGAATATCTTAATTACATCTGCGCTAAACTTAAATTGACTTCAAATTACTTGGTTTACATTTTAGCGATTTTGAATTACATGTATTAAATTATGGAAGTAAAAGTTCGTGTAGGATATATAGGATATTTTTTTAAACATAAAAATCTGGGTATTGATTTTTATGAATACATTTTTAAATATTTGAAATTCCTTTTAATCCTATTACTAATCACATATATTATATCTGAAGCTAATTTAGATACATACACTCGTGCACGCACACACAGACACACATATGTATATACATAGTGATAATAACAATGATTTTTATTTATTAAAAAGGTAATAATTGGTTTCCGGAAAATAACAACAGTTACAAAAAGAATGGACTATGCTGATTAAGAAACATTTTATTTATTAATTGGAAATACGTATGTATAAAATAAGCATTTATAAAATATGTACTATGTATGTATATGTAATATTTAATAAATTATGTTATTAAATATTTATTTATTAAATATGTACTGCTCATTAGCAATTTTGCTTCTTAATAATCGCAAAATTTACAACCGCCAGTGATTCAGCGTTTCTCTTCCGATAACGTGAACTTAATAGAGTTCAAATTTCTAAATTACTTAAGCAGGAAATGACGCGCTATTAGAGAAAGTGGAATATCTTAATTACATCTGCGTTAAATTTAAATTGACTTCAAATTACTTGTTTTACATTTTAGCGATTTTGAATTACATGTATTAAATTATGGAAGTAAAAATTCGTGTAGGATATATAGGATATTTTTTTAAACATAGAAATCTGGATATTGATTTTTATGAATATATTTTTAAATATTTGAAATTCCTTTTAACCCTATTACTAATCACATATATTATATTTGAAGCTAATTTAGATACATACACTCGTACACGCACACACAGACACACACATATATATATACATAGTGATAATAACAATGACTTTTATTTATTAAAAAGGTAATAATTGGTTTCCGGAAAATAACAACAGTTACAAAAAGAATGGACTATGCTGATTAAGAAACATTTTATTTATTAATTGGAAATACGTATGTATAAAATAAGCATAAAAATGTTTTTTAAAGTAATTATTTGTAAAATATTATGACATAATATATATTAATTATAATAGTTTTTTTTCTTAAAGATACAATAAAGAAAATTTCTTTTTAACGTATTAAAGAAACACACAGAATAATAAAAAGAAACTCATAAAATCAATATTATTAAGTTTTATTACTTAATAACACAGCATCAACATGTAAATTAAAAAATATTAAAAATTAAATAGCCAAAATTCATTAGATTAAAAGAAGTGTTTGAAATAGTTTTATGGCAGTGTCTTTTTTTGAAAAAAACTTGTGTGGTGATAGTGTTGCAAAAAACTTTGTATCATTGTTGCAAAGATGAAAATTTTCAATATAATCTTTTAATATTCATCAATTTATTATTTTTCTTAACAACTTGTCTCTAACAGTTTTTGCAGTTTTTGTTAATTATATAAAAATATGATAGCAATGAAAATTTTATTTATAATAACTGTAAAATGGCAAAATAGTTTATTGACTGGGCTTTGTAGCCGAGTGGTTGAGACACCAGGCTGCTAATTGCTTGCAAGCGTAGGAAGTTGTGTGTTCGAATCCCTCTGGCTCCATTGCATACACACCTTCTGCGGAGCTCACGGTTGTACTTCTCTCGTGTTGCAAAATTTCCTTGTGCTATCTCGTCCCTGTATATTTATGATGACTTATAAGCAGGCTTCCATTTCGAGTACACAAGTCAGATGTATGTTGTTCAATAAATAAATAGACTACTCTCAACACTACGGTGTAAAATAAAATTATATTTCTCAATCACGGTTGACCATGATTCGCTGGACTGAAAATTGTAATAAAAACTGAAAAAATATTAAATGCAGATGGCCTCGAACATAAAAATTAGAACCACGTGCAGTGAAAGGAATTTCTGTTCTTACAACACATTCAAATATCGAAAAAAATATATTGGTTGATGATGGATTTTAAATGTAAAATTTATGACTCAATACATATCATTGAATTTGTAATGCATTTCAAAGTTTTGTATGCTTATATGCTTTCATCAATTTTTCCAATAAACTTTAGTCAATAAAATATGCTTTTTTTAAAAAAATACTAACCGATTTCAAAAAAAAAAAAAGATCCAAGCTTGGCTACAACTTGGCACTAACGCATGTAAATGCATAGTTTAAATAAGTTTATGATTTCAAAATGGTTGCAACAATGAAAGATGTTTTGCGATAAATCATTATTTTTTATCAAATCTATATTTTTTCATTAAAAAAAATTATAATCATCAAAATTTAATGAAATTAAAATGGGACCACATGGCTATTTTATGCTTTCAAACAAAACAAAAAAAATCAAAATCGGTTCATATCTTCGAAAGTTATGTGTGAACAAGAAGTACATACAGGTCGAAATCATAACCTCCTCTTTCAAGTCGGTTAATAAAAAGATTTCGTATCGATGTAAGATTGATACCCTGAAACTTTATTTATTTATTGTACACACACATCTGACTTGTGTGCTCGACATGAAAGCTTCCGATTACCTGAAAAATGATAGCTTCTAAATGAATGACTGCTTCAAAAAGAATTGGAATTTTAATGTTATGATTTTTAAAAAGTTCTAATCTCAAAATTTTGATAAAATTAAAATGGGACTATGTGCGCATCTTACACTTTCAAACAAAAAAAAAGAATTATCAATTTCGGTTCATATTTACGGAAGTTATGAGTGAACAAGAAATTCATACAGGTCGAAATCATAACCTATTCCTTGAAGTCGGTTCAAAATATATTAATGCAGTTTTTCATGTTTACTTATTCATCTATCCTATACTGAAGTAATGAGTATGAATACCTAAATTTAAAATCATTTAAATCATTTATAGTAATTACGTTTATAATTTTAAAAATGTGATACCTCTTTCTTCGATTATTTGAAAAGGTAAATTTTAAACATACATCGCAGATATTTATGTAATGTATTAATTTAATATGACCAATGTGCATTCAAATTTTCAATGTTATTTAATATTTTACGCTTATTTCTTTAATTTTAAAATTCGATATCATGGCAGACTCATCAAAACGCATTGTAAGGATAACATTGGACATAAACTAATATAGTAGCTTGTTTCAATATGATATGAAGAATAGAAATTCAAATATTAGCAAGATAAAATTTTAATTTGGAAATCCTACTGCAAAAATCTTGAAATACATTTCGGTAAAACTCAAGAAATCCTAAAGATATAGATTTTTGTGAGATTTTTATTTAAAGAGAAAATATCCATAGAGAATTTGCACATGGAGAAGAATCCAATTATCTCGAACAAAATCTAATTATTTCACACAGAGTCCAATTATCTTGAAAAAGACCTAATTATTACACACAGACAGAGAACAGCCATACTGTAGGTTATTCGCAGGTATCCGTGAGAGAAAAAGACTTGGACATTTTAAAAATGAAACTATTTTATAAATAAAGCCAGTTGTATTAAAGAATAATAAATTTTAATTTTCAAACAATAACGACTCAGACTTTAGTCAACCTTGGTGAGATGAATATTAATGAAAAAAAAATAATACGAATACACATTATCTCGATACGAATTAAATACACAAACTTCTCGTTTCATAAAAAAGAATCAAGTCAAGATAAAATTGTAACTAAAATTTTCACATACATAAAAACAAACACTCACTTTAAATTGCAGACGAACAAAAGCTCTAACGAAACAAATTTAAAATGCATGCTCAACTCAGAATGTCATTTGAAAGCTACAAAATTTCTTAAAATAACATGTTTGCGTATTCTTTAGATTTTTTTTTTTAATTCCTTTATAATTCCTTCATATTCCTTTCTGAATCTAATATAAGTTTCATACAATCTTCATGATGAAGAAAAATAAAAAGTTCTGCCCACACAATACAACTATTTTAATATTTAAACACAGTCTGATATACATCTTTAAAAACGCATATTCATTCAGTCAGACATTTCACTGACATTTATTCACAGTTTTTTTTTTAATCTATTTCTTTTGTTTTCTTTGCTCATATTCGTTTTTATCTCAGAGGCTATTGAGGCCTGAGAGCTAATATGCCCATGTGCTCTGTATGTATGGAAGTATGTACATAATTATGTATGTATGTACGTATGTGTGTACGTAACGAAGTAACGTAGCATCGTAGAAAAATCCGATTTGCTTTACGTTTGTTTTTTAGGTTTACTCTGATAAGGTGCTTATTTATTACTTTTTGGGGTTCAGAGGTTAAGTATAAGGAGGGTATCTAAAAAGGGCGTATCGTCCCCTTAATTTAGATAAATGTTTCTTATTTATTTATTTATTTATTTTTTCATGCAGAATTATTCGGTTTCTTTCAAATATTATACACATGTTTATTTTGATAAGGAGTTTCCCTGAATAGATTTGGAATTTCATTAGTTAAATATAAAAGGGACAAGGGGAGGGCAAGTTATCTTCCTAATTTAGATAAATTAAGCGTGTAATACACTAAAACCTCCATAACGGACACTCCCGAATAGCGGACACATCTATTTAACGGACTGTTTTCAAATCCCTACTCCCAAAACTTAATTTTTTAAAAATTTTATTTCAAAATTTTTTAACCTCTGAATAACGGACACTCCGAATACCAAACAGTAATGTTGGCAAAAAAGAATGAAAAATTATTTTTAACGAGGGAAAAAAATAAAAATCCTCTACATTTATCAGGGCAATGTGTCATACATTTTGTGATTACAGATAAATGTGGGGATGAACTGAAACAATCCCCTCTACCCCTACATTTATCTTAGATCACACACCTCCCTCCCTCGGGTGATTCGAGATGGTATGCTTTTAAAAAGCAGAAAAATACAGTAAACAGTTATACGATTTTTTTTTGAAAAAGATTATTCAAAAGGATTAAAACTACTGACAGAGTTAAAACTTCACATTGAAAAACAAATTGCATGTAATCGCAAATAAAAGCAAACTCTTGTAATATATATATATATATATATAAAAGATTGTAATAAACAAAGAATAAAGGTATAAACAATTTTATTTCAGTTTTATTGTTTTAAAAATTGTTTTAATTTCTGGTTAAACGTGTAATAGAGGTTTTAGGACATATTAAAATCGACTAATGAAACATTAAGCATTCATTAGCAATTTTTCTATCTCTGAGGTTTTAACAATAGCGGAGACCTCCGAATAGCGGACAGTTTCTGCGCTCGCAAGGTGTCCGTTATTTAGAGGTTTTACTGTATACAATTAATGTGAATAGCCTGTAAGATGAATACCACCAGTTTAAGTGGACTCATTTCTTATTTACTGAAGTCCTTCCACATCAACATAATAAATATTTTATTGAAATATATAGGATATGTTTTCCGACATACCATCTGTGAAGAAATTGAGATTCGCACTTTTAGCAGAAAGTAAATAATCAACCTGAAATATATGAATTCATCTGGTTCAATGATATCAATCAACATTGGATTGACGGTGCCTTATTTATTTTCTCTAAACACTTCTTGCATAATCTAATTCTTTCAGACGTAACTTACGTACATTGTGATATTTTAAAAAAAATGCTCAAAAAGTTCTTTAAAAATAATTAACTCTTTTGGGTCTCTTGTACTATTCATAGTACATGTCTTTTCATCGTATATTCTTTTGTCTTAACAATTATATTTCTTACTTTTGACATATAGAAAAATATTATATGACTTTCTATGACTTCATTGATCTGTTGAAATTTGGTAATAATAATAATAATAATAATAATAGTAATAATAGTAACTTACCTAATTCTCTTTGCACCGTTTGCGATTTCTTTATTTCATACATCTATTTCACTCTTGATATTTAAAATATAAGTTACTTTTCTGAACCAATCAAATGTGATAAAACTAAAAAACTAGTCGTTGGGGGAGGGAGGGGGGCACCGCAATACTTACCCATTATATATATGTATATATAGCATATGAAGATAAAACTTTTGTAAATTATTTATAGAATGCATTGCAATTCTGAAACAAAATTGAAACGTGTATTTAAATATTTTTATTATGCATAGTAATGGCTCTATTAATGAGTTGCTGATGAATGTATTTTGACAAATTATACAACACGCCAAACTACTCAAGTAGTACTGAATCGCGAAAAAGAAACATAATTATAACTCCAAAAATAATAAACTTATTAACAAACAGTTTATTGAGCCGGGTTAAGCGTCTTATTTCCAATTATAATACATCTTTGAATTGCAATTTGAATAAAATACAGGGTCATGAAAAATCGAAGAATGTGGAAAACAGGATTACAGATATCTCGGCAACTAATAATTCGATCGACTTTGTTCTTTATACAACATTTGTGTTATTTTATTGCCTTTAACGATCACTCCTTAAAATAAAAAAAATTCGAAAATTTTTATGCACTTTTAAACAGAACGAATTTTTCGAGAGTCCGAAAAAAATACTTCCGGATAATCGAGGTTACTGATATTAAATTGGCTTCGTCCCATTCTTTCATATTAAGTACATACAAAATTTAAAGTCTCTATTTCAGTTTGTTCGGGAGATAGAGCGTTTATAGACGGACAGACAGACACACAGATAGACAAACAGACAGACGGGCGGCATTTTTTTTTTCTAAAAATATGTTTTTCGAAATCTCCAGTGTCTAAAACGTGTAAATCCGTCAAAAAATTTCGATTTGAAAAACGATTGCAAGACTTACCCTATATTATGTATGATGGGTAAGTAAAAATTGTAATACCTTCTCAAATCCTGTAATAATACGGAATTTTCAAAATGTCACCAAATACTCTTTCTTAATCTATTATGATATAAATGTGAATCGATTGGTACACAAAATAAACACATTCGTTAGATTTCAGGCAGTGAGATAACTGTTAAATTTTATCAAGTATGTCGGGATAACTACGATTAACGTTATTGAAATTTAAAAAATAATGTTCTGGAAATGAAAAAAAAAAAAAAAAAAAAAAAAAAATCAGACCCAAAAGAATTAAAAGACGTCACCTTACTGTTTCGATAACGGTAATTTATTAATTACAAGCAAACCGATTTATAAAAAAAATTCACATAATGTAGCACGTCGCATATTTCTGTAACACATTATAGTTTAATTTTTTTGTTACATAATGGTACGAGTTTTCTGTTTATTAAATTGTATGAAGCAATTTGTTTTTCTTTGGATGTCTAACAATAAATATAAATTTATGAATTATCTTTTTAATCAATTCAAGGATAATAACACGTACACTTGATGCAGAGAGTAATTAAAATCTTGAATTTATATATTAAAGTTTCCTCACATAGCCGAACTATTAGCCCAATTATACATATGGACGTAGTTTTTATTTTAAATAAAGCAAAAACAAATAATTAGTAGAATATTAATAAAAATACAAATAAAAAGTCCAAATAAAAATCACTCAATGACGTTTTAAACACGTGTATCGTATTTAATGTCATTGAATTGACAGTCACGATCATCCATTATTGGCATTTAATCTCATAATTTGGCTATAGAATTTTGGTCGACGGGATAACCTAGTAGTAGAAACAAAAGTTATGTGAAAAAAGTAGTGTCTGAGAATTCTAATATGTATACAAGACACTCTTTAAAAATATATTACTAAATAAATATTAAAATATATATTTTATTTAAATAAATACTCTTATAAAATTAATAAATAAAATAAATGCTTTTTTTCACGATGATATTTCTTTTCACTATTTATCGTCGTTAATTTATCATAAGCTAAGAAATGCTAAATAAAATGTTGGAAACCTAGAACATGTCGTTTTTCATTATTTTTCTTAAATTTTCAATCAGAAAATTTGAAAAAAAAAATTACACTTGAAAATATGTTTTTATTTTTTATTTATTTATTTATTTATCTTTAGCAAAGTTACCTAAACTTTTAATTTTATATTTTTAAAAATTTTTAAATTGATAGATAAAACAATGTTTTCCTCCTTAATTAAGTGAAAAACTTTTGAAGTTTAATAAGTAATGTTTCGAGTTTTAACGATTTACAATACTCCATTTAAAATGATAATAATAAACCTTTTATTTATTTTTAATTTTATGATGTGGTTTCAGTTTCAAATTATAAATAAAGAAACTCTCATAAATAAAGAAAATCAAAATTAAATTTCAAACTCATTAAATATACATTTATTTATTTATTTATTTATTTTTTGTTAACTCTTAAAATAACATTTTTTCATGAAATATACGCATTTCAGGTTATGCATAATCCCTTGAAATCTGACAAATCAGTTAAACGGCCATAACTCTGTGAGTTTTGCAGATATGAAGATGATTAATACCGGAAAAATACAGGAGAATTTTCCAAACAGGAAATTTTACCCTGCTTGGACGTTATAAAATGTTAGTTTTCGTTTTTTTTTTTTTTTTTTTTTTTTTTTTTTTAATAGAGAGTAGTTGCAACTCATCTCATTGAATTTCGAACAATTTTGATATAAAAAATTGTAATTAGAAGAATAAATCTAGAGGCAATATTTAAGAAAGTATCCCATTATTTCGATTTTTATAAATCACCCAGAGTGTGCATCTGCATTGTTGTACAAAAATTAAGGACGGAGCAAATAAATTAAAATCATAACAAGGGAAAAAACGAATTTCTTAAATAGTTGTAATAATTTGTCCCATATTTTCATATTTTGGAAATCTTATAGCAAGGGTATAATTTCCAAACAACTGAAAAACTTCTGCAAGACGATACATTAAATAAAAACATCTCGTCTTTCATTTTTGTTCACTGATGTACTTACATGTGAATGTGCATGGGGAAAACCGCTGACCGCTGAAAAAAAAAGTTGTAAAGTTGTAACGGTCGGGTGCTCGTACTGGGGGTTGAATGCAGACATAACTCAGAACATAAGATAAAAACAGTTTATTTGAAACGGTTAGGGCGCAGGGACAGTGGAGCAGTTCCGTAATTTTAACAACTGATAACAATGCAAACAGATTAAACTCATACTCACAGCTCCGGCACTAATTCAATCGGGGCACTTCAGATTACTTCTCACTTCAACTTCCGCTAAACTGCTAGATAAACATTATTAGACAGCCCGTGGCTGTACATATATTCTTTATTGACTCTGCAAATATTCAACGTAATTAATAAATAACTCTTACCACCGGCCAATTTCTAGCATCTACTACCAAAACTCCTTGTCACTCACTGAAGGCTCGATACACCTAGATGGCTAATGTCGCTAGACACACCTAGTCGGCCAAGGCCGCTAGATACTCTCTACTAGATGCCACTAGCTGGCTAATGCAGGTAGACACACTACACACACTCAAACTCCAAGCTTTTATATGCTGCAAACTGAGATACTACAAATTTACATATTACTTCTAACCGCGACATATCTGTAGAATCCGAGAAAGACACACACGCTCTAGAAAGTTAAAGTAAAAGAGAGGATAGACGTCGCTTTCACGCTTACACATGTTAAATCATTGACGTCACGATCTCAGAAATACTAGAGTGCCTTTATTACAAAGGTCACTCCCTCACAAAGTCACTTACCTTTTTCGAGAAAACTAGGAACGCTAGAACGTTTTATGTAACAGTAACATCAAAATAATCGTGTAATCGATTGTGTTACACGGAATCTTTGCTGTTATCGTTACATAAAAATTTTTAGGAATCCCAGTTTCCTAATTTAATAACTTTACATTTTTTTTCAGTGATAGGTCTTACTTCTATATAAAATTTTTGCGTTCATTATTATTAAAAATATGGTACTTTTAATATTTTCTGAAATTTAAACTTTTACAGTGTACGATACAAATGATATTATATCTGTTTTCAAATTAAATACAAATTATAAGGATTTTTTTCTAAATAATAAGCATAATGTTGCATATATCACGTACATTGTCATTTTCTCAACTATTTTGTGCTCGTTTTGTAGTTTTTATTATATGTACATAAAATTGCTGAGCAAACTTTTTTCTTTAATAATGAGTAAGTTATTAAAATAATAAAATGTCCAATATCTAAACACGTACTGAACCTTGTAGACAATCACAATGATACATTACAGCAACACTCTTATTGGTTAGAATGTATTAATGTTTATAAATTAGTTTTTGTGTGAAAACATTAATGATTTTTGTAGCCGACATGTACTTACAGGAATTATCTGCAGTTCATTCGTATTGAGATAATCGTTCACCCAATAACTATGATTTATCTTTTCATAACATTATTACATCTGATATGTTGCATTAGATAATATTGATCATGTTACTAACTTATAATTAAAAACGCTTGACAGAAAAGTTTATTAATGTAAGACACTATCAATACCCTAGTAGCCAAACAATATTGGGCCAATAGTGGCTACATCTTGGAGCAATATTGGCACATTAGCGCAATATTGGCATAAAATATTGCTCAAATATTGGGATGTTTACATTTTGCCCTTATTTAGCCAATATTTGCAGCCAATATTATGCCAATATTGGGGTTTCGTTGGAAATATTGCAAATAAAACGCCAATATTGGTTAAATATTGGGGTTTAATCGAAAATATTCCCAATGTAATGCCAACACTGGTACAATATCGGAAATTCGTTGGAAATATTTCCAATGTAACGCCAAAATTTGTACTATATTGGGAATTCATTGGAAAATTTTCAAATGAAATGCAAATATTTAATCAATATTGGAGTTTTATTGGCAATATCTCCAATAAATGAAATATTGACGCAACGTTGGACCAATATTGGTTTGATACTAGGGTATAAGTTACATATTAATTATTTTTTATACATATATTAGTAATAAAATGTAAGTAAGAATTAAACAATGTTTGAAATAAGATTAAATACGAAGCACTTTCTTATGGAAAAACACATTCAAATTTTATAGACAGATTAAATAAGGTCTGTTATTTTTTGACACAAACTAATCTGCCCTCTAATAGGTAATTCTTTACAGAGATAAATTTTTGCAATGAAGAATGACTTTATATATATACAAAATCTTTATATTATTATTTTTGTAGTTTCTGTGCTTGAAGGTTTGATTTATAATGATTTTTATTTCTACGTAAGCGAGTAATTAGAGTTTTTGAAAAGTTTTATTTTTTTAGTTGTAATATCTTTTGTAAATGCTTATTGTTACTTTAAATTAGGACAACTGCATGAAGATATTATTTTTTTTCATCATGGTAAAACGGGATCCATCATGCAATTTGAAAAGATTTAGTTAAAAAAAATTAGAATAAGTAAATATTGGCTGAAGACAAAAAATATATTTATTGAGTAAGAATTTTGATTTTGTTTCTCTTTTGTGATGGTTAACCATATACTGCATACAAAATCACATCCTAAAATTTCCCATTAAGTAAAAAAAAACAATAATAATAATTCTTTTTTCTTTACTTTACTTTACTTTTTAGGTGCGTTCGTAATTATATAAATACCTGGCACCTATAGTTTTCAATCAGTCCGTCCGTCTGTCTGTCCGTCTGCCTGTGTGTCTGTCCGTCCGCAAATAAAACGCAAAAACTACCCAACCGAATCGTTTGAAATTTGAAATATATAATTATTACAAAATTTTGTCGAGTCATTTCAAATTTTATAAAAATCGGATGCATAGATCAATTACAGGGACAATCAAAATTATTCCGTTACATTACGGTCAATAGAAAAACAGTTTCAAATGTATTTTAATGGTGTTACACTCATTCGAACACAATAAAATTTTTATGCATCTTTGAGTTATAATATATTATAATATACATTTTGCACAATCTGGGGTGCAAAAAACATTTGTTATTGATTTACAAAGACAAACAAAAATATTCCATTACATAATGGTATAGGGAGAACAATTTTTGTTGCGCATTTTAATTGTAGTTGACTATTTAACATTTTATGAGATTGATATACGTTGTTGAAAAATACTCTAAGTTATTTCCAGGATAAAAAAAGCATATAGAATAGCGTATGATGTACGTTGCTGAGGTATAATAAAAGTTACTTCCCGTATATTTATAGGAACACAAAAAAATTCGACCATTTTACTATATCCGAAATACTATCTATCAAAATCGAGCAAAATCTGATATATTTAAAACTTCGTTATCGCACGAACGCACCTCATTTGCTACGCTTTACGTGCAATTTCCAACTTGTTTTACGTTAATTTAGGAGAATTGCCTGAAGATATTAGTTTTAGAATGATAAAACGGGATCCATCATGCGACATGAAAAAATGTAGTTAAAAAAAACTAGAATAAGTAAATATTGGCTGAAGACAAAGAATCAAAACTGCAAATTCTTTACTTTTTTCTAAATCCGATAAAGATTTTAAAGACAAGATTTATAAGCGAAAACGTATAAGAAAGAGGAAAAGCTATAAAAAAAATAAATATAAGAAAAAAATATACACATTTCGATTACTACATTTATTGAATTCGATTGATAAAATATGTACTTTAAATTAAAATCTTATGCAAATCTTATATGTAATATAAATTTAAAAAAAAAGTTTAATATACAAATTCACTTAAACAGTAAATTAAAACAAAAAATTATACCTTTATTTGTTAGTTGTATAAAATTATCACTGCCATCTAGCGAAAAATAAAAAAAATGTGTTGTAAGTTGCTTAGTTGTAGCTATGCATCAAAATGAACTATAGTGCTACTATCTGCTGTGGGAAAATTAAAGCGATGTTAATTAAATTAGCTCTTTTCCAAATGCAGTCAATAATTGTGTGCAGCATATATACAGGGTGAGTCACAAGTATCGAAGCAATAGGCTATCTTGTTAAATATTGCTCCTAGACCCATACTTCCAGTTGCAAAACTTCATTAAAAAGGGCGGTATATCATGACATAAGTTACAACTCTATTGGGGGTCTATTTAAAAAAAATACGAAAATTAAATTTTTATATAGCCCCCCTACGATAAAAATTCCAATTAGAAAGACATTCCTCATTCATTACTGAATTAAACACAAAAAATTGCATCTTCATATTTCCCAAACTCGCAGAGTTATGGCCGTTTAAATAATTCGTCAGGTTTAAGGTATCAGATACAAATAGAAATACGTGCAATTCAAGAAAAATATTACTTTTACAGTTGTAGGTCAATTGCAATACATATATTTATTAAGTAAGAATTTTGATTTTTTTTTTCTTTTTGTGATGGTTAACCATATACCGCATACAAAATCGCATCCTAAAATTTCCCATAAAGTAAAACAATAATAATATTTTTTTTACTTTACTTTACTTTACTTTTTTACTATAATTTAAGTCAATTGCCTGAAGATATTAGTTTTATTATGATAAAACGGGATCCATTATGCGATATGAAAAGATGTAATTAAAAAAATTAGAATAAGTAAATATTGCCTAAAGACAAAGAATCAAAACTCCAAATTCTTTACTTTTTTCTAAACCCGATAAAGAAATAAAGATGTTTTCACAAATTGCTTATATGTATATATTATAACAATACTGGTTTCATTGGTTCTTTTATTGGTATTGTCTGAATAACTTTGGATGTATTTATAAAAGTATTTATATATATATATATATATATTCGGATCTATGTCCTTTATAATTTAAATATCTTCGCCAATAATTATTTACAAATTCTTATACCTAAATTTTTCACCGTCTTTTAATGATATGTTAACATAATCCTTGTAATTTAATTCAATTTCTTTAATTTTCGCATTATTGTTTCCTTATTCTTAAAAAAAGTGAGTCTGTTAAAAGTAGCATTTTCCCTAAATAGCCCCAATACTTTATTTTTATTTTTTCAGTTGTTTTCTAATATCTTATTTACGTTCTAAAAAGTCATTCGATATCCATAATTCTCGCGAAGCAGCGTTCAAGTATTCTTAAGATGTTCATCTTATCTACTGCGTGAATTATTTTCTTTTCCCGCCCATTCAATTTTCATATTGATTAGCTCCCGGCTTTCTATAAAGTTAATTAGCAACGCTAAACATTGCTATTAAATCATGTATTCGTGCGAATTTTGTAGTATAACGACATGGAGACTGGAGAAGATAAATTCTACATTTTTTAGATTGACCGAACCCTGCTATCTGGCGCAATTAAAAGTATTTATTTGCTGAAGTTCTATTCTTGTAATATCATATTTCTGTGTTATTATGGCGGCATATTACGTTGGTAGTAAGTTTAAACCGAAGTATTTGTGGAATTGTTTACTGTGATGCGAAGCACGAATAAAAAGTTGTTTAAATGCTTGAATGTTGTCTTCTATGCTTGATGTTAACAGAAAATTTTCCAAGGCATTCCTCCATTATCTTACCAACGTGTACCACCCATGACTGCTAGTTAAACCTTGTATGACTGAGTGCTGGCGAAAAATGGTATATCAAGTATTATCCCTTACATATTTTATTATTATAGAGTAATTATTTACATACACATAGACTTTATATACAATTAAATAAAGTTAGAACAAGGGATCTGACAGCTTATGCCGATTGGTGGGTTATCCCGCGCTGCTGTATCTGAATCTGAATCTGTCGGTCTGTGATGATAAACCCCAGAGATACGAATTGCCAAGATATAATTTATTTTATTTACGTATCATACCTAAAAATATCCCTCGTCCGAAATAATCTTTCTAATTTTACTGCCTTTTTCTTAGCTTGTAATTTTGAAAATTTTCCTAAAATATATTCTTTTGAGAAAAGAAAAAAAGATAAAAGTACGAAAAGGAGTAGAGAAATTAAGAATTTTTGTCACAGTCTAAAAGCCCTTCTGAAATATTATACTTGATATTTCACTACATAGCACTTATATTGGAGAAGTACTCTTAAGCATAGTGGAAAGAAGTCTTCCACTATGCTTAACAGTTTACCTGAACAAATCTTGAATTAATGGAAATATATCAATTGTTTTAATCATCAATATAAAAATATATGCATCTTTATCTCAATTGTCCTTCCATATATTTTAAAACGATACGACTGTGCATTCATGCGCTTTTATTTATTTATTTATGATGTTTGTGCGCTATTATATTTTCTAAGGTGTAAAAAAAGGCTGCTAAAGACCAAATATTATAGGTGATCATTTACATTAGGATTTAGTTTAAGAATTATAGACAGATATACAATATACCAAAACTATATCTAAAAAAATTAACTACCTTTTTAAAAAGTCTAATCATTCAAAATTGGTTTAAACTGTTTTTACAACTTTTCAGCTAATGCTATAACAACGCATGTAGAACGAAATATTATGTACAGGGTGACGAGTGGTCAGAGAAAATCGGGAAAAACACATTCAAGAAAAGAGAAACTACCAATATTTTCTTAGAGAAAATACTTCAAATAATATAAAGACATTATATAAACTGAATTTATCTATAGGAAAATATTGGTATTTATCATCTATAATGACTGTGTTTTTATCTAACCACTCGCCACTCTGATGTAGTAAAAACATTCCAGGAAATGATGCAATAAAAGTGCATATTCCTTTAAAAATGTGTCTAGTAAAACTTTTTAAAAAGACTAATCTTTTATAATCGAGCTCACTTAATTATTGAACTTTAATTTTATATCAAAGCGATGTAAAAATATTGCAATGGAAATCATCAGCAGAATTTAAAAAATACTGATCTTTGATAATTAGCTTCACACGATTGTAGAAATTTCTCGCATAATTCTGGGACTAATTAGCGTAGAACTTTTTTTTAATAAAAGATTAATATAAGAGAGTCCATTGAAATTTATACGCGTAATAATCTGGTTTGCAATGATACCGTTTCTTTTATTATTCCTATGTTATGGTTAGAATTAATAAATAAATTCCTTGTGAGGGCTTCAATGGGATGAACCAGGTTGGAATTTCTTTTAGATCACGGTCTATTTTTAATTAAATTTTTTACAATAGCGCGCGTGTTTTTGGTGTTTTTATATCTCACTGTCACGTGTCATTTATATTGACCGTGAAATATTTTGAAATTTTATTTTTATTTATATTTTAGATCATGATCTATATTTTAATTTAATTTTTTGCAGTAGAGCGCGTGTTTTTTGTTATTTATATCTCATTGTCGCGTGTCGTTTGTATTGACCGAGAAATATTTTGAAATTTTGTTTTATCTATATTATGACTATGGAGCTTATTTGACGGTTCTGAAACATGTCAATGTATTTTGTTTTTATTATAGCGCCTTTCTTAAGTAAAATTAAAATTTTTATTAAAATGTTTATATAAAAGGTGAATGTTTTAAAATCTGATGATTTAAAAAATCGATTGGATTTAATTAACTTTTTATCATAGCGTAGAACAATGTTACACATTGTAATGTTTCCTGGAAAATTCATATTACAAGTTGAATTGAAAATCTCCCAAAAGTACTCATGTTATAAACAGCCGAAATGAAATTCCCATTTGCTTTTCATATGCATGCATAATAGATTATGTTACGTAGTTCGATTTGATATTTGTTAAGTTCCTATTTTATTATAATTTATTTTTTCTTTTTAATGTCATTTTCATTAGTTATGAATATTACACAACACGAAACAAATACTGAAATTTGACAATTCGGCTATGGAAGGTTACGCAAAAAGAAACAAATACTCAGATTTTCCAATACGGTTACGTAGTAATTTACGAGAACGAATATTAAGTTTTTTGAAATGTTTTTGAGAAATTAAGTTAACCTTTTGCAAATGGGGTGCAGGTATTTTTTAAAGAAAAATTAAGCTTTAAGATTACTTTAAATACCAAAAAAAAACTAGTAAGTTGTGATAAAATTTCAAAATTACTTCTCTAACTTATTGTTTTCTATTAGACGTTGAAATAATTGAATGGGTGATATTTAGAGATGAAATTGCATTGATAGCTAACTTTATTGTTAGGTGAAGGTGTTACCACGAACAATATTCTGTTAAAGTTACCCATAAACATATCTTATTATTATTGCATTAAAACAAATTTCTATATCTTTAATCATTGGGTAGCATTCACGTTAAGAATATTAATGCTTGAAAATTACTTAATCTTGAAAAATCCGTTATAATGAGAACATTGAGGTACAATTTTCAAATAAATTTAATTTGAAAGTAATCTTTTCCATCCGACATTGTAAAAAACGAAATTGTACAATGTTTAACAGTTACCGAAATTTTTAGTAAGGGCATAATCTATAGGTTAAATCGTTGTCACAATCAATACAATTTCGGCGTTATACACCTGTATATGTTTCGTTTATCATGTAGATTCCTTACGAACCAGAATGCCAATAAATTCCGTGATTATTGGTGGATTTGTTTTTGTATTGTAAGGGAAATCACATATTTTCTGTTACAAATCACCAAAGGAAACGCCCATTCTGACATTAAACTTCAGTGATTTTATTATGGTTATGAGACAATAACTTTATGTTTTCTGGTTGTCTTTAGTATTGATTTTGTAGACCAGAATGCATAAATATCAGTTATAGGCGTATTATTTCATTTAATTCTACACTGGAGGCCCCTCATATTTGATACGGGCGAAACCGAGTAGTTATTCTAGTCACCAATGAATATGGGCAAATGCAAATATGGGTAAATGCAATTTACATAGATATGTGTATCTAGATATACATGGTGTCCAGCAAATAAGATCCTGATTTGATAAAATTATTGATTGATAAAATTATGCGGTAAACGGTTTGTTTATTAGGTAAGATGTAAAAATGTTATACAGAAGTTCCGAACGATAAATATTTGGAGAGGTTATTTACTGATATCAAAGAACGCTTTTTCTTGCTTTACATTGCTAGCAGAGAATCAGTTTTTCGGCATACAATGCTATATTTTAACGATTTTTGGAGCTAAATTGTTAAAATTTCTGAAATTTCAAAAATTCAATTTCAAAAATCATTGAAATATTGCACTGGTCACCGAAAAGCTCAATTTCTTCAACCAATCTAAGAGATAAGTCAAGCATTCTTTGCAATCAGAAAATAATCAAAATATTTACCTTTCGAAACTTCTGTATAACATTTTTACAGCTTATCTAATACACAAACACCGTTTGCCGCATCATTCTATCGATCTTTGTTTTTAGGATATTTAATTTTGAAATCTGGATCTTATTTGCTGAACGTCCTGCATATACCTCCATTTTTATAACGTATCATATTTTTGTATAATTATGCAAGAATGTTTGTAATTATATATTTATTAATTAAAAATTATAGTAAAATAATGAAGTAAATTACATATTTGTTAATTTGTTCGTAATATAGTCTAAAAGATACTGGCAAAATGTTTGGTGAAAGGCACATGAGATCGAATAATGATAGTTCCTCGTCTCATAAAATTCAAGCGGATTATTCTTTTAAAATTAAGCATTTGTATTTAAATGTTTCCTAAATGTTGATATCTAAGTATTTAAACATATTAAGAATGATACTTTTCTGTAAAGAAGTGAAAATTTTACTTTCTTCAGTTAACGTTATTTTACTTTTACAAAAGGAATAATTAACTTTAATCTCTATTTTTCTCTTTTAGTTGCATTCGTATATATATATTTATATCTAAATTAATATTCTTTTTTCAATATAAAAGAGCTAAAATTGGAAGGCAAAGAGGTTAAATAATACAGAGACATAGTTTTGATGTATGTTTTGCTTTGTTTATAGAATGTATGCATTGTATTTGAAAATAGTTCTAACGTCAAGTAATATAAATTCATTATGTTTGAATTAAAGTTTAGCTAAAAACTTTAATTAATACTTGAAAAGATAGAATTGAAAAATGAAATTACTATCTGAACAAATCATCAGTTTATAGATTAAGTCACATGTATTATGAGTTATGAAACTGGTAAATATTAGCTTCTTGCAAATAAAACGGTTTATTTGTTTATGAAACAAAAACAACTGTAGAATTTGTAACTATTTACAGAAAACAGCATATATTTCACGTTATAAAAGTCTTTTTCTAATGAAGTATATTACAGTTATATTTACATATATTTATACAGAAACACTTGGTAGAATTTGCATTTTTCAATTTGCGATTTTAGTCCCAGAAATCTGATTATTACATATTATACTAATAGAAATGAACGAGTTTTTTTTTTCTTTACGGTATATGTACCCATTACAGCCCATTTGTAATTCAAAGGAAATAATTCTCTTGCAAAAATTACTTTTTCAGAGTTAATTAACAATTTTACATTTTTTTTTCAAAAATATGTCAGTTTATTTGACTTTTCTAAAAAACTGTTGAATACAACGCAATAATTTTTTGATGTATAAAAAAATACCATTCTAGAATAATAAGAAGCAGTTTTAAATTTGGCTTAATAGAAATAAAAATTAAAATATTTTACTAAAAATCTTTTAGAAACTTTTTAAATACATATTAATTTAAAATCTTCGAACATCATAAAATTTTAGATTTATAAACACTTAGTATCGAAATCTTTTATCTCTATTTTGTTTAATAATTAAAAGATCAAATATTTGATCCTTCTTATTTTCCACATGATATTAAACTTTTATTAATTTATCTTCACGTTTCATGCTTATTTCGTTGACATTAATCATTAACGCATATCATTTTTTTCTGTTTGATCATTTTATATCTCTGTTTGTCTGCATCAATTTGCAGTATTCACATTAGTTGGCACTAGTTTATTGTTAGGTGTTCATACTACCTGCATGATTACGTTTATGAAATAATTTCTATATGTGTACGTATTTTTAAATGAGTTTATTCTTTTAAAACCACAATTTATTACTATACTGTTTTGTGTATTTATTTAACAATATAAAGTTTTATATGCATTAATCTTTCATAAATAAAGCTACGATAAATACACTTATAAGCTACACATTTTATTTCGGAAAACAATTAGATTATGTTAACTTTTGCATGATAATGATAAGAATTCCTTAATGTTTATTCTATTTAACGGACAAAACATTACTTGTTGTTACTGTAGTGTCATAGATTTCCAATGACTTTGTAAAAGCTGTTGCGATCATTAAGAGTAATTCTAATGTCATTCAAAATGGAAACAGGGTTAATGTTCTCCATCAACCAGTGGTATTATTTAATTAATCGACAACATTTGTATGCATTTGTTTTATTGAAGAAAAGAACATCAAAAATTTAGCCGTATTTACTGAGAAAGATGTGTCGTCTAATGAATTTATTGATTTAAGTTTAGAAATGGGCTTAAATGTAACATATTCAATTTAATTTTATATGAGCTTATATTTTTTTTAAAGCAACAATTTATTATGATACCTTTTTGCATATTTATCTAACAATGTAAAGTTTTTTGTACATTAATGTTTCATAAACAAAACTACGATCGATATTCTATAAGTTATACCTCATTTTATGTGTCGAAAAATAAGTATCGTTATGTTAAAATATGCCGAATAATGATAAGAATTCTTTAATACTTATTCTATTTAATGGACACAATATTAGTTTACGTACTGTCACAGAATTCCAATGACTATGTAAAAACTGTTGAACAATCATTAAAGAACAATTCTAATGTCATTCAAAGTGGAAACAGGGTTAATATATACAATATACCCAATGGCATTATTTAATTAAAAGACAAAATTTTTATGTAATTGATTTATTGTAGAAAAGAACAAAAAAAGGCCTTATTTAATTAGAAAGATCTGTCGTCTAAAGAATTTAACGTTTTAAGATTAGAACTGGGATTGAATGTAACATATGCGATTTAATTTTAAGTGAATTTATTTCCTTGAAATAACAATTTATCATGATAGCGTTTTTATATTTTTTTAACATCATAAACTTTCATGTGCATTAATGTTGTATAAATAAAGCTACGATCGATATATCCCGTAAGTTATACTATAGTTTATGTGTCGAAAAACAATTATCATTATGTTAACTTATGCATGACAAGAAAACTTTAGTGGACGAAGCATTAACTACTATTACGTATTGTCACAGATTGCCAATGACATTGTAAAAGCTGTTGCGATCATTAAGTTCAATTCTAATGTCATTCAAAGTGGAAACATGGTTAATGTTTTCCATCAACCCAGTGTTATTATGTAATTAATGGCCAGCATTTTTATGTGCTTGTTTTATTGGAAAGTAGAAAGTAAAACAATTGGCCGTATTGAAGTAGTAAAATGCTTCGTCTAATGAATATAAATAATTAAGTTTAAAATGAGATGTAACATATGCAATTAAATTTTAAATGAAGTTTTTTCCTAAAAACACTAATTTAATATGATTTTATAGTGTATATTTTTTTAACAATGTCAATTTTTCTGTGCAATAATTTTTCATAAATGAATCTATGATCGATATGTCTATAAATTCTATTTTATTACAGACGACGAAACATAACTATCGTTAGGATAATTTATACATGATAATGATAAGAATTTCTTAATGCTGATTCTATTTTATGTGTCTAAATTAATTACTATTACGGAAATATCACAGATTCTAGATGATTTTAGAAAAAGCTGTTGAGATCATTAAAAATAATTCTAATGTGATTCAAAGTGGGAACGTAGTTACATTCTACATGAACGCGGTTGTGTTATTTAATTAATTGATAAGACATTTATGTACTTGTTTTATTGGATCATAATTTTTTTTTTTTTTTTTTTTTTTTTTTTTTTTTTTTGGTATTTAAGTAGTAAGACGTGCCATTTAATGAATATAAAATATTAATTTTGGAAATTGTAGTCAATGTAATGTATGCAAATTAAATTTACAACAGCCTGGAATATAACAATTTATATTTTTTGTACATGTATAAAAAACTGTGTAAAAAAACTACTTATGATTAAATATTTCATATTTGATTAGTTTGATGGAAATACATTTAATTAATAAATGTGTTAAAAACTGCAAAAACTTACAGGAATCTGAAAATTGCAAATTAAAAATGTACATAAAAAAATAATTTCAAAATTTTTTACCTTTAGTATATGTTTTTATTAAGTATTATTTTAAGACTTACAGTATCCACTAAGACGACCATGTTCAACCCCAGTAATATTTTAACAGTACTTAATAATTTCCATGGTACCTGAATGATGGCATGTCATGCAAAATATATTTGTAACTCCGACTGAAATGAGGATTAAATAATCATTTATTAACAGCTTGATTGAGCATTTTTCCTGGCGAGCAGTTCTTGATTTTGTATTAATGCTTGGAAATAACGAATTCGACTGCCTCCTTCTGGAGTTGACCTATTTTGTTATTGATATAACCCTCGGAAAAACACTGTGTCATAATATACGGAAACTCATCTGGAATCGGTTTCATAAGCTGCATTTTGCTTCAATGAGTCACTTTACAACACATATATTTATATATAGATATTTTTTAATGAAATTGTTTCTTTAAAAATAATATTTGTTATGATATGTTTTTTGTATATTTATTTAAAAAAAATAAAGTTTTACATGCATTAATGTTTTATAAATAAGGCTACAATCGATATTCATATAAATTATAATTTACTGTTGACGTCGAAAAACAATTATCGTTAGGTTAACTTGAGTATGATAATGATAATAATTCCATAATTTTTATTCTATTTAATGTTACTAACATTAATTGTTTAGTGGATTGTTACAGATTTCCAATGACTTAATAAAAGCTATTCCAATCATTAAGAGCAATTCTAACGCCATTCAAATTGGAAACATGGTTAGTATTGTTCATCAGCTTTGTGGTACTATATAGTTAATTGACAAGATTTTTATGTACTTGTTTTATTAAATATAAGAGCATAAAAAATTACCTTATTTAAATACATTGTAAAAAAAAATGCATTAAATTTACGACTAAAAGTGCGAGCGGCAATGTTGCCAGCAGTTTTTGGCCGTAAAAATTGCCGTAAAATTAGATGTAATAAAAAAATTACCTCTAATTTTACAGCAATTTTTCGTCAAAATTTGTGCTAACATTGCTGCCAGCAGTTTTTCATGTAAGTTTAAAGGATTTTTTTTTACATTGTAGTACGATGTGTCGTCTAATGAATATAAAGGATTAATTATAGAAACTGGATTAAATGCAGTATATGCAAATTAAGTTTATAATAGTCTGGGAATTAACAATTAATAATTAGTGTAGTTATCTGCTTAAAAACTTATGTTATAAACTACATTTTATATTAAATATACTTTTGATGAGCATAGGAAAATATTTATAATTATATGTTAAAAACTGCAAAAGAAAATTCAAAGAACTTTAAAAATTTTAAATTGAACTTACGTAAAAGAAAGAATTTGAAATAATTTACATTTAGTACATATACGTAATTCATACAGAATGTAATTTTGTTTAATTATTGATTCATAGCTCTATTATTATGTGTAACATTTTATATTCTATATATGCTTTATCAGAGCATTTTTCATCTTCGTCTGATTATAACAATATTATTTGTTGTTGTTAAAACTTGTATGTTTATGTTTTTGAAATCATGTATTACTACATCATTTCCAAATGACATTATTTCTTTAATAACAGAAATTATTATGATACTGTTTTGTATATTTATTTAACAATGTAAAGTGTCATGCACAATAATTTTACACAAAGTAAGCTACGATTAACATTCGTATTAATTAAAATTTATTACTGACGTCGAAAAATAAATATCGTTATATTAAAAAAATTCCTTGAAGCTAATTCTGTGTAATGGATTTATGAATAATTACTAATAAAATATTCTTATGTATTTATTTTATTACAAATGAGAGCATAAAACGTGGGCGTTTTGAAGTAGTAAGATGTGTCGTCTAATGAATATAAAAAAATTAAGTTTAAAAATGGAATTGAATGCATGAACTTATGCAAATTAAATTAGAAAACAGTCTGGAAAATATTAACTAATAATTACTTGTACCTGCTTAAAATCCTATGCAATAAAGTACATTTATCATTAAATATATATTTGATGAGCGTCATGGAAATATTTTTTAATTATGTGTAAAAAACTGCCCAAAACTGAAGATTTCAAATTAAATATACATAATAGAAAAAATAGTTTATCTTTAAAATATATAATTAATTATTACAGAATGTAATTCTGTTTAGCTATGGATTCACTGCTCCGTTATTCATTTTATCATTTCATATTTTACATATGATCTATGAGAACATTTTTAAATTTTTTCTGATTATTACAGTATTATTAGTTTTGGTTACAACTTGTATGTTTTTGTTTATGGAATAATGCATATATATCTACTTGTGTTTGAAATGAAATTATTTCTTTAATGACTAAAATTATAACGATACTGTTCTGTATATTTATTTATCAGTTTAAAGTATCATATGCATTAAAGTTTCTTAAATAAAGCTATTTTCGATATTCGTATAAATTATGCTTTATTACTGATGTCGAAAAATAATTATCGTTACGTTAACTTGTGCATAATAATTGTAAGAATTCCTTAATGGCCATTCTGTTTAGTGAATTTAACATTAATTACTATTACTGAACTGTCACAGATTTCCAATGACTTTGTACAAGCTGTTGGAATCATTAAGAGCAATTCTAATGTCATTCAAAGTGGAAACAGGGTTAATGTTCTCCATCAACCCAGTGTGGTATTATTTAATTAATGGCTAGCATATTTATGTGCTTGTTTTATTTGATAGAAGAGCATAAAACAATTCATCGAATTAAAATAGTAAGATGAGACGTCTAATGAATGTAAAGAAGTAAGCTTAAAAATGGGATTGAATGTAATATATTCAAATTAAATGTACAATAGTCTGGAAATGAACAGTACATAATTACTTGTTAATAATTAAACCTATGTAAGAAACAGTATTTATGATTGAAGATATATTTTATTAGTATAATGAAAATAATTTCTTAATAATTATATTTGTGTTAAAAGCTGCTAAGGACTAATAGAAATTTGGAAAATTCAAATTAAATATACACAAAATGAAATATTTCAAAATATTTCACTATTAGTAAATATATTTAAATAATACTGGATGCAGTTCTGTTTATTTATTGATCCAAGCCTCCATCCCTTATTTTAAAATTTGTATTATTACGTATGATCGATCACAGCATTTTTCAATTTCTTCTGTTTATGTTAGTGTGTTAATGAATAAATAAGTAAATATATGAAATTTTAATATTATTTTGTTTATTCTTTTCATTTTATTAACACAGTTTCACTGTGATAAAATAAAAAGAACTCACCAAAAACAATAAGCTAATTTACAAAGATTTATACTAGATTGATGTTTCTTTAGAAAAAAGTACAGTATTTCTTATTTTTTCCTATAGTTATTTGTATAGCTTAGTTTGTTTCCTATAAAAATTTAAATCTGTTTCCTACTATATTATCTAAAATAAATTTTGCTTATACTTAGTTTAAATTGCATTTTCCGTTGGCATTAAGCGTTAAACGATGACGGAAAAATGAATGTTTTCTATATATTTCTTTAAAATTAATTGAAGTTTATTTATTATTTTTAATAAATTGATATAAACGCATAAAATGAAATTGGAAATGATAAACGGATATGAGGAATTTAAGCTCAAAAGATAAAATAATAAATATATTTAATAAATCTCTTATAACTTTTTAAATCACTTAAGACGCCACACTACTTGCTGAGAAAGACCCGGATGATAATGTAAAGTCTATGGGTGCGTTCTTTTCAAATACAGTCGACTATCGTTAATTCGAATCTTCGTTTAATTCGAACTAAACATGAAGTCCCGAAATTTTCAATAGCAGAATAACGTTAAAAATTTTCATTAATTCGAATTCATTTTCTCTTGACTTCGTTTAATTCGAACTAACGAGAATCCCGATTTTTGCCCGATTTTGGCTAGCATATTTATGTACTTGCTTTATTTGAAAGAAGATCATAAAACAATTCACCGTATTAAAGTAATAAGATTCGACTTCTAATGAATGTAAAGAATTAAGCTTAAAATTGGGATTGAATGCAATATGTTCAAATTAAATTTACAGTAGTCTGGAAATGAACAGTACATAATTACTTGTTAATAATTAAACCTGTATTTATGATTGAAGATATATTTTATTAGTATAATAAAAATAATTTCTTAATAATTATATTTGTGTAAAAAGCTGCTAAGGACTGAAAGAAATTTGAAAAATTCAAATTAAATATACACAAAATGAAATAATTCAAAACATTTCCCCATTAGTAAGTATATTTAAATAATGCTGGATGCATCTGTCGTTTATTTATTGATTCAAACCTGCATGCCTTATTTTAAAATTTGTATTATTACGAATTTGAAATTACGTAATTGAAAAGTGCTCTGATAGATTTATCAGATCACTTTTGAATTTCTTCAGTTTATGTTATTGTGTTAAAGAATAAATAACTAAATATATTAAATGGATATTATTTTGTTCATTTTATTATCACACAACGCAATTTCACAGTGATAAAACTAAAAGAACTCACCAAAAAGGATCAGCTATTTTAAAAGGCGTTAGTCTCAATTGATTGATGTTTATTTAAAAAAAGTACAGTACTTGTTATTTTTTATTCCTATAGTTATTTGTACAACTTAGTTTGTTTTCTATAAAACTTTAAATCTAATTCATACTGTATTATCTTAAATAAATTTTGCTTATACATAGTTTAAATTGAATTTTTAAGTTGTCATTAAACGTTAAACGATGATGGAAAAAGGAATGTATTCTATATATTTCTTTAAAATTACGATTCTGTTCAATTGACAGTTTTTGTAAATTATTTTTTATAAATTGATATAAACGTATAAAATGATATGGGAAATGATAAAAGGATATAAGGAATTTAAGTTCAAAAGCTAAATTAATAAATATATTTATTAAATCTTTTATAACTATTTAAATCATTTAAGACGCCACAAAACTGACAGAAAAAGACCCGGATGATAATGCAAAGTCTATGGGGCATTCTTTTCAAATACAGTCTCCTCTCGTTAATTCGAAATCGGATAATTCGAATCTTCGTTTAATTCGAACTAAGCATGAAGTCCCGAATTTTTCAATAGCAGAATAACGTTAAAAATTTTCATTAATTCGAACTCATTTTCTCTTGACTTCGTTTAATTCAAACTAACGAGAATCCCAATTTTCCATTTTTCCTTTCTTTCTCATGGATTTCAGATCATTTGAATAACTTTCTTTCTTTGATATTTGTGAGAATTGTTCCAAACGAGTAGACATATAATCCAATGCATTTTATATCCACTTTCTTAGTGCCCCGTATGTCTTTCAGTGATGCTTCAAATTTTTCTTCCATTGTGCTTGTTTCTAATTTTTTTATTGGTTAATGTATTTCTACATTCTAATTTAATATTATGTCATATTCTAATGATAACAGGCGAAATAAATTTAAAAAACACTATAACATTAATTCATTTGCAATAGCACCATATTAAGCATGTTTTCATTTCATACTTTCCATAATTCGAACTTCGGATAATTCGAATATTCTTGTGGTCCCGACGAGTTCGAATTAACGAGAGTCGACTCTTTCTTGCTCAAATTTTAATATTTTGACGGGATTTATTTAGCATAGAATAGCTGAGGACGATCCACAACTGGCCCAGTTTTTACCTTTTCGATTTTGGTTTAAGATTTTTTTTTTAAATACTTTAACTTTCAGAACCGGTTTGAACCAGTTATGAAACTGAAATTTTCCTGATATAAAAAGGATATGACCAAAGTCGAAAAAGTAAAAACTAAGTCGGTTGTGGATTGTCTTCACCTATCCTATGTAAAAAAAAAACATATTAAAATATTAAAACTTGAGCGAGATATTTGAAAAGACCCCATAGACTTTACATTATCATCCGGGTCTTTTTCAGCCTTAAGATATTATTAGAAAAAAACTTATTACATTAAAATGAGTGAATAAAATAAACGCATTTAATATTTGGTTTATAAATTCTTACAAAAGAAAAAAAGGGCATCTGTAGACTAGAAAATCGCTATTTTATTAAATAGCCAATAAATAAACGAAAATAAAACATTTTTTAATGATAAATTTATTGTACTTCAGAAACGCAGCAAGATATTATGTAATACCAGCGTTTAACAAGGAAAACTAATCATTGACATAATAACGAACTTTACTAAAAATAAACAAAACAGTTTCAAGAGAAAATATTCGATGCAACATTTCTTTAATTAGATAATAGGTATTAAATTTAAAACAAAACCCCCCTGAAATATACCTTTATTTCCATCTTATTTTTAAATGTATTATTTAATTTTCAATGATTACATTACAAATATATATTTATCTGATTGTCATTTCTTTCACTTTTGTTTATTTATAGTGATCTCTACAGGAATTATGTGGTAACCCCTGACATTTAACATGAATTCTTAAAAAAGACCCTTGTAAAATATTTAAAATCTGTGTAAAGTAGAGTAGTTTGGGTTAAAATAATATATTTTTAGACTGAATCCTTTAAAAAATCGCTTGTTGGCTTTATTTGTTATTCATTGATTTATAGTTCAAGTTTTCACCCTTATGTATGATATACGTAAAAACATATTTTATTTGACATGTATTATAGAAGAAACATTTGGAATTACCCCAATGTATGGTTAAGATTGTCAACTATCTTTCATAAGATGTCTTTTGAGTTACAATGTAAACAATAATTCTTCTGAAGCAATATAAAACAACATGAGACGAAGGAAGTTAATATTTTAGACATATTAGAAGTCTTAATTTACTTAATATAAAGGAGTTACAATAATATGAATGTAACAAACGTTAGCAATCTTAAGGGAACAAAATGTTTCACTTAACATTTAAACGATTTAATCATATAAGTATGACTATTTTAAATATTATAACAAGTTTTTTATATTGCTTGTGATAAAGTGCGTAAGAATGAATCTTTTTTATTTATGTTCTTTACACATACTTTTGTTCTTTTCAAGAATACTTTAGATCATCCACAAACTGCACATCTGTTTAAGAAGAATGAGCAACTTTATATTACAGACAGTTTCATTGAATGCTATTGATTCATTCCCATTTGTCCGAGGTTTTATTGCACTGGTATGCAATCTAAACGTTAATTCTCATTAACTTTTAAAACATTTTCATCTTCTGAATCTCGGTAGAGAGTTTAATCATCAGACTTATCATCGTCTGTTAAGGATTCTTCCTTTTTAGGTCCGTTCGTAAATATGTAAATACGTAGCACCTATAGTTGTCGTTCAGTCTGTCCGTATGTCCGTCCGTCTTTTCGTCCGTACGTCCGCATATAACAACGCAAAAACAACCGAATCGTTTGAAATTTGAAATATATAATTATTACATAAATTTGTCGACTGATTTCAAATTTTATGAAAATCGGAAGCATAGTTCAAATACAGGGATAATCAAAATTATTCCATTACATTACGTTCAATGGGGAAAAATGTTTCAAATGCACTTTAATGGTGTTACACTCATTCGAAGATAATAAAATTGATATGAATTTATGAAATACATATTATAATATACATTTTGCATAATCTGTCGCGCAAAGAACATTTGTTATTGATTTACAAGGCCACACAAAAGTATTCCATTAAATAATGGTATAGGGAGAACATTGTTTGGTGCGCATTTTAATTGTAATTAGCTATTTACAATTTTATGAGATTGATATATGAGAGTGATAATTTTAAAACTTCGTCATTGTGCAAACGCACCTCCTTTACTACGCTTCACGTGCAATTTTCAACTTGTTAATCTTTGATTTCTTCTTTCACAATCCATTTTCAGAAAGTCCTGAAACACCAAGAAATTCTAAGTTACTATTATAATAATGTTTTATTTTCGCTTTTAAATTCTTTAAACATTATTTTTATATGAATATTAAAATGTAAAACAAAACCTAGCACGCGATGTTTAAAATGGTAAATTTAAAAGGTCTAATCAAAAATTTTATTCCTTATTTTTTATAGCTTCCTTTTAAAATTGTTTACTTATCCATTTTATGCAAGTTTAGCTTAAATTGTTGAGTTATTCTTATTTCATAACTCACGAATGTATGCATTAGCAATTTCGACAGCAATTGCGGATTAAGGATTTATCCTTAAAATCCCTAAGCCAGAGGGAAATGAATAGAAACTTGATTACAGGAGATCGCTATTAATTATTTAAGATTCAATCTTCTTAATCTTTTCAAAGCAGATCAATTTAGTATGTTTTTAGAGTCTGACATACGGAAAATTTATGAATTTAAATGCACATTGTGTTGAATAAAATCGTTGTTACTAATTGTAGCAGTACATCACTGAAAAAATGTCTATTAAGTTTGACATTCAAAAAATTAAATACTTTCACATAATCAATTAATTCCACGAATAAAATTTCTCGAAAATCCAGTGAAATAGATGTCACAGAAAATATGTAATAAAAATTACATTTAAATTGTGAAGCTAAATTAAGTTCCTTATATTTTAATCTGATAATTTCCAGATGAAATAATCTATTTCATAATTCGTTAATTTCTAATGACATTTAAGAATTTTAACTATCTTGAGATAGATAAACGTATATTATTTTATTATAACCGAAGAGTATTTTTTCTCGAAATTACGCCAGAATTGTTTTCTTAATGTTTGAATTTATGTTTCAATGCCATTAAAATTTTATATATTACAAAAAAAAAAAATAAATAAATTAGAACTTACATTAAACATTATTCAAATTTCATTAAATATAAATTTACTGTAAAAAAAGTTTTTAATTTAAAAAAGCAATATAATTTTAAAAAATTACAAAATTATTTCAGTTTCTTTTTTTTTTTTTTACATTTCAAGTGTTTAAAAAAATAGTTTTTAAATTAAAATCCAACTTGGGATTAGAATGGAAATTTAAGGATAAACCTTTTCTTTATAAAATATTTTTTATCGTTTTCAGATTTTATTGTCTGATATTTCTTGTTTGATAATATTGCAACATACTGAGTGCATGCATACTTACAATAAATTTGTTGTTACTAGAGAAAACTGTTACAGCTCACAAGTTATATTTGCGGAAAATTATATTTAATTATTTGCATTTAATATTTCATTTAATTTATAAATTTATAGATAAATCTATTTAAGTATTAATATACATAATAAGTAGTACAGTTTATATTAAAACTGTATTAAACCAATATTATTGAGCTTACTTCAAGCACCAACATGGAAAGTAAATCGTGATGTAGCATATTTATACTCAGGAATATTAAGCCCATTAAGCCTTTGTCTATATAACTGTAAATAAATTTTAAAGAAGAAATAAAATAAAGAACAATTTTCAAAATGAATTAGTAATGAGGAACGTGATTATATATATATAAAAAAAATGACCTTCAGTCAAATCCATATGGTTCCATGAGCGACTTTCATTTTTGCACAGTGGGGTGGTAATACCGCAGATAAGTAATAACCAAGACTTAAAAGCCTAAGAACGATTCACGTAAAAATGTTAGTGATCGTGCTAAATAAAATTCGCACAGGTTAGTATGTCGGATTTCCAAAAAATAATTAATGTCAGGCTAAATGGTCAAAATGTTAAAGTGGACTAAAATTTATTTGGCTTTAGCGAAACTAATAAAATGAAATAAACTTCTCAATGAAAAGAGAGAAGTAAGCAATAGAAGTGGTCAGATGATGGTCATCTATGTGTTAACTCGCATCTTCGCGGTATGCACCGTCTTATTAGAAAAAAAAAAAAAAAAAAAAAAAAAAAAAAAAACATATGCTCGCATAATATGACTTTCAACCACTTATCTTAAGTGTTTGCTATCGTTACAAAATATGGGAAACGAGATAATTTATTTGTGAAATTGCTACAGAGAAAAACAAAATTATTCAATGTATTATGAATTTAAACTAGAAAAGAGGGAGTTTTCTCGCTCGATAAAAATTAAATGCAAGATTGCAGATCAATATTTATATTCCCACTATCATTATTAGAGCGTTGCATATTGTCATGGTTCCAAACTTTCAAATTGACAATACGAATCTCCAAAGTTCACAGCAAATTTCAATTTTAAATATATATCGCTTTTGATACTAAAAACGAAGTGAATAACTAGACCGAAAAAAAATAAATTGGCGGCAAAAACTACTGGCAGCAATTTTGTCGCAAAAATTGCAGTAAAAGTAGATATAATAGAAAAAACTTGCATCTAATTTTGCTGCAATTCTTGCTGCAAAAGCTGCTGGTAGCATTGCTGCCATGCTTAAATTTTTGCCGTAAATTTAACGAATTTTTTTTTATAAGTGCAGAAAAATAAAGTAATTATTTCTGTTGGAGATTTTAAACTTTCTACGATACATGTATCTTTAAAAGTTTCACAACATATTGCATTTCGGATATCCTATTAAATACACTCCGTGAAAATACTTTTCTTTCTTGATTATTTTTCATGTGTATTTCATATCAATGAAGATCAACAAATTGTTTTTCATAGACATAAAAATCATAAGCTAAAATTATTATTATTATATTTATTATTATTTAAAAATATGTTTTGGAGTTATATATTATCTAAAATAAACTTACAATATGTAATCTCTATTTTTTAAATAATTTTCTCGAAGCTTTATTTATGATAATTCAAATTTACATGTCATTCCAACAACTTGTTTATGAGTTATGACTTAGAAAACACCTGCATTGCAAGCTGTTTTTTCAATGTTTGAAAATAAATGTAAAATAAAAAAGAGTTAGATTATTTAAATTTTATAATTCTAAAACTACACTAGTGTGCATTAACAGTTGAAATAGTTACCGAAGAAGCTAAATGTTTGTAAGAAATATCTTTTTTTATTTCATTAAAGAAATTAAGTGATGAAACTGAAATTGAACTTCCTGTATCCAGTAACAAAAAAACCTCACATTTACCAAATTTACTTGAAATAATGGGTAAAAACGAACACTTATCATACACATTATAAATGACTACTTTTCATCAGTCTGTGATGACTGATTGTTGCTAATGTGAACTTCCTTAGAAGTTTGTGAATATGTCGACTTTACTTGTCTTTCATCAGACAGTTTAATTACATTTGCTGATGACCCAAGACAATTTTGAGACAACTGCTCATCAGCTGTACTGCGTCTCACTGGGCAAATTAAAAATGGATGAAAAAAGGTTAAAATTGGTTATAAGCAGAATTATCAAAGTTAGTATTATTGTATTCCCATAATGATTCTTACAAATTACACAAATTCTAATATTTGAAACACTGAAAGGCAGAATGACGTGTTTTAGAACAAATCTGGCAAATAGTCACTTTTCTGTTATCTTTATTTTGAAATTTAAAACCAAAATTTCTAGAATATTTTTATTTGTATAACTGACGATTGTGTTTCTTAAAACTAGAACGTGTTTGCGTTTATTTCGTGTCATATATTTGTGTATTATTTACAAATGACAAAACATTTATTTTCTCTGAATATTCGGATATCTGTTTAGAAAAATCAATATGATTAGAATATTCATTATGAATATTAATTAATTTCTCATTGGACAAAATATTTTGTAAAAATTATGCTCTCTCTACAGTTTTATTATAATCATCAATTTTTCCTTCTTTAATTTTAATCGGAATATTAGTTGGCCATGCATTGCGGGAGTTTCTTATACTTTTCTTCATTAAGAAGCTTTTTTTAAATCTTTTCTTTTAAAAGCCTTATTGGCCAACATGTTTAATCCATGAGAAAAGTTATTTACGCTTTCATTAGGTAAGAGTTTGATAATTATCAAATTCTGTATCAATAATTGTTTGAGATTCTTGATCCCCTTACAGCCGAGCCAAAGGGCAAAATTGTAATGTTTTTTTCTCTGAAATTTATTTTAAATGTTAATAAAAAAAGTATTTTCTATCATGGTGTAATTTTTTTGTTACGTATATGATTATAAGCCTTGAAATTATTAATCATACCTTAATTTTTTAAAACTGGTTTATATTTGTAGAATTATATTAATCTAAATAAAGCTTCAACTGCAGTGAAATTAGCAGCCTAGTGAACGGATATATCCCGTCGCGGCCGTGGGAAGATTAAAAAGAATCGCTAAAGTTCTTGTTTAATGACATTTACGTTATGTGAATTATTTCCAATTTATTACTAATTTTTTCATTTTCAAGAAAGAATTTTAGGCAGGACCAGCTAATTTTGTTTTGATAAACAAAACCTCCCGGTCATCTGTCCATTTCTGTATTTTTGCATAGTTATTGACTACATCAAAGAAAAAGTTCAATGTACTTGGAACCCCTTCATAGCAGGGTACTGAAATGTTAAAATTATTTTTATGAAGTCACATTTAAATACATATACGTATATATACATATATGTGTTTGAATAATTCATAATTAATTATAAATAATAATAACATACGAATAATTATATAATAAAGAGCATATAATGAGTAAAGAAAAAAATATATTTGTATATTACCTGTCGCCTAAGTTTAAAAAAATCATCAGAGAAAAAAATAATATCCCTCTTTTATCGGAAAAAATATAGAGAAAAAAATTGTTATAAACAGATACAAATGAAGACGGCTTCCTTTTAATTTTTACTTTTGCAGAAATCGCCGGTACTTTCTTCGGAGAGTAACTTTGTGTTTGAAATTCCATTTGGAATAGAAATTAAATCACTAAATTGTACGCCAAGCATTCACGAATCCAAAATTATCAGCATTATACGTCGTCACGATCACGTACATGTGACGTAAAGAACAAAACCATTAGATATTATAAAAGTGAAAGCAATGAAACACATGAAAATATTCCTTCACCACACCACATGGAACTAGCGAGATGGTTTGCTAAATGCAAATCATTTTTTCCACATCTTTTTTTTTTTTTTTTTTTTTTTTTTTTTTTTTTTTTTTGTAGAAATTTGCACTGTTTATCCTGAAAAATATTCCTTTTTCAAGGCACCAAGTTCTATGTTGGCAAACGCCACTCTCTTGTGATTGGTTGTGCTTGTTGTTTTATGAAGAGTTAACCAGGTACATTTTTAAATTTTCTTCCAGATTAGAAAGATGAAGGCATTTTGACAAAGAAAACCAGCTCTTAAACATATTTTTTACTAATTGCTTTTCTTTTGCATAATATGAGAATATGAGCACTTATAAACAGCATGAATGCAGCACACTAAAATAAAAACAAAACTTTCAAACATAATAAAGAAATATTTATTATTTTCGACAACTTCGAATGTGCGGGTTAACATGACCGCGACAAATCGTAATCTCAATAAATTTTACAATTGCACAACTGAAATGATAAAATGTCTTGGAATATAATAGATTCCCAAGCCGGGCGCAAAACCATACAAGTAAAAAGGACTATTATATATACAGAAATGGAAAAAAAATTACAATGAGTATTGTCAAAAATGAAACAGTTATCGCCTTCGGCAAAAAGCGCGTAACTTACAGTAACCCTCAAAAAAAGTTGCATTATTTGTAAAAAATAAGTTCTTTATACAAGACAAATGAGATGATAGGAAATAAATATTGCAGTTATTTAAAACAGAAGAAAATTACTTAATTCGTTTGATATTTAATCTACTGAAAAGTAAGAAAGAAAAATCTAGAAATGAACTGATATTTTAAAATTAATTTATTATTTGTTTTATATATATATATGCAATTTGGAGACGAACACTCAATAAAAATACCTATTTAAAATGTTTTTCTTTTAAAATAAATTTTAAAAATAAAATTAAAAATATTTTACTAAAAAACTAAAAAAAAAACTCTTTAAATACATGTTTGTAATTTTCAAAATTACAAACATTTCATTTCTTTACAGTAGATATACTCATTACAGCCCATATGTAAATCAAAAGAAACTAATCTGATTCAAAAATTACTTTTTCGGCCCCACCAGTGGCCGAGAGGTTCGGACCTCACAACTGGTAGACGGCAGGTGCTGGGTTCGATCCCAATCGCGGCTGTCGGCCTAACCGTTCGGAGTTTTCCGGGGTTTTCTTCGAACCTTGCGTATATACGGGTTAGGTTCCCTTAGAAAGACCCCCACGGAGGGCACTCCCCCTGGTCCTATATCCCATTAGCGTAGATAATCGGACGACAAAAATCAACCAACCAAAAATTACTTTTCAAGAATTAATTAACATTTTTACATATTTTTGGAAAAATATGTGAGTTTATTTGACATTTCTAAAAAACTGTTGATTACATTGCAATAAATGTTTGTGGCATAAAAAAAAATAGCATTCAAGAGTCATAAAAAGCAGTTTTAAATTTGATTTAATAGACATAAAATTAAAAATATTTTACTAAAAAAACTTAAAAAAAAACTCTTTAAATACATGTTAATTTAAAATTTTCGAACATCATCAATTTTTAAATTAGCATCAAAATCATTCATCTCAATTTTGTTTAATAATTAAAAACTCAAAAACTTGAACCATTTTATTTTTCCACGTGCCATTAAACTTTTATTGATTTATCTTCACATTTCATACTTATTTTGTTGACATTAGGCATAATCGCATATCTTTTTTTAGTTGTTGTTGTTGTTTGATCATTTTATTTCTCTATTTGTTTGCATCAATTTTCAGTATTCACATTATTTGATATTACTGTATTATTAGGTTTTGATATTACCTGTATGATTACGTTTATGAAATAATTTCTATATGTGTACGTATTTTTAAATGAGTTTATTCCTTTAAAACCAATTTGGAACACACATCCCAATCTTACTCTCACCAAAACTAAATTACTTCACTTCATTTCAAGTCTTTTAGAAAGGAAGGCAATAGCGCCACATATAGATTTTATAATTTAGGGAAGGCAATCAACTTGTTACACTTGTTTTATTGGAGAAAAGAGCATAAAATATTTACCCTTATTTAATTAGAAAGATCTAATTTATTAATTTAATTAGAAAGTCTAATAAATTTAAAGAATTGTGTTTAGAAATGGAATTAAATGTATCATATGCAATTTAATTTCATATGAACTTATTAAAAAAAACAGAAATTTATTATTGTATCGTTTTGTACATTTTTTGAACAATGTAAAGATTTATGTGCATTACTGCTTCATAAATAAAACTACGATCGATATTCTGTAAGTTATACCTTATATTATGTGTAGAAAAACAAGCTATAGTTAGGTTAACTCATGCAGCATAATGATAAGAATTCTTTAATGCTTATTCTATTTAATGAACAAAACATTAATTACTATTTACGTATTGTCCAAGATTTTCAATGATTTTGTGAAAGTTGTTGCGATCATTAAGAGCAAACGGTGTCAATCAAAGTGGAAACAGGGTTAATGCTCTCCATCAACCCAGTGGTATTATATAACTAATCGGCAACTTTTTTGTGTACTTCATTTATTGGAGAAAAGATAAAAAAATTAGCTTTAGTTAATTAGAAAGATGTACCGTCTAATGAATTTAAAGATTTAATTTCACAAATGAAATTAAATGTAACATATGCAATTTAATTTTATGTGCACCTATTTTTTAAAAACAACAATTTTTATAATACCGTTTTGTATATATATTTAACAATATAAAGTTTTATGTGTATTAATGTTTCATAAATAAAACTACGATCGATATTCTGTAAGTTATACCTTACTTTATGTGTCGAAAAACAAGTATCGTTATGTTAACTTATGTAACACAATGATAATAATTCTTTAATGATTACTCTATTTAAAGGGCAAAACAATAATTACTTTTTACAGATTATTACAGATTTCCAATGGCTTTGTAAAAGGTTTTGCGATCATTAAGAGCAATACTAATGTTATTGAAAGTGGAAACAGGGTTAATATATACAATAAACCAAATGGTATTATTTAATTAACAGACAACATTTTTATGTAATTGTTTTATTTTAAAAAAGAACAAGAAATGGCTTTTTTCGAAAGATCTGTCGTCTAAAGAATTTAACGATGTAAGTTTAGAAATGAGATTAAATGTAACATATGCAATTTAATTTTATATAAAATTTTCTTTAAAAAAACAAAAATTTATTATGATATCGTTTTGTATATTTATTTAACAATGTAAAGTTTGATGTGCATTAATGTCTCATAAACAATCTTCTGTAATCTTTTCAACGCAGATCAAGTTAGTATGTTTTTAGAGTCTGGCATACGGAAAATTTATGAATTTAAATGCACATTGTGTTGAATAAAATCGTTGTTACTAATTGTAGCAGTACATTACTGAAAAAAAATATTTATTAAGTTTTCCATTCAAAAAATTAAATAATTTCCAATGAACTAATTTTACCAATTAAATTTCACGAAAATCCAGTGAAATAGATGTCATAGAAAATATGTAATAAAAATTACATTTAAAATGAGAAGCTCAGTTAAGTTCCTTATATTTTAATCTGATAATTTCCAGATGAAATAATCTATTTCATAATTCGTTAATTTCTAATGACATTTAAGAATTTTAACTATCTTGAGATAGATAAACATATATTATTTTATTATAACCGAAGAGTATTTTTTCTGGAAATTACGTCAGAATTGTTTTCTTAATGTTTGAATTTATGTTTCAATGTCATTAATATTTTACATATTACAAAAAAAAAAATTAGAACTTACATTAAACATTATTCAAATTTCATTAAAAATAATATGTTGTATACTGTTATGGTATCAAATTTTCAAATTATAATACGAATGCCTAAAATTCACAGCATATTTCATTTTTCAATATATGTTGCTTTTAATAATAAAAACGAAGTAAATAACCACATTGTAAAAAAATCGCTGAATTGACGGCAAAAACTGCTAGCAGCAATTTTGCCTCAAACATTGCAGTAAAATTAGATGCAATAAAAAAATTACATCTAATTTTACTGCAATTCTTATGGCAAAAACTGCTGGTGGTATTGTTGCCAGCTGTTCAGAATTTTGAGTTTTCTATGATAGATGTAAATTTAAAATTTTCACAACATGCATCGCGAGTATCCTATTAAATACACCCCTGAAAATACTTTTCTTTCTTAATTATCTTTCATGAGTATTTGATATAATTGAAGATCAACAAATTGTTTTTCATTGACATAAAAATTATAAGCTACAATTTTTATTATTATTATTTATTTATTTATTTATTTATTTGAAAACTTGTTTCGGAGTTATATATTTTCTAAAATAAATTTTCAAAGCATTGCAATATGTAATTTCTAATTTAAAAAAAACAACAATTTTCTAGAAGTTTCATTTTTGATAATTCAAATTTACATCTCATTCCAACAATTTGTTTATGAGTTATTATTTAGAAAACACCTGCAATGCAAGGTATTTTTCAATGTTTGAATGTAAATAAAAAAAAAAGAATTAGATTATTTAAATTTTCTAATTCCAAAACTACAATGATGTGTAAAAATTAATAAAGAAATAAATAATCGGATTAATGTAACATAATTGATTGCTTCAATAATTTTGATCAAAGGGCCATATATCATTTAATAGTTGGTCAAAAAATAGTTGGTTTTCACATATTACAGATATAATAGTAAGTATAATCTCTAATGTTCGGATTTCGAAAGATCAGACTTTCTGCGGCAGTATTTAGGAAAAGAAGAAAAAACACACACACAAAAAAAAATGATCTAAAGGAAAGAAATTTTATTATTTAATCTTAACCCATGTCCAAGTACAGTCAAAGTCCACGTGACTTCGAAATGCAAATAATTAAAGATTTAAACTATAAAAGAATTTTTTTTAAATCGTTGCATGTAACGTTACTTAGAAGTAAAATTTAATCTTCACCATCAAATCTATAGGCTTTATTCTCTAACGTCAAGACCAAGACTTAAATAAATATCCAGTACAATTCAGTTATAAATAAAGAGGAATATTAATTTTAACTTTTTGAGATCATTGCTCATACTGTTTGAACTAATTTTATGCAATTTGAGGGTCTGGAAAGATATACACATTATGATTTAGTAAAGAAATAAAAATATTTTATTTAGCGTGTCCAAAAATGTTTTCATTGGGTTTTAGACTTGTAAAAATCATGTTATGCAATTACATGAATCTCAATGTGAAATTCTTAATATTTCTCAAAAATATAATTCCATAAAATGGATTCGACATAAAATATGATATCAGATTTAATTAGGCACTAAATAATAATAATAATAAGAGATTTAAAAGTTCATAACCCGTAAAAAATGAATAGGTGAATTTGAAATTCAATAGTATATGAATGTGCTCAGTCAATTATTTTTTTTTTCTGTAAAGTATGTACAGTGTTTGTAATTTAATTATTTGTTATAGTTATCTAATTATACAAATACAAGCTGTATTTCATGCACTTAACTTTTCTCTATTTTATGCTTAACAAGTAAAATACAGTCTATACATAGGCTTCTAAAATCAGATTGATTACGTCAAGTTCCTATTTCCCCATTTCTTTTAATACATACTTGGCTGCGAACAGTAGTATGTTTTAAAATAGCAAATAAAGCCTTTGTGCACAAATGCTTAAAGATAGAAAACCAACGATTATAAATGCACAAATAAAGTATGAGAAGTAGCAAATAGCTATTTCGAATCTACTATCGAGATTCTTCATCAGTGCAAAACTCAGCGAGCTAAAAAATAGCAAAGCTGAGCAAAGAGACAGAGAGACGCAGTCTTATATACCCGCTATGGGAACAATCCCGCCTGGTTATTCCCCTGATATTATAGAATCAATTCATAGAAAATTAAGAAAATCCACCCAATCTGAAAGAAAAAACTTTAATTCGAACTCCAATGCTTTGGTTTTTTTTGCCTTTTTTCCCCAAAATCAGTCAGCAAGTTGCTAAAATTTTAAAAAGGTTCTATTTCAATGTTATTTTCTCTCCTGTTAATAAAATTGCTTTTTCAAATCTTAAGCACTCCATTGATCGCTTAGATAACTGGGGTATTTACCAAATTTCTTGCCAATGTGGTCTTTCTTATATTGGCCAGACTAAACGTGCTCTTAGATTTCGTTTAACTGAACATAAAAGATATGTCAAAAATCAAGAGCTTAAACGTTCCTCTATTGCTAAACATTGTTGGTCTTCACAACATAAGTTTAACTTTTCTTCAGTCACCATCATCCATAAATGTCCTTCCATTCTTGATCTTGATTTTTGGGAAGCTTACCACATCATAAAAAATTCTCACTCCTTAGTCAATGACTTATCTAGTACTCCTTATTTTCCAAGTATTTGGAAATCTTTAATTTAATAATTTTTTCACTCGCTTTTTAGTTTTTGTTTTGCTTGTTTCCCCGACAGATGTCGCTACTTGCCCACCCAGTTGTTTTGGCTGCTTTCTTCTCATTGGTTGCTTTTCTTTAGGCGGGATTGTTCCCATAGCGAGTATATAAGCCTGCGTCTCTCTGTCTCTTTGCTCAGTTTTTCTATTTTTTAGCTGGCTGAGTTTTGCACTGATGAAGAATCTCGATAGTTGATTCGAAATAGCTACTTGCTACCTTCTCATACTTTATTTGTGCCTTTATAATCGTTGGTTTTCTATCTTTAAAGTAGTATGTTTTATTACGTATATGCAACTTTCAAATAACGTATACATTTAATATTTGCATCGTCAAATAAAAAAAAAAATTCTTTAAAAAAGAAAAGAGTTGATAATTTTACTAATTTAAAATAATATTAATAATGACATTTTATTTTTATAAAACCCTTCTCAACCCCAGTCATTTGTTTGTTAAAATAATGAAAATAGTTGACACAGCTACCACACTTAGCAACTAAATTTTAAAGAATCAAAATGAGCATATTTACAATCTTGTACTATTACTTTAATTCTGTTTTCTTAAATATTTTGTTGCTAATTAATTCTGATTAAATTTACAAATTGAATTATAAATAGCATACTTGCAGAAAAAAATAAATGAGAATGAAACATGATAAAGGCTAACAGATTAAGATGTTGCATTAATACTTCAAACAAAAGTTTGTTGGAATCTATGATGCTTCATTCAATAAATTACACCGCCATCCATTTTTGTGATACTGTTTATATTGAAATTACTGAATTATAAGTGACACTTTCGTAGCAAACTATGGTGAATTTGTATTTTTCCGTTAATAACACTGATATCATCCACTGTGAATGTCCGGAAAAAAATATTTGAAATAAAATGGTTTTAAATAGTAATTTGTGTACTATGTTAAATTTCTTGCTTGCTGAGCTCAGAGGCTGCACGATATTGTTTCCTATAAAAAAATTCAATTAATTTAGACAATTTATTCTTTAAAATACTTGTTTATTTATAATCCATTTGTTTAGTTTTCAACACATTCATTAAAAAATCCCTGTCGGCTGAGCCTATAGGCGGAGGTAGATTTCGAAGAGTGCTCATTTTAACAAATATATATATATACATATATATATAGTCCAAAAGTTTTAAAGTTTTAAGTGAACTTAAGTTCACGAAAAATCCACATGATCAGCGCTATAGCTGCAATAATCACGTAAATTATGTATATAGCACTTTAAGAATAACGTGTATCGGCAGATCCAAAGTCCCGTGCCATAATGAAAAATGAAATCAAACTATTAAACCTTAAAGGAAATAAAAAACGAGTAAGAAAAACAGTATAAAGACAATATAAAAAGGCTGTGGATGTCATCAGCGGTGGGCAGTTTTAAAACATGTTTTAAAACTGCCCATATATTCTGTCTTTATCAGAAAATTGACCAATGCGTCACTTTATACAGTTTCTAAATAAGAGGATATACCATTTGGATGCGTTTAAAATCAAAAATGAATTTAAAAATGAGTCAGAATATAAGCCGTTTGGATTTGAGGTTTTTTTCTCCAACTCCTATTTTTGTTTAATTCCTTTTTGCTATACGAATTGGTCCTATGAAAAACTTGTCAATATAAAAGTTGTAGATATTTTTGAGAAGATGTAAAATAAATTTAATCAGATTTGATATCTTAAAAAATTGACGGAGTTATGGATTTTTCTCTTTTTTCAGCGCCCTTTTTCTTTTCGTTTTTAATTTTTTTCATCGGTAAAAGTTGGTCCTATCAAAAACTTGTAAAAGCAAAAGTTTTAGATAATTTTAAGAACATTTATAAAAAATTTAGTTGGACTTGATATCTTGAAAATTGGCGAAGTTATGAATTTTTTCTCTCAAAATCCCTGTTTTTTTCGCCCCTTGAGCCCACTTCTAAATTTACCAAAAATCTGTCATGTATATACTTTTGGCCCATTTTTAAGAAGTAATATAAACTTTAAACCGATTCGATATCTACTTTAATTAAGAAGTTATGGCGTTTTTTCCGTTTTCACAAAAACGCCCCCTATTTCGACCCCCTTGGTCCGATTTTGCCCATTAACGAACTCAGCCAAGATTTTATCCCCATTGATTTTATGTACCAGTTTGGTGGAGACTGGTGAAGAATTATAGAAGTTATCGTGTCCATAAAAAAGTGAGATATATAGATAGATAGATAGATAGATAGATAGATAGATATAAACTGGTGCGATTGCAATAGGTAGTATTTCTTACGAAATCTACCTAAAAAAGAGCGTAGGGTTTTATTCTGAATTTGAACTGAAATGTTAAACAATATATTTTAACATAAACATAGAATGACTTTCGATGTTCTTAAATTCAGTATTTCAAAAATCGAGTTTTTTCCCTCTTTTATCTTGCAACATAAACCTAATACTTTAACCTAATACCTTATTCTCACAAATTTTCTACGAAAGACATATATAGCGATTTATCTTCATCATAGGTTTTATCCACACCTACGTCGTTTTATCAAACTTTTCATATTTATCAAAAATGTGTATAAAAATCCAGGTAAAGGGATTAGTGTGTCATGTTATTTACTTTCAGATATCTTTTACATAATCGATTGAAGCTTCAAATTCTGGAAAATGTATTATCGAGTAGATTTAGTTATTTTTACATACTTAAGCGTGCGATAGGTTTATATTTAAAAAATGTGCTGAAAAGTGCAATATTACGTTTCAGGTAGAATCTGTTATGTTATTTATGTTTACTTTGTCATGTGCTAAGATAAGGACTTAGAGTAATATAGTTTTATCATAATACTGAATTGAAAAGAAAAACAAATATATATAAATTTATTGCAAATATTTTAAAAATACAAAACAATTTAAAATGAAAGCATTGCTTTGATTTATTTAAATTTTTTGTATATTCACACACATTAAAGTTTGCTATTAAAGTATATATTAATAACCTGTAGGTCACCGATGCATTTATAAGTCATTTATTAAGACTATCTTTAAGAGCCGTTAGCTCACTTATACATTATTTGGAATTACAGCTTTATAAACCTATTAAAACATACAACAGTGAGTATAGGAATATGGACATTGATAGTACGATATTGACTTTGATAAAAGATCACATTAGATTGATTATTCCAAAATTTATTGCACAATTATTGCGCTGCACACATATATGTTTGTCCTTTATAACTATGCAGCAACTGTAGAATGTCGTCCAGTTCGTCTGTATGTCCGCATATAACTGCGCAAAAATAATGCAACCGTATGTTTCCAAATATTTTATATATAATTGATACAGGATATTTTCAAATCATTTCAAATTTTATGAAAATCATAACAATAATAATAACTTGTTAATATCTATTAAATCCGATCATAGACAATAAATTCAATAATATTCCACAATATGTAATTATTCTAAACTTTCATGTTCCTCATGACCTATTTAAGATGTGCTCTAAAAAAATTAATGTATAAATTTACTTGAAAAATTGATATGTCTATGATACAAAACCGATTTACTCATGTGTGTAAAATTTTGTGTAAATTGCTTAAATACACATGTAATGTGAAAATTTCAAAATACACATTTTAATTTTCAATTGGATGACAACCAAATTTGTCTAAAATTTATTTAATTACTATAGAAATTCACACATTAACGTGTAAATTGCACAAGAGTACCTATATTTCTGTATAACACTCTTGCATTTATGTATGTAATCTTTTATGATTACATATATCTGGTGTATAATGGGAAAAATCTTTTTTGTTTTATATGTCAATACACTGTGTTTGTTTAACATGTAAAATATACATATATTTATGTAGTATGCAAAAAACATGCATTTTTCTGTAATCTTCTCTACTGACAAAATTTTCTGCAGACTATTCAAAATATATAAAGCTTTTTACAATGCTTCAAATAGACATAATTTCTTTGTTCATTTTTTTCTTAACCATACACTTTGTTACGTTTAAACTGTGAACTATGTGTTTTTAAATCATATATGCAGGGAGTGTTTGATTTTTGTAGTAGGATTGCGATCATGAAAAAGTATATCCACAGTGTACTTGCCAATTTACTTTAAATATAATAATAAATTATTTTCGTACCATCCATACACCTATTTTAACATAAAACAGTTACTGCATTATAGTTACTGCAAACCATATTCGCAGGACATGCTTAATGTAAATGTACAGTGTAATGATTGTCTTACTAATTAAACTAAAGTAATTAAAACAAAATTGTTCGGTAAATCTTACAGCTGTAATAGGTCAGGTTTAAAGACACCACTCCTCAAACTATTGAAAAATAACAGCTCTAATTATATATAAACTGTTTCAGAAGTATTCTGAAAATTTCTTTAACTCAAATATTTTTTTGTAACTTTTCTATGCTATAGAAAATATAATTTAGTTTGAAATATTTCTAAAACGGTTATTTGAAAAAAAAATCCTTAGTGTGTGACGTACAGTGGCGGTCAAAAGTTTCCGGCCAGCAAAAATTTTTCAGTTAATTTGTAAATATAGCCATATGAAGATGAATCTCAAAGTGATATTTATACATTTTATTGACATAATAGTTAGGAACTTACTTATAGAAGAACATGTAAATATCAATAAATTTAACTGACAAAATTAAGTATAAAGGAAAACGCATGTTCTCAAAAGTTTTCGGCCACCTTCACAAGTTTTTAAAAAAGTGGTATTGTAATAGAAAATTACAGTGGTCAACAACATTTACAATTAGTATTTTATCGTATTACTATTTTATTAGCTTTAGTAATAAGTACTGCGACGCAGCAACGTGACATTTATACAATCGACGGTTAAAGATCGTCTATAGTACGTGTTTCCCACATTTCTTGTATGTTTGGCGAAAGTTCGGCTGAGTTAGAATATTTATAGTTCCGCAGACTTTTGTAAACTTCTTTTCAAAGATTTTCTATTGGATTCATGTTGAGCGCTTGGGCTGATCATTTCAAAAACGAAATTTTCTGTGTGAAAACCATTGCTTATCGAGGTTTGCAAACAATATTTATCTCGTTATCATGTTACGAAAAATAGTTGCGACCAAATTTTTTTTCTCTAATAAGTCAAAAAGTGGTCCTGCAAGATATCCTTATACATTGTATCATTCACCTGGCTGTGGATTTCAAATAATGGAACGACACTTTTTGAAGAAAATACTCCCCACGGTATAACGTGTCCTCCGCCATGCTTCATTGTAGGAATAACATAGGTTGAATCATATCTTTTATTGTTAGTTCATCGGACGTTGTGTTTGCCATCACTTCCAAAATTGTTTCGAATTCGATTGATGGAAAAATAGAACTTTTTTCCAGTTTTCACTTGACCAGACTTTGCGTTTTTTGGAAAACGCAAGTTGGGTACGTTTGTGTATTTTTTAACTTTGAAAAATTTTTAACACCTACTCTTCCATGAAGTTATGCATCACGTCAGCATGTTAATAGTGTTTACGGACTTATTTCAGCAATATTTTCATTCCGTAAATCGCAGTATATTGCAGCGGAATTTTTATGCGGATTATCAATTGTTTTTCTCCTGATTATTCTGTCCACAGGAATAGTAATTTTTCGGGATCTTCCGGACCTCTGAAAGTCCTGAAGGCCATTGCCATCTATATATAATTTTTAAATATCGTTTACGGTCGATTTCACCGATCGATAACTTTGCCGGAATATCTGGAGAAGATTCGACTTTTAGCGACAAACTAATCACTCATTTATGAACAATAACTGTTGAACTTTTCAATTTTGAATTCAGACTATGCTATACACGTTGATTCATTCATAAACACAACCAAAAAACAGTTTAAAAATAGAAAAAACTAAAGAATGATAAGTGGCCGGGAACTTTTGCATATGCGAACTTCGAATTTTACCCCTTTTCATAAAGCATCTTCAGTATCCAATCAAAATGATCCCGTGGTCAGAGGTCATTCACATATTGCTAACTTTTGAAGCAATTGTGCTTTTTCTTTGCTGAAACCTTTTGGTAAATATATCGAAGAAACCAACTGGCCGGAAACTTTTGACCGCCACTGTACTTAATTTTTCTTTTTTAGAGAACAGAAAAAATGTATGCACAAAAGTTTTAAATATTTTAATTATATTTAGCTATCTCAGCTTGCAATTTTTTTTCTAGGTCATTAAAAAAAAATATTTCTGAAAGAAAATACTTTTTTTTCTAGGGCTAGAAGGATGAAAAAATTCAACAATACAAGAATTGTTTTTTTTATGCCACTGTATAAATTCTTCCGAATTTTCCTCTGAAAGAATTTAATATTTCTATTTTACACACACACACACACACACACACACACACACACAGACATATATATATATATATATATATATATATATATATATATATATATATATATATATATAGTGCTACCGATTATACTTTGATGTTCAGGGAGGCGAAGTTCAGAGTTTTTTTATTTCCGTTTTGGTCAGAACGTGACATTACACTACGCTGCTGTTTATTTATTTATGTATTTATTTTATCACAGTTGTTTCACGGCTATCTCACTAGCAGTGGAGAAAAAAATAAGTATATAAATATAAAATAAATGTAAATGTAGCCGGAAGTTCTTGTTTATAATTAATAACGCATTTTAAAGTATCTTTTGAATTATTTTAAGCCTTAGGAAAAAGAAATCATAATCTAATCACAACATGGCGTCATTAATTAGTGTCTTTAAATTACATATGTCACGCGATAATCGTGACTTGAGATGATATCATTCCGACCATGTTTATTGTGTTGGTATCGAATAATTAACCACTAAGAGAAAAAGGAACTAAGAATTTTGACATGTAAGCATCTCCATTCGCACTCTGAATTCCTAAGACAATTTTTATTATATGTTCTTTTAAGTTTTTTATATTCATGTATCATGTGCTGTTTAAGTAGCTAAGCCAGAGAGAGAGAGGGGATAGGGAGACTTATCAGCGCGCCTTACAAAAAAAGATACGTTTTAGCTCATTACTTTGAAATCACTGTTGCAGTATTATATTTATGCAACGCCTTATTTGTATTATTTAAAAATAAGCCAAAAATTATATTTATCTTCTACGCAATTTAAGAATTACACACTTTTAATTTCTGTAACAGATCTATTAGCGTAAGTTCAGGCATTTTCTATATTTACACACTTGTCCGAGTTTATAAATTGATGGCAACTTACAGATTTAATGTTGATTGCATATTATATGCCGAGAAAAGCAACAAGTAAATTTTCTTCATATTGTGCAATGTTTAGGAAAAATGGGTGATTTTAGAAATTAGTCTTATCTGGGTATTATATGTATATTCGAGTAAATTTAGGCATTTTCCCACATGTACACACTTTACTGTGTTTTTCAAGTAATGATAAATTGTGCATTTAGTTTTTTAAATGCATTTGAAAATTTTTAAAATTTTGCAAAAGTGTGTAATTTTAGATATTTACACATGTATAGAAATGAGAAAGTTTCACTAATTTACACGTTTGGTTTTTAAAATGTGGAGTCATGTGATTTCTGTCTTACTAAATTAAATACATATAATCTTAATAAATTCGGTAATAATGCATTTTTACAGATGACTGCAATACCTCTTATAAAAGAATTTGAATATTTATAAAACTAGTTTTAGTACCTCCCATTTATAAAGCTTTACATACAATTTTCGATTTATTCCTTGAACCTTAGTATCACGTAAGAAGGTTTTTGTTGTTTGTACTTGAAAGCGTTTTTGTATATGCAAGGATAATTTTTTATATGTTGGATTCTAAATCCTTTTACTTGCACAGCATGACAATTCGTCACCTGAGAATAAAAAGGTTCTATCTGTTTTTTTGAAAAGAATGACTTGTCGATATAGAAATGTTCTATTTTTATCTATGAAGACATTTCTGGATTAAAATAATGTCATAATGTAATTGTAATTTCATATATAAATTATATATAACATTTATTTAATGCAAAAATTCCTCCATAGATACAAATAGAGCCTTTTATATCGATAAGTCATTTTTTTCAAAAACACAGAAAGAACCTTATTATTTTCAGGTGACGATTTGTGCACTTAAAAAACTTCTTAAAATGTGAGACTTAATGAAAGTGTTTGAAAAATTCATATGCGCTTGTACTTGAACACATGTTGATGTACTTTATTATGACAATGTTATTCTACTCTGCGATGAATTTCCTATAATAATTAAATTAAGAGAATTAATAAAGGAAATAAAAAAAATCCAGCATCCATTACAACGCCAGTTTAAACTGTATTAAAGAAAAAGAGGGTTAAAGAACAATTTTAAGAAAATCGAAGTAGATTTTTTTTAAACTGAAATATGCAGTAACAACAAAAATAATAACATGTCTGTCATATGATTTTATATTTTAAAAATCAATACATACTTTTATATTTTTTATTCATTTCTTATATATATGGTGAATATTACAACTTCGATGCGTTTTTGTTTTCAGAATCTTAATGCAATGATTTTTACTAAAAATGAGAAAAATGCCTTGTTATGAAACTTAACTCTGTTTATTATGCATCCATTTAAAGCAATAATTATTTTATTACAGAAATCATATTTACCTGTTTGTTTTCTGTTGTATTAAGTACAATTTACTGAAAATTGTATGTTTACTTGATAATGATTTACTTAAGAAAAATAATCCAGTAACCTAAAGAATAACAGAAAAAAAACACTTTAACGTTTTTGAAAATTACTCGAAGAATTGTTACGTTTGAATTGTGTTCTTTCAGATATAAAATTGAATGTATCCTTTGCATTAACGTACAGAATTCCATTATCGGAATCGCTTGCGGCAATACTTTTTCAATTTTAACAATACATGTCCTTTTGTTAAAAATCTACTATATGTTTTTTCAAGCAACCTAATCTTTTTTTGAATTCAAATTGAAATTTTAGATTTTACAAAAGACTACTTATTGATTGTATTTCATCTTTAGAAATCCATTGTTGGTTACAATACTGTAAAATCTGAGGAAAAAGTAACCGATTACAGGTGAAAGATGAAAATTTTGAATCAATTTGTGATTTTATTCAGTTTTATTTAAAAATTCTAGACAAAAATAATCGTGACAAGCCTAATGCACTTCTGCCTATCATTGTCTAAAATATCTTTTTTAACAGTTAATTTTTAAAGTATAATTCCAGTTCTAAAAATTATTCAAATGTTATTTATCATCATACGAAATGCTAATTATCTCAATTTTTTTTTCTTTTATTTTCTTTAATTTTCTTTTTTAAGTTGCGAAATTAATAGTGTTTATTTTTTATTGTTCTTCTAGGTTTCATTTAGAATAACCTTATTCCCGACTTACAATGTAAACAATTTTAATTTCATAACTGAAAGTCCAAAAACTTACTCTGTTATCATATTTTGCATTTTATACGTTATTAAGGTTTTAGCAGTTAAAAATTAGAGGGTTTTTTTGTGATTTATTAAAACTGGAAAAAATAGCTGTTTTACTTTATTTTATTTTTCATCAATTCCAATTTGTATCTGCGGTAATCAATTTTATGCAAGTTTCAATAATTGAAAAGAACTGTGAATTAGGTGTAAAAGATGGCTTTTGTCGCGACGCAACATAAAATATTATGCAGCATAAATCTGCATATTCTTTAAAATTATATTTTCCACATAAAGATCATCATACAAGTTATTAAAATTTATATTTTAGAAAATAAAAAATGATAAATGTACGACGCTTCAGGAAAAACATGTGTTCTTCATGAGTCACTTAGTTTGCACTTGCACTCTTAGTTACGCAATATTATGGGATTGATTAATATACATGGTGTCTCATAAAAAGCGCCCAAACTCAGCACAGCCAGATTTCTCGTTGGGAGAACAAAATATGGCATAACAGCCGGAACAAGAATTCCCAGCCGCTGGATCGGATGTGGGTTGCGGTTCTATGTCTCTGATATCGCCAGATCTCAGTCCGTTGGATTTTTTATATGCCAACATTTCAATGAATTAGTATATTATTAGTATATAATTAGTATATTATTAGTATACAGTGAAATTTAGTCACTATACAAATGAATTTAGTTGCTCGTTGGAAGGCTGCTTCTACATTGGTGGGTACTACGACGTGTCCGCTTGCCGATCTCACGCCCGCCGCGCCGAAGCCTGCCTCGTTATGCATGGTGTACACTTTAAATATCTGACTTTATAATTTGTAATCAATACTGTTCATGTGTCAAATAGAGTATTTTGTCTTTACACTGGCTGTGACATCATGCTTTGCTTTTCGTTTTTTTTCATTTAAACTATGGATCGTACACGTGCATTTCTTCGGGAATTTTTAAAGTATTCCCAAGTAGAAATCTGATTGTGCAGAATTTGGGAGCTATTTATGCAACACTGTGTATAAAACATTGATATCCGTAAATTACTTTTAGGACTGGCCTCGAAATTTGTGGAATTAACTACATAGTCATTTACGTAGCATTTATGGAGCATCATTTGGTAAGAAAATAATGAAATTTTTATAAATTTGTTTCATTATTTCCAGTGGGTAAATTATTTAATTGTATCACATCTGCGAATTTCTCTTTGATCATCGACATCAAGCTTCGTTGTGAATTCGTTTTGGGAATATCAACCAGACTAAAAAAATTGCAATTACTACTACTTCCTATTTATCCCAGCAAAACTGTCCTGAAGAGGATATAATAATTGTCATAATAATAACAATAATAAAAATAGATAGCAATTTTATCACTTTCAAGATTAAAAAATTGTAACAAAAATAAATATTTGCCTTAATAAATATAATAAATGTTCTTTATTAGTACTTATTAATGTTTTGATAAAGAAAATTGTATTTGGTTTTATTCGTTTACTTTGTTTTTTATTTTTTCATAAAACGATCAATTACTTTGAGAATTAAATTCGCATACGTAATGCCTAATACTAGTGTAGTATATACACTTGTGTTTGTTTTTAATATTTATAGAATACATTCTTTACATTGATTAGATCCATAATTTTATAAAGCAAATATTGAATTTTAATACTTTTTAATCTTGCGTTTTACGTTATTTGGTTAAACTTGCTAGATCAAATCTTTGTCCCATGCAGCTATTTATAGCAGAAGAAAAATACTTATTTAGGTTAAATTTACATATAATTTAGGGTCCATAATTTTTTCAGTATATGTTGCGATGTTTGATTAAGATTAAGAATGTAGACAACGCCATTTCCTCTTTCCATAACATTGCAATCTTTCTTACTAACTTATAATATAAAAATTATTTTATATTAGTATAAAATATAATAATTAGGGTAACATCCCCAGTAATTGGCATGCACCAGTGATTGGCACATCCTACAAACATGTCCTATAATAAGATTTATATCCAGTCTTTTAAAAATGCAAGACGATATACCAATTATATGCTCATTTACGTTAAAGATTATAACTTTGATTTATGTTACTAGATGACAACGGTGCCTAGGAAAGAGAAACAATTATGGCTTGTATGAAATTAGCCATTTTTGTTGCAAATGCATCTTCTTTGGTTTAAGGAAGACATGCTTTTCAATTAATTATTATATGATTTATAATATATTTTAAATTTTAATTGACTACAGTTTTGTTTAATTAAAAAAGGTTAGTTTAATTGTGTAAAAGTATTTTCGACACAAATATTTGAATTTCTGAATTAATGATAGATGCAAATTAATGGTGCTTCAATTTTGCTAGTTCCAAGTAATTGGCACCTATTCCAATTACAAGGAATTCGCAAGGAATTTGAGATTAAACCACTTGTTTTGGAAGTACTTTTAAAGTTATAGACTAAATTTGTTTATCATTTGTTTTTATTTGAAACTATGAAATATTATCAGTAATTGGAATCCATTAAAGCTTCATATGACAATTACTGGGGACAGCATGACAATTAAGTATATTGTATATTGTATTGAATTAATATAAGTATATTGTATTGTTTTAAAGTGTTCACATTTCAGACTAATATGCTGATTTCTTACTCTCAAAAACCTGAAATATGGCATCTTCATCTACAGTAAATTCATTTAAAGCGATTAAACCCAATGCAAAATGTAAAGTTTTTTTTAATATAAACTTGTGCCAATTACTGGATCACAAGGTGTCATACATTGGTGCTCTAGGTGCCAATTACTGGTGATTTCAGCAACTTTTTATAAATATATTTTTATAAAAATACTTTTTCATTTTTTTTTTGTTTTTAGTAAGCAAAATAGCTGCACAGATATGCATTCTTTGATTTAAAAATATTTCCAAGTAAATATCTCATTTCTTTGTAATGAAAATTGAAGTAAGTTTAAAGACAAACTCTTAAAGTGCCAATTACTGGGGATGTTACCCTATTATTTAATTTTAAATTCTTAAAAGACATATGTGTTTATTTTTTTAATAAAATTATTTGATATTTGAAATATTTATGCATTGTATTATTTGTGCGTTTGAAATATTTATGAAACGTATTTATGCATAAAAAATCTTCTTAATTGGGAAATATAAAGAGTTTGCCAATAGCTATTCCTTGTGCAAAAGTTAAGCTAATTGATATCCTTCAGTATTCCTTCGGGAACTATACTAAATTCACGAAGCGAAATATTTTTTATTGTATTTTCTTAATGCTTTCTCTTAATGCTCTTTCGTATAATAAAATAAATTGTATCATTTTATTTCACATATTTCTGCACAAAAATAAAATTCTTTTTATTTCTTTATTTATTTATCGAACTTAATTAACCATATTGTCAGATTTCATTTTGAACAATTTAACAAAGAGAGTAAACAAGTCAGACTCAGTTACGAAGCTTCTGTTAGCATTAAATCTGATAAAAATTAATTGTGATGCAAACATTTTTCTAATGCTGATATATTTATTATTAAATATAAATTATTTGATATTTAATATTCAAATGTTCTTATATTTTCAGGTGTTTATTTTGTAGATAAACATTGAGTTTTGTCTTAATATCTTGTGCAGATAATTTCTTTCAACGTCCTTAATTTAAGACACTGCATGAATTAAGGTAGATTTTTTGAAAATCAATCGATAATATAATGTATAATATTTTATATCATAGCATGTGCGTCATTTTTAGCACTTTCCAACAAAATTGAAAAAAGCTTTTGCATTCGTTTATCTGTCTGTCTGGCCATTTGTCCGGCTGTCCACGCTAGAACTCCCGTAAATACACTCGGATATAAAATATACTCATATACCATTGCATTTATAAAGGTTTTTTAAGGTCACATCATCATGTTTGGTATTGCATATGAAGTATGTACGATTAATGGTTCAATTACAGGGCCACTGAAAAGAATTCGATTACTTTATGGTATATAGGGAAAATCGTTTGAAGAGTATTTTACTGGCGTTATTTCAACTATATTAAAAGTGATATAAATTACTGAATTTCATTGCGATCGTATTAATATAGAGCATTCATACCATTTTTTTAGGTGCGTTCGTAATTATATAATACGTAGCACCTATAGTTGTCGTTCAGTCCGTCCGTCTGTCCGTCCGTCTGTCCGTCCGTCCGTCTGTCCGTCCGTCTGTCCGCATATAACAACACAAAAACTACCCAACCGAATCGTTTGAAATTTAAAATACATAATTATTACATAATTTTGTCGAGTCATTTCAAATTTTATGAGAATCGGATGGATAGATCAATTACAGGAGCAATCAAAAGTATTCTATTACATTACGGTCAATGGGGAAAAAAGTTTCAAATGCATTTTAATCGTTTGAAATTTAAAATACGCAATTATTACATAATTCTGTCGAGTTATTTCAAATTTTTTGATAATCGTGTGCATAGATCAATTACAGGGGCAATCAAAAGTATTCAATTACATTTTGGTCAATGGGGAAAAAGTTTCAAATATATTCTATACGTTTGAAATTTAAAATACATAATTATTACATAATTTTTTCGAGTTATTTCAAATTTTATGAAACTCGGATGCATAGATCAATTACAGGGGCAATCAAAAGTATTCCATTACATTACGGTCAATGGGAAAAAATGTTTCAAATGCATTTTAATCGTGTTACACTCATGCGAACTTAATAAAATTTATATGCAACTATAATGTACATATTATAATATGCATCTTACATAATTTGTGGTGCAAAGAACATTTGTTATTAATTTACAAGGCCACACAAAAGTATTCCATTACATAATAGTATAGGGAGAACATTGTTTGATGAGCGTTTTAATTGTAATTCACTATTTACAATGTTATGAGATTGATATATGGAAGTAATATTTTTAAAACTTCGTTATCGTTCGAACGCACCTAATTTGCTACGCTTCACGTGCAATTTCCAACTTGTTATTAATTCACCGAGACACACAAAATATATCGGTTACAGTATTGGCTATGCATAATTGTAGAGAATACGTTTTAAAATTCGATATGTGCTTTTAAGTCTAATTCCTGCATTGTGTTGCTTATTATTCTTTATATATAAATTCTATACCTCATATACAGGGCCGCACAAAAGTATTAGACCTACTATTCTCCTTTTAAAAACAAATTGCTGTAGGGGAATTTTCAACTTAAATATATGTATATCTTCAATGGACTAAATTTTGTAAACCATCCTGTTAATAGATACAAATTTCTATAAGATATACAGGGCTGCTAAAACATATGGATAATTATACGATTGTAGACGGGAACAGCTGAAATTCTGTTTCGAAATGTGTTGCACATTTCCATATGGTAAAATGAGACATGACATTTTAATTTTTAATCGGTGCAATTTCGTTACATAATTCTGAATGTGCTGGAAAGTGCTTCCTAATCTATGCATATCGCATTTTTAATTTATTGTCGTAATAATTCTGGAAAAAAATTCCACGTTTTAGTAAAATTTGCATAAGAAAGAATTCTATAATTATCTTTTGAAAAAGTTAAAACTCCAAAAGTGTTTGATACAATATAAGTTTTTAGAATGCATTACTTTATATCGCATCACTCATTTTTTTTTACAATCAATTTGTAATATTACACATTGTTGTCGTTTCTTATATGTACTACTTAATTAAAACTAATTGGAAAATAATGTTACTTGCAATAATGTAACACATACACTGAAAAAAAGCTGCAACTGAGATTTACTGCAGCAGAGATTCCAGACAATGACCGTAAGAAAACGGACTTTATACCTATATCAACGGACTTTGAGATTACATTAACGGTTTTTGCCCGTAAAACATAAAAAATTGCGGGAGTTGACCGTTTATGTAAAAAAAAAGTGACATATTCCGAAAATATACTGGATAATTCACTGTAAACTACCGTAAATTTACATTTTTTTACCGTATATATATATAAAAAATACTTTTCTTACAGTGTAAAATATTGCTACAAGAAGAGTTTCTATGAGAGTTAGAAAACCATTTTACAACTCAACAGTACTATCAAGATCAAATAACACATACACGATTTCTTAATACGCAGTGTTTCTAATTGTGTGTTTTGTGAAACTTAACAATTAAAACATTTTTAGATCGATATTTACAGCATTATTTAAATATATATTAAATATTTTGTTATGTATAACATTTGCAATTTATACATAGCCAAAAGTATATTTTTTCTAATTTAATTATTTTTAATTTGAAGTCATTTATTTCTTTGAAAGATATATTGTCAAATAAAAATTGTAAATTAATAAGAATCTCCGAGTTCTTAACATTGTATTTTACGAATTGTACTTTTAAAAATATTAAAAGACATTTCGTTTGTAGCTATACCTTGTTTAGTTGCAGCGAAATGGAAATGGCCAGTAGATGAAGCTAAACACGTCGAACTTTTGACGGCTGAACTGTTGATTGCGGGGCATTTCTAATTTGGTCACGTTACCCAAGTAAATGAAAAATGCATTGTTCGCCGTGAATGCAAATGTTTCGCCCTCTCAAACAATTTTTTCGTTTAGCTAAAGAATTTTCAATATCTTTCTTTGTTTTGTTATTGATAATGATAATTCTGATTACAAAACACACTGTGTCTACTAACTTCAAATATTCCTATCTAGTTCTAATACCCAAATTTCATAAGAATCCAATTAAATTTAGAACAGTAACATTTGGTTGCAATACTTATAATACTACAGCTAATAAACTTCTGTTAACAAATTCTTAATCAAATATACACAATAACAAAAACTAGTCAAAATACACATTGTATAAAGTATAGTTATGAACTGGTCAGTATTATGAAAAATATTAAATGTATAAGAAATATAACTACATATGACTTCAAAGATTTTTTTAAAAAATATAGATTTGTTACATCTACATGATATAATAAATGCACTATTTAAATAATATCAACATGATTTGAATATATCAACAAACATTGATATTGATTATTTTCTGACTTTAACAAATTTCATTATCTATAATAATCTTATAATGCAAAATAACATAATATATATACAAAAAGTCGATATACCACAAGGTTGTTGTACATCTAGTATATTATGAGACTTATATCATTATGAACGTAAATATAATAATAATAAAATACATTTATATCAATATATTCATGATATAATTTTAATTGACTCTGATAATACCATTATATCTGAATTCCCAGTCGATTATCCAGCTAATTTAGAAATTACAGAAAACCTACTTTCTAATAATACCATTAATTTTTTAGATCTTAAAATTATATTTAAAGAAAACAAATTAATAACTTATATATATGACAAACGGATTGAATTTAATTTTAAAGTTAATACATTTACTAATTTTAAATCCTGTCTTCATAATTCTGTATAACGTAATATAATCATTAATCATTTATATAGAATGAAACGTTTAGTTCATGATGCACTAAATAATGGTTTTCCTAAAAAATTCATAAATTCTTTAATATATAATTAGTTATTACATGATCTGAAAATTAATTAATACATTGCGTAAAAAAAGTACAAAAACAATTATTAAAACTTAAAAAAAAAATAATAAAAAATAAAATATAAAAAATGTAAAAAGTATAAAAAAAATTATATAATAGGATGTCAGGGTGGGTAGATGTTAGAGTATAAAAGAGGGCGGTGCTTTCTGGATAATACGCAATGGTTAATTTTTTTTAAAAACAATTGAGAGTGGTAAATGCATTTGTTAAATTGAAAAATATATTATAATGGACGTTTAATTGACACTAATATATGGATAATTGTATAGTTACATCGATTAATTCTATTATTGTATTTTAATTAATTTACAAGATTAAATTGTAAGAAGAGGGGGAGAATTGTACTTTGTGCTTAAATATAACTAAATAAATAAACAACGTTAAAGAGCACACATATTATAAAATAAAAGATGTTAAAAGCATACAGCCGTTTCGGGACTTCTAAAGTCCCATCATCAGTGCTAAAAAGTGTAAAACGTACAAGAAAGTCACATCGTTAAATAAAACAAAATAATCCGTGCATCTGAGCTCGCCGCTAAGGTGAACTGACCATGAAACGTCGCAAAGCAACAGTAAAAGTAAACTGGCACGTGCACCCAGAGGAGACAAATCATAAGTCACTTCCCTTTGGACGAGTCCAACTCAAGGAGAAAAGGAGGGGGGAGGGGGAGTGATATTACAGGAATGGAAACCAGACATCAGAAAATCTTGGAGTACTGGACATGTCATTAACCAAATTACTAGAGTTTTTCCATATATGAAAAGCTTCCCAAAAGTCTAAATTATAAGCAGATGAACAATATTGTATTATTGAGGCTTTGGAAAATTTAAAATTGTGACTTTTGGACCAGCAATGATTGGCGATAGCGGAACGTTTTATTTCACAATTTTTAACGTTAGCACTGTGTTCTCCCACACCTTTTTTCAAGGTACGCTTCGTCTGACCGATGTACAATTTATCGCATTCGCAAGGAATCTTATAAATACCTCAATGTGATAAATCATCTATTGGATCTTTGAGATTTGAGAATTGTATTTTATTGAAAGGAGTAAAGGTTATTTTAAAGTCAAATTTTGACAAAATTTTAGAAATTTGATGACTGATTTTTGGAAAATATGGAAGAATAATTAAATTAACATTGCGGTCTGAGTTGAAGTTCGAAGGAGTACGTGTTTACGAATTTGTGTCTTTTTGTACGAGTACGATTTTGTGTCTATCGATAACCGGTCCTGGGTCAGTGGACAGAACAAATCTAATAAACACATTGCTACTCTGAAAACCAAATTTAACTCACTCTCGAGTCAACATAACGATACTATACCCAACACATTACCGTTGGTTAATCAGAATGCTGTTGTTAACCTCTCAAATACTGAACTTACTGATAACGATATCCATTACCTTAAATTAAGTAATAATTTTGCACTTGCTAGTAAACCATCATTTCCCAATATTATTGCTCCTATCGAAAGAGCGTTCAAATTTAGTACACTAAATCCATCGCAAAAGGATTCTATCAGACATATTATTGCCAATAATGTGAACTTCAATAATAACCTACCTAAGTCTAACGTCAGTAAAGCCGCATCCCGTTATATAAGAAATCTGAAATCTAATGCAGACATAGTTATCAGTAAAGCCGATAAAGGCGGACAGATTGTTGTTATGAATAAATCTGACTACCTTTCCAAAACCCAGGAACTAATAGATGAAGGCCCTTACAAAAAGATTAATTCTGATCCTTCTCAAAAAGAACTGAAAGCTTTTAAATCTACTATTGAGAACTCCCCCCTTATTTCCAATAACACCAAATCTTCTATCATTCCTTTTGTCTCACATTGTGCAAGATTTTATACACTCATTTATACACAATTTATAAAATTGACCAAGTTCATCTTTCTAGAATAAAAAAATAAAAACATTAAATAAAAATATTTTAAAAATTTAGAAAATCCATTAGTCATCTATAATAATGAATGTTAGATCCATTTATTACAAATTTATAAAAAAAATAGCAATTCCCATTTTGAAAAATTTCATTTTTCATTTTTCATTTTTTCATTTTTTTTTCTTTTTTTTATGTGGGAGAAAAAAATTTTACTTCCTCAAGATACTTTTCTATATGCTTTTTTTTTTACTTCTTCTTTTTTTTATTATGTATTTTTATTACAAGTTTCGAGATTAAAAAATATGTTCATTAACCTACATTCATTTTTAGGTAGATTTCGTATGAAATACTACCTATTGCAATCGCACCAGTTTATCTATCTATATATATATATATCTCACTTTTTTATGGACACGATAACTACTATAAACCTTCACCAATCTCCACCAAACTGGTACAAAAAATCAAAGGAGATAAAATCTCGGCTAAGTTCGTTAATGGGCAAAATCGGACCAAGGGGGTCGGAATAGGGGGCGTTTTTGTGAAAACAGAAAAAACGCCATAACTTCTTAATTAAAGTAGATATCGCATTGGTTTAAAGTTTATATTACTTAAAAATGGGCCAAAAGTTTATGCATGAGAGATTTTTGATAAATTTAGAAGTGGGTTCAAGGGAAAAAAAAAAACAGGGGTTTTGAGAGAAAAAAAATCATAACTTCGTCAATTTAAAGATATCAAGTCCAACTAAATATTTTGTAAATGTTCTTACAATTATCTAAAACTTTTGTATTGACAAGTTTTTGATAGGACCAACTTTTACCGATGAAAAAAATTAAAAACGAAAAGAAAAAGGGCGGTGAAAAAAGAGAAAAATCCATAACTCCGTCAATTTTTAAGCTATCAAATCTGATTAAATTTCTTTTACATCTTCTCAAAAATATCTACGACTTTTATATTCACAAGTTTTTCATAGGACCAATTCGTATAGCAAAAATAAATTAAACAAAAATAGGAGTTGGAAAAAAACCCCTCAAATCCAAACTGCTTATATTCTGACTCATTTTTAAATTCATTTTTGATTTTAAATGCATCCAAATGGTAGATCCTCTTATTTTGAAACTGTATAAAGTGACGCATTAGTCAATTTTCTGATAAAGACAGAATATATTTTTAAAAAGGCTACCAAAAAGGGTATTTTGAACAGAATTTCCCAAAGTCATCGGGACTGAAAATTTAAGGAAGTATTCAAATAAAAAATTGCGTTTTTTTTCTGACTCGTTTTTAAATCCATTTTTATTCTCAAACACATCAAATTTACAGATCCTCTTATAGGAATTATATAATGAGATGCATTGGTCAATTTTTTGATAAAGTCGGAATATATTTCAAAAAAAGGCTACCAAAAGGGGTATTTTGAACAGAATTTCCCGAAGTCTTCGTGCTTTGAAAATTTAAGGAAGTTTTCACATAGCAAATTGCGTTTTTTATGACTCGTTTTAATATCCATTTTCGCTCTCAAACGCATACAATTTACAGATCCTCTTATTTAGGAACTATATACTGTGACGCATTGGGCAGTTTTTTGATAAAGATAGAATATATTTTTAAAAATGGTGTCAAAGTGAGTATTTCGCACAAAATTTTCCGAAGCAATTATGATTAAAGAATTAAGGATGTATTCAAAAAACAAATCGGTTATTTTATGACTCATTTTTAAATTCATTTTTTTTCTCAAATGCATTCAACTGACAGTTTTTTGTTATTTACGAACTGTATAATGCACTGTTTTGGTCGATTTTTTAATAAATTCAGAATCTATTTCAAAATATGTTGTCAAAATGGGCATTTGAGCTGAATTTTTCTTAAGATTATTCTGATAAAACCATTTTTTGCAGAAAAATGAAATTAAAAATTTTTCATAAACGGCCAAATGAAGTATTAAACTGGGTTTATCTCTAATCATATATTTTTTTGTTGAAATGAGCACTCTTCGAAATCTACCTCCGCCTACAGGCCCAGCCGACAGGGATTTTTTTTACATTGCAAAATATTTAAATAAATTTTGAACAAATGGATATTAAGTTATTATTATACATTTATTCAAGTGATTATTATTATATTTTATTTAGCGTTAAACGATTTTATAATATTTTTGAAGCTGTAACTTCTTAGAAAATGTCGAAATTTACCATGAAAAAATAAATTTGAATTCTTGATACATTAATTTCTAGATACAGTTTTTTTAGTTACTATATTTTCATAAATAGCATGCGTTTAGTTATTGATTAAAAATCAATATGAACTTTTAAAACGCCAAAAATAAAAAAATAAATCGTTTACTATCACGCTTTTAACGCCATCAATCAATAATATACAAGGTGTATCTAAACTTTTGGGCAAAACTTTAAGGGTACACATCAAGACAAACACATAGTACACATCAAGACAAACAATATTAAATAGGAAATTAAGGGTCCCAAACGTTTTCCGAGGGAGATAGGTGCCATTAAAGTTTAGGGTCGAAAATTTCAAATACCGTAATTTCGGTTGTATAAGCCGCGGATCAAACAATTCTTTTTGGACCCAGAAATCTTATTTAGTGATTGAAAACAAATATTTACGTCTATCTAAGAAGTTAAATTTTTTCTTAAAAAAATCTGGGTTGAAAAAGAATTGTTTGATCCGCGGCATATACACCCGAAATCACGGTAAACATAAAAAACGGAAAAATTGGTTGATTGATCTGCGGTTTTAACTAAAACTATTCTTTATGTCAGCTTTTTCTTGAAAATAAATTATAAAGATAAATTTCAAAAAATGCCGGCGCTTTAGACTTTGGAGTAACGAAAAACTATTTATAGCTGTTATATTTTGCATCTCATTAAAAGTTTTTGGAAGCTTAGATTTAAACTTAAATTTTGAGCTCAAAATCTGAATAGTTGGGAGTGGTTAAGTATCGCAAACTGAACAACTGAACTTTATTCAAGGGAGGGAGGGGGGGGGGGGGTTCAAGGATTCAAGGGGAATAAAAATTCAAGGAAAATGACATCACTTTCATGTAATTATTGTAGAGTTGATTTATAACAATGACAAATTTATGTTTACAATTAAAGTGGTGTTTTAAAAATAGCTGAAACCTGATTTAATCATCCAGTTGAAACATGTTTTTACTCAAAAAATGACGGCATGTGTTTAAGTAACTCTGAATAAAATTTCAGTAAAGGCTACTTCATATTGATGTATATATTGCATTTTCTTCCAAAAAAATTTTTTTTCCTGTAAAAAAAATTTTTTTGAGAACTGTATAGTTCTGCACACGTGTGAAAGAAAACATGCATTTTTATTTTAAAAGTGAATAATTACCATAATTGTGTAAACAGTTCCCTTTTCTGGATTTAAATTTCGCAAATGCTAAAATTAAGAGAAAAAAAAATGTGAATATTTTCAAAATTTTCAAATTAAGGCTATATATAAACTTCAGGTGAAGGCTGTTCTCAATTATAAAAAGAACTAGCCTCTGACAGATTTTTTTAAATTCATTTTTATTTTTAAACACATGATATTGGCAGGTTTCTTATTCAGAAATTATGTAATCGGAAGACGTTTTCCGTTTTTGGGGAAAAGCATAAGATCTTTCAAAAAGTACTGACACACTCGGTGCTTGTAACTGAATTTAGGCATTTTGAACTGACGCAACAGGCGATAAGTAACAAAAATAGGTTGTCACATGAACAAAATTACTCAAAACTGAATAATTAATTAAATTATCAGAAAATGGTAAACTCATTTCCTTTCCAAATCGTTCTAGTAGTTCATACCTTTACATTTTACCAGTCAGAAAAAGTGTGAAATGTTGATGACAAAGGGATTGAAAAACTTTCTTATGCAATGTTGCAGGTTAATGTTTTGTAATAAAATTCTTTGCACAATATTCCCTTAAAACATAAATGATACTATATGGTTTTAAACAAAAGCGCATGCTACTATTGGTGTGAGGCACATTCATTAATATGCGAATACGTCAAATAGCATACTTCCCGTTTCCCGAAAACTAACCCGTCAGCACTTAAAAAGATAAAAAATTACCTTTTTTTCAGGTGGTATTTCACTCCGAAATTAGGAATTTATCAATAAATAAATAAATTAAATTAATAATAAAAATAAAAAAAATACAGTCAGTTGGCATGTGAAATAACTGAAGTACCCTCGGGTAATAACGCCAATTTAAGGTTCTACCAATTTTTACGGCTTAGTTTTAGATTGTATTTTTCAAACAAATATATGATTTGATACAACAACGCATTGATTATCTATATAAAAAAAATAATTTAACAGATATGTATTCATAAAATGTAATGGCGTGATTTCTTGACCAATGCTATTTGGCGTTATTACCCACCTATATGGATAATAACGCCATGCAAACAAAACTATGAAATAAGATGGAATAAATGCATGTAGATTGCCCAATTCTAAAAATACAAACTCTACAAACTTAGAAATTGACAAATTGCATTCTAAGCTATTGAAAATGTTCAATTTTTTGTGAAAGTGTAAGAAAAATAAAGGTGTGGTGTGTGTGGGGGGTGTGATGTAGAATCACATATAGTTTCCTTAAATTATACATTTTTTCTAAATTACAGTTAAAGCTAATCTTTAATTAAATATCTATTTTATCTTAAAGTTTTATTTCGATCCCACAGTAACTTTCCGTTCAAAAGAAAAGAAAGAAAAACATTTAGCATCTGCCTTATTACTGAAAAACGGCTGTCAGATAAAGAGAATTCATTAAGATGCGTATTTCACCCTTGCTGGAAACAAATAAAAAAAAGAATAAAGTTCGAATGTGTTTGCGGTCAGTAAAATTTCATTTTCTCTCTGCGTAATGTTGAGCCTAACTTCTTTATTACATAAAAACTTTTCATGTACATGCTCTGTGTTTTGTCTGTTGATAACATTCTCCCAAAACAGACCTATAACATACGATTTTGGCGCGAATTCTTTTTGGCGTATTTTTTTAGGACTGCCCATTTCTGGGTGCCCTGCATTAAATTCAAAATCATCTTAATTGTTTAAAGCGTAACAGAAAATTTCATGGTTATGATATCATTCACTTTTCATATGCTCCTTTTCGCAAATTCCATGATGCCAATGTGTGAATTCTGAATGAGAAATTCAATTGCCTCGCTCTCCCTTCACGGACTCAGACATGTAAAGAAGGTTTCTAAAAAAATGCTTACAGGCACCATCCCTAATTATTTTAGTAAGAAATGATTTAATTTTTATAACTCTACTTTAAATAAACAAAGTTCTCAAAAGGCATTTATTTTATTGATCACAGCCTACAACTCTAGCGAATTCATTTTTTTGAAAAGAACCTGGTCACAATACTTTAAAATACAGATCTACACTACAGAAACTATGGTGCCTACACCAGGCATTCGCAACTTTTTCAAACATCGAGGGATGGTGCCTGCTGTTATAAACCAGCTTTTTATTTGCCTGCCAGATTATTTTCTGGACTATTTATTTGCCTGAATACTATAAATGTGAATTATTAACGTTTGTCTTCTACTATTTTCGAACGACTATTTCCTCGTCAGATAAGTCCTGCTTATGTTTGTGAATCATTACATAAGTGCTCCCCTTCTTCACAGACTGTTGTGTGAAATATGCATATGCTCCTGTGAATTATTACTGCCGGATTTTTTCTTGTTGGACATCATGGAGTTGGATTATAGTGCCGATTTCTTTTTTATTTGAGCGATTGATTCTTCTGATCGGGACCTTTCGAGATGCTAGGTGTTATCAGTTCCGCTCGTTAAAGTCTCTCCCCGCCGATGTAGGCCTAAGAATCTGCGATAGGCGATTTGTGACTCTTACTTAATCTCCTCTCAACCGATTATCTTCGTTCACTGACATGGTGCTTTTTATTTCAACTTAGTTGTTTATTTCAGAGACAAGTCTACAATTGCTCTTTACTAAAGTGTCACAGAATTTCGTGTTTGAAGTTTAAATTCTTCATCATTCGTCGATAATATGATTTTCATATTGGATTCATTCTTTAGATTTTCTGGATGCTGACACCGATGTTTTTCTCAAAAATAGTTACATGCGCTATACTATTTTTTTAAAAAAAAAGCTTCAAAGTACAGCATTGATCAATTTTGTGTCTTTAATTTTGTGCGCTATTGAACGTTTATTTTTTTACGATAATACTGTTACAAGTTAATTTATGGTAGTTGAATATTTAAAAAAAAATGAGTGAAGAAGACATATATTGATAAGTATATATAGCTTATATTGCGAATTTGAGAAAGTGTCTGCATTTCATGTTTCATAAGTGTTAAATAGCAATTTCTATTTTTATTTATATTGCATTTTATTTTTTAAAAAAAATGTTGAGTAATTTTTAACCATTTTTATTTTATTATGCATTTTTTTTTTTTTTTTTGTGGTCTAATTGACTTTCTTTAAATAAGAACAGTTATAAATGATTTTAGATGGTCTTGAAACATTCCACAGTTTTACAAGTGCTATTTAAAAACTATGATACAAACGATAGTATGATAAAATTATACTTTTCAAATATCTAAGTACTTTTTGCTGTGCACTTTTTGCTGAAAGTCGTTTGAGAAATATCAAGACAGTTTATTATTTTTTTAAAGAAAGTATTTTTATAATTTCCATCACTAATTAATGACTAGATATTTTGTTTATATTTTTATTACATTTGTTTTTGAAGTGTTATAAATTGACATGGATACATATTTTTCTTTTAAATAAATTTTATGATATTGCCATGTTAATGAAAATGCTATAGGTAAGTAAATGGTGCATCTGATATAAGCCTGTTTTTTCGTATAAAAAAATATAAAGGCATGATGTTGTTGGTTTGCAACCATTATTTTTAATATGAGGTTTATGAAAAAGAAACCATACAGAGAAAGATACATTTGAATACTGGTTATTCAATAAGGAGATATGCACCTTGATATACTATTGACATTGTGTTCATTTTCAGATAAATAAAATTTTATCGTTTGAATCACATGCCATATGCACATGACATAAATAATAATAATGTTCCATGCATAATCGAATTATAAATTCATGTGTCTAAAATATATTATTACATTTTATTCTACTTTTCTTTCCTGATTTTTTTTCACTTTAAAGGTAAGTTGTGCTTTATATTGTTTGTAAAGTAATTTTATTGGGAGATTGTTTTTATTTGTGCAAAGACTAGCCATGTTCTTATTTGCATAATTAAATCTAATATCTTACTATTTTTAAAGTGTGTGCATTGTTTATATATATTCAAGTAGAATTATTTTTCCAGTCTATACTGCAAGAAAGAAAAAAAATTATAAGATACAGTATGAATCATTATTTTCGTCAATTAGATTAGCTAATAACAACTTCAATTTTAGATGTGTTCAATTAAAAAAAGAAAGCATTTGATAAATTCCTTAATATTTATTATCATATTTCTTATGCATTTCATATAGGATACAAACAGTGCATTAAAACAAATGCCCCTTTCTAATCTATTTTAAGACCTTTTTATATATAAATTTTCATTGTTTGTTTTTCCTATTTGCAGCCACTTGCAAAAATATTTCGTTAGAGAGAGTCCAGTTTTCTAATATTTAAATAAATATTGAGATTTTTTCATGCTTTTTCACTTTTTATAAATGTAAAACACAATTTTGATTAGTTTATGGATAGACATTTATTTTAAATTTTTAGCATCTATTTAAAAATATTCTCACATATAGCTGCTTTTATTATATTGCAGTGTAGATAGGTTCATTTTTTTAATAATCAGATACTGTGCTCGTTTGTTTATTTTCGTATTTTTATAATTTAGGATATAAATTGTTTATAATGACTAAAAAAAGGTCACGTAAATTGACACAAGATCCATCTGTTGTGTTTAATTTTAAGTTAAGACCTGATGCAAAACAGGTAAAGTCTTCTAAAACTAATATGGATTCTGAAATAATTGGTTTAGATTCTAATTCTTTTGAGATTTCATGTTTGAGTAGTTTAAAGGAATCTATTAATAGATATTCTAAATCTGTTGTTTCGGATGTTCAGAAATTAATTGATCCTATTTCAAATGAGAATAACCCAGAACTTATGGCAAAATTTAATTCCTATCAAAAAGAAATTGAATTAAAATTTAATATTTTAAGTGATTTGGTGAGTAGTGTTCAATCTGAATGGACCGTTTTACAAAAAAATAATGACCAGTTAAATAGGTTAAATGAGCTGTTGTTGGAAAAAGTAAGAACACTGAACTCGTCCAAACAGTCTATGCATAATGAGATAGCTATTCAATGCGACATTGATGAATCTAAATTGGATGAACCCCTTAATGCTATTAAAGATAAGGAATGTAATTCTAATTTAAAAGATTTGGCCAAATTTTTAGATAAAGATGAATCTGAAACACACATAAATTCTGGTACAAATAACTCTAAATTATCAAAAAACAAAAATACTGATCTTATTTCAATACCGGATTACATCCTAAATTTATGTGAGCACAGAAATCAAGTTAGAGACTTATCTGACTGCGCAAAAATAATTCTGTTGGGTCTTGATGACAATATAGGTATACCAGATATTATGATATCTATAAATGAAAAGATTGGCTATACTATTCCTTCCACAATTAGTGTTACATCATGGATAGCTGATTTCTTAATTCAACATGGAAAATTAAATATTAATTCTGTTGACTACACTGTCAGGCCATTTATTAACATAAAACGTTGCTTTCATTGCCAACAAATGGGCCACCTGGCAAAACTTTGTGCATATGATTTGGCATGTGCTAATTGTGGTGAATCACATACTTCAGATAATTGTAAAAACGCTTCAAGATGCATTAACTGCATCGCACATAACCGTGCTTACAAGAAGTTTTTCGACATAAATCACCCTGCTTTTTCCACTTGCTGTAATACATTTAAATTTTATTTCAAGCAAAAACAAGCTTTCATTCACTCTAAAATATAACGTAAATATTCAACACTTCTTCAGATATGCTGTTTCAAGTATATTTAGTTATTTACATATTTTGTTAATTACCTTCATGTGATACTTGGATTTCTCCGCTCCTTTACACAGTATTGTTTACATTGTTAGCCTTTGTTTATTCATAAAACAAACATAAAGCATTAATTATTATATTTTTTTACATACACTATTCTTTCGTATATATATTTTTTCATATGGTGTACACATTTTAATACATTGTTATTTAAAGATTACTTTCAATCATTTCATGATTTACATTCTTCGTGCAATGTTCATATCTTGGATTCTCTTTCATTCAACTGTTTCGTGAGCTCAGGAATAGATGAATGATTCGAAATTTCACATTTTTGATTTATTGATAGTTTTCTTCTGGTGGTTAAGCCCCAATTATCAGTAAGACTTCTGTAGTAAATCTTAAATGTTTGTTTACACAATTTATTTTTCTTTATTTGTATCTTTTATGATAGATAAAAAAAATACACACCTATTTTGTCTTAACTCGATTTAGCTACTCTATTTCTTAGTGGGTCTGTTTAATTATCAATTGCACTTTTCTTTACACACATTGTTAGTGCGAATGTTCACTGGTGTATCAATATTACAGTGGTGAAATTTTTACAAAGTTCTTTTCCTTTTGATATACTTGTGGATATTTGCAACTGACTCACTTTTCATACAACTTCTCTTTGCATGCAGCAATTACAATGTTTTTATACAAAGATTTTTACAATGGCAGTTTACAAAGGTATATATATTTTGCAGCATGCTATGCAGATGAAGTTATTCACATACATGTACATTTACATATGCAATTCTTTAATTATCGGTCCTCTGTGAAGTTTTTTATAACATATTGATTATTATCTTTAATACATAAGTCATTTCTTTACATTTTATTGTTTTGATTATGGATGATTGAATCCACTAATTTTTACCTTCCCATTTCCACTATTCCATGTTTTTCCGTTTACACATGTGAATTTCATTGCTCTTTACGCATAATTTAGATAGATATATACAGTTTTTGCATAATATTTGTTGATAGTTAGATATCATTTACATTCACTTCTCCACATTTCTTCATTTTCATTTGGGTATGCATGATATACAGTAGTACTTTACACTATATTTACGACCATTAAAAATTAGTTTTCAGTCAATGAATACATACACATGTAGCGGAGCTTACTCCTTCCTTATTTAAAATTCTAGCAAGGTGCAAAATTTTATAGATAGACTAAAATTCACACACTTATTCACTTTAAATTCAATACTCATCCTTTTATAATTTGTACACAGTACTTCCACATAAAAAAATACACTTAGTCATTTTGTAAATAACGATGAGTGGTATACGACAGTCAAGGTGGTATTTAAAATTGCATACCTGTCAATGTTTTCACACTTCTGGTTCAAAGGATATGAAGTGAAGATAAATTGTAATTTTTTATAAGCAAAGAGACTGTCATACGTTTGCTTTACTTGTTAATACATGTCTTTTATTGGTCTTTATACCAGTTGTATCTTAAATTGAAGTTACTTTATAGGTCTCCATATTACATTTCCACACATCTTTCCCACAGTTCTAAACTTTTTATACTTTTGCATGAAAGTTCAGTGTCTCCCACTTACCAGTAATTATTCTTGAATAAAAGTATTTTTGGGAAGATACCGAATTCTTTACGGAGATTTCTTCTCTCATGTTACACTAAAATACCGTTTTAGATGTCAATATAATGCAACGTTGATTTTAAATTTCAGATTTAACTTAATAAAAAAAATTCATTAGTTTGGGTATTAAAAAAAGACAAAAAATTAAAAGATATACATTTAGGAACATTGTTATCACATGGAAGTAAATGGTCAACGACAGTGTTTAAATTTTTTTTTTTCCATATGTTGCTTGTCTAGCATTTCATGAACTCTCATCTCAGATATAAGTTTGTAGTAAAAATTATGTTGTAAACTAAAAAAAAAAAAAATGTTGGAAATTTCAAAATTTCCTATTATTTATTATTATGAACATTTTTAATCCTACTATTTACATTATGTTTTTGTTTATTTGTATATTATGTTGTGTGTTTAATTGCATTATATTACTCCAGTATTTTGCTATTATTATTGTATTGATCAATACGCATATTTAATCTTTTTTATTACAAACAATTTGGATTTTTTTTTGCCAATTGGTAAGTGACCTGTGGACTTAGACCTGGTATTTTCTTTTATTTGTATGTGCACATTTTTTATACAGGTCCTTGTCTAAATAAGATAAATTGAAGAGTGATCACAATTTTTATTAATGAAGCTGCAGCTGTTTCTAAATAGAAACAATATATGATGTCATTTGTATGACAAAATTTATGGTACCAATATATTTATATCATGATATATATATGTACTTTTATTTGGGATGGTTGCCTACTTAGAGAGAAGTTCAATTGCTCTTTACTTTATTTAGTAAATGTTTGGTTTGTTTTCATGCGCATTTTACACGTTATTACTTGTAAGAGCATATGAAAATCGATTTTTCTCCCTTCATATACATTTATAGATTTTTTTTTCGCCTGTGAAAGGGGTGATATATGTGATGTAGAATCACATATAGTTTTCTTAAACTATACATTTTTTCTAAATTACAGTTAAAGCTAATCTTTAATTAAATATCAATTTTATCTTAAAGTTTTATTTCGATCCCACAATAACTTTCCGTTCAAAAGAAAAGAAAGAAAAACATTTAGCATCTGCCTTACTACTGAAAAACGGCTGTCAGATAAAGAGAATTCATTAAGATGCGTATTTCACCCTTGCTGGAAACAAATAAAAAAAAAGAATAAAGATCGAATGTGTTTGCGGTCAGTAAAATTTCATTTTCTCTCTGCGTAATGCTGAGCCTAACTTCTTTATTACATAAAAACTTTTCATGTACATGCTCTGTGTTTTGTCTGTTGATAACATTCTCCCAAAACAGACCTATAACATACGATTTTGGCGCGAATTCTTTTTGGCGTATTTTTTTAGGACTGCCCATTTCTGGGTGCCCTGCATTAAATTCAAAATCATCTTAATTGTTTAAAGCGTAACAGAAAATTTCATGGTTATGATATTCACTTTTCATATGCTCCTTTTCGCCAATTCCATGATGCCAATGTGTGAATTCTGAATGAGAAATTCAATTGCCTCGCTCTCCCTTCACGGACTCAGACATGTAAAGAAGGTTTCTAAAAAAATGCTTACAGGCACCATCCCTAATTATTTTAGTAAGAAATGATTTAATTTTTATAACTCTACTTTAAATAAACAAAGTTCTCAAAAGGCATTTATTTTATTGATCACAGCCTACAACTCTAGCGAATGCATTTTTTTGAAAAGAACCTGGTCACAATACTTTAAAATACAGATCTACACTACAGGGGGGGGGGGGGGATGAGGCAAAAGAATATCAGACAATAAGCTTCTTTTTGCTTAAAAATGACCGCTTAAATAGAATTATTAGGAACATTGCACAGATTTAACTGTGTTTATTTGAATGAATATTTAGAATGTAGCTAGGCCATTGTAGGGGATCAATCGGGGTATTAATGCCAAGGATTGGCGTTATTACCCCGTTATAATTATTGTGCGGTACATTTTAAATTACAAATTATCTCGAGAAGATATCCAAAATCTTCAACAAAATTGTGAAAGTCCATGAAATGTACTACAAATTTATGTAATTAACAAAGTATTTCCGGATTAAAAAATAGTCTTCACATCACAAAACGTATCTCGCAAATTTTAGATCAAGCGTTAATTGCTTGTAATTGTTTAGATTGCTTGTAAAAACAATAAGACCTAAAAACGAAACAATTTAACTTGAAACTGTTTTTTGCGATTTATTGACTCAAAACCCTTCTGCGTAGAGCACATGGGTGTCATTTACCAGATTATTTCATAATTATGCATAATATTAGCACTTGGCGTTATTACCCTGCCTGGCGTTATTACACCAGACCACCTTAGGTATTTAAACAGTGAATTAACAAGGATCTATAAAATCCCAATAATTCTTCCTCGAGAGCTTTTTCTCCAAAACTAATATTTCTCAGTGCACATATAAGATAATTTTAGTATGTATCTGGAAAAAGAAAAAAAAAATAATGCGCTCTGTTGTTTACAAATTTTAGTATAAAACAATGCAAATTACAGTTAATCTCATCTTATGATTAATCTTTCGTGGTGAATGATTTTTTTTAACTTTCATTGGACCAATAATCCAATAGCATATTTGAATAAATGTTATTTGACTCAAAAGTGTTGCTGAAATCTTCAGTGATAGTAACATCCATTTAAATTGACAATGTAGTAATAATGAAAAAACTTGTCGACGTAATTACGGAATCATTGTAACGCATTTAATGTCCAAAATGAAACTAAAAAGGTTAAAATTATTTTAAAGTACATATTCATTTGTATGATGTTTTCATGTTTATAATTTTTTTTTTAAAGTTACGGTACAGATATAAATAAAATCACAAAAGTACTATTAATAAAAAAAAAAATCAAGAATTTTTACTGTCTTCTGTACATCTATATTAATAATAAAAATGCGTTTAAAAAAATAAATAAATCATTTTTTCTTTACTATTTGAAATCACATGAAAAGTATTGATGTTCTTTTATTAATAGCTATTTCTTTTTATTATGATTATTCGTCATTTTAATATAAAATTGCAAAAAATATATATAACTGTTCGACTTTATAAAAATTAAAATTAATATTATGCTTCAATAAACATTATCTTCCTATACATTATTATAATACAACAAAGTACTGAATTTTTTAGACGTAGCGTTAAATTATTACACCTTTTTAAAAAAAATTCATCAACAAGGATATGGGTAATTTTTATGATATTCTTCTGATTTCGACAGTTATTCTAAGATTATTTTTTCGATCCAACGTACTGACCACATGCTAGAATGGTCTATTCGGTGAGTGAAAAGCTACAGAAACCCATTAATCTTCCATAATATACGTTGCCAAAAACAGATTACCTCAAGAAATCTCTGTAACAGTCGAAAAAGACGAAGGAATATGTTATTGATATAGAAAATGACTATTTACGTTTCAATATTGTATATATTTGTAGTAATGGTATAAGAATATTAGTTTATTAACATTCTGCTTATGTGGCATATATTTTTCCATTTTTTCATGTAAATATAAGAGTCTCCGTAAACTTTGACACCCCGGAGTAACGGTGACACAATTTAGACAGGCAGGTTTATTACTAATTTATAAATATTTATTCGTGTGTTTTATTAATGCGAATAATTGACTTATTGCTATTAATAAATAATGCGATTAGTTTATCAATGCTTTTCTTATAGGTTTTGGGCAGTGAACGATAAGTGTAAACATAAAAAAAAAAAAAAAAAAAAAAAAAAAAAAAAAAAAAATAGAATACGAAATTATTATGATTGTACTGAAGAAAATGAGGTAAATGCAGCTGTCAATAATATCAAGAATAAAAAGCTAGTCGGATGTGGCAATCCCAAATTTTTCTTCTATGTAAAGAACGTTAATACTTCCATAAAAATGAAACATAGATCATCACCGGTTAGGAAATTTACAACTAAATCTAATCTGCAACAACTTAATTCAAGTTTTAACTTAATCTGAAATTTGACAAAAATACGTGTAATTGTATATGAAATAAAATCATCACTGAAATCGTAAAAAATCTGGATATAAGCATAGAAGTGATAGAAGGTAACTGGATAGAAGTGACTAACTTTAAAAACCGAAGAATATTAATTATATCAGTGACTGACTGAATCTGATGTTTGGTAAAAAATTGGGCATTAGATCATTAGATAGATCTATTGCGATAATCATGAATAATGCCACATAGTAGCGCCACCAGTTAAGTGATTTTCTCCAAAAACTGAGTCTCGTCGACAATCGTTACTCAAAAAGAAGAGCAATGGATTTCCAAAACCTTGAGAGTTGTGGTTGATTCTGATTTTCCCTTAAACAAGCACAATATCGCGATAGTAATTTAAAAAAAATTTAAACTACAGAGAATCAATATCCTTATATTGACCAACAACAATCCATGTGGAGATATAATAAAACTTTTTTCCAGAGGGAAAAAAATGGAAAATTCCTATTTTTCGCAATAAATCGTAAATTTTAAATAGGTGGTTTATTGGGGTGAACTTTTTATTTATTTTGCATCGATATCCGAAGTAATAAATCGCTTATTGAGAGCATTCAAAGCATATATGCCACCACATGTCTTATTATTTTACCCTTGCAATATTTCTCGTGTATATTTGAATCTGCTTTGATATGTAAACTAATCGTTAGGTTGACACGACTGTATAGTTTGTGACCCGAATTCGAAGGATAATCGATATTTAGAGCTTTCCGTAGGCCATTGGATACTGATAAATGGCTCATTGCTCCCCATTCGGGAACAATTTTTTGTTCATAAATTATGATTGATTTTTAAAACCTTTTAATTTCGGATTTATGCTAGATTATGCAATAGAGAACTTCAAATATATTTTAACTGAAAATTATAATTTTCATTATAAAATTATATTTAAAAACAATTTTTTAATAGGGCCTCAAATTGAAGTTTTTGTTTTTGATACTTTTAAAATAAACAGAAAATTATTAATATTAAAAACGTTAAATTATTTTAACACTAATATAGAAGGGAAGGTTCACTGTTACTCTGAAGTGCTATTTTGTATTTATTTATATTGTATCTACTTATTTCTTGCCATAACTTATAGCTATTTAGCGCAATTTTAAAAGGAAAAATGAGTTTATTGGATTTTTATCTGTTGAATAAACTTCTATATACTATTCACATATATTTTATAATTATTTATAATAATAAGATTCAATTTATTCATATAAATTTTAAAACTGTCTACAATTAATTTAGATATAAATTATTTTGTAGCTATTTATTTCCTGTTATAACTGGTAGCTATTAAGCACAAATTTAAAAGAAAAATATGTTTATTGAATTTTTTACTGTTGAAAATTCAATTTATTCATATAAACTTTTAAATTGTCTAAAATTTCTTTAGATATGAATTATTTTGTAGATATTTAGTACAATTTAAATAAAGAAAAATATCTTTATTAAATTTATGACTGTTGAATAAATTCGAATATTCTATTCATATGGATTTTGTAATGATTTGTGATAAGTGGATTCGGAATATTCACATAAATATCAAAATTGTCAAAATATGTATTTATATATGTATAGCAAATGATATTAAAGAATAAAATACATTAATTGTCTTTAAAAATTATCCTGTATTATTAAATATTCTGTCACAGGACATACAACAAAATAACACTATTACCATATATTTTATTAAAAGTATCATTTTTCCGGAACTGTATTGAAATAAAATAAATTTTGTCCATTCACGTAAAACTGGCACTGTAGTAATAAAAATATCTGATGAACATCTTACATTGATATACCATAAAAAGACTTGCCTTATCATAAAAACCATAACCCAAGATTAAAATTTAAAAAAAAATATATTTATACATGCATAAGAAATAATATTAAAAATTAAAATACATGAATTTTTTTAAAAAAATTATTTTTCATTATTAAATATCCCATCACAGAAAAATATACTTTTCTACCAAAAATTGAACCGACTTCAAAAGCTACTGCAAAGTTAAAAATAATTTTTTTACAGAATAGTATTAAGAAATTAAATTAAGAGCGTAGTATTTATCATGCATATTATTATATTTATGTAGATTAATTTGATTTTTTGAAGTCGGTGCCAGCCAAGCCAAGTTACATGTAATTTTCCAATACACACGCATCCAAGTATCTATGAGTTTTTTTTTTTTTTTTTTTTTTTTTTTTTTACGATTTAATATTTAGTTAAAAATTTAACTTTATTCTCTTACGATTTGTATTGGATAATTAATTTTAATTTTAAATTTGGCTTGGCTGGCACCGACTTCAAAAAATCAAATTAATCTACATAAATATAATAATATGCATGATAAATACTACGCTCTTAATTTAATTCCTTAATACTACTCTGTAAAAAAATTATTTTTCACTTTGCAGTAGCTTTTGAAGTCGGTTCAATTTTTGGTAGAAAAGTTTTTTTTTTCTCTTTTTAGTTAAAAGTTAACGATTTTTTTGAAGCCAGTTAATAAAAATTATAATACAGGAAAAATCTTTGTAAACCATACACGTATGTCAGGAGTGGGGTTCGAACCCACGATCTTTTTCAAGAACCAGAAATCAAATCTTACACCGCTCAGCCACCTGACTGCACTCCATTCAGCGAGCTTAGTCATCGTCCATGTTACTTTTAGTTTGCAGGAAATCACTAATTTTATTAGTTTTTACTTAATTACTAAAAAAGTACTGAACCAATTTCAATGAAATGGAAGAAGTACCAATGGAAGAGTAGCCTCTTTCATTTAACACACAAAAAAAATTAATCGGTTGGATAGTTTCGGAGTAATCAGTGAACATACATAGAAAAAAATACATTCGCGCCAAATTGATAACATCCTCTCCTTTTTTGAAGTCACTTAAAAAAATATATAACACGGAAAGTTTTTTTGTATACTATACACATATGTCAGGAGCGAGGTTCGAACTGACACTCTCTTTCAAAACCAGGGATTAAATCTGGTGCCTTAGACCGCTCGGCTGTCCGGACTTTGTTCTGTTCAGAGAACTTATTCAATGTCATGTTACTTTTCGCAAGTCTATTCTCTTTTTGAGTACGCTTTCACTGATAAAGTATTGAGTTAATAAAAAATCTCTGATACTCTGTGGTAACGGTTAAATACAAAATATTCCTAAAAGCATAATTAGTATTTAACTTGTTAAATATATATTTAAAAATTATAATACGGAAAAGATTATTGTATACACGCACGTAAGGAGTGGGGTTCGAACCCACGCTGCCTTTCGAAAACCAGATCTTAAATGAAGCGCCTTAGACCTCTCGGCCATCCTGGCATCGGTAAATGTATCCGCCATCCATATTACTACTGATTTGCGAGAAATCACTAATTTTATTAGTTTTTGTCTAATTACTAAAAAAGTACTGAACCAATTTCTATGAAACGGAAGTGGTACCAATTCGAGAGCAAGCTCTCTCATTTAACATCAAAATCAAGTTAATTGGTTCGACAGTTTCGGAGTAATCGGTGAACATACATAAAAAAATACATACGCGTTGAATTGATAACCTCCTCTCCTTTTTGGAAGTCGGTTAAAAACCCACATAAACTTCATTGTCATACACTTCATTAAAAGTGTCATTCTTGCATTGAAATAAAATAAAATCTTGTCTATTCACTAAAAAATGGCACTGAAGTAATAAAAATATCTGATAAATAGCTTACATCGATATACCATAAAAAAGACCTGCTTTATCATAAAAATCATAATCCAAGAAATGGTGTATCGGTTACGATAACAAAATACCTGAAGAAAAAAAAAGTAAAATCACAAACTCACTGAAGGAATCTAATTCTTTTGTCAAAAGGAAATATTAAAAAAAATATATAATTAAGAAATAAGGAATGCAAGGTAATGAAAAAAAATTATTCGGTGAGAGCAGAAAATCCTTATATATATTATAAATGTGAAAGTGTGTCCGAAAAATTGGAATAAACTTGGCTTCAAAACGAATGGATTAATGTCTTTGAATCTTTGCCTATGGACAGATTATAAAAGTGGAATGAACATAGGCTAATTTTTATTTATTTTATTCAAATATTTTCCTTAATAATTCAAAATTTCATTATTTTTCATACAAAATCAATAGGCATTTTTCAGATAAAATTTAACCATTTTTCTTTCCTGTTGCGAAGAAAATAAAAAATTGGAATAATAATTTTTCAGCGGCAATGAATTTTTAATAAAAAACTTCCACGCGCAAAACTATAATAAAATAATTTAAAAGAAAAAAAAATATGACGTCATGTTTGAAATAAAAATAAAAGGTATATTTTTTATAATATGTTTAACAAGGATATTTTTTTAGTTAATGGGAATTTTTGTGTAAAATATGGCGACATAAATTAAAAGTAAAAAGAATGAAAAAGAATTATATTTTTAATAAAATGGTTCAGTTATGAAAATGTGACGTCATAGTTGAAATAAAACAGGTACTTTTTAGCAGTCGTTAAAAATACAAGGGGTACGAATATCAGTAGCTAATGGAGCGAGATAAATAATGACGTCATATTTAAAATGAATCAGAAATATTTTTTACTTATATTAATTAATAAGTTATAAGTTACATACAAATGAATATTTTTATTCAAACTCATAATTATCAATGGAAGAAATTTTTTGTGGGGAAAAGGCGGAAAATAAAACTACTGATTAATATATTTTTGGCTCGATTTTTTAACACTTTCGAACAAAGTTGAAAAGTTATTATGCTTTCGGTTTGTCTGTCTCTCTAGTCGCTTTCTAACTTTCGTAAATATACTCCGATTTCCATGAAATTTTTGGACGTTCTTAGCGTTTACCTAGCACGAATACCTATTGAAAATAAAGTTTCTACCATGTTTAGTTTATTTGCAGGGATTCCCAAAAATGTCCTTACATTACGGCATTATGGGGAAAATCGTTTTAATTAAATTTAACGATGTTACACCCTATGAAACACATTCAAATCTACATGCATTTACAAAGTGCACTAAAATATGCATTTTGTAAAGTATGTAGTGAAAAGGAAACTCATTCATTTACAGGGTTACACAGAAGAATTTCATTGCATAAGAATAAAGGGAGGAACAGTTTCCGACATATTTTAATTATGATAAACGTTTTCATGTATAATCAAATTGATATATGTTGCTGAGGCTTAATGTGAGTTATTTCATGCATAATACGAAGTGCATAGCATTTATTGGGACACGCAAAAGATTTCAAATATTATATATTCTATTCGAAGTACTGCATATGATGGATGATGACTGTTGCATGGATGAAATGCATGATATGTGCTTTTAAGTTTCGCTAAATGTATGCATATTAAATGGAGAGTATAAATGGTAATAGTATAAATAAATTTAGATATACAGGGTTACACAAAGATCTCGGGAAGGTTACTGAATATGTGTGCAATTTACTTAAAGGTGGTTTTTAAATAAAATATGCATTTTTATTTTGAACTGCATTTAGTAAACTAAGAAATGTTTGTAGTATATATATAAAATGATATACAGGGTCCCACAAAGAACTGGATACAAGGTTGTCTTCGGATGATAATTTCTGAAAATGTAATTTAGGTAGTAATAAGAAATATTTTTGTTTGAACTAAATTTTAGAAAGATACTTTCGTGTATTAAAGGCACTTGGAAAACTACAGGGCTGAACAAAAGAATTCAAGAATGTTTCTATCTATTAGTATTAATCGCTGAAAGGAAAATTTTAATCAGCAAACAAATTAGCAAATAGGGATTATCAGAAGTTTTTTACCATAAATTCGCGATAAAAAGTTAATTACACATGCTTTTCACCATCGAAATTTTTTGCTTGATTGATCAATTATTTTTTCTTTAAATGTTATGTGAACGAAATCACGGGTAGCTGCTAGTTATTTTATATTTGTATTTTCACAATGATACGATGTGCGAAAAAAGGTTGCTAGAAAGAATGAATATATGGCATAAAAATATTCCTAGATTTTCTTTAAAATCTAGTAAGTTTTTTATATATAAAGCTAAAGAGGAGTATAGTTTAATAAAGTACTGAATTACTTGACAGTACTTAAACTACATTCAGATAAAAAACAACCCACTATGTATGCTGGATGATTAAAAATGAATAGGTCTAAAAGACAAGCAACTTTAAATTGATCAAATAGTTTTAATTAAAAAATAAAACTACATTAGGAAACTTCCACTGTTAATCTGAAATGATGTTTTTAATCGATTTATTTTATATTCATTTATTTCCTGTCGTGACTGGTTCTCTATTTAACACAATTTGAGCAAATAAAAATATGTTTATTTAATTTTTAAACTTTTAATAAGTTGAAATATTCTATTCAGATGGATTTTACGATAATTACTAATAATAAGATTCTTATTATTCAAATAAATTTCAAAATTATCTTAAAATTTATTTATATATTTATAACAAATTTTATTTAAATTTTTAAAAAGTTAACTTTTTTTAAAATTTATCTTTTATTATTATATATCCCGTAAGAAAAAAATATTCCATATACATCAGTAAAGTGCCCTTTTCCTCGATACTATATTGAATTAAAATGAAACTTTGTCAATTCACTAAAAATATGACACTGAAGTTCCATTCAAACAACCATTCAAAAAAGAGACTTGCCTTATCTTAAAAACTGTAATTCAAATGGTGTATCGTTGGAGATAAGAGAATACCTAAGAGAAAAAGTACAATCATGAATTCTCTGAAAAAAATCTAATTCTTATGTCAACGGAAAATGTTTTAAATAATTGTGTATTTAAGAAAAAAGGAACGCAAGGTAATTTCTTTTTAATTCGGTACGTGCAGGATATTATTTTAACTTAGTAATTTCATCATTGATTCAATGAGCGAAAAAAATTTGCTACAAATGAACTAATATTCGGCATAAAATACTCAAAGATTTTCTTTCCAGGGTTCTTTCTCTATTTTTTTTAATATATATGACTACTGTTTCGTAAGGTATTGAATTACTTGACTGTACTTAAATTAAATTCAGATAAAAGGTCATCCCAATATATCTGTGGCTTCCGGCAATAACCTGGTTAGGCACATTTTTGGTATTTTGAGTAATTAATGTTTAATGTTTTTAAAAATGTCTTTATATCATTACTTTTATAAAATAGATTAGAATTTAATAATTTTCACTACATTCAATTAGGATTTAAGAACCTCCTTCTTTTGCCAAAATAGTTACATATAAATGATTTTTATTCATTCAGAATAAATTAAAAATGTATTTCTTATCTGTTTATTACCGTTTTACATTTATTTTAAATAAATGTAAATAAAATTAAGTATATATTTACATTTTAAACATTAATTTCACCACAGTTAAATACATTGTCAATTTTTACTTTTTATGTTATTATATTTTTATGTCATTTTTAGAATTATAGACGATTAAACTAACGACGAAACGACGAAATAAATAGAATACTTATCTGGTTATTAACGTTAATTTATGCACTTACCCGATTATTACTCTTTTTTAAATTTTTAAATGAAAATTTATGGTCGCCTTATGACGGGAAGTATTCGATTTTTATTTTTCAGTACTATGGCAGATGAAAGTACTCATTTAAAGCAACGTTTTTCCAAATTATCTCATTTTTTTCCAAATATGTGCCTTTCCTAGTTATTACCGGAAGCCACAGATATATACCGGGTGACTGAAAACCGATCAATATAAAAAGAAAAGCAACTTAATATTGGTCGAATGGATTTAAATAAAAATAGAGTAGGGAATGTTCACTGTTACACTGAAATGCTGATTTTTATTTATTTATATTGTATTTATTTATTTCCTGTCATAACTGGTAGCTATTTAAAGGGATCGATTCATACTAAATTAGATTTCAACTGTCATCAGCGACTAATCTTTAACTTTAACTTTATTTAATGCTATTATAATAACTTTATCGATCAGTACGAATCACAATTCAGATAAATATCTCTAATCAGCACAGGAAATTAAATTTTACAGGAAGCTGAGTATAAAAGATATCGATATACAATATCCTTTATTTTGATCGTAAAGTCTTCCGAACCATTTCAGAGAAACGTACATTAGAAATTACATTATTTAAATAACGTCTTTGCATTTTTCAAACGTTTGAAAATAATGAAAAATTTTAAATTGCATTCTGTTTTGCAAAATATATATTGATACATATAGAGTATTTTTCAAATTAATCGTTATCGTGTAATTGGCTTCGTTTCTTCTCCACCAAATCCAATTAATATACTCAAATTTGCTTGGCATAACGCAGGTGTGCCCATTTCGACTTCAGGTCAAACTTTAACAATATTTTCTTCATAATCCTTTAAATCAGTTACCAACTTTATCAAATCAATAATTCTTGAACTCTGAGGCACAACTATGTCTAAGTCATCAAACAATGTTAGGAAATCTATTTTTCTAGCATTATTCAGAGCAAACATTATTTAGTTTTGTTGACACTGCAATACAGCAAAGTATTGCACTATCACCTAGACTTGATTACGGATAATTAAATCATTATACATGAGACAAACTGTTCATTTCTTTCATATTATAAATTTCCGTTTAAAAAATACATTTCTTTTTCAACTCAAGTACAGAATAGCTTCGTTATTCAAATTCAAATTCAAATCTAAAACATCTAAATCCGATCCTCCAAAAATTTGGGATTTACGTGAAGGATGTATAGCTATATCAAAACTGATTTTCTTCAACAGATAAAAAAAAAAAAGTTTAACAGGTCATCAAGTATATCCTTTACATTCAATAACATTGTACAACAGAACAATAGTTACCATAAAAAAAACTTTCCTGAGCCTTGCGTTAAAAATCATCTGTTGCACCGATGTTCGAACTTTATAGAACTGTCAACTCTCGCTATGCTCTTTACAGGAGTCTACTTTGAAATACAACGTTCATTGAACCCTTGAATCTGTTATTTTTTATTGTTTCCACGTTTTATCTTCTATTCACACACACACACATACATATGTATAATTGTGTGTGTGTGTATAAGATAGATAGATGAATAGTAGTGACAACGAGTTCTTGTCAATTAAATTTTATTTTAGTATATTTCAGATAAGCATTTACAACTGCCTTGGAAAGGCCTGTCGACTGGTACACAGTTTTTACAAATAACCACACTTAAACATTTCGTGCTACTTTGAACCAAGATTTGGTGCTCGCAGCTTTTACCAGCTGCCACCATAGGATGGTTCAATCGAAGCTCCAAATCTTGGAACGAGTTTACACTATATTATTTGAAAAAATGGTACTATGGTTCAACCGAAGTTCCAAATCTTGAAGCAAGATTTCCCCATCTTATGGTGGCAGCTACTAAGCACCAAATTTCGGTTCAAAGTACCACAAAAATTTTAACAGTGAACAAATTATCCTCTACACAAAATATTGATTCTTTTGTGGATATTCACAACACATTTAAAACATGAAAAAGATCCGAAGCAATTTTTAAATGAGCAAAACATAACTCATAAAGATATATATATTATATCCTTTCTATCTGATCATTTATTATGACGACTTTTAATTTAAATAATAAGGCTAGTAATTACATTTAAAGATCCACACATTTAATAATCATAATTTTTCCAGAAAAAATTACAAATTCAAATTTCAATGACTGAAGCAATTTGAGTTCGTTAAACAAAATGTCTCGACTCACTTTTCTTTAAAATTGATGGAGTGTTCAATAGTTAAATCCTAATTTGACATAATTTAACGCAATCATTGTATGAAATACTTCTGTAATTTGATATTTATGAAGTTCTTCTCTATTTTAAAAAGACGAATTTGCAAAGGACATTTGGACTCGATTACAATATTTTCGTTTTTTCCTCAGAACCGAAATATAGGGAGTTACACTTAAGATTTTTTTATTTCATTAAGTTTCTATTAACTTAATTTGTATTGTTATATTATTTAATTAAAAAAATAACACACGGAAGCTTTCATGAGGCAATTTAATGTTTAAAGTGGCTCTGTATCTACCATATACAGAGTGTCCAGCAAATAAAACCCAGATTTCAAATTTAAATTCCTCAAAAACAAAAATCGATAGAACTATGCGGTAAACGGTTTCTTTATTAGGTAAGCTGTAAAAATGTTATACTAAAGTTTCGAAAGGTGAATATTTTGAAAAGATTGTGTTCTGAGTGCAAAGAATGTTCGACTTGACGTTTTTCTTGATTCAGATTGCTTGTAGAGAACGAGTTTTTCGGGGTACTTAGCCATATTTTTAGAACTAAATTTTTGAAATTTCTGAAATTCCAAATTTTTTTTCCAAAAAACTTTAAAATATGACGTTGTCTGCCCAAAATCTCATTCAAACCAAGCAATTTAAAGCAAGAAAATGTTAAGTCAAACATTCTTTGCAGAGCATACTCTATTCAAAAGAGCATACTCTATTCAAAATATTCACCCTTCGAAGCTTCTGTATAACATTTTTACAACTTTCCCTAATAATCAAACCGATTACCGCATAATTCTATCGATATTTGTTTTTGAAAAATTAAAATTTGCTGGACACCCTGTAATTATTTATGACTTATTTACATTCGAAATAAAAGTTCATGCTAGCAATAAGGCGTTTAAAAATTATAAATACATTGCAAATAAAAAAATATATATAAATATGTATATATATATATTTTCCTGGAAAACACGAATGATCATATACAATGCTTATACAATGCACATTAGGGTGGAGCGAAAAAAAATTTTTTTTTGAAAATCAAAATCGGGTAGGTGCCAAAAGTTGCCTTTATACTAGTACATCAACTGAATACAAATTTTACCGCTGAAAAAAATGGCTTGAGTCTGTGCTTTTGCTCCAAAAATCGAAATTTTGGGTAAAATTTGTCATTTTTTGACGTTTTTTCAAAAAAATCTGAAAAAATCCTACAGTGCTGGTTTGTATTTAAAAGTGTTGCTTAGACCTTTATATTTATCTGCTTAACATATTTAAACTATAAAACAATAAGTTTATTCCTTATAGCTGGAGCAAAACAGACAACTTTTAGTAAGAAAACAGTATTACCACTCTATTGGGTCATACAACGAATTGTTGTTTTTAATACAGCTCTTGTTTTCAAAACTACCTTGGACATGCGTCGTGGAGGTGGCTATATTTCCTATACCACTCGGCCCAACTATTCGATCATCTTAGTACAGTGTTTTATTTATATATTGATTTGTGATTTTCTTTATAAAAATTTAGCATGTTTTCGATGCTTCCACCTTGTTTATCTGTTCTTTGCATTCACATGGTGCTGTAACTATCTTCATGTATATTTTTACACTTTATACAAAAAAATGACAAGCAGAGTAATGTACGGGAATATTATTAAAGGGATCTATTTGGCCATCTATTATATTTATCAAACTTACATTCAGTTGATGAATAGTGATTGGAAGTTCTGTTACCACAACATTTTTTCAGTCAATTTTATTTTTTTTTACGTAATGATTTGCTTCAAAGATGATTTCAGATATTTCAACTACAAGTATGCCATCATTTATTCTACTTTTGCATTTTTATATGTTGAGAAGCGAGCTGTTTAATGTGATGGTGATCATCAGAGAGAATTGCAATGAAAATTTGTTCTACGTGTGTAAAGCAACCGCTGTTGTAAATAACCCTTTTTTTTGCATTAGTTTTATGCCGTTTTCTAAGTGTTTGCGTATCCAGGTAATTTCCTATTAACTTTTAGATCCCCTTTTTATGAATGGACAACATTTGATGGTGAAATGTCCTGGGCATAAACTTATAATGCATAGTACTTCATGAGGGAATGTACGGATTCTAATCGACTATAAGTGCTCATTTAAAATTAGGTGAATTTTATTTGTCACTGTGAACCATTTTGCATGGGGTAAGCTTAGAATTGTGTATAATATTGAATCATTCGCTACTTCAACTCCAGTGAATTTCCTCTGCGTCAATTATTAGAGAAGTCGATATAAAACGTTCTAAGCTACATGGATTCACTGGATCAATAAGGAAAATCTTTGTCTACGTACTATTCACTTCCTATTGCATTTTTTTTAAATAAAATAGAGAATAATTTTGAAAAATTATTTTCTCAAATTGAGAAAAAGATACTCAGTACAGACTAGAAATTTCTGTCGGCGATTGCAAAGCTAATTCATAAGGAAAGCTATTTCTCAGAAAGAATGGGGAATAGGAATTTAGAAAACATCTCACACAAAAGACAGCTCATAAAGTTAATAAAATTTTCCGCTTTATATAAGCACAGATTGGCAATCAGCGTCTATATGTTCAGTCACAAAATGAATAATCCAAGTTTATACCGCGGGATGTTTCATACCAAATGTACAACACACCTGAATAATAGATCTAAAATCTTATTAGAAATTACTAGACTACATAACAACACAGGAAACGACATAAAGCATGCTACAACTTCTTTAGAAATATTGTTGTTTTACACGCAAATTTTGTTTGCAATCCTCTGTGACGATCGTCATAATATTAAACAGCTAGCTTCTCAGCATATATTCAATATAATAGGTTCAATAAATGATGACATACTAGAAATTGAATTCATACAATCAATTATTAGGCAAATCATTGCATATAAAATGTAATTGGTTGAAAGAATGTTGTAATAACAGAACTTCCAATCATAATGTACTAATTGCATGAAATTTTAATGAAGATAATACATTGCTGAATAGGAATTTTTTTTCGCTCCACCCTAATGCACATGGGTGCTAAGCGTATTATATTAATTAAAGAAGGCTTTCGCAACTTGATGTAAAAGCACATTCAAATTTATATAGACGTACAGTAATTACGACTAATATATTGCGGATGATTTAGTTTTTTTTTTCATAGAATGACGCCAGCAATACTTCATAAAATCAAAAAAATATATATGCGCTTTATTTGATTATTACAATGAACCTGAAATCACCATATTACGCATCTACATCTAATATTATTTAGCCCATTTGTTTAAAATACAGATTAAAGACATTCTGACACAATATGAAACTTAAAGCTTTCATTTTTAGCTTACGCACATGAAGCATGCATAGACTGTAGGCCATTGTTCCAAGACTTTATAAAGAAATTCTTACGGCAAACTAAATTTTATTGTCCGTCTCTTATAAGGACATCTTAATAGTTGCATGAAGAATAATCAATTTGCAGAAACTAATTTCTATTATTTTCTTTTCAGATACAATTTCGTTCTTAAGAAATTGGAAAAAAATAAATATTACATATATTTCTATAAAGATTTATTTTTTTTTTTCGCGTTAACTGGGCGTTATTATACAACGCTAATGCAAAACACATTCTTGATACTCTATCTAAGAATATGTAATGTTTGCAATTAAAACGTTCTGCTATTGTTTAAATATTCTTTAAAAAAATAATCAATCATATATATGTATTGAATCAGCGTTATTAATCCACAATTAATCAATATTTTAACTGTATAAAAACACATTAAATAACAATAAAGAATATAAAATGCGTATTAGTGATATTAGGTGCATTACACCTAGAAATTCTATTTACAAGAATAATAATCATTTTCAATAAATTGTTAGAGAATTGAAATGGCCTATTAACTAGTTAAATAGACATTTTGAGAAACATATGAACATCCCATCTGGCATTATCCGGCTGCCTGTTCTTGATTACTACGTTAGCCAACTAGCTCCTGGGATTCAGCCCATGGGTGTTAAGGGCACCAATTTTAATAAAATTACCGAACAAAAAAAATTCTTAAATTTCCATTTTTCTCCAATACTTTTCCGAAAAGACAAAGACATACTTTGGTACTTTAGTGTCAAATGGCAATTTCTTGAATACTTCCCTAAGAAAGAAAAAAAAAATAACTAGTATTTTGATTCGAGAAGGCCTATAAAAGATGCTAAGAATGGAGCTCAATGCATTTCACGAAAATTCAAAAGACTGCAAGTAGGCACTGACGGCTGTCCAACATTATCATAACTAGTCGTTGGGGGCTACCGTAATACTTACCCATCATGGATATGCGTAATATAATATGTGAAAATAAAATATGTCTAAACTATTTTCAAAATGCATTGCACTTCGAAAACAAAATTTAAGAATATATTGAAATATTTTTAATACACATAGTAATGCTCTATTCATGAATTGCTGATGAGCCAATTTTGACAAATTACATGAAACGCCAAACTACAGTACCGAATTGCATAAAAGAAACATATAACTAACCATATAACCATATAACTAATAGTTTACTGCGTCGGATTAAGCGTCTTATTTTCAATTAAAGTATATTTTTGAATTGAAATGTGAATGAAATACAGGGTCATGAAAAATAGAAGACTGGAGAAAACACGATTATAAATATCTCAGTAACTAATAATCCGATCCACTTCGTTCTTAATGCAAAATGTGTGTTATATTATTGCCTTTCACATCCATTCCTTAAAATAAAAAAAATCGAAAATGTTTATATCCTCCCATCAGAACGAATTTTTAGACAGTCCGAAAAAAATAGTTCCGAATAATCAAGGTTACTGATATTCAATAGGCTTCGTCCCATTCTTACATACTATGAACATACAAAATTTCAAGTCTCTATCTCAATTTTTTCGGGGGTTGAGCGCTTACAGACAGACAGACAGCCGGATGGCAATTTTTTTTTCTAAAAATATGTTTTTAGGAATCTCCAGTATCTGAAACGTGTAAATCCGTCATTTTTTTGGATTTTTAAAACAATTGCAAGACGTACCCTATACTACGTATGATGGTAAGCAAAAAGGTAAGCTACTACTTTAATAATATTTCTACGTGATATATGTGTAGAGGTCTTGAGATACAGAATTTACTCGTGTATAAGCCGCACTTTTTTTCCAAAAAAAAGGGCAAAACTCCTAGGTGCGTCTTATACACGGAATATTTTTTTACTGTTGGATGCAGTCGAACGATATACATATGAAACAAGAAATTATTCAAAAAAGATATTAAAACTCGGAAAATGTTACTTAATTAAAGTATCACTGCAAGTTTATTTCATTCCTTGTACTTTTTTATACAACAGAGCTAATGCCATTATCTAAACGCTAATTAGCAATTCTCTTTACTGTCCTATTTCCCGTCATTCTCTTACAACCCGAAATCTAAAAATGCATTTTCGTCTTGTTTTTTGATCTGGTGTAATGTTTGTCTCGACTTTTTTTACTGAAATTCATTTGGTCATTCTTCATTAGCGTATCAAATTTATGGTGCGCGTTATATACGAGATTTTAAGAAATCGCCATTTTTACTTGTAAAGTAGGGGTGCGCCTTATACACGCGTGCGTCCTATACACGAGTAAATACAATAAATTTTAGGAAAGAGTTTATCACCATCCTTGTAAGTGTTCAGGATTCAAACCGGTTTCCAATGTATAACCACATAATTGCCTTTCTTAAATAAGACAAGTTGACGAATCCTAATGTATTTCGAGGATTTTTTTAAAATTAACTATGCATATATCTCCCATTTTAATATTTTCGGATCTAGCATTGCCAAACATTGCATTTGCAATCTTCGATCTAGTATTCACTTAGAAAAAAAAAATGTAAATAATCTAAAACACTTTGTTCTCAGAACCCTAATAGCATGCATGGTCCAAGTGACGTCACAGTGACGTCACTGTGAGTCACTTTGGTCACATCACATTTGTGACCAAAATGTCCCCACTCAGTGACGTCACAATGTGTCTGAGATGTGACTTTCTTAAAAATCTTTAGAAATTCATAACTATCCTTCAAAACATGTTATTTACTTTAAATAACATGCTTTTGGCAATTTAAATATCGTCGCTTTTGTCACATTTTCGTCACAATGTTAATGTCAAATTAGTCACAAATGACACATCTTTCACAAATTTGTCAAATTGTGACCACTTTCTAAAACGTCACAAAAAAGCTCTAAAACGGCCATAACGACTTCACATTTTAGTCACAGTGATTTCACATCGACTCCTCATAAACGTGTACCTTCGCTTGATTACTCATGAGAAATTCAAAAATTCAAAAAATGTATAATTATAAGTATATACATACATTTAAAAATATTATATAATATACTATCATAAAGTATAACTAATTTTATACTTTCTCTTTTATTTAAGTGTGCGATCAAATGAAAATAATATGTTTCAATATTACGATAGAACTATCTGTCACTTCCAAAGAAATCTAGGAACACATGGTAACACCTTGTATTGCATTTAAGAAGTTTTCATTTAAATATTTAATCATTTTTACTATTTTCGACATATTTCAGTGTAATTCTGAGTAAACGTTTTAATACCAGGATGACGAAAGGTCAGTGAGAAACACATTCATAAAAAGTGTTGAATGCCAGTATTTTGTTAAACAGAAAAACGCCTTCTTTAATCCTTTCATATTACTCAAAGTAAATTCTATAAGAAAATGCAAGTAGTTTCATATTTTTAAGTTCTCTATCTAATCAACAAAATCAAAAAGATAATGAACAAAATTCATGTAATATATGCACGCTTGTGATGTAATTCAAACAATCTGTAAGTTTACAAAGAATTTTTTAGAAAACGGAAACGCCTAGAACCTAACTAAAACCAAGGTTAGAGATAAAGTTTTACTAAGATTACTTTAATTTTAGTAGATTATTTGTAAAGCTGCATATTTCTGTAACTTAAAAAAATTGTGTTATAGATTTCAAATTTTATTGTGCTGCGTACAGATAAAATTTAAGTAACCGTATATATCTCTATAAATTTACATCAGCAGAAATACAGATTATTTTCTTATAATTCAGTTGATAGATAAAATAATAGAGTAAATGTTATTGAATAATTTATATAGGATTGCTTTGAGTGTAATTATATCTGTGAATTATGATATATTTTTATGCTAAATATAGTGTTTTGACATTTTTTTGTATTGATAGGAAAGAAAAGCACAGAACATTTTAAAATATATTTTAACATAGAAATTACTATCACAAGCTGACACTACACTATTACACTCTCACAAGCTGACTACGACACTATTACACAGTCACAAGCTGACTACGGCACTATTACACTATGAAAAGCTGAAAATTTTCATAATTTCACATTGTTAATAAAGCATTTCTTTCTTATTGCCTCTTGACTACACCAGTGGCCGAGAGGTTCTGACCCCTAAACTGGTAGACGGTAGCTGCCGGGTTAGAACTCATTCGCGACCGTCGCCCTAACCGTGCGGAGTTTTCCGTGGATTTCTTTGAACCTTGGATATCCTTGAGTAAAGTTCGTTGCGTACGGGGTTAGGTTCCCTTTGAAAGACCCTCACGGAGAGCACCACTCCTCTTAGGGCCACGCGTATATAACTGGCCGGCATAAAAGTAAAAATACATTCTTATTTCCTCTTTGTTACTTATAACAATGGAAAAAAAGCTATAGCAATTTGTAAGGTATCCAAATATTAGTTTCATGCATTAAAAATAACTGACATCTGCAAAATTTATTAATGAAGAAAAACATTTTACAAAATGTCCGTTTTCTTTTTATTTAATCATAAAAGATGTAATTTATATGAGAGTAACGGAGCGTTGATGCATTCTTTCATGTGACATAATCGAAGATTAGAGACGACAAAGAGCTTAAATGACAGAGGAAATCAATTTTTATTCACGAAAGCGTAAAGAACATTTTTAAAGATTTTCAATAAGACATCTTTCGAACAAAGGAAATTAGAAAAAAATACTGAAGTGTTTTTTACGAGTTTCTCAAAATAGTGAATTTCTTTGTAAAAAATAAATGATAAGAATAATATATATATATAAGTTGACATTGTTTTTCAAGATTGTAAAAATGCACTTTTATAACTAAATATTGATGTACTAAATGTTGATCTTATATCTAAAAATACTTAAAAATATATAAGTAAAATACATTTAGTAAAAAGTACGAAATTTATCAACGACTGATTATTGAGGGTGGCATTAAAAAGAAATTAGAAATTGTACGTGAAGCGTAGCAAATTAAGGCGCGTTCGTACTATAACGAAGTTTTAAAAAACATTCATTTCTTTCTGTTTTGGTATACAGTATTCAGAATAGATATAGTGGTAATTTATTTTATGGTGTTTTAAAGAAGATTTTTCACTTCGAATATGCCATTGTCTGAAATCTGGCAAATGTAGCTAATTTGCTTACTACTAAATTGATATTCATATGCCAGAAGGCTAAGGGAGAAAATTTGGAGACTTTTGGATAATATTATATATAACATAAAGTCATTAACGAAATCATTAAAATCATTAATTGTTGTAATCTTTCAATGTTTTTCCTCCATCAAAGTTAATATAAAAAAGAAATTATATTATAAAATAGCTGCAGAAATAATGTAATTAAAACTTTCTGATCCAATACTTTCTTTCTTTTTTTCCGTAAAGAAAATTCCGAAAAAAAGAATGGTTATGTTTTGGAAAATATTATATTAGAATATAATTTAACAGATATTCAACTTTCTAATATTTTATTACAGATGATACAACAAAAAAAGTTATATTTTAAATTTAATGTGTGGACGAGTTATGAAATTTATCAGTTGGTAACGGTGCAAAGTGAATTAACATATATCATTATTATTATTACTAAATTGCAAAACATGAATAAAATAATAATAATAAAATCATAGACATGTACTTTTATTACTAGATGTAGAAGAAACAATGCTAATTTTAAAGACAAAATAATACTCTATGAAAAGACGTGTACTATTAGCAGTCTAGTACCAGGGCCTTGATCCATATTCGAACTATTCCAGAAAACCATCAATTTTATTTTGGAAAATCCTGGGTGACACACATAGACACCAAAACATATAAAAAATAAAAATAAAAATGAAAACTTAAAATGAGCAATGCATTAAAATTTTTAATAAAAAAATGCAAAATTTTAAATGAGTAAAAATACAACATAAAATAAATTAAAATATTTAAATATATGACATGCAGAAGAAACGTGAAAAATATACATTGTTATATGTTCTTATATAATATTAAGCAATTATATATCGTTGTTATTTATATGTGGTAAATTGGAAAAAATATTTGTACCATTATAAAAAATTGGAATAATTAAACAAAGAAAATTTTAAATTACTCAACCTTTGATATATTTTTTTTTCTAATGTTATTAATTATTTCATTATTTCTTCGTTACTTTGTCATATTTATGTATGGAAAATCACAAATTTGAAATATAAAAAGTCGTTAACAATTAGTCAATTGTCACAAACAATTACACATATTAATTCCAATAACAATCTTCCTTTTTTCAATATGTACAATACATTCCAATGCGTGAAAAAAAACTTTTAAAGCTAAAAACATATTTCATTTTCAGTTTTTTTTAAGAGAAAGTATTTTTATTTTAGCAAATGCAGATTTTCTGTCTTATTTGATAAATATTTCAATCATGAAGAAGTATAATAAACTTTGACGTAAATTTCTTCAAAGTTATCGGGCCTTTATAATTTTGTCAATTGCTATGTCAATCTTTCAGTCAAGTTATGTTTAGAAAACCAATTTCTGGAAATTCCGAAGAAAGGCTACTCCTAAGTATTTCTCCACTTTAGTAAAAAAAGAAATGCATATTGTTTTCCAATAATGACACGATATTACATAAAATAAAAAGAAACCTAAAATCGTAAGATCGTTTTATTTAAAATATTTAAAGTGTCTGAAATGGCCTTTAGCATTCAATAAAGTCCTTCCGGCAATGCCGGGAGGAAGAGGTAGCTTTCATATACTTATATATTTATTTATTTATTTTAAAGTAAGTTACATTGTTCAAAAATACTAATCTCAAATTAGTGGAAATAATCTTATAAAATTAGTGATTTTATAAGATTGAATACTATTTTTGTCAAGACTGAATATTAATAGGAATTTTTAGAAATTAGTCATCTTTTATTCAATCTGGTTTTATTTTAAGCGATTTGGAGAGTCACTAAATTCCACGATAACATAAAGTGTATGCCATTTTAAAGCAACATTGTGGATCGTTCAGATCAGACCGTTTCAAAATGTCAGCCATAAGAAAAGTTCAAAGTGCTATAACTCAATCATTTTGTAAGATATAGACAAAATAAAAAGTGTTCTGGAATCGTTGTTTTAAGTTCTAACACGTAAAAGAAAAATATTTTTCAAATTTTGATTTTTTCGCATTTTATTTTAAATTTTAAAATTTTTTAAAAATTTAAAATGGCCACCATTTTGAAACAAAATGGCGGATGATGCTGGCCAACGAACTCGGTCGAGACATTTGTATGTACTATGTACATACCAAGTTTAATTGAAATCGGTTCATAAATACGCGTGTTATCACGTGACAAAATCATATCGTTTCAAAATGTCAGCCATAAGAAAAATTCAAAATGCTATAACTCAATCAATTTTTAAGATATAGACAAAATAAAAAGTGTTCTGGAATCTTTGTTTTAAGTTCTAACACGTAAAAGAAAAATATTTTTCACCTTTTAATTTTTTTGCATTTAATTTTTAATTTTAAATTCTTTTAAAAATTTAAAATGGCCGCCATTTTTAAACAAAATGGCGGATTATGCTGACCAACGAACTCGGTCGAGACATTTGTATGTACTATGTACATACCAAGTTTCAGTGAAATCGGTTCATAAATACGCGTGTTATCACGTGACAAAAATCAGATCGTTTCAAAATGTCAGCCATAAGAAAAATTCAAAGTGCTATAACTCAATCATTTTTTAAGATATAGACAAAATAAAAAGTGTTCTGGAATCTTTGTTTTAAGTTCTAACACGTAAAAGAAAAATATTTTTCAACTTTTAATTTTTTCGCATTTAATTTTAAATTTTAAATTTTTTTAAAAATTTTAAATGGCCGCCATTTTGAAACAAAATGGCGGATGATGCTGACCAACGAACTCGGTCGAGACATTTGTATGTACTATGTACATACCAAGTTTCATTCAAATCGGTTCATAAATACGTTAGTTATCGCATGACAAAAATCAGATATATATATATATATATGGTTATATATATATATATATATATATATGTCAACATTTGAACGGAGGGTGGTTTTGGGGTCTGGGGGTCATGATCGGTGAAAATATACCAAAATTTTCCGGAAGTGCTTTCCTCCGGACGGCTGCAATAGGTAGCTTTTTACTTTTTGTAATGAAAGCTACCTAAAAATCAACCATGATTGAAAATTAATAAAATTTTATTATTTTTAAAATTCTATTTAGAATTGTCACATTTATTATCTTTCAAAAACTCGAGTTGTTTAAACTCTTTATTGAAGTTTAGATGTTATCATTTATCAGAAAAAGCTGTTTCTACTACTGCACTGTAAAAAAAACTGTAATGTTACAAAAGTTTTTCTAGGAAACTGGGATTCCTAGAACTTTTCATGTAACGGTAATAGCAAAAATTCCGGTAACAGAATCGGTTAGAAGAATTTTTGCAGTTATCATTACATGAAATATTCTAGTTATCGCAGTTTCCTGGGAAAAGTTTAGTAACATTAGTGTTTTTATTTTATTTTACAGTGTGCCTTAGGTTTGTATTTAGTCTTTGACAATCAACTATAAATTTTCATGAATTTTATGCAGTTAGTGGGGTAAACCAGCGTAGTAAACTGCATTTAATGCAGTTTACTACACTGGGAAAAAAAGATGTAAAATTTCCAAGATTTTTCTAGGAAACTTGATGATGTTAATGTTATTTATTACGAACGATTGTATGCACTAGGGATATATGCCTGAAGGATAGCGCCCTCCGTGGTGGTCGTTCAAAGAGATCCTAACCCCTAACTATGCAAGGTACCCAAGGTTCGAAGAAAAGCATGGAAAACTCCGAATGAAGTTGGTTTAGACCAACAGGTGCGATTGGTTTCGAAGCCAGCACCTTCCGTCTACGAGCTTCGAGAACATGGCCTCTCAGGTACTGTTGGGGCTCTGGAATTTCTAAAATTCCTAAAACTTGTAATGTTACAAAAACTTTTTTTAGGAAACTTGGATTCGTAGAATTTTTCATGTAAACGTAACAAGGAAAACTCCGGTAACAGAAACGGTTACATGAATTTTTGCTGTTACCTTTGCATGGAAAAATCTAGGAATCGCAGTTGCCTGGGAATAGTTTAGTAACTTTATGGATTTTAATCGAAATAATAACAAAATAACGTGATGAAATAATAATACATAAAAAAATAAATACGTAAGAAATTATATGTAAATAGTTATAAACACGCATATATATATCTAAAAATGTATATACATAATTAATAACAAAGCTGATTATAAAGTAGTGCTGAAAAGGTTTTTCCAGGCAATAGGTTTTAGAATCAGATTTATCATTAACAATAACTTTACAATTAAGATAAATAGCTAAATTTTCAAGAAACTTTAATTCAGAAGGACTATTGGCATTAAATATAATTTTAGCAGTTTGAAAAGTGAAAGCATGGCTGGAATCCCAAGAGTGCTTAACAACAGAATGTTTGAAAATTTTGATTAATGACATAGCGAGAGTGTTCTCATTAGGTAGATTTCTAGATTTCTTTTTGTTTGACCAATATAAGATAAATCACAGCCATTACGAGGAAAATTAAATATTTCACATTTTTTGAGGTCAAGGACACAATATTTACTGGAAAGAATTTACTGGAAAGAATTTATTGACTGGTTTTATGATGACGTTAAAATTGAAATATCTTAAAACTTTTGAAACATAATTTAAAACATAAAAGTGGATAAAAGGGGAGGTCGACCAAATTATCAGGTTTTCTTTCGACAGAATTAGAAATAATAGATTTATTAGGCTTTCTGTGGAATTTGTTCACAGCAGTATTAATCATAGAAGGGTTGAAACCTCTCAGAAATTCTTTGCATTTTTTGCTTTTCTTTGCAATTTTGCTTTAAATAAAAGCAAGGAAAATAATGTTACCCCAATTTTATTTTAAGTGTTCTGTCAATATATATTTTAGAATTTCAAAAGCTATATTTTGTTCACGTTTTATTGTTTTGAGAGCTTGTATTCAGGATGTTTGGAATACTCTGTCCAAAATTGAAGAAGAATTTTATTATCTTCATTTATAAAAATCTTGATAATTTCTGTGGTATTGAAAATAAATGTTGGCCTTCTCTGCTTAGTTTCAAATCTGACCCTCAAAATAAACTTGATAAAAAGTTTCCTTCATTGTGCAATAAGGAAACGTAGCCTCAATTTTTGAATAAGGATCTTTCAAATGAGAACGGTATTGTTAATCTTTCTTCTCAAATCTTTACTTCTGAGCAAAAATGCATTTTAGATTTTGGTTTAAATTTTTCTATTCATTATTATTTATAATTAATTCTTGTAAGCTTTCTCTCGTCAAATTGATTGCTACAATTGAGTCTTCCTTTAAACATAGTAAAGTCATTCCTTTTCAAAAAGAAACCCACATTGTCACATCCTTGCTGATACTATTTCTTCTAATGATTCAAAATATAAATGTAATCTCTCAAGTTCTCAACATATTGCTCTGAATGAGCTTAAGTCCAATGTCAATTGTTATTATTGCTAAAGCTGATAAAGATTGTCAAGTTATTCTTATGGATAAAAATAATTATTTTGATAAAGTTCATGCTCTCATATCTGAAGGTCCTTATTTTGAAGTTAAAAAAGATCCTACTTATTCGCATCTTTCCAATCTCAAAAAAGCTGTTAAGGTTTATGTTGTTCTAAATGACAACACTGAACATTGTGTTATTCCATCTGCATCCATTTGCGCTCGTTTTTATGCTTTACTTAAAGTTCACAAAACCAATATTCTCTTAAGACCTATTTTCTCTAATATTGGTACTGTTACTTATACTCTTGCAAAGTTTTTACATCCATTTTTTATCCTTCATGCATTTCTAATTCTCCTACAGTAAAAAAGTCTTAATAAATCGTTTGTAAATTAAAAAGTATTAACCCATCCAATTGTTCTATGTTTTCACTTGATGTCAAATCTTTATTTACCAACGTCCCGTTTTAAGGACCTCTTTCTGGCTTAGAAAAAATATTACGTGAATTTCATTTCTTTGATAGTTCATGATTTTGTTAATTTAACTAATATTTGCTTCACTCTAACTACTTTTCAATTTATAATAAATTTTTCACACAATCTAACGACTTAAGTATGGGTAATCCTTTATCTCTACGCATTTTTTGTGATATTTATATGCATTTTTTGAAGACATAATGTTAAAACAGACTAATTTTATATGTTGGATGCGTTATGTTGACGATATTTTTGTCTTAATCGATAATCCTTTTGATATTCCTACCATTTTTCAAACTGTAATTTCTATCGACACACTTATTCAGTTTATTTTTCAGTTAGAAAATTGTAATAAATTTCCTTTCCTTGACGTTTTTATATTCAAATATTATTCTTCTTTCAAAACTTGTGTTTATAGAAAACCTCTTTCTGTCTTTAATCCACCCATGCTCTCTCAAAATATCCTGTCAACCAAAAGATCGGTGTTTTTTATACGTATGTAAATCGTGCTCTCAAAATTTGTTCCGAGTTTGCATCCCTTAAGGATGAAATGATTTACTTAAAAGCTGTTGCTGTCAAAAGAGGTTTCAACCCTTCTATCATTAATACTGTTGTGAACAAATTCTATAGACCGCCTAATAAATCTACTCTTTCTAATTTTGTTCAAAGTAAGTCTGACAATTTGGTCGTCCTCCCCTTTTATCCACATTTATGTTTCAAATTAGCTAAATTTTTAATATGTTTCAATTTTAACATTATCTTTAAACCTGCCAATAAATTCAAACTTTTTTTCCATTAAATTCCCTGCCCCTGACTTCTAAAAATGGAAAATTTATAATGTTCCTTGCAATGGGTGTGATTTATCTTATATTGGTCAAACAAAAAGAAATCCAGAAATCCGTGTAAAAGAGCACCCTCGTTATGTCATTAATCAAGAAATTTCTAAATATTCTAAGGTCAAGCGCTCTTGGGATTCCGGCCATAGTTTTATTTTTCAAACTCTTAAATATATTTTTAATGTCAATACAGCCTCTGTATTAGATTTTCTTGAAAATTTAGCTATTTATATTGATCGTGAAGTTATTGTTGATGATAAATCTGATTCTAATATATTCTCCGTTGCCTGGAAAAACCTTTATAGCACTGTCGTATAATTATCTTTTTTATTAATTATGTATATGCTTTTATATATATATATATATATATATATATATATATATATTTGTTTATAAATATTTACATATAATTTTTTACTTATTTATTTACTAATGATTTTTATTTTATTTGTGAGTATTTACTTTTAATATAATACTTTTTTTGCTACAATTTTGTTTCTTTTTTCCCGTTTTTACCGTATCCGTTCAACGTTTTAGTTATACTCTTCCGTGATTGGCTGTTGCTGCTATTTTTCTATTGGCTGTTCCTTCAGCTTGCTCCCTTTTCTGCCTTTTCATTTCAGTCGTGCCGCTACATTCATAGTAGACACGCGTCTTCTTTGCGCGAAATGAAGAAAGACACAGTTGTTTCGAAAGGCCCTTCATTTTAATGCATCTTATGATGTTTTAAAGACGTCTTTTTTTTTTACTTCAATTGACTAGCACGAGATTCAACATATGGTCTTTTAATGACAAATTCATTAAATTTCAGGAAATTTATTTGGATCGCTATTGTTAACATTATTATGTAAAGTTAAATTCCTTTACGAAAAAAAAAAGAAAGTAAGAAAGAATCGAATCAGAAAGTTTTAATTACATCATGTGTGGAACAATTTTATAATACATCTGATTTTTTATATTGACTTTATGGAAGAAAAACATATAAAGATCATAATAAAACTTTTCGTTAATGATTTTATGTTGTTTATGATATTTTCGAAACGTCTCCTACAATCCTCGTTTAGAATTCTGGCATATGAATATAGTAGTCAGCAAAATAACTATATTTCTGAGATTTCAGACGATGACATATTGATTAAATTTCAGAAAATATTTTAGGCTAGCTATTATTAACATTGTTAACGTAAAGTTAATTTCCGCTCTAAAAATTGAAAAAAAAGGATCAGAAACTTTTAATTACATTATGTATCGTGAAATTCTCTGTATTTTATTTATTTTGTAATGGCTTTGATGAAGGCACAACATATAAAGAGTATGCATTTTTTTTATTTAGTTCTTTTACCTTAATAATGGATAATGGTTGATTCATATATGAATGAAGATTGAAACATATATGAATAATCTCTGTGATGTCCATATTTTATTCGTTTTGTGATTGTTCTATTTTAATCTCCAAAAATGGAGTTCTTCTGTTGTCACGCTAACAAAAAATTATTAAAAACTAGAAAAAAAAGTTAATAACTCAGAAACAAAAATAGGTACAGCTTTCAAACAAATTGCTTTTAGAAGTATATTTTTCCCCTATCAGAAATATGTAAAGATGTGCGTGAGTGATTTGGTTTATGCGATGTTTCAAATGCAGAAATTTACACTACCGAAAATTGTAAAATTATAATTTCATTTAAAATTTATGTATAATGGGTCCAGGATTATTATTTATTATTTCATGGCGTACGTAATATATGACTCTGTTTTTACGTAAGATACGTTTTGATCATGTTTAATACATAAGATACAATTACAAATTATGTTTAGTGTATTTTTTAATGCAGAACTTATTTATAGATACAAAATTCCAGTCCTTCAAAAAATCATTTTCTAAATCATCGCTAAAATTTGTTAAGTTACATTTAAAAAAAAATGTTTCTAGGCTTTTAAACAATAAAAATAAATGCATTGTTGTAAAAGGTTATAATTTGATTAAAATTTAAAAACATCGTTATTAATTACTAAAGTTACAACAAGTAAATTTATTATTGAATAGTATTTCTATTTTTGCTTTTGCCTTCGAAAAATGCAGTGCCCAAATTCATAGATTTATACATGTATATGTTACAGGCCAAACCCGATTTTAGGCCAAACTAGATTGGCCTAGGCCAAACTAGTTTATCCTAACGCCCATCGGATAGACTAGTTTTTCCTAGGCCAAACCGGTCTATCCTAACGCCCATCGGATAAACTAGTTTTTCCTAGGCCAAACCGGTCTATCCTAACGCCCATCGGATAAACTAGTTTTTCCTAGGCCAAACTAGTCTATTCTAAGGTCCATAGGACAATCTAGTTTTTCCTAGGCCGAACTAGTTTGGCCTAACTCTTATAGGATAAACTAGTTTAGCCTGCTGTTTATTGGTCTGAACTAGTTTCTCCTAGGCCGATCTAGTTTCTCCTAGGCCAATTCAATTTGGCGTGATTTTATTGAATTCAATGACCGCCACAGCGCCAACCTTCTAGTTTGTCCTAGGCTGATCTAGTTTATCCTAGGCCAATTTAATTTTACGTGTTTTTAGCTCGCAGGCGTCAAAGCCTGAGAAATAATGGGCTCGCATGTTCTGTATGTATGAATGTACGTATGGATGTACGAATGTACGTACGTATGTACGTAACGCGATAACTTGTGATAGAAATATCCGATTTGCTTCAAATTTTGGATGCACGTTCATTGATATAAGATACTTTTCTGATTAATTTTGGGAATTCATTGGATAAGAATAAAGGCGAGCGGACGGGAGACAAGTCCCCCACCGTTAATTTAGAGAAATGGATTTTTGATGCAGAATTGTCAGTTTTCATTTAAAATTTTAGATATAAGATCATTCTGACAAGGCGCCCCATTATTAGTTGTGGATGTTTATTGTTTAAGTGTAGAAAAAGGGCAATGTAGGTTTACCCCTTCCCATAATTTAGATAAATGGTTTTTGACGCAGAATTTACGGATTTGCTTCACATTTGTATATTGGTTCTTTCTGATAAGGCGATTCCCTGAATAGTTTTGGGGATTAATGGTTAAGTATGAAGGGAAAAATTACATCTCTTACACATGAAAAACTAGTTTATCCTATGGGCATTTAGATAAACAAGTTTGGTGTAGAAAAAAATAGTTTATCCAATTGGCATAAGGATAAAACAGTTTGGTCGAGGCTAATTTAATTTAGCTCGAAAACGGGTCTGGCCAGTAAAAAACATATCTTTCACTAGAAAAAGTATAAATGTGTGTCAAGAGTCATTGCTTATAACACCAATACAGAAATTTAACATGTTCACCTTAGAGACATGATGCATTGGACATGGTGTTTGCTTTTTTTTCTGCACACTCGTGCCAACTGAGATCTGACATGCATTTATTATTATTATTATTATTATTATTATTATTATTATTATTATTATTATTATTATTATTGCATATTCGAGCCAGAATGAAGCTGAAGAAAATTTGCAATCGAGCAGCGTTTTCCTTTTTTGAGAAATTAATTACCTGTCGACATATAAGCTATTCTTGTCACGGCGTCAATTTTTTTTTCCGTGAAGTCGTAACCGGAAATTCGATTCAAAACGTAGCTTTATTATTTTCTCAAAGATACATAGCTTTTATGAAAAAATTATTTACGCCATTCGACTATATATGATCTGAATCTGTTAACATTATGCATTTCCGAAAAGGAAGTAGTTCATAAATGTGTTAGGATGTAGCTCTTTAGGATTTGAGAAAAGCCTTAAGGAATGACAGAGAAATATATTCACAAATCTACTTTTTACTTAACGGATTCAAAAGTTATGATATTTATAACTCTCATATTTTTTTTTGTTCTAAACTACATTGATTATTTAATGAATCCGTATTTGAATATTGAAACTCTAAGAGTCTAGATAATCATTAATACATTGTGTATTTTCCATTCTGTGAACACAACATAATTTAAAAATGCATTGTAAATTTATCCAATAAGTATATAAGCAGTATTTTTTAAAGGAATCTTAATTGTATGTGATTTAAACATGAATTTTTTTGCAGAAATTGAGTAGGGCCAGATCGAGCCGGACTGAGTCTTTTTTCACTGATTTTTGTACAGACAGAGCTCTGCCTGTACAAAAGTAAATAACATTAAAGTAAATAATAATAATTTGCTTGAATAAGCAAACACCATGTCCAATGCATCATGTCTCTAAGGTGAACATGTTAAATTTCTGTATTGGTGTTATAAGCAATGACTCTTGACACACATTTATATTTTTTCTAGTGAAAGATATGTTTTTTACTGGCCAAACCAGTTTTCGAACTAAATTAGATTAGCCTCGACCAAGCTAGTTTATCCTTATGCCAATTGGATAAATTAGTTTTTTCTACACCAAACTTGTTTATCTAAATGCCCATAGGATTAACTAGTTTTTTCTATGTAAGAGGGTAATCGTTCATTTTTCCCTTCATACTTAACCATTAAATCCCCAAAACTATTCAGGGAATCGCCTTATCAGAAAGAACCTATATATAAATGTGAAGCATATCCGTAAATTCTTCATCAAAAACCATTTATCTAAATTATGGGGGGGGGAACTTACATTGCCCTTTTTTTACACTTAAACAATAAACATCCACAACTAATCATGGAGGCGCATAGTCAGAATGATCCTATATCTAAAATTTTAAATGAAAACTGATAATTCTGCATCAAAAATCCATTTCTCTAAATTAACTTTGGGGGATTAGCCTCCCTTTCGCTTCCCTTTTTTTTTATCCAATGAATTCCCAAAATTAATCAGAAAAGTACCGTATATCAATGAACGTACATCCAAAATTTAAAGCAAATCGGATATTTCTATCACGAGTTATCGTGTTACGTACATACGCACGTACATACGTACGTACATTCGTACATACATACGTACATTCATACATACAGAAACTGCGAGCCCATTTTTTCTCAGGCTTTGACGCTTGCGAGTTAAAACACGTAAAATTAAATTGGCCTAGGATAAACTAGATCAGCCTAGGACAAACTAGAATGTTGGCGCTGTGGCGCCATTGAATTCAATTAAATCACGCCAAATTGAATTGGCCTAGGATAAACTAGATCGGCCTAGGAGAAACTAGTTCAGACCAATAAACAGTAGGCTAAACTAATTTATCCTATAAGAGTTAGGCCAAACTAGTTTGGCCTAGGAAAAACTAGATTGTCCTACGGGCCTTAGGATAGACTAGTTTTGCCTAGGAAAAACTAGTTTATACGATGGGCGTTAGGATAAACCGGTTTGGCCTAGGAAAAACTAGTTTATCCGATGGGCGTTAGGATAGACCGGTTAGGCCTAGGAAAAACTAGTCTATCCGATGGGCGTTAGGATAAACTAGTTTGGCCTAGGCTAATCTAGTTTGGCCTAAAATCGGGTTTGGCCTGTAACATATATATATGTCATACATTTAGAGATATTTCAATGATATTAAATAACACTCTCTAGAGATTATTATAATGTACAGAAATTTTCTGACGATCTCTTATATTGCAGGGATGAAAGTATGTTACGAGAAATTGAATCCTTCTGTTTGCCGAAAGAAATTTCTCTATAAACAAATTAATCCTAACGTACTTTAAGTGGCGGAAGCAGGTAATTCCAGTTAATCTTACACAGTGGAAAAAGAAAAAAAAATGTTTTAGTAATGCATAAAAGGCTTATTGTTGTTTCAAAATCAACTACTTTTGCAATAGTATTTAATTACGATAATGCTTTTTATGTTCACTTTAAATGATTTATGTGAATTTTAAATATACACATTATCTGACGGATCTTAGCTTTTATAAATAATTTTATTTTAAGCAAAACTAAGTGAGTTTAATTAATTATGAAAAATGTTTTATCAACGTTTCATTCTTTGTAAAATAAATGATTTTTAAATAAATTTATATGATTAGTTTATTAGTGTTGATGTTAGATGCCTCAGTTGCAGAAATTCTAGTCATATTTAGACTTTTTGAAATGTAACTATGAATATGTTCAATCATTATAAAAACAAATTCTGTTACATTTGTCCAAAATTTTCCAGAAAAAAACATATCTATATCTATCTATATATATATATACATATATATTTATTTATATACATTGTTTAGCATTAGAAACTAAAAATTAAAAAAAAGTTGTAATCATTTTTTAACGCTCATGAAAACGCTCGCTGATTGGTTTAGAAATTGTAATCGTCTCAGTGATATACATAAATTCTCCTCTTTTTCCTATCTTTAGTTCTGATAGTGGTTTAAAAAGAGGGAATTTTGAATTATTTTCGCCACAAAAAGAATCTTTTCTGGAGCATATAATTGACATAAGAAAATCTCACAATTGTTGAAAAACCTCGTGATTTGATTTTATCATAACAAACTGCTCCTGTAAGTCGTAAAACTTTACATTTACTAACATCAGTGCAAACTATCTATGTCCTAAAAAAGGTAAGTCCGTTTTACTACACCAAAACGACAAATTGGTTTAAAATGACGAAGAAAGTTTTCAATCAAGTCTGATAATTTTTTTAATTGACATATACCGTTAACACAAACTGTAACAACTGCAAAAATAAACAACTTGGAAATCGCAAGTCAAGCGTAACAAATGAGATGATATGTATTCTTACTATACGGAAGATTAAAAAATAAAATAAGTTATAAATACTAAATAAAATTATTGATGTTTGTTAATCTTAAATTTGTGCTTATGTGGAACGGGGCAGTCATAGGGATAGAGAATAAAAATTGCATTTTTTTGTGTTATTGTCATAAGCAGATGTTTTAACGGAGTATGACGGCTTTAAATCTTTAAAAATTTCGAATTTCCTTTAATTCATATTTTGATTCGATAATCATTTCTGAACAGTATGTCAATAACCGCATTAAATAAATAATTCTCATTAGTTTACTAATTATGGCAATTATTGTCAGACGACATATGTGATCCGTTTATTTAAAGTGACGAAATTTGATACTACACGCAATATTACTAAAAAACTATACATACCAATTAAAAGAAAGTTTCAAAACATATTCAGTTCTGTATAATTTTCAACTTAAAACCAGTAAAAAGATGGGGTTTTTTTAATATTGTTGTTGGTCTATAATTTTTTTAACATTTTAAAGAAAATGATTTATTTTTTATTTTTTCAATAATTAAGTTAATATTTTTTAATTTACCCGTATTTTTTTAGAAACATAGTGCAAATCTATCACTATTATGTATTCGTTTTCATAAATATGTCCTCTTATATTGCATTTTTTCAGATTTTATCATGCGGGCAAGACGTGATATATTTTATTTATTTATTTTTTATTTTTTCATAATGTACATTTTTCATTTATAATTTAAAATTTGTAGCTTTCTTGATGTGTTCAAAGGTATCCTACCCTCTTAAATTTACATCAAACTGAATTGTCAAAGTTAGTGCGAATCTGACTAAAGATCTCTGTGAAAAATTTTGCTAAAATTTAGATTTGCTAGCAAAATACTAATTTAAAATGATGGATTATTAACTAATGTAAAGTCTTTTGAAATAAAATTTTTGCTTGAAATAATATTCAAACTTATTTGAAAAAAAAATCATTTTTTAAATTTAAAACCTACTTTCATGAGAATTTTGTGCGATAAGATATATTCCAATAATTTTCAAAAATTATTTTCATGACAGTCGATGATCTGAGTAACTACAGTCTATCTAATATTTAATATTTGTTAATTTAAGTCTATCTAATATTTGTTACAGGAAATATTAAAATAAGATATTCCGTGTATGAAAATAAATCGTTTACGTATTTATTATCATTATTATTATTATTATTTTTTTTTTTTTACTTTTTCTGCATTGATGAAAGTATGCATAAAGTTATTGTGTATCATTATTTGTGGCTTAAAAAAAATTGGTCACAGAGATAATTTTTTAATGATTTTTCATTTTGCAATTAGTGTCAATATTAAGATAATTTCAGGTGTTGTGCAAGATGCCATATTACGTAGTATCCATATGCGCAGGTGTTCTTCTAGAAAAATGCTGCGCCACTCATTTGTAGGTAAGAGGGTTCACTACTAATAATTGAATTCCCGTTTGCGTTCTTTTTATAATTTTTTTAGTGGTGCATTTTTATTGTTTTTTCGTCTCATAACTTCAGGTAAGTGTAAAAAATCTTTTACGGAATTTGTCTATTTGCTTATCTAAAGCATAGTTTAAATACCAGAGAGATAAATCTGAAGTTTTAGAGAGTATTGGCAACTGCCCTTTATGCAAATAGTAAATTGCCGCCGGATCCCGCTTCATCATGTCAATAGGGGGATCGAGGTGCTTCCGTTGGTCATATTACCCATATCCCAGTGTAAGCTGCTGAACAAAAAATAGCTGTTTAAAAAAAAATAGCTGTAAAATAAAATATGTTTCGAATCAAAATAAGAGTAAAAAGAATAACATTTAAAATCTACATTCTATTTTTAATAGAATTAAATCAAGAACTACGTTATCTTCACCCAATTTACCCTAAATAATATGTTATACACCTATGTTATATGTTTATGTGATACACCTCCCGAGACCCTCTCCTCACTTTGCACACAATGCGGTATTTTTTTAAATTTAGCCGACACCCTTCATGTGATATGTCGTTGTTTGTCTCTGTAACCATTTTTCATATTATGTACTTCACTTACCCCTCTGCTGAGTACGTTTAACGTATGTAAGCAAAATGCCTTTTAATGTTAGTAAAACTATGAAACTGAATTTAAATAATATAGAAAAAAATTATAAAAAATATTGATCCCATTCATCACCTTTTTAGCTCACAAGCTCACAAGCTATCAAAGCCAGAGCGGTTATGTACTCGTCCGCTCTGTATGTTTGTACGTGCGTACGTAACGCGATAACTCATAATAAAAATATCCGATTCACTTGCAATTTTGGATATAGGTATATTCTGATAAGGCGCTTCCCTGATTAGTTTTCTAAGTTCATTCAATAAGTATAAGAGGGGGAACAGGGGCTGTGGCCCCTCTCTTTAATTTATAAAAATGTTTTTTTCATGCAGAATTATCAGTTTTCGTTCAAGATTTAGATATAGGACTATTCTGATGAGGTGCCTCCGTGATTAGGATTAGATGTTCATTAGAAACGTTTAAAGAGGTGGGAACGGCGGGCTAATTTCCCACCCATAATTTTGATAAATGGGTTTTTCATGCAGATTTATTTGATTTCATTCAAATTTTAGACATAGGATCATACTGATGAAAACACCTCCATGAATAGTTTTAGGAGTTTATTGGAAAAGTATAACGAGGGAAACGGTGGCTATTCCCCCACAATTCCTATAAATGCGTTTTTCATGCAGATTTATCAGATTTCATTCAACTTTTAGACATAGGATCATTCTGATGAGGCCACCACCATAATTAGTTTTGGAAGTTCATTGGTAAGTATAAAGAAGAGGAACGGGGGACTATTTCCCCATCCTTAATTTATATAAATGGGTATTCCATGCACAATTATCAGATTTCAGTAAAATGTTAGATACAGGATCATTCTGATGAGGGCATCTCAAAGCTTAGTTTTGCGAGTTCATTGGATAAGTCTAAGAGGGGGAATGGAAGGTATCCCCTTATTTTCGTTAATGGATTTTTAACGCAGAATTTACCAATTTACTTCAAGGTTTAGATATAGGTTCCTTCTAATAGGACGCTTCCCTGATTTGGTCCAGCAATTCATTAGATAAGTATAAATGTGCGATCGGGGGGTTTTCTTATCTTAATTTAGGTAAATAGTTTTTCTTGTAGAATTAACCGATTTGCTTCCATTTTTGGACACAGGTTCGTAGTGATAAGATGCTTCCCTAATTAGCAGTGGGTCTCTTTTTTAAAGTATAAAGAGGGTGCGGGCGATTACCCCCCCCCCCGTTTAAATTTCATAAATAGTGTGACGTCGTAACTAAATGTACTCTGACTCTATGTAGAATTTCACAATTCACTTTAATAAAACCAACACACAGAGTACACGATGAACACTATATACATAACCACACTGCGCTATTTACAATTATGTACAGTTAATTTACACATATATCCATTAGGAAAATGCACTTGAGAATATACAGTCCCTTCCGGGCATGAGGTTTTGAACACCCTTCACCGATGTTCTTTTAAAACCTGAACTATATACGGCTCACACCCGAGCCCGCCGAAAAAAAACGTTCTTTTCTTGCTGCGCACCAGGCAACAACTGAATCCCTTCGTTTCAGTTCCATTTCAAACAGAAAAGTTACTTTCAAAAAGTCTCTTTCAAAATGAAAAAAATCACGGAGCGGACAGTTTTCAGACCTCATGGCACTAGGCATGGAACGTCATCGCAGACTTATTGGCGTCGTCATCACGGAGCCGTCCGACAGCTCCTTCCCCCTAAAGAAATTTTCATAGGGTGCATACACCTATGAAAATTGAAGATTGGGAAGACGGCATTGAGCCCCCTATCACTCCCGACACTCCAAACCTGAGAGGTCACAATACCAGAACACTATTAAAATAAATGCATATTAATAATTAAAAAATCTTATGATTAAATTTTACTAAACACAATGAGCTAGTCATCTGAGATATCCATCTGAGCCGAAAGAATGGCACAGTACTATTCTCGAATATGCAACATAAAGTTCTATACTAAATAATACACAAAATTAATACAATTAAATAAAATTCAATATATGTAAAATAAATATAAATGAGTGAATTCAATGATTGGATTTTAATATTTACACACCCTATTACACAGTTCTACTCAGTCCATCGGCATTCCCGTGAAGCCTTCCTGGTCTGTGCTTAACCTCAAAATTGTATGCCTGTAAATATAATGCCCACCTAGTCAATCTAGCATTTTTCCCCATCATTGTTTTAAGATAGGTCAATGGATTGTGGTCTGTTTGTATAACAAACCGCTGCCCATCCAGATAATGATTCAGCTTTTTAAGACCATACACAATCGCTGCTAATTCGCGTTCAATAGTGCTGTAGTTCTGCTCTGCTTTAGAAAATTTCTTACTTAAATATAAAATGAAATGCTCTTCCCCGTCTCGAATCTGTGACAGAACTATACCAGCACCATATAAACTTGCGTCGGTCTGCACAATAAACTCTTGGCTATAATCGGGGGCATATAAAACTGGACTCTGGGTCAACCTCCTTTTTAATTCCTGAAATGCCTTTTCACAATCCTCATTCCACTCTATCTTTTCTTTTTTTTCTTTCCCTTTCAATATATTAGTTAGAGGAACCGCAATAATTGCATAATCTTTTATATAACGATAATAGTAGCCCGTCATTCCCAGAAATGACCTCACTTGGGTTTTAGTTGATGGTGTTGGAAAATCTAAAATTGCTTTAATTTTTACGTCACTGGGGGACCTCTTTCCCGAACCTACCTCATGACCTAAAAACTTCACGCTGTCTTGTGCAAACCAGCATTTTGTGGGTTTCACTGTTAAACCGGCCTCTAATAAGCGCTTTAGGACCTCGGCTATATTCTTCATGTGACTTTCCCAAGTAAGTGAAAACACCGCAATATCATCAATGTACGGCAAGGCAAACGATTCCAGACCTCCCAGAACCATAGAAATTAATTTACAGAAATAGAAAGGAGCGTTCACGAGACCAAACATCATGACTTTAGGCAAAAATACCCCAAATGGTGTCACAAATGCAGCGTACCTTTGGGTCCTTTTGGTCAGTGGTATTTGGAAATAACCTTTGGTTAAATCCATCACCGTAATAAAGGTCGCAGAACTGACCTTTTCTACTACCTCCTCTATATTCGGGAGTGGGAAAAATTCCGTTCGAATCTTGGAATTTAGTATTCTATAGTCCACACAAGGACGAGGATATTTTCCCGGAACCTCTACTAAAATCATGGAAGACGTAAAATCGGACTGCCCTACCTCAACTACTTCTAAGTCTAATAATCTTCTTATTTCCTCCCTCAAAATTTCTGTCTGCCTTGGCGACATTCTATAAGATTTGGCTCTCACCAGCGTTTCATCAACTAATTCTATATCCATCTCTATTAAATGAGTACGTCCTGGGTCCGAAGAAAACACTTTCTTATTTCGCTCTATGACTTCCTTAAAATTATTAATTTGAATTTCTGTCGCCCTTTTCTCTAACCCACTGTTGTCCACGATTTCCCAAAAATCAATTTGTGTGGGGTTTGGCATGGGGTACGGTATTTCGGCATATTCTTCCACCTCTTCCGAATCGATATCAATTACCAGATTAACAAATTCCGGCCGCTTATAATAAGGTTTCAATAAATTAACGTGATTGATTGTCGCCTTATTTCGCTTCTCTGGTAAGTCAACGGAATAATTCGTTTCGGAAATTACTCCCGTGACCGTACCTGGCCCGATCCAATTTACAGCCATCTTATGAGATTTAGACGTTGCCAAAACTAACACCTGGTCTCCAACCTTGAACTTTCTTATCACTGCATTCCGGTCATACCATAATTTTCGCTTGTCCTGGCATTCCTCAATGCGCTTGACTGCCAACTCCTGACATCTTTTCAACCTTTTTGTCAGGTTCAAAATATAATCTACCACATTTTGGTCCGTACTCTCGTCACCTATCCAATTTTCATACACCAAAGTGTGTGGCATACGCAAATTCTTCCCGTGAACGAGTTCAGCGGGACTAAACCCCGTGCTTTCATGCGTTACTGTTCTTAAAGCGAACATTGCCATAGGCAAAACTTCTTCCCAATCATGACCCGATTCGAGACATAAGGCTTTAATGGCTTTCTTTAATGTAGAATGTAATCTTTCCACACAATTGGACTCCGGATGGCAGACTGAGCTATGGGACACTTTTATACCAAATTTTTGAAAGAATTCGGTCGTTAACTCGCTCGTAAAAGACCTTCCTAAGTCAGATTGTACCTCTCTGGGAAAGCCCGTTTTAGCAAAAATCTGCAACATAGCATCAATAACGGAAGTGGAAGTGATGTCTACCACCGGTATGGCATCCGGATACTTAGAAGCCAGGCAAATGGATGTAATTAAGTATTTATTATTTCTATTACTAGTTTGTAAGGGACCTACCGCATCCAGATTTATCTTAGAAAAACATTCGGAAATTATTGGTACAAGTTTTAAAGGGGCCTTACGCTTATCTTTATTACTACCCACTTTTTGGCATGGATCACACGTTTTTACGTAATTTTCAATATCTTGATAACAATTTGGCCAAAAGTAATACCTAAGGACTCTATCCTTTGTCTTTGTCGTACCTAAATGTCCTGATACCTGCTCATGACACAATGCTAAAATTTCTCTTCGATAAATTTCCGGTACGCATAATTGTATTTTCTCCTCACCTGTCCTTGATAGCGACACCCGTACAAGCCTATCTTCCCTAATACAAAATTCTTTATCATTAGTTTTTAGCTTTCTCCCACAACTGCTTAAGTGAAGGGCAATTTTTCTGCTCTTCTTTAAATTTCTCCGCTGAAACATTAACCAAACCTGTCTCCGTCTCTAACTTTTCAGGTATAACCATCCTTTCCTCCTCTTCTTTAAACTCCACCTCATCTTTATCTCCATCCTCCAAATCCAATCCATTCTCAACTTCAACCACGGATATCTCCCTTTCACGTTCCCGCTTCTGACTGCGCGTCATTACAGCATTTACCAACAAAGGATTACCTTTTGATTTCTCAATAAGTTCAGCTGTCTTGTTTCCCAGCAAATAATAACCTTGCTCTAATTCTGTCGGTATCACAGCTGCCTTAGTAATTATCATTCCAAAATCCCCTTTAATTGTAACTCTCGCCAAGGGCAAACATTTACACGCATTATCCAAGAGTTGCTTTATCCACGTTACTTCCCCAATTAAATCACCGTTATCTATCCAACTACGGTCACAAAGATCAATTCCAGCCCCTGTATCCCTTAAGTAATTTCGTTCTATCCCATTAATTTCTGCTTTTTTCAAATAAGGTGTAAAACACTGTCCTAAACTTACACCTACGTCCACGTGACTGACTAAATCTCCAGAACTTTTGCGTTTTAAATCCGGACAATCTGGCCTAATGTGCCCTGCACGATTACATTGAAAACTGATAATTGGCTTTTTTCTATCAAATTTATCTTTATTTCCAAAATCCCTACGCACATTATCTCTTTTATCAACCCCACCTGATTTAACTACCTGATCCCCTTTACTTCTAGCATTATCTTGCCCATTCCTATCCCTAAAGTACGGTTTATTATTCCACGTTTTGTTATCAAACTTCCTAACATTCCCTCTCACACTTTCAAATTTATCAGATTTTTCTGCTAAATATGACGCTGTCTTAATCTCATCCCACTCATCGAGGAATTTATCTTTAATCGCAAAAGGGACTCTACGCTTAACCTGCTCTGTGAGCATTAGTTCTTTGAGTGATTCAAAATCATTTACTTCAACAGTTTCTAACCAGTATTCTAAATACCCTCTTAATTCATAAACAAGCTCAGTCCATAACGCACCTGCCTTCCTTTGATGAGTCTCAAATTTTGTTTTCAGGGCCCCTGTTCCTAATCTGAATCTCTTTAACAAAACATTCTTGATATGCTGGTAATCATCCCTTTTTTCTAAGGGTTCTTTTACAATAATTTCAGCTACCTCTACAGGTAACAAAGGTATCAGTTGGGACACGTAATTTAATTCTCCTAAATTCTCTTTTAACGCCTGACTCTAAAAAATCATAAAAAACAAGGTAATATCAATTAATTTAGGGTCAAATTTTGGAACTAAATCCTTTAAACTCACTCTTTTATCTTTATTTTCGGCCGTTACAGAATCAGGGGAAACTAAGGAGTTAGTATCTGCACTGCATTGTAATCGCAGCTTCTCTAATTCCAATTGTCTATCTTTCTCTCTTTCTAACCTTTCCTGTTCCGCTAATTTATTTAATTTTTCCTGTTCTGCTAATTTTTCCCTTTCTTCTAAAATCCCTTCTAACATATCTTTTGCAATTTGTTCATCATAATCAGAAGCTTTCAAAATTGCCTGAATTAAAGGCACTTTTTTAATGTCAGCAGATATTTCTGTATCAAATTCTGCTGCGAGCAAAAGCAATACATCTTTATTTTGCCTATTCAAGAATGAAGCCATAATCAAACTCAGAAAAATATCTCACTACAAAAAAGTAAATACAATTACAAAATATTTCTATAACTTTCCTGAGCACAATAGCATTAAAATACCAAAGAAAAACAAGATTTTTTTTTTCAACTGAGTAACACTTTTCTCTAATTACAGTAAATAATTAAAACCGTAACTAAAATATTCATAAAAAATGCACAATAAAATAATAAAAACTCAGTACATTCCTTTACTTTATTATATACCTTGCTTTAATGCACTACGAAAAAGTCAATAATAATTTCAGTAAATTCAACTTTCTAATTTAATAAACTTTACACTGCAACTTAAACAATTAAGTTCATTACCGCCCTACTTGTACAATGAAAATTACTTTACTCTTTATGCAAAAAATAAAAATGTATTTAAAATACTTAATATATTCTACTTTTACACTTCTTATTTTGTTTTACTTTTAAAACAAAACAGCAATTAGCAAATAATAATAATAAATCACGAAAATACTCTTGTGCAATAACCTTTAAAAAAAAAAAGAAAACGAAACGAAACACGCTATTTTAATTTTCCAACATAAGCGTAGGGTATTGAGACCTCCCCAAAATTCAGCGCGCAAGAGAAACAATAGGGACTCACCGTTCGATTCTTTGATATTCCGAGCAGAAATTCACAATCTTCGAATGCTGATTTCAATGACCGACACATCTTTTCAGTCCACATTCAAAATAATACAGAGAGACGATGAGTTTTCAGTCCACATTCAAAATAATACAGGACAAACGATGAGTTTTCAGTCCACATTCGAAATAATACTGCAGAGATGATGAGTTCGCGGAACTTTTTATTTCAGTTCCTGTATCCCACAGCAAGCCACCAATAATTTTATATATTACTAGCTGTGACGTCGTAACTAAATGTACTCTGACTCTATGTAGAATTTCACAATTCACTTTAATAAAACCAACACACAGAGTACACGATGAACACTATATACATAACCACACTGCGCTATTTACAATTATGTACAGTTAATTTACACATATATCCATTAGGAAAATGCACTTGAGAATATACAGCCCCTTCCGGGCATGAGGTTTTGAACACCCTTCACCGATGTTCTTTTAAAACCTGAACTATATACGGCTCACACCCGAGCCCGCCGAAAAAAAACGTTCTTTTCTTGCTGCGCACCAGGCAACAACTGAATCCCTTCGTTTCAGTTCCATTTCAAACAGAAAAGTTACTTTCAAAAAGTCTCTTTCAAAATGAAAAAAATCACGGAGCGGACAGTTTTCAGACCTCATGGCACTAGGCATGGAACGTCATCGCAGACTTATTGGCGTCGACATCACGGAGCCGTCCGATATCACAATAGGTTTTTATGCAAAACTATCCCATTTGCTTTAAATTTTAGATGCAGGTTCGTTTTGATAAAGCAAAACTCTCAATTTTTTTGGAAGTTTAGTGATTAAGTATAAAGGAGGAGAATAACCCCTCTTAAATTATATAAATCGGTTTTTATGAAAAAATATCCAATTTGCTCTGAATTTTGGATATAGTTTTTTTATATGTCATTAGCATATCCCTGATTAGTTTAGGGGTTGAATGATTAAGCATAAAAAGGAGAAATGGGGGGAGTTATTCCCCCCATTCATTTTTTTTTGGAACTTCATTAACCCTTGAAAATATATGGCTGTAATATACAATTAGTGTGCTCAGCTTGTGAGTTCAACGCCATCAGTTTAACTGGGCAATATTCTTTTTATTGTTCCTGTTCGTGCCACAAAAGAAGTTTTTAATTCTTATTTCTTTCGCTATTTTGGTGCTAATTGCCAAAAAAATCTAACTTTTGATGCTTAAACTCCTTTATCTTTCCACACTTACTTGCGCCTTTTCTAGTTTTTGTAATCAGGGAATGCCACCACGTGACTTTTCCACTAATTTGGCTTCCTTATAGCCTCCCTTTGGTTTGTTGTTATTTAATTCCCTCTGTTTTTAGTTTCCACGTATTTACTAAAATCCACATATATTTTAGCTAAAGTAAAACACTTTGTAAAATCACCATAAAATGAAAATAAAGCAGGACGCGTTTCGAGCTACAACAATAACAGATCGTCATCAGCTAAACCAACACGTGTCCCTAAGGGCACAGAGTCGAGAACTCACAGAACTGAAGAGTGGAGAACTGCACAGAATCTCGGTTCTGTGCCTGTTGGTTTAGCTGATGACAAGCTGTTATTGTTGTAGCTCGAAACGCGTCCTACTTTATTTTCATTTTATGGTCATTTTACAAAGTATTTTACTTGATAAATTAATTGACACCAGTGTTCACGGTGTTTTTTCACTGTGTATTTTAGCTTTTTAGAAATCCCCACCTAAGAGGGTTTAATGGAGCGCTCGCAGGGTTGGCAAAGTAGGCTCAGCCCAGAAAAACCAACCTGGGTTTTTCTGGGCGGGTCTACCAACAAAAACCCACCTGGGTTTTTGTTAAAAGTGGGTTTTTGCTAAAAATCATTTCTGGATCTACAAATCCTCCTTATAGTATAATGCAAATTTACCTTTTCAGCCCAAAAGCTAGTTGCTTTTTATTTTATTTTATTTTATTTGATTTTTTACAAAATCACGTAAAAAAAGTCATATTTGTGGTAATTAAGTGGTAGGTTATATTAGAATACTTATTTTTTCAATTGATTTATTTATTTTATAAAAAGATATTTTAAGTAGTTCACGCAGTGTTATACAAAATAATTATAATTTTATATTATTATTTTAATTTTAATTTAAAATTTAATTTATTTTTTTATTTTCTTTTTTATAGTTTACCGATCAAAATCACATTCACTTTAATTTTTATGGTAATATTTATATTTCTTTATTAATTTTTCACACTGCTCTCAGCCTAGTCTGTTCTGTAATTTACACTATATGATTCCAAATGTAGAGAAAATCCCCTCGATGGAAGCAGAGCTAGATGAAACAGAATGCAAAGATTGGAAAAAACTAAAAAAATTAGAATCTAATTTGTTTTTCTTTTTCTGTACTTTTTCTTTAATAAGTTCCCACCATTTTGAAGATGAGAATTGTTACATAATACTTTCTGGGAAAAATGATTTAGGAAAATAGTCTGTCTTTAATTTTAAATACCAATATCACAGGTAAACATTGTGAATAATACTGCATTATCCAAGCATCGAGTTCTTCTTTTTCCAATAAATTAAATCTTTCCCCTCAAAGCTTTGCATCCATTATATCAGGTAAAAAATGCTCACTCCCGATGATCTGTTTGTGGCATTTCAGCATAATTTCCTTCTGTTGTTTCACTTCTGATTCCATCAAATTTGTCCAAATAAATCTAGAGTACTAATGAGAGTAGTAATCTAATACTACTCTTAACGAAACATGGCAGTATAGTTGTATCTTTTTGTTAGCTGCTTTTTTTTTTTAATTCAAACACTTTTTCCCTCAAATACCACTATTTTTTATTGTTAATTTTTGTAAAAATCTTAAATTCTTGCTTGATCTGTTCCGAAATTTAAGATAGCTTAGCTAATAGCATACGATAAAAATTTATAAAAAAGAATGCTGTGTCTAATACTGCTTATTTTTTGTAGTAATTTCTGCAAAAATCTTAATTTCTTGTCTTAAAACGCCACTCCCTTGACTTATCAACAGATAGGTTGTTTAACAGAGTTTTATTCAAATATATTTTTGTTAAGAATATAGCGCACTACCTGGTAGTGTGTGAGCAGTATGTCTGCTGTACAGTGATGTATGCAGCTGGAACCCAGTTCGAGATACGTTTTGCATGACATTTGCATATAAATTATAAATTCAATTGAAAGGAAGGATCCCTCTGTATATACGCATCATTTTCTATATGGTGTTATAGGATGTGGAGATTTGGTTTGAGATGTGCATTTAAATTAGAGATTTGTTTAAAAGGAGGGTCCTAGTAGTACATGCTTTCGACCTCTTATGGGGTGCCATAGGCAGTGTAGATCCAATACGAAATTTTTTCACCTCGAGGTTTACTTGTAAAAGGACCAGTCCCACTAGCAGGCAAAGCCAGATATTTTAACTATTATAGTTACTAATTATTATAGCAATTTTAATTATTATAGTTATTACAAAAATAGAATTAACTATTTATTGTGATAACTAAAATGTACATAAAAGTGATAAGAACTCACTTTTAGGTAGATTTCGTATGAAATACTACCTATATACAGTTACTATATCTATCTAGCTATCTATTTATCTATCTCTATATATATATCTCACTTTTTTATGGACACGATAACTTTTATAAATCTTCACCAATGTCCACCAAACTGGTACATAAAATTAAAGGGGATAAAATCTCGGCTAAGTTCGTTAATGGGCAAAATCGGACCAAGGGGGTCGAAATAGGGAGCGTTTTTGTGAAAACAGAAAAAAACCCATAACTTCCAAATGAAAATAGATATCGAATCAGTTTAAAGTTTATATAACTTCTAAATAATGGGCCAAAAGTTTATGCATGACATATTTTTGATAAAATTAAAAATGTGCTCAAGTGGCCAAAAAAATAGGGTTTTTGGGAGAAAAAGAATCATTACTTTGTCAATTCATCAGATATAATATCCATCTAAATTTTTTATAAATATTCTCAAAATTATCTAAAACTTTTGAGTTTGCAAGTTTTTGATAGGACTAACACTTACCGTAAAAAAAAATTAAAAATGAAAATAAAAAGGGGTATGGAAAAAGAAAAAAATCCATAACTTTGTCAATTCTTAAACTATCAAATCGAATTAAATTTATTTTACATCTTCTCAATAACATCTACAACTTTTATATTGACAAGTTTTTCATAGGACCCATTCGTATAGCAAAAATAAATTAAACAAAAATTGGAGTTGGAGAAAAAACCTCTAATCAAAACTGCTTACATTCTGAATCGTTTTTTAAATTTATTTTTTATTTTAAACGCATCCAAATGGCAGATCCTCTTATTTAGGAACTATATAATGTGAAACATTGGCCAGTTTTTTGATAAAGACAGAATTTATTTCAAAAAAGGCTGCCAAAAAGGGTATTTTGAACAGAATTTCCTGAAGTGACCGTGATAGGAAATTTGAGGAAGTATTCAAATAACAAATTGCGTTTTTTCTGACTCATTTTAAAATCTATTTTTACTTTTAAACGCATCCAATTTACAAGTCCTCTTATTTTGAAGCTGTATAATATGACGCATTGGTCAATTTTTCGATAAAGACAGAATATATTTCAAAAAAGGCTGTCAAAAACGGTATTTTGAATAGAATTTCGAGAAGTTATCGTGATTGAAACTTTGAGGAAGCATTGAAATAACAAATTGCGTTTTTTCTGACTCATTTTTAAATTCAGTTTTGTTCTCAAACGCATCCAATTGACAGGTTCTCTTATATAGGAGCTGTATAATGTCCCGTATCGGTCAGTTTTTTGATAAAGGCTGAATATATTTTTTAAATACTGTCAAAGTGGGCACTTCGCGCAAAATTTCCCGAAGCTATCATGATTAAGAATTGAGGTTGTATTCAAAATTGATTATTTTATAACTCATTTTTAAATTCAATTTTGCTCTCAAACGCATTCAATTGACAATCTTTTGTTATTTAGGAGCTATATAATGTGCCGTATTAGTCGATATTTCTAGTACAGTCGGAATTATTTCAAAATATGTTGTCAAAATGGGCATTTGACCCGAATTTAGCTTAAGATGATTCTGATAAAACCAGTCTTTACCGAAAAATGAAATTAAAATTTTTTCAAAAGAGGACAAATAAAGTTGTTAAACTGGGTTTATCTGTAATTAAATTTATTTTTTGTTGTTGAAATGAGCACTCTTCAAAATCTACCTCCGCCTATAGGCCAAGCCGACAGGGATTTTATCAATTAAAGTAGTATTAATAATGGTATTCATAATAGTATTAATAATAATTAATATGAATTATTAATAGTATGAAAATTATTTTATATCAGTAGATAAACTTATTCTGATATTAGTTTTAAGTTTTCTATTGATGTATTAATATTAATATCAGAATAGAATAAATTTATTAACTGATACTATAAATAATATTAATTAGTAATAAACAGACCAGCTGTAATTAAAAAAATGTAACTTAATAAATATATTTTTAAATGAGTACGCGCATATATTATTAAATACACAAATGTGCAGAAGAATAAATAAACCCCGCAAAAACCCGGGTGGGTTGGTTTTTTGTACAAAAACCCGGATTTTTGCCAACCCTGGATTGTAGCATCTCTGCAGCAGTTATAGATAAAAGTGCAAAATTCAAGATATCAAATATACTAAAAAGTAGTTAAACATAGTGATTTTAGAGCTAATTTGACTATTATGTCTTTAATAAGTATTTTGAACAGGTTAATATGAGATTATACGAATAAGACAGCGATTATGATTATTTGATTAGGTATTAAGTTTTAAACCGTTGCTAGATGCATTTTGTTTGATACAATATTCTTTTAAAGAAACTGACCAGCGTTGCAGGCGAAGGTTTCTAGTATATTTATTTATTTATTTATTTATTTATTTATTTATTTATTTAATTTCTTAAGGGGACAATGGACGTTATTTTTTTTTTCATCGTAGCAATATGATATTTTGGCATATTTATATTTCACCGAAAACATATAGAACAAACACCTTCAAAAAAATTCCGATCTTATTAAAATTTTTAATCTAAAAAAAAATAAAATTTTTAAACGAAATTTTAAAATGTCCCTCGTGTTTTAATTTTTGAGATATTTTCTTGTTTTTGCATTTTTATTATTTAAAACTCTATTTTAAACATATTTGTGAATGATTTTTTTAATCTCTCGACTAGTTAATATTTTACAGATTTTTTTTCTAAATTCCATATCGATTTTCATCAAAATTTTGCCTTTTAAAAAGTAAAAAAATCAAACTTGACTTTCTTAATGAAGACGAATTTTAAAAAGTTACACAATTTCTTTCTAAACAATATCAGGATACTTCCTTATCAATTTCATAAATATTGATTAAAAGTAACGTCACAAGAAACATTTCAAAAATCTAAAAACGCTAAAAAAATTAGTTTTGAGAACAGATTTAAAGTATATAAATATACTTACCTTTATCATTTACTTCTTAAAATCTGCATAAATGATATTTTAATAAGAAAAAACTATTTTGCTGCAGTTTTATACTACACAAATAGAGCTTTTTTAGACAATTTTGCTCAAATGAAGATCAAGTTTCCCCCTTAATAAAGTGGCAAAAAAAGACCGCCAAAGTCCCAAAGTCACAATAACATAACCGGTTACGTCACCACATTCGGCAATACATCACCAAAGAATATCTGCTTTGACGGCTGCTGTTTAAAACTTTATTGTTGTAAATTACACTGTTAGAAAATTTCTGTAAAATCGCAGAGAATCTACGGGTTATCCATTATCTTAAGTCTTTTGTAAAGTTACAGAGATTATAAAAAACAAGATTCTGTTAAGTAACATAGCTGTTAAACGATATATTTAGAATAGACTCTGTAAACTAACTTTGTTAAAAATGCACAATTCTCTGTAAACTTTTGATAACGATAATAAGCGATTATGATTATTTGATTAGGTATTAAGTTTTAAACCGTTGCTAGATGCATTTTGTTTGATACAATATTTTTTTAAAGAAACTGACCAGCGTTGCAGGCGAAGGTTTCTAGTATATTTATTTATTTATTTATTTATTTATTTATTTTCTTAAGGGGACAATCGACGTTATTTTTTTTAATTTTCATCGTAGCAATATGAAATTTTGGCATATTTATATTTCACCGAAAACATATAGAACAAACACCTTCAAAAAAATTCCAATCTTATTAAAATTTTTAATTTTAAAAAAAATAAAAATTTTAAACGAAATTTTAAAATGTCCCTCGTGTTTTAATTTTTGAGATATTTTCTTGTTTTTGCATTTTTATTATTTAAAACTCTATTTTAAACATATTTGTGAATGATTTTTTTAATCTCTTGACTAGTTAATATTTTACAGATTTTTTTTCGAAATTCCATATCGATTTTCATCAAAAATTTGCCTTTTAAAAAGTAAAAAAATCAAACTTGACTTTCTTAATTAAGACGAATTTTAAAAAGTTACACAATTTCTTTCTAAACAATATCAGGATACTTCCTTATCAATTTCATAAATATTCATTAAAAATAACGTCGCAAGGAACATTTCAAAAATCTAAAAACGCTAAAAAATTAGTTTTGAGAACAGATTTAAAGTATATAAATATACTTACTTTTATCATTTACTTCTTAAAACCTTCATAAATGATATTTTAATAAGAAAAAACTATTTTGCTGCAGTTTTATACTACAAAAATAGACCTTTTTTAGACAATTTTGCTCAAATGAAGATCAAGTTTCCCCCTTAATAAAGTGGCAAAAAATGACCGCCAAAGTCCCAAAGTCACAATAACATAACCGGTTCCGTCACCACATTCAGCAATACATCACCAAAGAATATCTGCTTTGACGGCTGCTGTTTAAAACTTTATTGTTGTAAGTTACACTGTTAGAAAATTTCTGTAAAATCGCAGAGAATCTATGGGTTATCCATTAACTTAAGTCTTTTGTAAAGTTACAGAGATAATAAAAAACAAGATTCTGTTAAGTAACATAGATGTTAATCGATATATTTAGAATAGACTCTGTAAACTAACTTCGTTAAAAAAGCACAATTTTCTGTAAACTTTTGATAATGATAATAATTCAATTTATTTTTGAAAATTAGCGAATCACTCAGTGAGCTTCAAAGAGTCACGTTTGCTGTTAAATTTGAAGTACTATACCATTCAATTTAATTTTTACAAAATTTGTTTCGATAGTTGTCCTGGGGTTTGAACCCGAGACCTCTACACAGCGGCAGAACAAGTTACTCTCTGAGCTATAGAAGTTGTGGCGTATTCAGTTCAAAACATGACTTTTATGATTCAGTATGGAAAATTCCCCACTAAATCTGTAACATGATTTTTGCTTTTCTAAATAATTTTAAGTTTAAAAAAATTAAAATAAATTTCCCTTTTTATTGTTTTTTATAAAATTTCAAAAGAATTTTTAAAAGCGTGTATTTTGAATTACAAAATTTAATAAAGATGTAATATTTTTAAATAAAGACTAGAAATTCCTGTGAATATCCGCGTAGAATTAGAAATAAAAAAATTGTGTAAAATGATTACCGAGAAACCTAGTCAAATGCACTTAACGGAGTACAAGAGTAAATTTACAAAGTTTCGCTTATTTATATTGTTTTAACACTGAACTGTTTAACTTTCTATTCATTTCTCTTTTTTATTTATTCTTTGTTGAACATCGCTTACGTTGTTTGCTGTTGATTTTCTGTACACTGTCCACGATTTTTTTTTTTTTTGTGTATCTTATTAATGTATTTATTTTTATACACATTTAAGAAAAAAATAGCTGTTTTTGTGCATTTTAAGTTACCGTTACATTTACGAATAGGTTTAATCATTCATCATGTATTTTTTATTATTTTTTCTTATCATGCTTTGAGATAAAAAGACATATTTTGTGATTACAAATTCACATTATTACAATTTGTAATATCAGTACATAGTAATATCTGTACACTGTTAAAATTGTTGCTCTAGTTTGAACCAAATTTTGGTGCTCAGGAGCTTCCACCATAACATGGTGAAATATCTGGAAAACATTTGGAGCTTCGTATTTCAACCTCGTTACAACTATTGGAACTATGCTACAACAAGAGTTCTTGAACAAAATATTGGTTCAAAAATTCACCATCATACTGCGACAGCTAATGAGCACCAAAATTTCGTTCAAAAAAGTACAAGATTTTTAACAGTGTAGTATCACGCATAACTGATAAATTACTAAATAATGTCAAAAAAAAAAAACTGTGTGTCTGAAAAATTAACTTTTAAATTCTCAAGAAACAATACAATTTAATAAATTTTAAGAATATAAATCCATATGTCATCGGGAAACAATAAAGGGAAATGTACATTTAAGAAACTGTTATTGAAATCCAATGAAAAAAGTTTCTTTTTAAACAAAAATTGACAAGTCTTTCTGTCTCTCTTTTATTTATCATTAATTGTAAGAGACAATAATGGATGATTAATTAATTTTTATATGCTATAAAAGACGAACAAAAACTTTCGTAATAAAGGAAGAACTTTTTTTAAGTTAAACGAAAAAGAAAAAAAAAAACTTTTTTTTCTTTTTTCATTTATGAAAAAAAAAAAAAACTAAGCATATTGTGTGTATGTATATATATATTTTTTTTTCTTTCCTTCTGATTACATATTTATCCTCTATTTCATTCGTTTTTGGTACGCTTTATCAATATCTATCCATTTGAATAATGTTCTTGTGATTTATTTTTAATGTTTTTTCTCCATTTTATTTTGGTATTATGTGTATTGGTAACCCTAAAATCAAGTTATTTTGCTTTTCATGGCTAATGCAAAGATGAAACCACACACTTTATTTGTAGTTCTATAGAATTTGGGGTCTGATGAATCTAATATATTTCTGCAAATTCCAAATATTTCTACTGATTCATTTTTCATTTTTTGTTTATATTTATCGTTTTACAATTAATGCTTTTATATGTATATATATATATATATATATATATATATACAGTGCGTATCAAAAGTTTAATCACAATAGAAAATTTCAAAATAAAATTTTATTAACGGGTGAAAGTTACTTCTCTTTTCGCATAGCCTACAAATTGTAGTTTTAAAAAGATAGTTAACAGTTTCATGCTATAAAATTTATCTTAAATAATAAAATTTATCAAAACAACAAAAATGAGTGTGTCAAAAGTTTAAGCACAGTGGTTTTTTAGTCTTTAGCAGAACAAGAATAAAAAAAATTAATACTTGATTATTGTTCCTTTCTGCTGAATTATTTTAAATACACGGTCTTCCATCGTTGAAATGAGGTTCTGTATTGTTTCTGGTTCATTTTTAAACCAAGCGTTCTCAATGGCATCTTTCAAATCTTTAACTGAAGAATACTGCTTTCCATTTGGATAAATTGCATGAGTGAGAATACCCCACATATTTTTTATAAAGTTCAAATCAGGACTAATTGACGGCCATTTCAAAACAGACACTGTTTTCGACTTAAGCCACGATGAAGTTGAGTTTCAGGTATGGATGGAAGCATTATCAGGTTGAAATAACCATTAAACCTCGGCAACAGGAAGCAAATGATTGGCAAGTGTCTCTTGGTAGTTCAGTAAGTAGTAAGTTTTCAAGACCCCTGATGAATGCTAGAGACGTCTGACCATTGAAAGAAATAGCCTATCTATCTATATATATATATACAGTACAAGCCCGAAATAACGCTGTCCGATATACCGCAAATTCGGATTTAACGCAGGGAAAAGTATGTCCCCCGAAAAATAAAAGATCAATTTTAGTGTTAATTTTGAGCATAAAATTTCAGTGAAACAGAATGAGTCTGCAGTCTCCGGTTACTGCTATGCATCTCGATATTAACGATTTAAATGACTGGATAGAAATTGACGACAGCGAATAAATTTCAAAGTTCATAAAATTTAAATAAATGACAACTATTGGTACTACGTATTTTTATAATTACGAAATTTCCTCACAGACATAATATAATGGAAGGATTTTGAGTATCTTTGTAAAGGAACTATGAAGCTGCATACTTTGTTTTCAAAACCGAACACGGCATAATAATTTTCAATTGCATATATCAATTACAGATCAATTCATCTATATCAACGCAAGTTAGAGTTTAGAAAGACTGACAGACGGCTAACTAAATAAAAATCATAAATACTTTCAACTATGTTGGAGTGTTAAAAACGCATGGCAGGTTGAAATTTTACATTTAGCAATTTATTTAAATAAACGGAAGCATTATTTAAATTCTTTTATATAGCTCTGTAATTAACCTACTACCTTTAAATACACGCCATTATTTACTAAAATCTATTTAAAACTCAAACATGCTTTAAACTAATGAAATCTCACTTCCAAAAATTACCATCCAGAGCCGGCAATGTATCCAATTTTTGAGTGTACATCATTTCATTTCTATTCTTTAAACATACCGTAACATACTTAAAACTGTTCAGCGTAAAAATGCATAACTCATTTACAAACCACTTTAATATGTTTACTTTCACACTCAGTAACGAATGCGAATTCTTTTCTGTAGTCCTGTATGTGATTTGCGCCATTTATACACACAACGTAACATGCAAAAATTTAGTGAAACTTAAAAGAAAAATCATACCAAACTAAAAACTTCGAGCAATTATCGTTAACGTACAGCATTTTTCATGCAGCATAGTTTCCGAAATCTTTTTTGTGTCCCTGTAAATACTTCGTATTTTCTATTACACAGTAAGTAACTCGTAGTAAATCTAAGCAACTTATAACAATTTTATTATATGTGTAACGAAATTAAAATATGCTGCAAAGTATGTTCTCTTCTATAACATATAGAAGTTACATAATTATTGTAACTATACAATGTAATTTTACAATGTTACATAATTATTTTGTGTGGTCCTGTAAAAGAATAATAACTATTCTTTGTGCATCATATTCTACATCATTTGTATTTTAATTTAATTCATAAATGCATATTAATTTCATTATGTTCGGACGGGTGTAATATCATCAAAAAGCACTTGAAACTTTTTCCACCGTCGGTTATAATGTAACGGAATAATTTTGATTGTCCCTGTATTAGAAATACACATCCGATTTTCATAAAAATTGAAATAACTGGACAAAATTCTTCAAAAAATATATATTTTAAATTTCAAACGATTCGACAGAGTAATATTTGCACTGTTATATGTGGACAGACGGACGGACGGACCAGAGACGAGTATAGGTGATACGCATTCATATAATTAATAAAGTATCTAAAAAACAGATAAACTTAAAAGCGCATGCCGAAATTGAAAACGAATTTCCAGCAATTATTACTTAAAGACAGTACAGTAACCGATTTCTTTTTGTGTGCCCCTGTAAATGAACGTTAAATGCTATAAATACCAAATACCCTATTCTATCATAATCATCTTATACTGAAATTCAGTGATTTATATCAGTTTCAATACATTTGAAATAGTGTATTTCATTAATCTACACTTCAAGCGATTTTCCCTCATAGACTATGATGTCATGCAATCTTTTGGGTGTACCTGTAAATGAACTGTTAATTTCACATACTTAATATACAATACAGGGCATGGCTAGGTGACATAAAAAAGGTTTAAAAGATACCCAGATAAATAAATAGATAAATAAGATATCCTGTTCTCAAAAATACTTGCATTCTTGGAATGTAAAAAAAAAAAGGAAAAGTCGGTAATTCGAACGTTGTGGTTTCACTCATTTCGATTTCAAAGGAGTAACATAAAAACAATATTTTTCTCTATTATTGTGCTGACGCCAGCAAAATCAAAATTATATGGATTGCATTGAAAATCGGACGGTAAAAGCAAAAGTTCATTTTCGAATGAGATAAACTCCACAGCCTTAACCTCCTTATTTTGCTTCAGTGCCAAGTGACGTCTATATCCATCTCAACGAAGCACCTAGCTCTCTAAGCGTCATCTATTGTTTGTAAATCGAACTAAAATCCAGAATCGCGGGGAAAAAACTTTTGATCTTTTAGATGACTCTCGTCCAAGAATTTTTTAAATATCTGTAAAAGTTTGCAAGTTATTGATTTTTAAAATCATTCAGTCCTTTTCAGGACACCCGGTATATATATATATATATATATATATTAGTATAAAGTTACAAAATTGTCAGAATTTTAATAGGGTGCAAATAATAGTTTGTACTTTAATTTTGGATTATCGATTATTCGTCAAACTAAAATTCTTTAGTATGAAGAATACATGAGTAAAACAGCTAATTTCAAGTACGACAGTGATGTACTCGTAAGAAGGCATTCTTTTAGGAACAATATATATATTTTTTACCATGTCCATAAAAAAATCCACGAATGTAGTTGTGAGAAAAAATTAAGGACACGATGCTTTTTCGAATGTAACATCGTACAAAAGCTTTGAGCATTAACCGAAATCATATGCTATGAAAACATTAATCAACACCATTGTTTAATTGCTTCATCAATAATTATTGCACACCAGTGCAAAATGTCAGGAATTTTTAGCATATTTAAACTAAATTATAATAATCCAAGGTACATATACCTATATTAAGACAGACATAAGCACAATTAATACAATAACCCAACATGGAGTGAAAAAATAGCCCGGGCCAGAAATCGAACCTGGGTCGACATCGTGCCGTGCTGTTGCTTTTCCATCTAAGTTACCCCGTTCGATATTCCAGCCCGGTAATTTCTCACTAATAAACCATGTTAGTGAACGCCATCAACCGGCAACCGCTCGGCACGTGATGTCGGGAAATACGATGAATAATTTTAATAATTCATCGATCCGCAATATATATTTAAGAACACAGTAATTAACGTTTGAATTTAATTAAATTATCCAAGGTGTATATATATACATTTATTAAGACAGCATAAGTATTTTTTATCACACAGACTGTTCTTTATCAAATACAGGGTTCATATTGGCCAAATTCATTGCACATAATGCGATTTATAGTGTGTTTAGGTATGTGCAGATGTGACTCTCTGTTCCTTCGAATGTTAATTGCAATAAGTTATAAGCAAAATAAATAATTGTACACTGTAAAAATATGCCCTGAATTTTAGAGGTGTTACTCTGTGAATTTTTCTTGATTTAGCTGAACATTTCCGTTTTAGAAAAAACCTGGAACTTTTCCTTTAAATACCGGAAATTTTTATTCCTGGTCGGTCGTCTAATTTAAAATTTCCGCTTAAAAAAAATCTAAAACTATTCCTGGAATTACCGGAATTGTTTATTCTAGAGCAGTCGACTAACTGAACGTTTCCATTTAGGGGAGTAGAACGGAAAACCCTCAGCTTGGTTTTTTATTCGACGCCTTAGGTCGAAGATAAAATCACTCCGAGTTCCCGAGTACATTAACAAATTTGCTTGAAAACTGTAAACACAAGCGCAACACGTGCATTACTTATAATATTTACTTTGAAGACCGAATTTGTTATACCGAAAAGAGGTTAGTTATTCAATTATAACTTTTTATAATGATTATTATAAGTATTTTAAATAAAGGTTGGTTTGAATAAAAATTCTCAAATGCGGTTATTACGCGTTAGGTCTATAGAAATTTTGAAATACATAGACTATATAATCAAAACGATTATTGTAAAATAGGATTAAGATGACTAATTCTAAGATTCAGAAGTTAAAACTGATTTTCTGTCGATTTGTAGTCAGAAATGCCCAAACGCAAAATATAAAACTAGTTTAATGTTTTAGTCACTTGTAAAGGTATTTTAACAAAAATTTTGAAAATATTTTTCGGAGACATTCATGATAAAATATCAAAGTTTATATTTAGGTGTCCTTTTCCGAGTGATTTAAGATATATTGATGTTGAATTCAGGGTGTGTCCGGGGGGGGGCATTCCCTCGAGGAACAATAAGATGTGTCTCTTGGAAGATTTGAGATTTTGTGATTTTAATGTCAAATGTGCAATCCCCAGGAACTCTATAATACCCTTCCTTCCGAAGCCGCTAAAATCCCTCCCGGAGAAAAGTGTCTGAATTCCCCACTGGTGTATATTTATTTTTCCTTTATATGTATTAACGGCAAATTCTCTGTTAAAGTAAAAGAACTGGAGAGTGGAGTGGATTTTGACAGAGAGAGGCAGATACTTTGACAGTAACAGTGTTGAATTCAGACACTTTTCTCCGGGAGGGACTTTTGTGTCTTCGGGGGGGGGGGGATTTGTCCTTTTGGACCATTGAAAACCCAAAATATCAATTTTTCCGGGGGGAGTAATTTCACTACTCTGGGGGGGATGTTCCCGCTGGGCTATTCCCTTGAATTTAACACTGAACAGTAGGATTTTCTTTTTATTTTGTCATTCTAAGCATTTCATCAATCGCACACAAGATGAAACAATGATAGCCGAATCTTCAGATGAAAAAACATTGGTATTTATAAGCTTGCAATTGTCTAAAAGAAAAGAATATTTCAAGAAACAAAAATAAATTTGCTTCATATACTTTTTATACATTTTGTATATAATGACTTATTTATGCATAGATGTGTTCGTTTTCCTATTTATGAAACATCATACTGTAAATTATCCATTTTTTAAAATAAGTCTAAAATCAAAATTTTTGTTTATACAAAAGTGTGACATAAAACATGGAAGTGGTGAGGAATAGGACATGTCAATTTTTTTTCTTTTTTAATAAGATGAATTTTCATTCCAGTCATGAAGATACTGGAATTTTACATTATTGTATATACCACATAATTAACCTGCAATCTTTGTTTGATTGTGTATCTAGCCAACATTATACTACTTCTGCCTTATAGCATTGTTTTATTCCTATACCATACCTTCCTGTATGTGGGGAGGAATGGGACACATTTTGAAACGTGCACTTTCTTTAATTATAAAATAACTTATGCTTGCTATGTTTCTTTATTGTTCAGGGATTTTAAAAAGTGTTTTATCTTGCACTCTATAAATAGAAATTTTTGTTTTTGTGTCAAACAAAGTTTATTATCTTACTTTATAAAATGTATACCATACCACCCCACTCTCCCGTATATTATTAACTAAACATGCTAAAATATATTTATTTCTGACAATTGCTCAAGTCTTTCTAATAAAAATTTAACCCATAACAAATGTTAGCGGTCTGACCGCAGAGCTTTTAAAGTTTCACAGTTTAACTCGCAATTTTTAGTTTAATTGACAGAAAAGAAATTTGTACTTAAAACCGATATATTCAGTAAATATTAATTAGAGAGTTTGCAAATTTCATAGTTCGATAAATGTTCCATCCGATTATTGTAAGATTTAAAACAAATAGCAGGATTAAGCTTTTTCTACTTCATAATCATAATAGCCATCATTATTTTTTCCTTTAAAATGAAAGATATAACCCCCTTTATTCAGTTTTGTTATTGCATTTTCAGATATTTTTCCATGACTCTTTTTAAGAAAATAATCTTTTTCTACATCATTAACTTCTAATTTTGCAATAGTCGTATTTCCAAATTTTGTTTGAATTTTCTTCAACGAAATCAATTTGTATTTCCCTGGTTCTAAATCTTTTAACTTATGAGTTACAGGGAACGATCTGAGACTGTTGAATTCTTCCATTTATTAAGGTATATTTTTTGAAAGACAATTTTTATAGTACAGACATCTGTACATAGAGCAGCCAGGTCCTAGTATTCTTACGCATCTCGGTACTTCTAATATTTTTATAGGAATTCCCCACTCTTCAAACGTACTTTTCGGAAAAACTCCTCCTTTAAAAGCAAATGTGCCTCCGTATATCTGATGCAATTGTATGAAATAATCTTTTACATTGTCACTACTAATCCATAAGCCTGTATTATCTGAATATCGTTTAAATCTTAAACCATGGACATCGTTAGTACATCTACGAACTATTCCATGGTCTTGATCACTCAATTCATAGTTAGGTGTAAACACAGAAATAGTTTCACCTATTCCCTGTTTTAAATGAACCCAGCTTATTTCTCTCGCTATCGACTTAAAAGGAAGTATAAAACCTTGAACATTTATGATAAGGGTGACATCATCCATTTATTAGAAAACAATTTTTATAAATTAAAAATTTCGGCTTAAAATCCAAATGGTACAGTATCAAAGTTATCTAAAATTCTTCTTTTATCATATCCAAACATATATCTTTTATTCATTTTATTCACCTTAATATTTCTATCTTTTTGTATCTGAAATTGATTTATTTCTATATCTATATGGTCAATTTCCCCAGTTATTATTTTCATTCTCTCGTCAAAATTGAGCTTAGTTTCACTCTCATAACTCATTTTAAATCCTTTTACTTTTCCTTTTACAGAACCGTCGTTCAGAATATAACCATAATCTTTACTTTCTCCAGATACCCACGATTTCATATATTTATCTTCTACTAATTCATCGGTCCACACTCCTAACATACAGCCCGTTTTTACTTTATTGGAGCCATCATCGATATACACAATACTATCTGTATCGTAATACATTACATTATCTCCTAATTTATCAAGCATTTCATATAATCTTATTCTAGCCGAACTGGTAGTAAAAGCCGCTATATAAATATTCGTATTAAAGTTATTCTTGACATATTCATCTTTCATCTTATAATCCATTTGCACACACTCATCATTTAAAAATATCATATTCAAGTCTTTAATGCGGTCGTTCAGTATAATTCTATAAAAATCTGATAATTCCATAACATTTTCTGTCTGTTGCATATTTTTTCTCTGTCCGAACTTTCCCCATAAAGAATTTAAACAAATTTTGGATATAAATCTCATTCCTGGGTTTTCTTTGATTTCTCCTAACTTTATACCCAATTTCTTTTCTACGCACCTTTTATATTCTTTTTCGGTTTTGAAATTTTCAGACCATTTATCATCTGTTTCTAATTTGATTTTCAAAAACATTTTAACATAATCCTTAAATAATGTATTAGATTTTTTTTCAAAATGCCAAACTTCATAGATATTTAAAATCTTATAACCTTTTTCAATAGCCAGTTCAACTTCGGTAGTTGTCCATGTACCAGTAAAACTTCTCTCCTCATCCGTATGATTACATTCTTTATTCCGTATTTCATAACATTTTCTACATTGTTTCTTTTCGCATTTTATAGGTTTTGAACATAATTTACACAAACTAAATATTAATTTTTCTCCTTTATAAGGTAAAACAGGATGATAGAGCTTTCTAGGTGGAAGTACTTTGCATTGTATTAAACCATACCAATTCTTATCATATTTTTCCGGATTATAAATCTTTATCGGATGACCAACAGGATAGTAATCAAAGTAATTCACTGTTGGATAAAGTGAACAAACATCGATATATCTACCCTTTTCGTTTTCTTTCATTTCGTACATTAATTTGGTAGGTTCACACCTACCTCCGCTGAATGCGTTTCTAGGATTTAAAGGTTCTACAAAATTTCTTTTCCATTCATTTTTCATATATTTTTTAATTTCTTTGTGATTATCAAAATCACATTCCCATATTTCAATCAATTCAAATCCTTTATCTTTTATTTTTTTATTTATTTTTTGAGTTCTTTCATACAAATCTTTCATACATATCTGATTTTGAAGATTGACAGTGGATTCTGTAAAACAGCGAGGACAACCGTGCCAATGACATCCTTGAAACTGATAAACGGTATTCTTATAAAAACCGTATACTTTATAAGTTTTATCACCTAATATCAGTTTTTTCTCACCACCGTTTAAAGCATGCTGTATTTTGATATTGTGTTTTTCAGACAGATAGTCTAACCAAATGATCGATTTCTTACTGTATTGATCCTTTGAAATACACTCCTCATCAATTGCTATTGTATTCACTGGTATGAATTTATCTCTGTATATAGCCATACAAACGCCTGCTAAAGTGATATATTTAAAAGGATCAATATTAGCAATGTTTATAAATAATCTTCGCAATTCTAAACATCCTTTTCTTAAAATATCATCATCAGATCTACAATATTTTATAATTTCTTTTTGAAAATCAAATGTTTCGTTTTTTACCGATATATACCATTTATCAAAAGTTTTTCTTTGATCTAAAGTCATAGTATCATAACCATAATAGTATTTTTCAGGATATTTTCCTACATAATTTTGATTTTCAGCAGTGTTAAACAAATGAGGAAAGTAACCTTTAGCCAATTCCGTTAGTCCAAACGTTTTAGGAAATTTTCTTAACGGAATCAGTGTAAAATTAATAGAATCGATAAACCTTATATTATATACGGTTGCTTGCATATATATGAGTTTATTTCCTTGATATATTGTAAACACTTTAATTTTATTTTTAAAGCAGTATTTAGCTAGAAATTGAAAATCGAATCCTTTTCCATAATGCGCTAATACTGTATAACCGCAATGTTTTCTTTGGAATAACCATTCACAATATTCATTTTCATTCTTAAATATTTTTTCATTTCCGTTAAAATCATAATTTATAACTAGATTGACTTGGTGATTTCCTGTCTCTTGGTTCGTTTCAACGTCAAAAAACATATATTTTTCTGTAAATTCTGACTTTTGACATTTCTTACACCATTTCTCTCTGTCTTTTATATTTTTAGGACAGATATTTTCACAAGTCACTCCCTTAGATTCTTTCCTACGTATATAACATTTATGATCTTCCAAAACCCACTGTCTACAGTTTAGACATTTTTTTCTCCACATTTATGATCTTTCGGTTCTCTTTCACTTCTACGGATATTTCTCTTACATTTTAAACATTTCCACAGTGTTTCACAGACTGAGTGATTTTTATGATTTTCGAAGCAGTTTTTTCCTTTAAAAGATCTAAAACAATCATTACACTGAATATCATCGCCTTCGCAATTACTCTCTTTTCTAAAACATCTATTGCATTTTAAAGAACATTTATGTTGATCACTTCTACAATAACTGACTTTAAAATAATGACAAAAAAAATTTTTCCCTAAAAATCCTGTAACCGTTGTAATGACATCAAAATGATTTCTATTTTTTAAAATGTAAACACAATTAGATTTATAGGCGCCGCTGTATATTCTTTCGTTAAAATTTTCTCTGCAAAATATAGTTATTTGAATATCTAAAAAATTTTCGAATTGTTTAACATGCTCTAAATTACAAATGCATTTCTCTCTGTCTAATATTACACAATTTATGCAATTTTATCGCTAAACTTTTTTGTGATTTTATCGCTAAACTTTTTTGTAAGTTTCTACCTTTTTTTATATATGTTACTTCATTATCTGTAAGATTTTCTAGATTCAATTTTTCGCATAAAATTTTACGATTTTGAATTGCTAGGGCTGTAACGATGGATCTAGTTAAACAAATATTATCGTCATTTTTAATTTGAATTATACTTTTTTTATGGACAACATCGTTATCGTTCAGTAATTTCAAATGTTTACCACCTTTAGGCAAATCAACGACTGTAAAAATAAATTCACAATCTTTAATATCCAACTCTTTGTATTCAATTTTATGCGTTAAACCATCTAAATAGGTCTCATAGGCTTCTTTCGTTGACATCATTTTAGGGTGAAAGGGCTGTGTCAAATATGGATTGAATACAATTATATCTACCTTTCCTTCAATTTTTCCAATTGCTCTCCTGAATAAATCTTTTAAGATACTATAATACTGGCCCGGTGTGAGTTTGTTTATTTGTTTTATTTTATAAACATATCTATAAGTATTAAATTTTTTTACAAATTTTTTATCTTTCTCAACAATTTCGTAATCTGGTCTAAACAGATTTTCTAAATTTGCTTGTAATTTTACTTTTTTTCTGTTTTTTTGATCAATTTTTCATCTTTAAATTTCAAGCCGTAATAATGAAAGAGTTTTTTAAGTTTTGGACGGTTTTTCGGTTCATTTATAAATTGTTTCAATTTTTCATTTAAATCAGGAAATAATTTTTTAAGGTTTACCACTGTTTTTATCTTTTTTCCTTCGTTATTTTTTGGATTAAATTCTTCTGTGTTATTGTTATATTTTAAATCGAAAGAATCTAATATTTTTTTTTCAATTTATTTCTTTTTTTAGGATTTTCGATAAATTTTGTCTTAGTTTTATATAAATAATCTGTGACGTCTAAATTTAATAAATCTTTTAAAACATATTTATATTCCCCTGTTCTTTTTATATATCTTATTATCAATCTGATTAAATCATCTTTTTTACAATGTTGGGGTTGGTTTATATTTAAAAGTTTTACGACCTGCCTTAATTTTGAAATATGCATTTTTGAAACAGATATCAATCTTAGAGTTTCCTCCATTTATATAGAAGAAATTTTATGAATACTTTTTGCTATACATTTTTAATAGCGACCACTATCTATAAATCCGATTTCGGTGGTAGGTAATTTTAGATTAAGCGGTTTAAAACGAATGTCGTTAAAATTATGAACTTAATTAAATTGAAGAATTTCTGAAAACCACTATTAAAAAATATATTCCATCGTTGACTCAAAATCTAAATTTTTTTCTACAGGTTCGCCATTCAATTTTAAACATTCAAATCGAAATCCGTTTTTATCTATTTCTGTTATTCTAACGAAAAATGGTTCGCTGTATTTACATACAGGTGTTATATGAACATTGGGATGAACATTAAAGGTATGATTCCAATCTACATTTATTCTTTCAGTTGTACAATTGCCTGTCAAAATCTTTGTACTTTTTGAATTACCCATTTATTTAGCCTAAAAATCACTGTCATAATCAGGCACTTCTATTTTACCTTTAAATTCTAAATAAAATTTTTCTGATAGATTTTAACATTTGAATATAAAATGCCAATCTACTCTGTCTTGGAACTTTTCTATAAATGGTTCTGATAGCAATTTTATGAGCACTTTTCCCCCACAATTCTAATTTTGAAACTATCAAGGTCCAATTGAATAATATTTCTGAAAATGCAACATTCAATATAATATTTTAAACAAGAAAAAACTACATCGTGTTCTATTTTTGAAACGAGTAAAAATACTACATCGTGTTCTATTTTTGAAACGAGTAAAAATACTACATCGCGTTCTATTTTTGAAGCGAGTAAAAATACTACATCGCGTTCTATTTTTGAAACGAGTAAAAATACTACATCGCGTTCTATTTTTGAAACGAGTAAAAAAACTACATCGCGTTCTATTTTTGAAACGAGTAAAAAAACTACATCGCGTTCTATTTTTGAAACGAGTAAAAACTTTCGTGATCTATTTTTAAACAAGAAAAAACATTCAATTTAAAACACAACATTGACTATAATATTTTCAACTAAAATGCAACATTCAATATAATACTTTCAACTTAAAACACAACATTCTGTATAATACGTTCAATTTAAAACACAATATCATAAATTTATTTTGACGTTATTTTGACGTTATTTTGACGAATTTATTCGTTTGATATGATAATTGCTTTTTAAATGTCTCTTTTTATGAGCTAAAGTGTATTTTTTACCACATTCGCAATCAATTTTTTTATTTTTCATAGCTAAATGACAACTTTTGCAATTAGCGTAATGTTCTGTTTTGCCGTAACGAAATCGAGTATAATATTCGTCTAAAGGTTTAGTCATCTGACAATGCTTGCAAACTTTAGACAGCTCCATTTATTAAGAAATATTTTTTAGAAAGCTTTTCCAAATGTCTTCGTTTTTCTTATTAAATTTTACTTTCAAATTATTATCAATATTATAATAATCTAATATTTTCTTTATGAAATATAGGTAATTTATCGACTTTTTATAGTACACTAAATCTAAAAACTGAATAAACATTTCTTCAGCTTTATATGGAATATTTAACTTCAGTTTCCATTTCAAGGCGTTAAAACGACTTATTCGGGATTTGCGTCTTTCGCTTAAAAAAACATCTATATTTTTATATGCAAAATAACAATCATTATCCGAATCGTATATAATTTCGTATCTTTTCATTTGATCATAAACTTTTAGATATTTTTCAGGTATCTGACATTTGTTTTCTAAATCAAAGAAATCCATTAAGCTAGAATCAGAATCATCTATTAAAACGTCTTTAAAAAAGTCACAATTCATTTATTTAAACTTATTTTAATGTAATGCATTCAAAATGTAACCAATTCTTTCTTTTTACTTACAATTATAAATACTATTCTGGTAGTTTGATATTTTTATAACACTTTTATTTTTCATCTTTATTCAAAAGTTGTCTCAGTTCATTAATAAATCGTATTAAAATATTTTTTAATTCGAAAATTTCATCCATTAATTTTTCTCTGTTCGGTAGTTCTTCTTCGTAATAATGGCCAAATTTTTTATTTAATTCACCAAGTTGAGCGGAAAGAATTTTTTTCCATTTATCGTTATAAAAATTATCTGGTAATTGATCAAACTTATATTCAATGAGATTACAAAAATCTAGTTTATGCATATACTTTTCTAAAAATCTTTCCCCAAATGTTTGAAAACGGGTTATTAATAACCAATTAAGTCCTTCTTCTAATGTGCACATAGTATTTTCTGCAAGTTTTTGAAATTGAGATACTTTATGTAAATCTAATTTTTCATGATAGGTTTGAATAAATTCGTCACTTAAGGTTTGATATTGAGATATAACAACCCAATTTATATAATTCGAATGTTTTAATATAAATTCCTCAGACAGCTTTTGATTTTTACAAACTAAATTCCAGTCTAATTCTTCTTTATATTTTTCTATAAATTTTTCCGAAAGTTTTTGAAAAATACATATAACATTCCATTCGATATAATCTATGAGTTCTTCCATAAAACATTCGGATAATACTGAATATCTACAAACTAACTTCCAATTGAGTTTATCCTTCAAATTTCGAAGGACATCTTCGGATAAATTTTTCGTCTTAGAAAATTCGTCCCAGTTGATATCCATTTAATAATGAAATATTTTTAAAAAGGAATTTTTTCAATATGCATCCAAGGTTTTAAGGTGACTGGAAAATTACTTTTGGATTTTATAAAAAATGAAATCATGTCACCACTTTTTCCATAATCAAAACGAGTTACGGAATAATCATCAAACATTTCTCCGCTTAAAATTATTTTACCTTCGATTTTTAGTTCTATCACTGTAGCCCTATTTTTGCCGATTAAACTATTATATATTAAATATATAGTAATTTTCACATGCATATCTGTAGATAATCGCATTTCTTGATCCAGTAATTTAGAACTCATTAAGTCAAAATTTACTTTGGTAAATTCTTTATCTGTAAAAGTCTGAAAATTATCTTTTATAGTAACCCAGATATCTTTACTGTCAATATATATTTTATTGACTACGTCTTTATCGTTTTCGGGTTCTGAAACATTCGTAATCATTTTATTTTTGGCATCAAATTTATCATTCTTTAATATTAACGAATTTTTTTCTAAATATCGTTTATTCACAACATTTTTATCATCTTTTGGATCTGCGACGTTTCCTATTCTTTTTCCTTTGGCGTCGTAAGCTTTTCCTTCGATAAGATGTAAAGTATTTTCATCGAGTTCTTGTATTCTTTCTGCCGTTTCTTTAGTGAAGGTTAAAAAATTACTATCGTAATTAGTACTAGTTTTTTCTATAAAATCTCTTAATTCAAAATTATTATTTTCTATTTTATTCAAAACGAAACGTTTAGGGGTTAAATCTAAATCATCGATGGGATCTGAAGCATTTTTTAATATCTTATTTACCATATCGTAATGACCATCTTCTGTTAATTTAAAACCTATACCGGGGGGTCCGATAGGGCCTTTTCGCACTGGATTATCATACGGCGGATAATAAACAGCCATTTATAAAGACTAAAAAATGTTATTCTCCTAACGTTTTAATCATAGTAATTTCTTTTTTATTCATATTTAATATACATTTCTTTCTTACTTCAAAAATATAGTAAAATACGTATTCTTTGGTTGTTTCTTTTTCTAATTTCCAATTGAATTCTATTCTCAAATTTTCAAGAGTGGTATAGTTTACATGATTTGACAAATCAAAATGAATTATGGGATATAATTTACCAAAATCTGAATAATTGACCATATAACCGGTTTCTGTGTTTAGATTATTGAGACCTGATTCCAGAAAAGATTCATATAATCTATTATATTCTTTTTTACCAAAATCCATAGTATATCGCTCTGCAGGTAATGGAAATATGTTAATCATCAACCAACATTCGATCATATCCAAATTATCAAATATCATATTATTTTTTTTAGGATTTTCATTTCTTTCGAAATATTGCGGTATGACGAATAATCTTAAAACTTCATCGGATGTAGCCGATATAGAATCGGAACCGCTTTTATATTTATTAATAGGACTAGATCTGTTAATTTCATACTGATTCCAGTTTATTTCTATATCCGTATTTGATAATTTTAATTCATTATAGAGAATCTCCGCTCCATTTTTAAAATCGACGTATCTCACCCAGAGCGCTATGTCTTCAATTTCTACTTTATAATCTGGGTTTGCATCGTCTGTGTAAATCATATTTCTGCTATCGTCTCTTTGGAATTCCATTCTTATTATGAAACCAGAAATGGCTTTTTTATATTCTGCGACGAAATCAAAAATTTCCTTTAAAGGTGTCCATGTTGTAACTGAATTACTATTTTTCGACAATTCCCATCTTTTTTTAAATCCTTTATTGTAGTTTTCATTTTTTACAATTTTAAATTTATTGACGATATCTGTTACAGAGGTTGTAGCCGTTATCGTACCATCGCTTTCAAGTAAACTTTTATTTCTATCAGCACTATCACTGGTATCTGGATAAAAACCTATATTGGTGGCTTCTGATGTTGAATAATCTCTGGTATAATCCTTCAGTTTCTTAACCTGCAGAATGTAGGAGTGATAGTCTCCAACTGATTCGATTATTTGTTTACCTATCTGAAGTTTTACGCCTTTCATAGAACATACAGCTGCGACATTATCGTCGTTTATAGATGCACCGCTGGATTTTACAATTTTCCACTTTGTCTCCAGATAACTCTCCGATAATGAAATAGGATCATTGGTATCAGTAATTTCGAAATGAAACGTAGTATTTTCTTTTTTGTCATTATGGCTTGTACTAGGCAATCTTATTTTTTTTAACTCGCTACTTTTTATATCGTTATTATAATAATAATGAGTATCTCTCAGATCATAAATTTTTTCCATTTATTTAGGAAGAATTTTCAGACCTGTTCCTTTCATCTTTTTTGAAAATATTTCTTTCAATATGTCAGCATCATTTAATTTGTCAACAACTGTCAAATCTACTTTTTTAGATTTAAAAAATCCTTTTCCTTGAATTCTTTTACTTTTCCTATATAATCTGTGTTGATTCATTTATTTATTGAGAAAATTTAGTTAATATCAATTGATATATTTTTTCAACATAGTCTTCTTTTTCCTCTACGACTCTAAAATTATACTCAATTAAACCTTTATTTAAATCAATTAATTCGCCATTTTGATTCGTAACTGTCATCCTTATTCAACGAATTGAATCCCTATTTTTCACAGGATAATATATTAAATTATTGAATTCTTTCGAAATGATAACACCCGGTACATCTCTCGGTGTAAATGAATAAATAACTTCTGAATTATTCTGATTGATTAAAGATCCATTAACTACATCACAATGAATATATATAATGTCGTTTCCGTTTGTTATATCGGCTATATTTTCACCTTCTATTACAGTCTCTTCATCATGACTTTCGTAAACTTTTTTTTCAAAGCCTATTAACTTATGAAAATCGCTTTTTGTTAAGTCGATATTCCAACCTTTAGTTAATTTAATAAGCATTCTTAGTCTAGATTGTATTCTACCAAATTTTACCGGAGGATCGTCTGAACCAAACGCTTTCATCACATCTATATTTAAATCTTCAACATTTTTATTACCATAAGGAATAATGATAGATTTAACATTATTCTCATCTGTGTATACGTCAAACGTATTAGTTTTATCTGTTATGTTAAACCATGAAACTGTCATAGTAAAAGATTGCAATGCTAATTTTTTTAATTTAAGAGGTTTTGGAAATTCAACAGTGAAATCCTCTGATTTTTCATGAATTTTTGGTTTCAATTTGATCATTTATTAGACAGAAAAAATCTTTAAAGATGAAAAACAAGCTTTTCGTTATAATCGATAGGCTGTTGAGTAAATGAATTAAGTACACATTCTGGGCATTTACCTTTATTTCTTTCCTTTATATATTTCATACAAAATAATCCACAGTTTACAGAAGTAGGTTTTTGTAAAAAACTATCCTTGTGAGCTATATTGACTTTTTTATTGGAAAGTTTAAGAAATTTCATAATATTTTCAGGAATATATTTTTCTTTGAGTTTAATATTTTTATATATATATTCCCCAAAAGGATCGAAATATTCTACATAGTTATATATTGGATGATTATAGTAACAAACCCAATGTGTTCCACGGCCAGTTGAGATATCTAAATTAATAATCCCACTTTCGAACTTTCCAATCTTTTTAGGAAGTAAATCGCTTGTAAAAACCCCCCTGAATCCTTTTTCATCTTTCATATTTTCTTTAATCGTTTTATCCGATATACCCCATTTTGTTATCGGGATTTTTTTTAGACAGGGGCACTTTTTTAGACAGGGAAGCTGACGCTTTTAGACCAGATCCTTTGTTTTCCCAAGGCTGATAAACTCCAGATCCTGAAATTTTATCCAGGATTTTTTTAGCTCCCCAACCCGCCGCACCACTCGCAGCACCGAGTCCTAGTGATGTTAAAATAGGAATTAAAAATGGTAAAAATCCACCGTTTTTATCTAATTGAGTTTTACTTATATTTATTCTTTTACCTTTACTCATCTGATTAATCTGTGTTTTAGTTAAATACATCTCATAATTAGGAGGTTTAGAATTGTCTATCTGCAGTGTCAGTCCTTTTTTTCTGAGAGCAGATTTCAATTTACTAATCTGTCCGTCACTCAAATGAATCTTCTTTTTTACATAACTCATTTATTAGGCAGCAAAAAGCTGACGCTTTCAAAGAAGAAATTGATTGTATAATCTTTCTTTATCTCCGTTAGTTATTTTTTTAGCTTTAATGAGTTTGTCTATTAGCAGTTTGATTTCATTTTTTAATTTTTTCGACTTGCTACCTTGACATATTTTATCCAGCAATTCAGATAATAAACCTAATCCTTTACCGACTTTCATTGCTTCGCTACCTCGAATTGCAGTTAATCTAGCCATATATTTTTATAGCTCCCCTTCGTTATATTCAAGTGCTTTATATTCAACCTTTTTCTGACTTAATTCCTCCTCTGAAAGATTTCTAGCCCTATTAATTGTACTTTGTAAGTTGCCTTTTTTCCTCGATAATTCTTCTTTTAAATGCTTTGCCTTTGTATACATTTCATCTAATTTTTCTTGATTGTCTAGGAGTTTCGAAGGTCTGTATAATTGTACAGATTTTAAATAATCTGTATCTAAATATTGATCAACATTATAAATAAGCGGCGGTTCTTTATATAATCCTTGGACATCTTCGATCGCTTCAGGAATAATTCTAGATGATTCTGCAATAGGCTGTAAAGATATATTTAATTCGTCCAATTTATCATTGATAGCTTTAATATTTTCTTTTCTACTTTTATCCTGTTCTTCTAATTTTTTAGTGACAGGTTTATGAAATTCAGTTAAACTTTTGTCTATACCTAGCTTTCTATCACGCTGTTCTTCATTATTTTTTCTAATATCTGCTTGTAATTTGACAAGTTTTATTGCATTTTTTAATTCTTCTTTTTGTTTCTTATTTCGATTTTTTTCTAAATCGTTTATTTTATCCATTTATAGACAGTGAAAAGCTGAAGCTAATTAGAAGCGATAGCATAGACGTCTATTTTTACTGACAGCTAATATGTTTTTACTGGCAGTAATTTTATTTTTTACTAGCTGTAAACTTTCTCAGTAAATAAATGATTAAAATTAAAAATTACACAGAACCGGAAGAATTGCCGGACCCTAAACAACATCGTTTTTTACCCAGACATCCTTTTAGATTATTAATAATTGGCCCATCTGGTTGTGGAAAGACAAATTTACTAATAAATTTATTAAACGGTTTTGAGAATCCTAGTAATTTAAGATTAGATTTCGACGCTTTATATTTATGCGCAAAAGACATTTTCGAGCCAAAGTATTCTAAATTACAAGAAGATTATACACTGTTTGAAGGTGTTGAAAGAGACGATATTTTAAAATGTAAAAAAATAAGTAAAAATAAAAGAAGCGAATTATTAAAATTGTATGATAAATATAAAAAGAGTGTATTATTTTCTTCAGATTTGAGTGAATTTATTACTGTCGACGATCTAGATTCCTCAGAAAAAAATCTAGTTGTGTTTGACGATTGTGTTACAGAGAAAGACCAGAACGTTATAGAGGATTTGTTTATAAGAGGTCGAAAGAGAAATGCATCCATTATTTATTTAACGCAGTCTTATTACTCAACTCCTGGCATTATTAGAAATAATTGCAATTATTTCATATTTTTTAAGCTTCAGCCTAGAGAAATCAGTCAGATAATCAGAGAAATAGACGGAAATCTAACGAAAAAAGAATTTCTAGAAAAATATAATTCTTGTAAGGGTAACTTCTTTATGCTAGACTTAGTAAATTCTGAAATGAGATACAGAAGAAATTTTGAACCTATATAAATATGGAAGAATATTTAGAAAAGAGATTATATGTTTATCGGAAAAGTTACAATTTGTATCAAAAGATAAGTATTTCCTTATCTGTCAGCAAATTTATGCTAAGTGCTTCGGGATTATTAGCTTTTGTATTAATACCACTGGCTGCATTGAGTTTGACAGTTGGAATCGTAGAAGTTATTGAGAAATCTTTAAATATTTTAGAACGAAAAGAAGAATACAAGCAATGTTATAATTTTTATAAACAACAATTAAATTTGTTGAAAGCTAAAAAAATTTCAGAAGAAGAAGTGTATGTAAGAGAACAAGATTTTATAAATAATTTAGTATACTTCCCAATCGAAAAGTATGTGAAAAAAGTACAGTTGAATGGATATAAATATTCTTCTTAGAAAGCATCAGCTTTTTGCTGCCTAATAAATGAGTTGTAAAAGTAAAAAAAAATTTTGTGACGTCTTTAACTAAAAAGGGTATTTTTAAAGGTGGATGTTTAAAATGTGGACAAACGGGATCGGGTTTTCTGAATAAAGTCATTAGTAATTTACCTTTCGAAATGCATTTACCAGGCCATAATTTTACCGGCCCAGGAACCCAATTATCATGGGGGAAAACACGATTAAATCCAGATTTAACGTATAAAAATTCGTCTAAACCTGTTAACAGAGTGGATGAAATTGCATATAAACATGACAAATGTTATTTAGAAAATAAAGATACAAAAAGTAGAAATGAAGTATGCGATAAGAATATCATTGATGAACTAGATAATATTGAAAATCCTACGATTAGAGAAAGAATTGAAAGAAGAATTGTAAAACCGATTATTAAAGCTAAAAAATCTTTTGGTATGGGAAATACACAGATCTATTGTTTAAAATGTAAAAACCATACAGAAACAAAAGATATTAAAAATACAATGTCTAAAAATAACAGGCCAATGATGAAAGGTATTTGTCTAGATTGTGGTTCTAAAAAGAGTGTTTTTTTAGGAAAACCTTAGGTCCAAAAAATATCTTAGAAAAAATATATTATCATCCTGAAGTTGGTTATTGTGGGATCAATGAATTAAAACGGAAAACAGGTTTTAGTCAAAAGCAAATTACAGATTTTTTACATAGCCAAGATGTTTATACCAGACATAAGCCTTTAATTCGTAAATTTAAACGAAGACGCATTTATGTCAGTCATATCGATGATCAATGGCAAGCAGATTTATTGTTTATCAAACCTTTTAGTAAATATAATAACGGAACTAATTACTTATTGACAGTAATAGATGTATTTAGTAAATATGCTTGGGCTATTCCGATAAAAAGAAAAACTGGACAAGAAGTAACGGAAGCATTTAAAAAGATATTTAAAGAAAGAATTTCTGAAAAACTGCAGACGGACAAAGGCACAGAATTTTTAAATAAGTTAACTTTAAAGTTGTTTAAAGATCATAATATTCAGTAGTTTACAACTGAAAATTTTGAAATAAAATGTTCTGTAGTCGAACGTTTTAACAGGACAATTAATAAAAAAATTAGAACCTATCTAGCGGCCAACAATACTAAAAGATATATAGATGTTTTGGACAAATTAGTTAAAAATTATAATAATACCAAGCATAGGTCTATCAAAATGACGCCTACCGAAGCGAGTAAGGAAGAAAATGAATCTGAAGTTTATAAAAATTTATACGAAGAAAAAATAATAAGAAAACCGAAATTCAAGGTTGGCGATAGAATAAGAATTTCGAAATACCAGACTGCTTTCACCCGCGGATACCAGCCCACTTTTACGGAAGAAATTTTCATCGTTTCGGAAATATTAAACACTGACCCCATTACTTACAGAATAAAGGATTTGAATGGAAACGAAATAAAAGGAACATATTATGAACAGGAATTATGTGAATATAATAAAAAAAATAATTTGTTTAAAATTGAAAAAATATTAAAAAAGAAAGGAAATAAATGTCTTGTAAAGTGGTTAAATTATTCCGACGAATTCAATTCTTTCCGACGAATTCAATTCAAAAAGATATCAAGTCTATTTAGAAATCCGCATTAAAATATAACCAAATATTAAATTATAAACATGCCAAAGTATCAAATAATGAAGTATTAAAATATAAACATGCTAAAATATCAAAATTATCTACTTTTAAATAATCGTATCTATTACTAGTATTAATACATTTTAGATATGAAATAAATTGGTATTTATGTCAATCAAGAAATTTTTCAGCGTCTTTATTGGAAAAGTGCTAACACTGTGTAGAGTGGAAATTTAGTTTTCCAAAATTACCTCACAGTTTAAAAATTAAGTATCGTACATTTTATATAAACACTGTTAAAAATATATAAATTTAAATATGTAGTTTTTTTACTCGTTTCGAAAATAGAACACGATTTAGTATTTTTACTCGTTTCGAAAATAGAACACGATTTAGTATTTTTACTCGTTTCGAAAATAGAACACGATTTAGTATTTTTACTCGTTTCAAAAATAGAACACGATTTAGTATTTTCACTCGTTTCGAAAATAGAACACGATTTAGTATTTTTACTCGTTTCAAAAATAGAACACGATTTAGTATTTTTACTCGTTTCGAAAATAGAACACGATTTAGTATTTTTACTCGTTTCGAAAATAGAACACGATTTAGTATTTTTACTCGTTTCGAAAATAGAACACGATTTAGTATTTTTACTCGTTTCGAAAATAGAACACGATTTAGTATTTTTACTCGTTTCAAAAATAGAACGCGATGTAGTATTTTTACTCGTTTCAAAAATAGAACACGATTTAGTATTTTTACTCGTTTCGAAAATAGAACACGATTTAGTATTTTTACTCGTTTCGAAAGTAGAACACGATTTAGTATTTTTACTCGTTTTAAAAAATTAAATATAATAGTATCCTACTAATTTTGGTGTTACTTCGATATTATCCAAATCAACTACTGGTACAGTGTTTCCATAAGTTCTAGGAAATCTACTAAAAACTTTTATTTTATGAGGCCAGTGATTGCATGTTCTTCTATCTTCGAAATATTTTATTCTTTTTTAATTTGATATCTGTTTGCTAATTTTGCAAATGATTCACATTCTACAGAAACAAAATGGCTGTGGTTTGGCATTTATAGAATCTTGCATTAAGCACTGATAAGTGAGGCGAGATTGAAAAAATTGATACCGATTCAAACTTTGATATCACAGAAGTGCGTTGAAAAACAAACACATACTTCCTCTTTTCCTTAAGTAAAGCGTCCGAAACTGAGCTTTATCAGCTGAATGACCTCTAAATCGAAGTTGAAATTGGAGCGGGTGTCAAAAATCGAACTCGGCCGTCGAAAAATGTACTTAGAAGGAAATGACGTCTGCAGTGTTGCTCTATCTACTTTGAGTGAAATGCATTGCAAGAAAATAAGATTAAATAAATGAATTGCGATTTTTTTACAGACGTTTTAATAGATGATTCTAGCTTAATGGATTCTTTTGACATAGAAAATAAATGTCAAATACCTGAAAATTATCTCAAAATTTATGACCAAATGAAAAAATGTGAAATTATATACGATTCGGATAATGATTGTTATTTTACATATAAAAATATAGATGCTTTTTTAAGCGAAAGACGTAAATCCCGAATAAGTCGTTTTAACGCATTGAAATGGAAATTTAAGTTAAATATTACAAATGAAGTTGAAGAAATATTTTATAAATTTTTAGATTTCGCGTACTATAAAAAATCGATAAATTATTTGTATTTCATTAAAAAAATATTAGATTATTGTCAAATAGAAAATAATTTGAAAATAAAATTTAATAAGAAAGAAATTTTAGAAAGGAATTCCAGATGTCTTCGTCAGTCGCTATATATTAGCCTTTGATGCATCATTATTATTTGATCTGTCTAAAATTTGATCGGTAAATATTAGCATTTCGCAAATCATGATTATTTAATCGGACAATAATCGTTACAATAGGCAACTGTCAAATTTTTTGATAAAAAGTCGTAAAATAGTAGGATTATAAAATGTGTTCAAAAATATACGTATTTTCACGAATCAGTCATACTTTTTGATGGAAATCGTCACAATAATCGATATTTTAACAAACAACTTTTTTGATCAAAATTTTACAAAAATCGTAAAATATTAGTGTTTAGTGGAGTGTAAAAACTGTCCCAGAGTAGGTGCCATATACTACTTTGATATCCTCTTGATTTTCAGCTAAATGTTTGGCATTTACTGGGATATTTCGAAAACAGGTCAATTAATTAAAAATCTGAGAACAGTCCTTAGTAACAGATTAATTGTTGCCATGTTTAATACGATTGATATTTCATTGCGTAAATGGTGGGCGTAAAACTGCAATTTTCGATGAACATAGATTTCTTTCAGCGATATTTTTTGTTTTGAAATATACATGTAAATAAAATGCTTTATTTTATATATTTACTTAGATTGGTAACAAGAGTTACTATTGAAGTTTTACAGTGTGCAAAAATAGAATTATTAATCGTGAATAATTTGGAAAACTGTTAAACTTCTGAATTTCCTGTAAAGAAAAAATACTCCTAATTTTAGAGGTTTTGTCAAAAAAGAGTAGTAAGTGTTAAATGTTGTATAGTACTAAATGTTATTTAGCTATTTCTTTATCTATTGAAAGTTTAAATTTAAACTATAAAAAAATTTAAAATTTCATTTTTTATTGAAAAATGACTAATTTTAAATAAAGATATTATAAATTGCTTACAAATGAAGTATACATTCAAGATACATTAGTTAAACATTATTATCCGTATTTTTTTCGGGAGGGGGGGGGGGTAAACCAATAGTTTTGCTACAGTCTTGCTCGCAGTGGATGCAAGTCAAAAACCAATTTTCAAATTTTTACCCTAAAGGGTTAAGGAGGGCACGGCACTTTTGAAAATGGAAAAAAAACTGATATCAATGTATCTTTTTTTTCTTGAAAATTATTGAAGCAATTTAATATATATCATTTTATTATATTCGCAGCATTTATAAACATATATATTTGTTTATTTAATTAGCATTATTAAAATTTCAGTAAATAAGAAAGATCTAAATATAGCAAATTATAATAACGCAAAAAATATTACCAGTAACAAGTGATAAACCAGTAGTATCAAGTGGAATGCAATCACATCTCTAATTCCCTCATCAATGTTAAACATATATGTGTGCAGTACTCAACTCCATAGGTAATGCATATTTTACAGTGTGCAAAGTTAGTTCTTCAAGCATAATTTTTTTGTGTGAAATATTTGTTAAATATATATTTAATTTTATTTCTTACTTTATTTTGCGAAGTACCAACACTTAAATTATATTAAGTATATATTTTAGAATTATTTTGATATTTTGATAACTAAAAAACAAATCATATAACAGTACACAGAAAAAATGAATTAAAAATAATAGTTTGCTATTTTTAAAAATATATGTAGGCATTAATCCTCTCCCCTCCTCATACGTATAACATTAGAGTTTGAGATCTCACTATCTCAGTGTGAGACAAATTTTGAACGGATAATTGAATATGGCTGAAAATAACCGGGATAAAACTGAAGATACCAGTTTGCAAAATGAAAAAAACCTAGGTTTAAACCTGAAAGCAACAGTTTCTAAAATGGAGCATTTCAATTTCTAAAACGAAACATTTCAATTTTAAAAACAGAACGATTTGGTTTTCAAAACGGTATATTTCAGTTTCCAAAACGGAACATTTCAGTTTCTATCACGTAGCATTTCAATTTCCAAAATAGAACATTTCAGTTTCAAAAACGGAAAAGACATAAAAGTATATTTTACGTGAAAAAATGGAGCAGATACGGCAGCTTTGCTGCCAGTACGTTTTCCGTTTTTATAAGGAAATTTTTTTTACAGTGTACTTTGTTTAGATTTGTACACCCTTGCGAGTAATCATGTGTCAAAAACATGCACGAGTGATGAAGGATTAATAAAGGGTAAGTCTATGTTAAAAGATACATCCCAATTGACAAAGAATACGAAGTTTAAAACAAATACCACTGAAAAATTATTTTCATATGAAATAATAAATACATTTAGCTTGCCACAAAATACATATTTAAAAAAGAATCTCCTAATATTATATACACAGAAATCTTACAAAAATCATTTATTACTCTTGCATTTAATTATGCAAAATATTTCAGAAATTTTTGATTTGTGTGTATCATAACCAATAAATATGGATAAGTAAATATTAGAAGAAAAAAATTACAAGACGAAAATAGAGTAAACCTATTATTCATTTGTTCTTTTGCAATCAGCTAGAAGCATTTAAATTTTCGTCTTCGATTTTTTTTTTATTTTTTTTTATTTTTTTTTTTTTTTTTATGGAAAGGATTTTTTCTTCATTATTTAAAAAGACTATTATGAAAAGAATGAAAAATTTCACAATAAATATAAACTTCTTTCAAATGACATTTACGATGCTAAAAATGAAAACACTAGCAATTTATCGTCTTAACGATTTTTAAAAGTAGTTAATATGAAAATTTGACCTGTATGTTGCAGTAAAATTCGTCGATATAATTTCATATAAATAATTATATTGAATACGAATCGATTATTTTTTTCGTTTTTATAATCATTTGTAATTTGAACCTCACCCCCCCCCCTCCTCTGAACACAGTTCAATTTGAATTTCTTAACTACTCCCAACTATTCAGATTTTAGCTCAAAATTTAAGTTTAAGTCTAAGTTTCCAAAAACATTTAATGAGATGCAAAAAAATAATGGTAAAAAGTAATTGTTCGTTATTTCTAACTCTAAAGTGCCCTCTATCGGTATTTTTGAAATTTATCTTTATAATTCATTTTCAAGAAAATACTGACATAAAGAAAACTTTTAGTAAAAGCCGCAAATAAATCGACCATTTTATATATATATATATATATATATATATATAAACATTTGAAATTTTGGACCCTAAACTTTAATGGCCCCTATCTCCTTCGGAAGACGTTTGGGACCCTTAGTTTCCTACTTAATATTGTTTGTCTTGGTGTGTACTATCATCCCTTCAAATTTTCCCAAAAGTTTATATATGTTGCGGCCAAAACCCGAAATTGGCCAATTCTAGAACTGGCCGGCCAATTCCCGAATTGGCCAGCAACGTTAAAAAACGACTGGCCAATTCTAGAATAGGCCGGTCAATTCGCGAACTGGCCAGATGCAATTGGCCAATTCGCGAACTGGCCAGATGCAATTGGCCAATTCGCGAACTGGCCAGATGCGATTGGCCAATTCGCGAAATAGATATAGGCACTCGGCTTAATCCTTTCTAACATAGTTGAAAGTGTCTATGAATTCAAATAGTCTAGCCGTCAGCCTGTCCGTGCTCTAATTCGAGCAAAGGGTCCCGGTTAACTTGTAATTGACATCTTATTTGGTTTATCAATTAATTTCGATATTTAAAGGGAATTACGTACTTTTTTTTAGTTCATTTAGTTGGTTACACAAAAATATTTCGTTTCAATGGGAATCTTTTTTACTGTGCATTTTAATGTTGCATTATCTTAATTACAAAAAAAAATTGGTACCTATGCATCATAGTTCGGGTGTTGGCCAATGCTTCTGGCCAGTTCGCGAATTGGCCGGCCAAAACCTGAAATACGCTATTCATTTCATGTATTTCGGGTTTTGGCCAGGAATTTTGGCCAGTTCGGGTATTGGCCGGCCAGCTCTAGAATTGGCCAGGCTCCGGGTATTGGCCGCAACATATACACTCTGTGTTTTGCTATAGTAACACCTTATTTCAATAAATAACGAAGTTTTCTTAAAGATTTTAGAAAGTGTTGGATTTAAAATGCTTTATAATCTATGCTTAAGGCATGATTTTTTTTTACTTGATATAGATTTTATATGATTATAAAGATATTGAGGAAGTAGATAAAAATTACAGTTTTTTGATGAGAATGAACACTTTGAGAAACGTTGACGTAATATCTCAGATTTAGAACTCGAAGTTGACGAAGCATTGGAACACAATTCTGGTGCCGAAATACAATCTGTTTTAATGAATAACACTATCAAATCATCATTACATGTATAAATCTGAAGTGTGTTACAATGCAGCAAAAAAAGTCAAGAGACAATATTCTTATAGTACATGTAATATAAGTAATGAGCGTAAATAATTTTCATATAAATTTATACATAGCGTAGTATACCACATAAAAATGTGTCATAGAACATACAAATATGCAAAAAAGCATATAATTTGAATAAACTATATGCTTTTTCTTTTTCTGGATTCCGATTATTCAGGAAAATTTAAAGCAAACCACAATAATTAACAGTAATGTATAAAATTATTAATTATTATCATTATAGGGCCTAAAATTTTTATAAAAAATTTGCGAGGGTTTACTACACCCTCGCGAGTAAACAAACACATACATGCGCCGGTTAATGTGGGTTAAAGAACCGTATCTCTGTTAAAATATCACCCAGTTGAAAAAAATACACAAAAAAAATTTGATATGAAATATTAAATACATTACGATAAACATTAAAACATATATTGAAAAAAGTAATTCCTCTTATTATTTACAGAGAAGTCTTGCAAAAATCATTTATCAATTCTAATTTCAATTACGCAAAATTTTTCAGAAAACAATGAAAAAGAAAAAAACAAGGATAAACAATCGAAGAAAATTATAATATGTGAAGAACATTTTTTCCAAATATTAAAGACGGAAATAGAGTAAACCTATTATTCATTTGTTCTTTTTTGAAGTCACTGAGAAGCATTTAAATTAAAGTAGCGTCTTCGTTTTTGATACAATGGGAATATATTTTTTTCGTTACATAAGTCCTTATTATAAAAAGAATGAAGAATTTAACAATAAATCTAAATTTTCTTAAAATGACAGTTATAATGTTCATATAAAAAGATACTAGCGATTCATCATTTTAATAATCTTTTAAAAGTAGTTAAATTGAAGTTTCCACCATTATGTTGGAATAAAATTTGTCAATATAAATTTTTAATTTGAAATATTTTGTATGTTTATTCAACAATTTATATTTAATGATATAAAGTTCAACAATTTCCCGCATTTATCTTTTATTTATTGCCAAGTAGCATTTTTGGGTTTTTTATTTGAGTTTTAACTTAATGGGGTTTTTTACCCGAAATTTTTTATGTTTATTACAACACACACACACACACACACACACACACACACATATATATATATATATATATATATATTAATGTGTTGAAATACACTAAAAATATTCATATACACATTTAGTTTTTCTTTTTTTTTTATTCTAAAGCGTATATGTTACATATTTGTTTACTAAATTGAGCATAATATATTCTTTATGATGCATTAGTAGTATTTAAATAAAAAGTTATTAATTTATTGTTGTTTATTTTAAGCTATTTCGAAAAATGTAAGTCGACAGACAATCTAAGGTGACCAAATACTAAATTAATTTGTAAGTATAATAAACACTAAAAATATAAACGACAAAATATATTTGAATTACAAATACAGGATGCACTGCAAATAACACCTTGATTTCAAAATTAAATTTCTCGAAAACAAAGATCGATAGTAGTATGCGGTAAACGGTTTTTTCATTAGGTAAGCTGTAAAAATCTTATACAGAAATTTCAAACAGTGAATATTTTGAAAAAATTGCTTTCTGATTGCATAGAATGCTTTGGTTTGACATTTTTCTTGTTTGAGATTGCCTGCAGAGAAATAAATTTTCAGCTTACAGTGCAATATTTTAAAGAGTTTTCGGCGTAAATTTTTAGAATTTCGAAATTTCAAAAATTTAATTTAAAAAAACTATGAAATATGGCACTTTAAGCCGAAAAACACATATGCTTACATCGCATAGATATAAGCATACTTTTTGCACATATATAATAGTTTTGGCAAAACAATTTTCCCCGATTTCAATATTATATATTTCATAAAATAATTATTTGATTTGAAATCTGTCTATGTCATAGCGTTTACCAAACATTTCTCTATAAATCTACTTATTAGGATATATTTCTAGACAATGTTTTTCTCAATATTAGCTGTAAAATATCTCCGCTCTGACAAAACACTTTTACAACAGCAGCAACATTCCTTCTTCTTTTATTCATTTTTTTAAATAAACAAGCATTACTGATATTCTATCCATACAATTTTACTTAAATTCAGCAAAAAATGTATATGCAAAACATATATCAGATCTATCTTGATTTTTCATTTACATCCCCTAAAAAATTTCTAACGCTTAAACATTTAGATTTTACTTTTTATTAAATGTGTTCAAACTCTATAAATTATCCTTTAAAAACATGCTTTAAAGCAGTAAATTTATGGAACGGATTTATCTTGTATTGTAAGGATTTCTTATAATGTGTCAGAATATGATGCATTACATTATAGAAATTTTGTTTTCTATATGTTTACTAGAGCGCATCATTTTTTTTCTGTAAGGAAATCTTTGGCGTGTCCTTGAAAATACTTTCTATTACACAGGAACTAACTCGTAGTAAACCTAAGCAACGTATAACGATTATAGGTGATAGGCATTTATATAATTACGAACGTATTTAAAAGCGCATGCCGAAATTGAAAATGCATTCTTAGTAATAATTATTTACAAACAGTACTGTAATCGATTTATTTTTTGTGCCCCTGTAAATGAGCTACAAATGCTGTGAAAACCTTTTTCTATCATAATCATCTTGTAATGAAGTTCAGTGATTGATATCAGTTTCAGAACATTTGAAACAATTTAACAATTTAAATCATTAATATATTTTGCAAACGAATTTCCCCCCATAGACCATGATGGAATTAAATCATTTGGGGGCACCTGTAAATGAATTATTAATCCTACATATTTCATATACAATACCGAGCATGTCCGGGTAACTTAAATAAAGTTAAAAAATAACCAGATAAATAAATAGATGAATAAGGCACCCTGTTTTAAAAAATCTAAAATATTCTTGGAATGTAAAAAATAAATAAATAAATATATAATACACCGTATTTTGAATGTTGTTGTTTAACGCATTTCGATTTAAGAGGAGTCGTTCCCATGGAAACAATATTTTTCTATATTGTGCTGACGCCAACAAAATCAAAATTATATGGATTGGATTCATATCGGGCCGTGAAAATAAAATACCATTTTTGAATGATACTCACTCCATACCCTAAATCTCCATAATTTGCACCAGTATCAAGTGACGTCAGTTTCCGCCTAGATAGAGAGTCTATCGCTTTCAGCTCCATCTATTATTTGTAATTTCAACTAAAATCCAGAATAACAGGAAAAAAAAACTTTTGTCCTCATACATAACTCTCCTGCAAGATATTTTTAACTGTAAAAGTTTGCAAGTTATTGAATTTTAAAATTGTTCAGTCCTTTTCAGGACACCCGGTAAGTATAATAAAATAATATATTGATCTTCCACATGAAAGTGGCATTTCTGTAATAGCTCCGCCATTTGAAGAGAAAGATGACGGAGCATGCTCCTATAGAAGGCATAGAGTTCTCAAAAAGCATACGATATCGTCATATCCCGCTAGATTAAAACTGCACACATATCAAGCGTACAAAGATAATGCTGAAATCTAACAAAAATTAATACTGCTGTTTCAGATGTAGGCCGAGATGATAATGCAAATATGCCGGTTTTTAGTATGACGTCATATATGCACAAATATTGATTATATACGTATCCTTTGCACATATTTTTTGAATTTCTACTCAAACAAGACAGATGAATCTCTTCTACCAGATTTATTGCAAAATATTTTTGTTACAGTTTATTTTGATAAAATTATGCATAATTACGTAATGAAAATGTAAGATTTCACTGTAAACTGAAAACAAATAAATAATAAGGTGGTATGGGGTAATAACGCCAGGCGGGGTAATAACGCCAAGTACTAATATTTTGCATAATTATAAAATAATCGGGTAAATGACACCCATGTGCTCTGCGCAGAAGAGTTTTGAGTCATATAACTCGTAAAAAACAGCTTCAAGTTAATTTGTTTCATTTTTAGGTCTTATTGTTTTTACAAGCAACTAAATTTAACGCTTGATCTAAAATTTGCGAGGTACGTTTTGTGATGTGAAGACTATTTTTTTTATCCGGAAATACTTTGTTAATTACATAAATTTGTAGTACATTTCATGGACTTTCAAAATGTCGTTGAAGATTTTGGATATCTTCTCGAGATAATTTGTAATTTAAAATGTACAGCGCAATAACTATAACGGGGTAATAACGCCAATCATTTGCATTAATACCCCAGTTGATTCCCTACAGTGGCCGAGCTACATCCTAAATACTGATTCAAATAAACACAGTTAAAACTGTGCAGTGTGTCTAATAATTCTATTTAAGCGATCCTTTTTAAGCAAAAAGAAGCTCACGGTCTGATATTCTTTTGCCTCATCCTCCCCCCCACACCACACCTTTATTTTTCTTACACTTTCACAAAAAATTGAACATTTTCAATAGCTTAGAATGCAACTTGTCTAAGTTTCTAGAGTTTGTATTTTTAGAATTGGGCAATCTACATGCAATTAATCTATCTTATTTCATAGTTTTGTTTGCATGGCGTTATTACCCATATAGGTGGGTAATAACGCCAAATTGCATTGGTCAAGAAATCACGCCATTACATTTTAGGAATACATATCTGTTAAATTATTTTTTTTATATACATAGTCAATGAGTTGCTGTATCAAATCATATATTTGTTTTAAAAATACAAACTAAAACTGAGCCGTGAAAATTGGTAGAACCTTAACGTGGCGTTATTACCCCAGGGTACCTTATATAATGATAAACATGTGTTCTAATTTTCTTTTTTGGCAAGCACTAGTTTTTATCAAAATCGCAGATTTTTTACAAATAATATTAATGTATAATTGAGTAAATATCCGCAAGATTAATCTTTGATTCCGAATGTCTGAGATGGTTAATACTGCCATATAACTAAAAAAATATTAAGAAAAATAAAATTAAGGGGACTGGAAAATCGTAATTTTTTTTAACTGGTTTAAAAGATTAAAATGCTTAACCAACGATAAAGTGTATCGTTGCGAAGATTAAAGAAATTTATCGTTGGTAATATTTACTCCCGCATAAATAACAAAAAAAGAAACAAATTTTAATACCAAAAGTCATAGTTATATAGATTCTAACCTACTAATAACAGCCTAAGTTTCTGTATTTTCAAGCTACATTGTTTATTATTGCCTTGGTTATGCCTTTTGAAGACTGATTAATAGAAAAATCTCAAATTTATAAATAATCGTTAATTTTGTTGCCCGCTCATTTTTTGTAATAATATTTATCAAGAAGAACTCTCTTAAATCATGAAAAATGGTATGATTTCGTTTATTTTGTGACGACCAATTACCTACTCGAGGAATATGACCCTAGGAGGAATGCCATTTGTGGGGGGTCTTTCTAAGGAAAACTAACTCGTATTTATATAAGGTTCGAAGAAATCCACGAAATCTCCGAACAGTTAGGCCGACGGGTGCGATAGGATTCGAACCCAGCACTTCCCGCATTCAGCTTTGAGAGCAGAACCGCTCAGCCACTGGTGATTATGAAATATGCTGGTATATAAAATCATGAAACAATATAATTTATACGATACACCAATAGAAAAATATTCAACTACGTAAGATTAGTAAAAAATTCATATTGCACCTATGAGAAACAATGGCATGGTTACGCAGTTACAGTAAAAAGTAATGAAGTAAAATATAAAATTTTGTTTGAACCACGAAAATTCTTTTAATATACCGTAATTGCATAAATCTCCGTACTAAGTACTCTTATTTTTGGTTTTTTATTGTATTTACAATAAAATAACTGAAAGTTTTTCTATGGTTCGGTAATTTTTTTTCTTAATAATATAGCCATTTCAATTCACCAATAATAGCATAGTATATCATCAACAAGATAATAATCGTCAAATCCTAACTTTTGAATGAGTCGATATATCTATAATTGAATCACTGTAATTGGTGATAGGTTAAAAAAATAAATATAAATATGGATAATATTTGTTAAAAAAGAAAGAAAAGAAAGGATATTCTTTGTCTTCAAATCCATAAAAATAACATGTTTGGGAGCAAAAAACAATAAAGTATGGTGAAAAACTTTTTAAAAGCTAAAATTAATTTAGAAATATGTGTATGCAACAGCCATTTACAATAAAATGTATACATTTGACTCCTTTTTTTGTAATATTAACGCATATTTATATAATTTACAGACAAATATAAAAATGCACTCTAATTATGCTTTCTTACACTTGGAAAAACACCACAGGAAATATCACACGCGAATTTCTCATTAATTATTTTTCGCTTAAAGTCATACTATTTGGCTATGGAAATAAAACCAAAATCGTAAAGATACAATATTATTTATCTCACATGTGATGTCATTTTTACAATTACTTCTGCTATTTTCTATTGTAAGTTACATGGTGCAGGAATAAGATAAAAAATAAAAGAAAATAATTTTAAAAAATGTCATTCGAATTTTTAGATATTTTTGTAATCGACAAATAGCCAAATCTTGTTATCTGTTGTAATATTTCGCATTAAACAATTTTTTAAGTATTAAAAATATTTTTTTTATGTTTAAATATTTTCGTTTCATAGTATTGTGAACTATCAAAACTTTTTAATTTTCTTTTTTTTTTTAATTATTATTTACTATTATTTTTTAAATAAAACTAATGAAAAAATTTAGCTATTTCTTTTAAAAACATTATTAGTCGCCAAAAATTAATCATGACAAAATGGTAAAATTTTAACCAAAGTAACAGGTTTTTCTAGCTTAATTCTATAACTAATATACGTAGAACGATGCATGATGTACGAACACTTTCTTTGGAATAATACCTATTTAACGGTGTAAGTTCCATAAAAGTAGAACTGGAAAAGTAAGCTGCCCGTTTGTATTTCCGTTTGTATTTTATATATAAGTACATGTTATCTATTTCACTTATTTATTCTATACTCATTTATAATAATATTTAAAATTTATTTACTTTTTACTTTTTAAAGTAACATTATATTCTACTCCAACAAAACAATTTCATTGCCATTCAAACAAACAAAGTACATACTACTTAAAAATTCTCATGTAGTTCAACCCTACCGCTAGGGCACATATGACCTTCATTGCTGTTACCATGCCTGACCAATATTGCGTTTATCTCTCCCATTTATTTTAGGACGCTTATTTCGTATACAATTTTGCACCAGATCTGTATGTATGCAATACAGACTTTCTGGGTAGACTATCTCAAGAGCTAAAACACGTTTTTGGAGTATTTCGCTAAACAAGAGGCGCTGCTATGCAGAAATTACCAAGATTACCACAATAGCTCTGTCTAAAGAAATAATGCCCGAATTTTCATGAAACTTCATAATTAGTTAATCCATGACAAAAACTGTCGTTTTCTTTATTTCGGTGTAAGTCGCTCAACAAGTGGCGCTGTTACGCAACATATTTCATGCTTTACGAAATAGCAGGATCATGAGAACTATTGCGAAGATTTTCATCAAACATGAGATTCCGTTAGTCCTTGACATGAATTGACGTTTTCTATCTTTTGGTTTAAATAAGTCAACAGGTGGCATTGCTATGCTCCTATTTTGCAATTTCCGCAATAACTGTATATCTAGAAATAATGCAGGGATTCTCATAACACTTCAGATTCAGTTATACATTAATATAATTTGCTTACATTTTGGTGTAAATCGCCCAACAGGCCGCTCTGCTATGTTATATTTTTCACGATTTCTGTCGTAGCCTTATATCAGGAACTAATGCACAGATTTTCATCAAATTTCAGATTCAGTTAGCTGTCGACATAAGTTGTTGCAAATCAGGTTTTTATGTAAATCACCCAGCAGTGGCGCTGATATGCTGCATTTTGAATGATTTACATTATTTTATCGTTAATCATATCTCAAGAACTAATGCGTGGAATTTCACAGCATTAGATTTCGCATGATTGGCACAGATATACATTTAATTTTGGTACTGTGATAATGTATAGTAAAATATTAACGTTGATGAAATAGAAGAAAGTTTTGGGATAGAACATCCATCTAATTTTAATAAATTAACAAAGCATTTTCAAGTTTTAAATGTTTCATGATATTTATTATGTTTTGATTGTTTTTCTTTCGGGAGCTTTTAAATTGGTTTTAAATTTTAATATTGGTAACAATCCCAAGTATTTTTCAATTATTTTTCTCAGTGTCAAATAACAATTTAATTACGATTAAATTAATTATTTTCCTTAATTTTCAACTTAAACAAATCGCATTTCATTTCTTGCATAATTTCTTAGTTACGTTTTTCCGAAATTAATTCTCGATTTCACTAGAACCTGAAATAATTAGTTTAAATGTGGAATTTCAAAGAAAAAGATAAAAAGGTGTAATCTAATGATGAAGAATTTTCACTGAGGAATTTAAAGTATTTTATTTTTAGTTATCTGTGATAAATGAAATTTCTTTTAGTCTTTGCTTACAAAAAAGTAATCTCATAAGGTTAATGGAGTGAAATGACTTGATGTGTAAAATGTATAAATAATTTTATTTCCTGTTAAAGTTTTTAATCTTGATGATTTATTTTATTGCAATTTTTTTAGAATATGCTATATAAAGGAACTTACCTTAGATGATATAAGTAAAACAATGAGATATTTTGTTTCCAAACAAATATTATTCCAAAATGACTCCATAAAATATTCGAAAACTAAAAAAATTATATTAATTATTCTTCAAAAAGAAAAAGATATATATATATATACAAAAGAGAAAACACTTTGGTGAATTCTTTTACACATGTAAATTTGAAAGTTTTTAAAAATGTCATTTAGTAATGCAAAAATATTGTTTACTAGATAAACTACCCGGCTTCGTTCGTATCATTTATAAGACGCTACCTATATAAAATAAAATGAAATACTACGGCAATCACAATAATCGAAGTTTATGCATTCTCGTCCACAAATCATTAGAAATGGAAGGAGAAAAGATAAAGTTATTGTCTTGTAACCATAGTAGAATCCCTGAGCTTTAATTTCAAAATTCACATTTTCGTTGATGATTGTAACAAAAATATATACGATTTCTCAGATGATACAAAAACAAATCTACCAAAATACTTAGAATTTAGGGATATTCTTCTTGCACGGAATTTACATGATAAAGTAAAAAAAAAAAAAATACAAATAAGTATCGCTGATATTATACTAATGATGGCAACGATCTAATCCATAGATGCTCCTAAAATGCTTGGCATCTTTGTAAATTGGCATCAGTGGCTATCCCGTTGCTGTTTACCGCCATTGCATCTGTCGGGGGATCTTTTGATCAATTTCTTTGAGCATATACATTAACCATTTAACTGCCGACAAATTCAGACATGACAACCAACGTCTCAATTAATCACTTAATTTTGTGATTAAATAAGACAAAAAATAGTTTTCTAAAGTAAAAGTACACTCATAAAACGAAAGAGTGGATTTGGCTTCTCAGGAAAAAGTTGTAATTTATCAAATCGTGAATGAGTTTTTTTTTTCCTTAATGCTTTACTCATCTTGATTTATATTGTTTATTTAAATAATTCATCTTGATTTAAATTGTTTTAAAACAGTTCCCTCACTTGAGTTGCTTCAACTCTTTATGTGAAGCTGCCTTTCAAAACGTGAGATGAAGGAATGTGCACATGTTATGCATATGGAAATTGCGGCCATCATTGTGAAAATTCGTCCTTATCATGCGAAGTCGCTAACATTTATAATAATTCTAGATACTTTTTAAAGACACATATATACGCCCACGGCGGTTAAGTGGTTAAGGGCTCATAGGATTCTTAAATTTTCAAACATTTTTTAGATGATTGATTTCGAGATTTTAACATTTGTATATACATGTTTTGTCGAACTTTCCATTCGAACAGATATTACTGGGTTCAAAATTGTACCGGCTCAGTAAGCATATACCAGAATTTTTTATTACTTTTTCTCGAAATAACGGTTTTGTTCATAACACACAGTTTATCTCTAAAACTTATATTAACTTATCAAAACTAAAGTTAATAAACATATCAAAAACGAGCTTTTTTCATGAAATTTTAAAAACGTACGTGCCATATTAATCTAGAGAAATTTAACATAAAATTTCCCTTTTATTGTTTAAAAGAATATATTTATTAAATAATTATAGTATTAAAATTTTCCAAATTTATTATTAGTTAAATACAACTTTGTCTTAAAAACACAAACATGATATAAGAACATTTTTGTAGATTCAGAGTAATTATTATAATCTTAAGTATTATTTATGACAAAAAATTTCATTCTTGTGCAAAATTTATTTTGTAATCCTGTGCAATATTAATCCCAAAGATAAACAAACATACTTATCAATACTTAATCACACTCTTTGCATATTATGATGCCTAAAAAATTCACTTCTAGTAAGATTCACAGTTATTTAAGTATTGTTGTAATCCTCTTAAAAAATTATGCATGTCAGAGAAACACTGAGCGACTTAGATTACACGAAGTTTAATTATTAATCATTCCTACTTGCACCTTAAAGCATTCATTTTTGACCTATTTTGAAAACAATAATTAATTACATTGTTTTAGTACCATGTTGCCTAAAAGATTTACTTCTAGTAAGATTTACAGTTATTTAAGGTTTGTTGTAATCGTCTTACAAAGTGAACAATGCATGTCAGAGAAACACTGTTCTACTCACATTTGACGGAGTTTAATTATAAATCATAGCTACGTCTGCCTCAAAGCATCCATTTTTGATATATTTTGAAAACAATATATTAACTATTATATTACGTAATAAATAACCTTATTCATTGTTTTTTCGAAAATGGAATCTCATATCACAAATGGCATTCAAATGGAAAATTCTTATTCAGACTCTTATACTTAAAATAAATTTTTTGGTGATTTTAGGATTCTCCGGATTCTAAAACATTCAAAATTTTTCACATTTTAATTTTTTAAATGATCAACTTCGAACTTTTTAACAATTGTATGTAATTGTTTTCTTCAAATTTCCATCAGGCATTTTTATGGGGCTCATAATTATACCAGGCCAGTAGGCAAATCGGAAATTTTGAATTATATATTACCGAAATGTGAGTTTTGTTAATAATGCCCAATATATCTCAGAAACTTTACAATATTTTTTTAAGGAAATTTTAAAAACATATGTGTTATATTAATGTATAGCAACCGAACTTTATAATTAATTTTTAAAGTCTTAAACAATACATTTATTAGGTAATTGTGCTGTAGATTTTTTTTTATTTCTGTATTACTTTAATACACTCGAATCCAGATACTTGGTTTACAAGGTCATTGCTTTACCGTTTAAGCTAACCGGGCACGACAAACGGTGAGCATTTTCGCCTAGATAACCTTGTAGGTTATAACATCTGGTCTGTCATTTAGACAGCTCAACAGAATAGACCGCAGGTAAAGGAACTCCATAGTTCAATGGGTACGTGAATAAATTACATTTTTTAACATAATCAACTGATTGGCAAAGTTATCATACGAATTAAATATTTTCAACTGAGCGAAAAATTGCCCGGCCCGGGTATCGAACCTAGATACTTGGCTTAAAAAGTTCAATGACCTAAAAGAATATCTGGGCAAAAAAGTCTCACAGGTTGTCGCACCCAGTTAGCTTAAACGGTAAAGCATTATGCAATATTATGTTGCATATTAATATATATTAATACATATTATATATTAATGTTGCATAATGCTTTACCGTTTAAGCTAATTGAGCCGTTTAAGCAATTGTTGCCTAAAAGATTTTCTTCTATTCTGATCTGCATATATTCATTAATTGATAAAATCCTGTTACATATTCAATAATGCATGTTTGAGAAACCCTGTGCTACTTAGGTTACACGAAGTTTAATTATCGATCATTCTTATTTCAACCACAAAGCGTTTTTGGGATATTTTAAAAACAATATATATTAATTCTTATGTTATGTAATAATTAATCTTATTCATTCTTTTTCTTCGGACATATAATCTCATATCACAAAAGTTATGAAAGTATAAGATTCTTATTCAAAGACAGCTTATAGTTAATTAAAATAAAAATGTCAGTGATATTCGGAGAATGTCTGGCGTCTTTATAAATTTGCATCAGTGCCTAACTCGTGGGTGCTTATCTCATTACAGCTGACAGAGGATCTTTCGATCAGTTTTTTTGAGCATGTACATTAACCACTTAACTGAAGATAAATTCAGACGCGACAAACAATGTATTAATTAATCACTTAATTTTTAAATTGAATAAGGCAAAAACTAGTTTCTGAAAAAAAAATGTAAGAAAGCGCCCAGAATATGCGTAAGCAAATTACTTCCATCATTGTGAAAATACGTTGTTATCATGCGAGGTCACTACATTTATAATAATTATAGCTACTTTCTAAAGACGCATTTGTACTCCCGCGGCAGTTATGTAGTTAAGTGCTCTTGGAATTCTTAAATCTTCAAAATTTTCAAAATTTATTTTTTTAGGTGTTAGATTTTGATATACTTGTTTTCTTGAATTTTCCATTAGAACAGATGTAATGGGGTTCAGAATTTCACTAGCTCAAAAGCATGTTCAAGAATTGCTATTCAGTTTCTTTGAAGAGACAGTTTTGTTCATAACGCACAATATATCTCAAAAACTTATATTAACTTATCAAAGCTAAAGTTATTTAACTTATCATAAACGAAATATTTCTTCACGAAATTCTAAAAACATATGTGTCATATTAATCTATAGAAATTAAACATAAAATCTCCTTTTTAGCACTTTCCAACAAAGTTGAAAAGTGCTTATGCATTTCGTTTGTCTGTCCGTCTGTCCGTTTGTCCGAGCTCTTACTCACGTAAATATATTCGGATTGCCATAACATTTTAGGACGTTATTGACGATTACCCTAGCACGAACTCTATTGAAAATGAAGTTTCTACCATGATTAGTTTATCTACAGGGAGAATCAAAAGTTTCCCATTACATTACGGCCATGGGGAAAAATCGTTTCAAAGGCATTTTAAAGATGTTATACCCTGTCAAACATATTAAAATTTATATTCTTTTACGAGGTGCATTAAAATATGCATTATATAAAGTATAAGGTGAAAATGTAGCTATTATTTATTTACAGGGCCACACAAAGGAATTCCATTAGATAAAGGTAAAAGGGGGAATTGTGTGTGACACATTTTAAATACATTAAACTGTTTCGTGAATAATAAAATTGATGTATACCAATGAGGCTTAGTATAAATTGTACGATACTGCCTTCCCTAATATAAAATACGTAGTATTTACAGGGACACACCAAAGTTTTCAAATAGTACATTCTTTCCGAAGTACTGTATACGTATCCGATGATAGCTGATGTATGGATGAAATGCATTTTAATCATGATACGCGCGTGTAAGTTTCATTAAATTTATGCATATTATATGGTGTGTATAAATTCTATAGTTGATATACAGGGCTACCCAAAAGAGTTCGTCAACATAACAGAATATGAGCATAAATTACTAAAAAGTGATTCTTAAATAAATTATGCATTTTTACGCTGAACTGCATTAAATTTTGAGAAAGGTTTGCAGAATATACATAAAATGATATACAGGGCCACTCAAAGAATTGGTTAAATGGATCCTATGAATGATAATTTATGAGAAAGTGATTTCAGTTGTTTTAAGAGTGTTTTAGTTTAAAATAAATATTATCTTAACACTGATGAATACTTAACACTGATGGTAATAAAGGTATCAGGAAAACTAGAAGGCTGAACAAAGTATTCAAGTATGTTTCCATCTAGTAGTATAAATTGCTGAAAGAGAAATTTCAAGCTACTAAGCATTTTTTGCTAACTAAATATTCCCATTATATAGTATACATATTAGCTGACAGATCAAATATAGGGCTGTTCAATAGTACTGGAATACATATTTGGCTATATTTGGCTTTATATCCTTATTTACCTAAATAGCGAAGTTCTGTTAAAGATTTCATGAAGCGTTGGAAAGTGCTTCATAATCTATGCTTAACGCATGATTTTTCTTACTTGTTTATTCTTTAAACGAATATATTTATTAAACAATTATACTATTAAAAATTTCAAATTTATTATAAACTACATACAACTTCGTCTTAAAAACACAAAAATGCTTAAAATTTTTAGACAACAATATTAAAATTATGTAATTTTAATTATTATTAGTCGCAAAAATAATATAAATTGCTTAAAATTCTTTTTTTTAAAACCTGTGCAACATTAATCCATGTGTTTCGTATACAACGTAGATTTATAATCGTAAATATAAACAAACATGCTTAATTACTAATTAATTACATTGTTTGAGTTTTATGTTGCTTAAAAGCTTTATTTCGAGTAATATTTACAGTTATTTAAGAATTATTGTAATCCTCTTACAAAGTGAACAACGCACATCAGAGAAACACTGTACTACTCAGATAAGATGGAGATTAATTGTTAATCATTCCTACTTCAACCTCAATGCGTTTAGTTTTGAAATTTTTTGAAAAAAGAAAAAAAAAAAAAAAAAAAAAAAAAAACATATATTAATTCTTATGTACCGCAATAAATAATCTTATTCATTTTTTTCCCTCGAAAATGGAATTTCTTATTACAAAAGCCATAAAAATGGAACATTCTTATTCAAAGACGTCTTATAATTCATTCAAATTCAAAGTACAGTAATTTGGCTCCCAGGATTTTTAAATATTCGAAATTTCGACATTTTAATTTTCTTTAGATGTAATATTTTGATTTTATAAACATTTTAATATAATTTTTTTCTTGAATTAGAACATTAGAACAGATTTTATGGGGTATAGCATTATACAGAGTTGGGCAAAATACATCAAAAAATCATTTTCGATACAAAATAAAAAATACATTGGTTTTAGAACCTAAAATACAAAATACAAAATACTTTCCTATTAAAAAAATTCAAAATACAAAATACATGTATTTTGAAAATACAACATTTGAAATACAAAATACATTTGAAATTTTTAAAAGTTTGTGTATAACATTGGGGGTTTTTACAGACCGTGTCCGGCACGGTCAGCAGGCCGGTTTCAGACATTTTTTTTAAATCCAAAACACTTTGCCGGGCGGGCCCTGACATGCTCTTCAGTTGTTCCGGGCTGGTCCAGGCCAGATGTCCGGTTTATATTTTCCTGAAGGATAGTCTCAAATGGACCTGTTCGGACCTCTTTCGGGTGCTTTACTTTTTTCTCTGCAAATTCGGGCCGGGCCTGATTTATTCTGTCCAGACCGGACCGGGACTGGACTTCATCCTTCCTAGGGTTCTGAATTAGTCAAAAATTGTAGTATTTTTTCGAATCCAACCCGTAAATTGGGTATCCTATCCAGGCATGAACTATCCAAAAATCAATACTATCTGGCCCGACCCAACATTTTTTTCCAAATAATGTATGTATTTTTAAATTGCTATAATTTTACAGTTAAAAGATTTAATTTTATCATTTTTAAAGAATGGTAAACATATTTCTGGACAATAAAATTAAAGCACAAGAAAAGGAACTCTGAAAATAAATCTGTCAAGGAATCCTGTCTTAAGGATGTTCTTAAATCCAAATGGTTAACTTTATAAAATAAGTTTTGATTTGTTTTTTGTTCGAAATAGATGAAAGTAACAAGTGTTGTTATTCAAAAGTAATGGAATCGCACTCATTTTCCCGTGTTTTTGCAAACACAATAAGTGTTTTAGAAAATAGTGTCAAAGTGGGCGTTTTGAATTGCATTTGTGCACGTAGGAAGATTATCCACTCAAACAGAAACAAGAAAGTGTTAATCGCTTATGTATCAATGATTCATTGATCAAAAACTCGAAAACACAGATCGATTCCAAATCGCTTACAAAGGCGGTCTTTCAATTTATATCTTTCCTTTAAAAAATGAGTTTGTAAATGTGTCAAAATGTTTTTCGCTTGTTAAGCAGAGTAGATGAGAACAGCCTTAAATGGTAAATGTGTTAATTCATGCAAAATGGATTTAATAACAAGCAAAAAGAATATAATAAATTTAGAGAAAACTGCGTATCAGCTGAAAGAAAATCTGTTAAAGGATTTTTTTTCCTTTTAGATTCTTAGAGCCAGGGCGTGCGAAAAAAACTGCGTCAGGGGCAATGTTTCAATTTGGCGCCCCCCCCCTAACCTTTTCTTGTGACAGGCTAAAAAACGATGTTGGTAGTATAAATTTGGCGCCCCTTAAAATTCCACGCTCGGGGCGACCGCTCCCTCTCCCCCCTTTTTATTTTTGCACGGCGTTAGATAGAGCTCCCACAAAATTTTTGTCACTTACAAACAAATTCCCAAGATGGACCTTTCTAAAAACAATCAAATGATTTTCAGGACCTTCTAAAACATATAAATCCATCAAAAACCTGAAGTAAATGTTTTCGCGAATCCAATACTTTTTTATTTTAAAGATAGAGGAAAGTATAAAATAAGCTTTTTAAGAAAAAAATATCAACCGACTTCAAAAAAGCGCTAAAAAGAATTAAATAATTCTTTAAAATTCTCTAATGACAAAACGTTATTCAATAAGCACACATCGGATATCAGGTACTGGCATAAAAAACGGTTAAATTTAATATGTATAATTTAATATCCACCAAACATAGATTTTAGAGATAATATTATTTTACAAGAGATGAATTGACATATTTATGATTTATTTTATGAATATATACATATAAAAAGTAATGAATTGCTTTTTGAAGTTGGTGCCAAACAATCACAATCGATAATGATTATCCCCATTTTAATTATGGTATTAGGCATAATTTAGCTACAATTCTTAATATACATCAAATAGTTTGGCACCAACTTCAAAAAGTAATTCATTACTTTTTATATGTATATATTCATAAAATAAATCATAAATATGTCAATTCATCTCTTGTAAAATAATATTATCTCTAAAATCTATGTTTGGTGGATATTAAATTATACATATTAAATTTAACCGTTTTTTATGCCAGTACCTGATATCCGATGTGTGCTTATTGAATAACGTTTTGTCATTAGAGAATTTTAAAGAATTATTTAATTCTTTTTAGCGCTTTTTTGAAGTCGGTTGATATTTTTTTCTTAAAAAGCTTATTTTATTTCCTACTTTTTAGTTATGCATACCGTAATACATAATTATGTGTACTGGCACACGATAGCTCTTTGCAATGCATTACTAATGTACGCACTTTGCTAAGTTCTGATGTATTCAGTTTACTTGTCACTGTTTGATTATCAACTTTTCTGAAACCACTTACAATATCGGTTAGTATCGTTGTGAATCTTAAGAATTTCTTTGTATGGTAACTTTTTCAGACGAGATCTTCCACTTCGAAAAGCTACCGCATTTATGAAATCTTAGTCTGCATCGAATCCTACGGTCATCGAAAGTGGGTATCAAAAGGTGACAATCCATCAAGTAAAGTTCCTTACACATAAGAGCGCGACATAGTGCTTCCATATACAGGGTGTCCGAAAAGTCTGGAAACGGCCGAATAACTCGAGAAATACATAGGAGATTGAAAAACGTAAATATACGTGTTAAATATTTTTAAATAAGCTACTCTGTGATACCAAATTTGACCTTCGAGATCGACCCCCTGGGGGTCAGAGGGGGTCCAACTTTGAAATCTTAAATTATAACCCCCATTTTTTATTGCAGATTCGGATTCTACGGACAAAAATACGTAACTTTTGTATTTGATGTTTATTTCAAATCTTCGTTTATCACGGTGTAATCGAGCATATTAAATCGATACATATTCCCGCTTTTCCAACGGGATTTTCCCTAATCGAAACTGATTGGGCAGAATTTTTGACGTCAAATTCCTCGTCTTTTGCAATAATAGCGTTTCCTGAAAATCACCCGTGGCGATTATTTCAATAGTGCTACACTGTTAAAAATTTGACCCATTTGTTGCAGCGTCACTCCACAGCTATTATAGAATATCTCTTTTGTGACCAATGAGAATGCTTCATAACACAGTAAAGTAATCGTTTTCTATAAAAGCGGTGGAGTGACGATGCAGCAAAAGGGTCCATTTTTTACAGTGTACTTTACTGTGTTATGGAACATTCTCATTGGTCATGAAAGAGATATTCTATAAAAGCTGTGGAGTGACGCTACAGCAAATGGATCAAATTTTTAACTGTGTAGCACTACCGAAATAATCGGCACGGGTGATTTTCAGGAAACGCTATTATTGCAAAAGACGAGGAATTTGATGTCATAAATTCTCCCCAATTAGTTTCGATTAGGGAAAATCCTGTTGGAAAAGCCGAAATATGTATCGATTTAATATGCTCAATTACACCGTGATAAACGAGGATTCGAAATAAACATCAAATACAAAAGTTACGTATTTTTGTCCGTAGAATCCGAATCTGCAATAAAAAATGGGGGTTATAATTTAAGATTTCAAAGTTGGACCCCCTCTGACCCCCAGGGGGTCGGTTACGAAGGTCAAATTTGGTATCACTGAGTAGCTTATTTAAAAATATTTAACACTTATATTTACGTTTTTCAATCTCATATATATTTTTCGAGTTATTCGACCGTTTCCAGACTTTTCGGACACCCTGTATATGAGCACGCAGCAAAATGACTTCATATATTAATGTATAGTAAAATGCTTTTCTAGTGTAGTCAGTCAAAAGTACTCCCCCTTCGCTCAGAAAAAGTAAAAAGAAAGATTTTAGCAAAAATCGCACTATGCTTCAATCGATAGACAGCAACAATCTAATACCTATACAGGCAGTAATGGCATCGGAAATGAGCAGTGTCGATTCGACGAGGAATCTGAAACTCATAACCAATACCTGGCTGACTCTATAAGAGAGTGACAGCATTTGATTCCCAAATATTTCTTTTACAGACGCTTTTGCCCCAACTACACTGTTAAAAATTTGAAACTTTTGCTGTACACTGTTAAAAATCTGCTGCATTTTTTTGCTACGCACTCCACCGCTTGTATAGAAAACGGTTACTTGACTCTATTAAGGAGCATTCTCATAGGTCGCAGTAGAGACATTATATACAAGCGGCGGAGTGCGTTGCAACAAAATGCAGCAGATTTTTAAAAGTGTATTATCACTTCACCGCTTATATAGAAAACGATTAGTTAAATGCATTATGAAGAATTCTCATTGATAAAAACAAAGATATTCTATAAAAGCGATGGAGTGACGATGCAGCAAAAGCTGCAAATTTTTAACAGTGCATTGCATTGCCAGGCATTTTTTATTATCGAATTTGATGATGATTTCCTGGAAGAATTCGATTGTACTCGTATGAGAAGTTAACAATATTGACGAAAATTGCCCGCTCAACAAGATGCTTGGTGACTCGTTTTTGTCCAGAATCGTTTCAACCAATTATATACTGTGCTACATGTGTCGTCATATTCATATCGAGGAATCCTACACTGTAAAAAAATTGACACTTTTGCTATATCATCACTCTATTGCTTTTATAGAAAACGATTACTTCACCCAATTACGAAGCATTCTCATGGGTCAAAAGAGAGATATTCTACAAAAGCAGGGGAGTGACGATGCAGCAAAAGGGTCACATTTTTTACAGTGACACTGTAATCGGAAATGAGAGGTGGCGTATTCGAGGAGGAATCTGAAACTCATTACCTATACCTCGCTGCCTCTATAAGAGAGTGACAGCATTTTATTCCCAAATATCTCTTTTACAGACGCTTTTGTCCCCATTACACTACAAAAACTTTGAGCCTTTTGCTGCATTATCAGTCCACCGCTTTTATAGAAAACGATTACTTTACTGTGTTATGGAGCATTCTTATTGGACATAAAAGACATATTCTATAAAAGCTGTGGTGTGACGCTGCAGCAAATGGGTAAATTTTTAACAATGTATCACGGAGCATTCTCATGGGTCAAAGGAGAGATATTCTATAAAAGCGGGGGAGTGACGATACAACAAAAGGATCAAAATTTTTACAGTGTACACGGTAAAAAATTTGGCCCTTTTGCTGCATCGTCAATCCACCGCTTTTATAGAAAACGATTACTTCAGCCTATCGTGGAGAATTCTTATGGGTCAAGACAGAGATATTCTATAAAAACGGGGGAGTGATTATGCAGCAAAAGGGTCAATTTTTTTACAGTGTACACTGTTAATAAATGTGAACCTTGTCCAGTTAGGATTTCACACTTTGGAAAGATCGTGTGTCTATGTAAGTGTAACTTAAAAACATGAAAAATGAATGTTTCTAATTGGTCGATTGCTTCGAAAATATATTGAATTTTAATGTTTTAATTTTTTGAAAAGTTCTAATCAACAGATTTTTATGAAATTTGAATGGGACCACATGGGCCCCATACGCTTTCAAACAAAAAAAGAATTATCAAAATCGGTTCATATTTACGAAAGTTATGCGTGAACAACAAATACATACAGGTCGAAATCATAACCTCCTCCTTGAAGTCGGTTAAAAAAGAGCGAGAGATTGAAAATCAAAGTGTCAATTCAGTAGTTATTCTTACGCGCATACATAAACACACATATATAAAAGAATTGTATAATCTCTTTCGTTGGAAGTTTTTTAAAAAGTATATGTAATTCGATATAGCTTCGATCACTACAATACAGATATAAGTATTTTTCCCATGAATAATAAATAAGATAAAATTTTATAAGAAATATTAAATAAGCAACATGTTAAACATTTACATTTAAATTCCCGAAATATCATAACATATAACAATACGACGTTCGGAATATCATGACACCAAATAATTTTTTGTTGTTTTTTTAAGTGATGGTGTTTAGTGTTTAATAGATAATTAGTGTATTCCACTTGTGCATCGCTCTTCTTCATGGTCTGTTTCAACACTTTGAGGGACAAGCAATTGCGTCTCTGTAATGTTAAATTCACACTGGAATAATCGAAAAATTTTAGTTTAAAAATTTAAAAAAAAGCAATTTGAGACATTTTTGAACCAAAGTTGAGTATATAAAATTTAGTTAAAAGTTTATAGTGTGAATCTTGATTAAAATTAAGTGGGATATAATTAGTGTTGAATTCAGACACTTTTCTCCGGGAGGGAATTCAGTGGCTCCGGAGGGGGACATTATAGAGTTCCCGGGGGAGAGGGATTGTACTTTTTCACTATTGAAAACTCAAAATTTCAACTTTCTGGGGGGGACATTATATTGCTCCGGGGGGATGCCCCCCCGGACCACCCTCTGAATTCAAAACTGGATATATTGTATTTCACTGCCCCTCAAGAAGTTAAAGACCCTACATTCTTGAACTGGTCATAGCATTAAAATTACTTTAAATACTCATAACAATTTTTCCATCATTCATATTGTAAAACTGTATTTAAAACTCATGTATACTATATTTGTTATAATGATTGCAAATTAAAATGTCCTTTTTATTTTCTTTAAGCACTTTCTCTTAGACTACTATTCTCTTAGCGAATCTTTTATTGATATTTGTTTTTGAATAATTTGCAAATCAAATGTTAAACATTTTGGAACTCTGTAACAATGAACATTAATCTGGCTTGATACATAAAAAATCTCAGAATACACGAGATACATAAATAATTGCACAATTAATAATGTATACTTTTCTATGCTTATAAATCGGTACAAAATAATGTTTAATTATTATTATTATTTTAAATTTTATTCTAAAAAAATGATGCACATACCCAGAGCCAAGCGAAAGGGGGAGCAAAGGGGATGGTCGCACTGGGCGCGGAAATTTAGGGGGCGTCAGACTTATACTGCTAATGTCACTTTTAGCTTGTCACAAGAAAAAATTGGCGCGAAATTGGGTTTTTGCCCCGGGCGAGGTGTTCTCTTCACATGCCCCTACACATATCCGCACATTTAAAACCATAAATATCTATCAAAATCATAAATATATAATAAATCTGCTGTAGGGGAATAATTTTGTAATTAACTTGATTAATATTTTTATCAATAATAAAATTTTCATCTGAGAAATTTTCGTTTGAAAATTTCGTTTCGAAGTTTTATTACTTATAAATTCAAAAAGGAACAAAACTTCGTTTTCGGACAGTAACTTTCGTTTCGGTCGGACACTATTTTATATTTTCACTAAAAAAGCACTATAAAATAAAACATAAAATGAGCAAAAAAAAAAAGGCGAAATCACGTTACATAAAAATGTATCCGCATTAACGACAGGTCTATAACCAAAACTCCAATATTTAACATACTCAGTCATAAATACAATTACTAAAAATCTGATCTCTATATCAATAAATAGAACTATTTAGATAATAAAATTATCTCCCAATTAAATGAATATCAGGGGTGGGTTAAAATATGCCCGAAGTTTGATAAAAAGGATACAAAGAAACTAGATAAAATATTGCAATCAAAGTATAACGATATAAAACTAAAAATTTTACCTTTAAATTTGTTTTAAAATGCGTTGTTGCGTCGAAGGTTCCATTTATAACGATAGACTTTGTTGTAAACGTTTGGCAAGCTGCTTTAACTTTGCCGTTAATATCAACGGAAATTATTTTTAAAAATTGCCCATCTAATATAGCGCAACGTGTACTATCGCAATTCATTGATATATTGTTATCCGGAGCTGGGGCAATATCAACCATTCTTTCACGAGATTTAAACATACATTAAATTTCTTTCTGCTGCTACATTAGCTTTCTTTCTATGGTTCTTAAAAAGTACTGTACACAGCAAAACTCTGAAGGATTCTTCCTGTTTATCACACAATAGTTTTTGTCGTTCTCACAGCAACGTTATAACTATAAAAACTAGAACGTTAGAACTGTACATGTACAGTTCAGTAAAAATGCTTAAGTAAAACTGAAACATTCATTCTAATCATTATCATAGCAATAGTCGAAAAAGTAATGTTTACACTAACTTCTAGAAACGAATCCCATCAGACAAAACAAAACAGAAAGGCACCTGTTTTGCTTTTGTGAATCTTACATCTGCGGTGGTTTAAACAAAGCAACTTGAAATCTACAGAAATGTATTTTGAGTATGAAATGTATTTTCAAAATACAAAATACTTCGAAAAAGTTTTTCAAAATACATTACTAAAATACTTTTGTTTCGTAGGGATAAAATACAAAATACAAAATACAAATATATTTTGAAAATGTATTTCAAATACATGTATTTTCGATACTGCCCATCTCTGGCATTATACACGCTCAGTAGGCATATTCGAAAATTTCAATTCGATTTTCTCGAAATTATGTTTTTGGTTATAACGTACATTTATGTCAAAAATAATAAAACATTTTTTCATCATATTTTCAGAACATATGAGTCCTATTAATGTATGAAAACCAAACCCAAAATATACTTTTTTATAGATATATACACTATAAAAGAATATATACACTATATGAGAGCTGTCCAATGCGGCCCCACGGGCGCCATGGCGCCCTTTGCAGGTTTTCTTGGAGCCTTTTTGAAGATATTTTGTTACTAGCCTTGAAAAAAAAAAAGTCTCTTATAAAGGATGTTTTATTTAAAATCTTTGATGTCATCATGAGCGATGTTTTACAAATCTCTACAAGTGTATTTCACGTATCAACAATTATAATACACGTAACGTATTAAAAGAAAGGCAAGACCACAAGAATTTTTCTTCTTTAACCTAATCATGTGCTGTTTAATTTTTTTTACTAATTTATAGTTATGTTTGTAAATCTTTTTATGGAAATTATGCCGATAGGAGTTACTAAATGTAAGCAATATCTTTTTTAATATGTTAAAAAATGAAATGTAGAAGAAAAATAAGCGATCCTTCTTCTCATTCGTACATGAAAATTTAGAATTTTTGCCATTGTTATTGATGTTGTTTCACTGGTCATTTGACTGTTTTATAAAACAGGATAAAAACTTTTCTTTTTCATACCCAGACATTTAAAACTTGAGGGAATTTTTTTTAAAGTCTCTAAAATAGTGCGAAAGGAATTCCATCAATGAAAGCTCTTTCCAGCTCTGTCTTTGAAATCACCTATGACTTTTTTTCTGTACTTTTTATAATGGCAAATTTACACCTGAAAAAAAATGTTGTTAGTGCACAGTATTTGGTCCCCCAAAAAACCTAACAATACTTCTGATTACCATTAAAAGAAATAATAGATGACATTTCACTTTTTGGCTCCTACTATTTCAAAAATTTTTGACATAAACCCTTGCAGAAAAATGTATTATTCGAAACTTATTTCAGTTTATGGATATTTTTATTTTATTTATTTTTTGTGGACATTATGGACAGATCTATATGGGCATTACGTCGTATTTACACACACACACACACACACACATATATATATATATTGGTACTAATATTAAAGGATAATTTTGTTGCATGTTTTGAATTATGTTAAAAATAGCGCCCTTCATTGCTTGCCAAAAGCTCAGATGCACCCCTGTTCTTTGAAAGGCTGGAATGGCCTACATTATATAACTGCAATGTTAAATAATTTAAAATTTTGTATATGATAAATAAAACTTTGTATTTAAAAAAGTTTTTTTTTAGGTTCTGAGTAATTATTATAATCTTAAGTATTATTTGTCATTAAACATTTCATTCTTGTTGCAAAATTTATTTTGTAATCCTGTGTAACATTAGTCCATGTGTTTAATATGCGCTGTAGATATATATTTACAAAGTTAAACAAGCATATTTATCAATAATTAGTTACAATCTTTGCGTATTAAGTTGTCTAAAAGATTTATTTTTAGCCAGATTTACAGTTCTATAAGGATTGTTATAATCTTCTTATGAACTGAACAATGCATGCCAGAGAAACATTGTGCTACTCAGATTACACGGAGTTTAATTATTTGTTATTCCTACTTGAAACTCAAAGCATTAATTTTGGAGATATTTTGAGAACAATATATTTTGTATCCTTTTGTTACGCAATAAATAATATTATTCATTCTTTCTCTATAAAAATATAATCTCATATCGGTAAAGCCATGAAAATGGAAAATTTTCATTCAAAAGCGTCTTATAATTTTTTGAATGAAAAGTTTTAGTAATTTAAGGGCTCTCAAGATTGTTTAATCTTTAAAATATTCGACATTTTTATTTTGTGAATACTAAACTTCGATTTTTTATGTAACTGTTTTCTTGAAATCCCCATTAGAACAGATGATATTATTACATATATATGTTTATTAGATAAATATACTGTTGAATTTTTTCAAATTTTCTATTAGTTTAATACAATTTATTATTAAAACGCAAAACTGCTTTGTAAATTTTTTTAGGTTCAACATATTTATTATAATCTTGAATGTTAGTCGCAAAAAATAATGATTCTTGTTGCACAGTGAATTTTGTAATTTTGTGCAACGTTAATCCATGTAATTAATACACATTTAATCACGAAGCTAAGCAAGCATACTTGTCAATAATCAATTACATTGTTTGAGCAGTATGTAGCTGAAAAGATTTATTTCTAGTACGATTTAAATTTAATTTAAGGGCTGTTATAATCCTATTACAAATTGAATAATTCATTCTTAGAAACACAATGGGGTTTTAGACGTCTCAGAAACACTGTGTTTCATAGATTACACGAAGTTTAATTATTAATTGTTTCTACTTCAACCTCAAAGCTCAAAATATTCAAAATATCTCAAAGTTTTGAGATACTTTAAAAACACTATATTAATTATTATGTTATATAATAAATAATTTTATTCATTCTTTTTCTTTAAATATAGAATTTCATGTCACAAAAATCATAAAAATAGAAAAAATGTTTATTCAAAAGCGTCTTAATAATTATTAAATTAAACGTTTAAGTTATTTAAGAGATCTTAGGATTCATTAAACTTCAAAATTTTCAAAATTTTTATTTTGTGAATACTAAACTTCAATCTTATTAATCTTTTATATGCAATTATTGAAATTCTCATTAGAACAGATGTTATGAGTTTCAAAATCATACCCGTTCAGTAGGCATAACCGAAATTTTAAATTCAGTTTTCTGGAAATGGCAGTTTTGGTCATTAGGCGCAGTATATCTAAAGACTTTAAAATATTTTTTCATAAAATTTTCAAACTATTTGAATCATGTTAATGTATAGAAACTGAAAACAAAATTTACTTTTTATAGTTTAAAAGAATATATACATTATATAATTGTAGTGTTGAAAATTTTAAAACTTCGTATTAGCTAAATATAGCTTTGTATTAAAAACACAAAAATGATTTTAAAACATTTTTTTATTATTCAAAGTAACTATTATAATCTTAAGTACTATTAGTCCGAAAAATATCATTTTTGTTGTAAAATTTATTTTAAAATCCTGTGTACCATTAATCCATGTGTTTAATACACATTTAACCATACTTATGAATAATTAATTATATAGTTTGAGTATTATGTTGCCTAAATGGTTTACTTCTAGTAAGAATTACAGTTTATTTAAGGATTGTTTGAATCCTCTTGCAAATTGAAGAATGCATGTGATAAAAACATTGTGCTACTCAAATTACACGGAGATTAATTATTAATTATTCCTATTTCAACCTCAAAGCATTCATTTTTGAAATATTTTGTAAACAATATATTAATTATTATGCTGTGTATTAATTAATCTTATTCATTCTATAATCGAATATCACAAAAGCTATGAAATTGGAAAAATCTTATTCAAAGACGTTTTATAATTTATTAAATTAAAAGTTTCAGTGATTTAAGTGACCTTAAGAACCTAACAGTATCAAAATTTTAGAAATTTTAATTTTTGAAATGTTAAACGCAAATATGTTTAACATTATTTTTTCAAATATTTCTTGAAATTCACATTTGAATGGACGTTATGTGGTTTAGTGGTATAATCGCTCAGTAAGCATATCTGAAAATTTGAAGTCATATTTTTCCAAATGTCGTTTTTATACACAAAGTGCATTTATCTAAAAAAATTAAAATGTTTTTTCATAGAAATTTCAAAACATATATTTCATGTTAATTTTTAAAAACTGAACATAAGAATTTCCTATCTAATGTTTGAAAGAATATATTTTTTCCGTGATTACACTAATGACTTTTTTTTCAATTTTCTATTAATACGTTCGCTGCCGCTTACATGAAGATGTGATGATAGTTAATGCCGCACTGTAGAAGTGGGTTTTTCCCAGAAGCCGATTACTTTTTATAACAAAGAATCAGTGAAAGATTCCCCGCGCCAGCGCGTGACTGGCTATTGGACACCACCCCACATCACGCGCTGGCCCCTTAATGTAGGCGCCATATTACGCACTGGCGCGTGATCGGCAGCGAATATGTTAAGTAAACAGAACTTTGTATATAAAAAAAAATACTGTGAATGCAGTTTTGTTGGGTTCAGAGTTATCAATAACGTCTTAATTACTATTATTAAAAAAGGTATAAATAAAAAAATTGCAAAATTTATTTTGTAATTTTGTGCATAAACTGCTATTCTAATTTTAAACTCAACTAATGTCTGACAGTTTAGAGACCATTATAAATAGTAATTCTGCATCTTGCAAATTTTTAAAAAGATCAAATGAAAGAACTTACCTGTAATTTTAATTACCATAAAAATGGGTATTAAAATTGTATACATTTAAAAATATTAAATGTTAAAAAAACCTTTTTTTGTTTTGTTTTTTCAATTTTAACTTTCCTGAGATCAAATCAAATAATTTATAGATACGTAGTTTTCAGCACCACTTTTCAAAAGTAGTGGTAGGAAATTGATAATAGCAATCACTATTTCCACATAGGCCATGGGGATTCCACCACCTGTTATGGGTTACAGGAGCAAAAAATGTGCTATAAATTCCATTTTTGGTATTAAGGATGCAGAAATTAACAAGTTCCCATTTGTAGTTATACGATATAAATGCACTCTAAAAATCAAAATTTAAAATTGGCGAAAATGCACGAAAAATGGTACTAAAATTTTGTAATTTACGACTTGTATGATATCTCAGAAAATCGAAAACAAATTAAAAAAAATAATGATAGCAACTTGATGGTCATAGTCCTTGATGCATCATAGGTTGTATTTTATATCGGTTCTACTACTACCAGGAGGTTGAATGGGCAAATTTTAGAACATATATGTTTCAATATTTGAGATACTTAAGATGTTAGAAACTTGAAATTTTTCATGGTAGTTACATATAAGATGTTATAGATCGCTAAGGACAGTCCGAAATAAATCGACAAAAATTAAAAATAAATTGTGATTTCTTTGCAATCGTTAAAAATAGAAGCTTAAAACGTAGCATGATATATTGTTATAACATACAAATGCTCTAGAAAACAGCTCTTAAAAAATCAAAATTTTAAAGAATGGAATGAACGAAAATCATTTTAAACACTTTCTTAATTAAGACTATAATGGTAGCTCAAGGAATACTATATTGATTTTTTTAAATTATTGTGGCTAATTAAAGGTGGCAATTTCGACTCCAACATGACTATACCCAATCGCGACCGTCGGCCTAACCGTTCGAAGTTTTCCGTGGTTTTCTTCGAACCTTGCGTAAATACGGGTTAGGTTCCCTTAGAAAGACCTCCACGGAGGGCAACCCACTCCATAGGGCCTATATCCCATAGCGTAGATAATCGGCCGACAAAAATACACCACCACCATCCAACATGACTATATTTTTGTCGGTAGAGTTACAAAGACATAGGACCTAGAAAATAAAAGTTTAAATAAGTATATAAGTACTACATATTTCAGCTATTCAGATACGGCATATTGAAATATTATTCGAGCAAAGCTGTGTATTTTGTTTGAAAGTAATATTCAATACATATTCAAAATAAACTAGTCTGATATGGCAATCCCAAAACTTTCTCCTGTAATTTAATACTTCCAGAAAATTTAAGTAAGATTGCGGAATTTACACTAAAATCTAATCAGCAGCGACTTAGGTCAAGTTCTAACTGAATCTGTAGTTTGATGAACTTTCACGCGTTAGTTTTAGTGATACAATCCTTGAAAAAATTGCAAAAAAATATTTATAAAAGCGCCACCTGCTGAGCGATTTGCTTTAAAAACTTAAAAAAAAATACTAATCCATATCAGAAACCAAATAAATCTGTAGATTGGTAAAAATTCGAGCGTTAGGTTCTGAGATAGAGCTATTGCAACAATTATAAATAATGCGACAAAACGGCGCCACCTGTCGTGTAATTCACATCAAAAGGTAATCAATACCATATTATATCAAGAATTAACGAAATTTGAAGTTTTATGAAAATCTGTTTATTAGTTATTGACATATAGCTATTGCGGAAATCGTGAATACAGCAGAAAATCAGCGCCAGCTGTTTGGGGATATACAACAAAATCTAATCACCTCCGATTTATTTCAAGATAAAAAAAAAAAAAAAACTAAAGTTTTGTTAAATTCTGTGCATTAGTTCTGTAGATATAGTGCCCACATAATTTTTGTCACATACAGAGTGATAGACAGACATTTTTTAAAAAACGTGTTTTTTGACTTCTGTGATCCCTAGAACGTATAAATCAGTCGAAAACAGGTATTAGGAAATTTTTATAAATACAATATTTTCTTCTTGTTAAGATAGAAAAATGTTTAAAAAACGCATCACATAAAGTCTACCCCAGATGAACGTAACAATAGGGTAAAATATTAAAACACTAAATACAAGCATCGTAAAAAATGTTGACCCATGAAATAAAAAGAGAGAGAGGGAGAGCTGTTATTTTGACAGCGTTAAACTGTCTTCAACGAGCTCTCTATTTTCTAAATCTTCTGTACATTCATCATGCATCCTTTTTACCATGTTAACTATATGTAGCCTACATTATACAGGGTCAAGAGAAAGGTATCCCTGACTTCAATTAAAATAACCTTGGCCTTCATAAACATAAACCATTTAATCTTCCTATTTTCCAAATTACTCGGAAATTTTCAATTTAATCTCTCCCTGTTGCTAGAAAATCTAAGCAATAATCTGTCTGATTTCGAGCGCGCTCCTTTGGTTAAGCCAACAAACAATGATGTTGTTTGTAAATGTGTCTTTTCCATACATTTGGTGAAAATGACGTCACACAACCTTTATACTCGTCACAACCCGCACCGCGTTTTCTTCTGTACAAACATCATGAATGTTTAGAACTAAGTGGTGAGTAAAATGGGTAGCATTAGAAAATGGCGTCTGCGCATGCGTGTAATCACCTCGAAGATCACAAAATCAGGACTACTAAATCTCGACTTCCTACTACATTTTTCAATTGTACTGTACGCTGTCCTACCATTTGATAAATTATTTATCGTAAATTTTTAACTATTTGGAAAATAGTTGTTGTCCTCGGCAGAGAACTGGGAAATCTGAAATATATCTGAATCTTTTATTAGTCGAATTCCGAAACTTATTTTATTTTATTCGTTTTCTGATTGGTCCATGTTTAATGTCCAAAAAGGGAATATTTATGTTTCCTATTTTATTCGTTTTCTGATTGGTCCACGTTTAATGTCCAAAAAGGGAATAATACTTCTGTTGCCACAGTGACAAAAAAATAATAGTTTGAAAACAAATTGTGACAAATATTTTTAACAAATTTTATTTAAGAGTGCATTTTTTTTCTCTTTTCAACGGTGTAAAAATTAAAAATGTGCAATGCTTAGAAATTTAAAAATTTGCAGTTCCGAAAATTGTAAAACTGAAATTCCATTTAAAATTTGTTTGTGATGGGTCTACTAATATTAATGTTTAATCTATGTCGTACGTAATAGGAGGCATTCAGAAGTCAGTCTTGGACCCGCCGTTTCGCTCAGTTATTTAAATTAGTTCACTACACACAATAAAAATATCTCAGCGGACTGTAGTTTACTATAAAGTTTATTTCACATCACTTAAAATATACGAGAGCCGATGTTTACACTACTCCTCAGATCGGTCTCTCGAACATTACTAAAAGGAACAATTTATGTTGCCATTTCGAACACAACTCAAGTTATTAAAAAAGAAACAATTTTTTGAGAATAAACAATAGATGGCGCTTCTGGCGGCAACATACCGCCGGGCCTTGTTGCAAACGTTCAATACTATACGTTTCAATACAACCTTTTCTCAGCATACATACACTAATGAAATATTAAATTTACAAATACAAGCACAAGAATGTAATACACAATAATACAAAACAAATTACTAAAGTAAATGAAATAAATAAATTAAGTTGTCAGTGCGATGTTATTAGAATTTACATGAGACAAAACAACAATTTTGATTACTGGCCTTTTATAGGTCCCATTTTTATGTTTTAAAGTAATAACTCTAGTTCTACCATCTTGGCCTGAATGGATTTTAATAATTCTCGCTAAATGCCATTTAGAAAACTCAACTAGCATATATATGCACTCTTAGTACACTTTATATTAATATTTACTTTAATAATACATAATATATTCAAACGGAAATTATCTCAATTTTACATATGTACACTGAAAATAATTATATACCAACTAGATATAACTCAGAATAGCTCAAAATATCTTATAAAAATTATTGCATTAAGAAAATATAAAAACCTTTTACAATAATTATAAATTTATTTCTCTATATATTGCACAACCATTTTAAGGTCAAAACTTCTGCCTAATCTCAAAAGTAAAACTTGTACACTTAATAAATATCGTTTATGAAGTATTCTACTATCATCTGAGTAAGTTTACTTTTAATATACAGGGTGTCCCCTCTCAACGGTGGCCAATGGCTAATTTCTAAACCGTTGGTCATAGACCTATAGTTCCAATTGCAAAAATGCTTTAAAAAAGGCAAAGAATTGTTTTTTAAGCGATTTTGGTCAAAAAAATGTTTTACTAAAAAATTACGAAAATTAAATTTTTATACGGTCCCCCGGTCCTATAAGTGATATTTAGTAAAATTTTTTCAACACTCTAGCAAGTAATACAGAAAAGATCCCATTCATGTAACATTAAAATTGACCCAGTTATGAAACTTTAAATTTCATGACTTAAACCCCTTTTCTATAGCTGAAAACGGATGAGTTCGACGGAGCTTTAAGGGAACGTACACTAAGTGCTTAAAGTATTATAAAGGGAGTCGATTTCCAACGCTGTTCACAGGCTACATCCTAAACTATTTATCACAGACATATAGTTCCAATTACAAAAGGTTTTAAATGAGCGATTTAACTGAAGACGCTGTCACCGTATAACTTTTATGGTAGCGTTAATTATAATTAATTAACTTCTAGATTGGTTATTAAAATAACTGAAGACATGAATTTCAAAATTCTCTTTATCGAAAAAATCAAATTTTGGGAAATAGCGAAAAAACTTTAAATGCATCTATTGGTTTTCATTATAAATTTTGAGATTGCATTGCTACAATAGTGGAGGTTTGTATAGACTGATAGAGATATCAAAAAGCGATAAGTCGAGTTTTGAAATTCATATCCTCAATTGTATTTTTACGTATGTTTTATTTTGTAAGCAAATGAAACTGATTCTTTTCGTGATTTTATTTTAAAAAGGTATGTTATTTTGATAAGCTTTTATTTTATTCATAGTTTTCGTATGTAAAGTTTCCTAGTTCAAAACTTATATTCAAATTTTAACTCACTTCCAAATATCTGATTGAGTTTCACTTCCCATACTTATTTAAACCCGATGACAATGTAATATTAATACGATTTTAGGTGTGTTCCATTTATTAATTTTATAGGACTACATCAAATTCTATTAGGTTGAGTGATCTCATAGAACTTTAAATATGTATCACTTTGTAACGATTTGTGACTGTTGCTTTTCATAGTTTAATTAAAAAAAATTTCTGTTATTTTTTTATTTATATTTTTAGCACAAATTGCATATTTTACTTTAACATGTAAATGTCAACATAAATTCAGAAATAACAGTGTAATTTTTTTTTTTTTACTCTCAATGTTTAAAGTTAAATTTTCTATCTGATGTTTATTTTTATTTCCAGTAAATTTGTGACTGACCCCTATTTTGCAGCAAAAAATATGCTTCAACTTTGAACAGCTATAACTCGGTCAATTTTGATCGCAGAGGAATGGGACTTTTTTTGTCTTACTTGTTAGAGTAGTGATAAAAATTTTCTAAATATCACTTATAGGACCGGGGACCGTATAAAAATTTCATTTCCGTAATTTTTTAGTAAAACATTTTTTTGACCTAAATCGCTTAAAAAATAATTCTTTACCTTTTTTAAAGCATTTTTGCAATTGGAACTATATGTCTATGACCAACGATTTAGAAATTAGCCATTGGCCACCGTTGAGAGGGGACACCCTGTATAGTAAAATTGGAAATTTTTAGTTAGCAATTAAGTTACTGTTTGCTAACCTACCTCCTACTCTAAGAAGAACTGTATTATCAAGAAATGGGTGAAAGTTTCTTATCTGATTACTATTATTTACCTTACCTGATTTTTGCAAGGATTTTATGCACTGATCAAAAAATTTTAATTGAACACTTTAAAAAAAATCTCTCTGCTTTGTTAAGATCTTTGATGTTTAAAGGACCATCTTTTCTTTCTTTTTTTTATTTTTGCTAAGAATGCCTGAAAATAAATCCTAAACTACGAATTACTATACAATAGTTATGACTTAAATCAATTATATCATGCACAAAGGTATTATTAGAAACTGTGAAAAAAGATATACTCTTAAAGTCACTAATATTACAGTTTTTAAGTTTGTTAGAAAAGTCATAGGAATAAACTGTTTCCAGTATAACATTTTGTTTAACTTTCAAAATTATATCACAAACACTTATCTCGGGTGTAATAATTTGAGCATTAGAAGGCACTTCTTTCTGCTTCTCTTCTGAAGCAAATTTGTACAGTAGATTTACAGTTGTAAAATTAGGAAACTGGCAACAATGAGGACAACTTGGTGGTAGACTACGAGGTGGAATCATGAAATAAGAGAGATGAAACAGACGATTTTCCTTCTTTTCTAAATGTTCAAATGAGCATAACAGAAAGTGTCCCTGGGAGTAGAATATGCCGCACTTTGGACAACAATGGTGCTGATGAAGTCTCCAAACATGCACATCACAGAAAGCACGATGCTTTATTTCAGATGATGGTGTGGACAGATAATGTTGGGACACATAATTTGTACATGGAATAACTTTGTTCTCAAAGGTATCCTCAGCTTCGCAAATGTGTTGTATGCTGTTATCATAACATAAGCAAGGAATTTCTTTTTCAACACAAGAACAAGGAAATCTCGGAAACATCAGTTCTTCAATAAAAGAATTACATGCTGGAGATAACTTAATCTCTTCTTCAGATACATTTTCTTCTGGTGTACGTTCTATATAGTTTGTCTTTAATAATACATCTGAAGTTCCTTTTACATATCCATTTGGTAGAAGTTTGATTTCACAAAATTGTGGTTGGAAATCACTCTTGGACAATTCATAAGTATAATATTGATTCTGTATAGAATTATCTCTGTTCTCGAAATTACTTTTTGAAAAGTTATCTATCGATAAAACTTGATTTATAAATGATATCAGAGATGTATTTTTCTTTAAAGTACTTCTAGACATAAATGTCTTAAGAGAAGTATTTGGTTTCATCTTAGAATCAGAAACAGACTTTTTTGCAACAGTAAAAGTTTTCACAAATGCTTTTGAAGCAACAGTACGAGATTTGGTTTCGGAAACACCATATAACTGTATTGTTTCATCATAGATTGAGTTTTCACAATTAGAGTTTGTTTTTCGTTTCAAAAGATAATCAGTAACTTCATCTTTTAAATCTTTCTTTAAAAGCATGTTTTTTGCTTTAGTAAAATTTTCCTCATTCACAAAAATTTCATTTAGTAGTTTAAACATTTTAACTGGTTCTCCAACTTCGACCATGTGGCCTAGCTGTTGGTATTCTTTTAAAAAATTAGAACATAATCTTAAATATCCGGGATCCGTTGCTAGGAGATTCCATGAAGAATTTAAAATTTTCATGGCCTTTTGCTCTGATTCGCCAAGACAAGACGGATCTTCCTTTAGTGGTATTTTCACCATATATTGTTCATTTTCAGTTCTAGAATAATTTTTCAGAAAGTGCTCTTCACAAATGTTTGACTCTTTAGTTTTAGAAATCTCAGACTCTCTCTCTATGTTTTCTAATTCCCAAAACTCTTTAGTTGCCCCTTTTAACTTCAAATTATCTGTTACCAACCCACAATGAATATTACTTTCTCCCTTAGCCGGAAGGCTTCCACTAACAATAAAACCGAAAACACTGTTTTGTAACACAATTTTAGTATTTAATGTTTGTGAATAAATTTGACCCGGTTTTAAAAATTCATAGTAATTTTCTGCACCTAAAAGCAAATGAATTGGGCCTGGGACATTAAATTTCTCATCAGCTAATTTGATGTTAGTTAATGGAATAGAAGTCTCAAGTGGTCTAGACGGCGTAAATTCTGTAATTTTCGGAACGACCAAAAAATCTAATTTCAAATTAAAATCTTTACCTCTATTTGAAATAGTTGTGTTAACTCTAGACCTAACATTCAGCGATAAATTATTTATGCCTGAAATAGAAATGTTAGTCTTTTCTCTTTTCAAATTAAGTTTATCTACTAATTCTTTACTCATAAAATTAGAATTTGCACCTACATCTAATAAACCTCGTACTTCATGAAAATTACCAAATTCATCTTTTATTAAACAAACAAATGTGCTAAGTAAGACAGCTTTTAACTCATTAGCCAAATTACATGTCGTTGAAAATAAATTGCTTTGATTATTAGCTTGGAAAGGCTGGAATACTGGAGCCGAAACATCTAAATTAGATTTATTACTATCATTGTTTATATGACTCATTTCCTGTGGAATTACCTCTTGATTGTCAACTTTATTTATTTTTTGTTCTCGAGGGAAATGGAGAGTTACATTATGTTTTTTTCGACAAATAATACAAGAGAATTTGGATTTACAATCTACTACCTTATGGTTCAAAAGACAATTAAAGCAAAGATTTTTTGCCTTTACTAGCTCAACTCTATCACTCACAGACATATTTTTATAAACAGGACATTTATGTAAAGGATGACTTTCATTGCATGACAAAATACACTTAGAATTTTTAATATCTGTTAGAAAAACTTTAGAAACTGGTTTGGAATAATAATTTTTATTATTCGATCTAGGAAACTCAGCATCAACTACGGGTTTTCCCTTTGATGTATAATATAAATCTATCTCTCGCGATAACTCAATTGGTCGAAACCAAGAATCCCCTTGTCTAACATTTATAAAACACATAACATCCTTATCAAGAGTCTGACAAATTTTATCAGAAATCACTAACTGTTTTAAAGTTTCAAAATCTGTCACATTTCTCAATTTTAAATAATAATCCCAACTCGTTGTTAATCGGGATGTAAATTGTACATATGTTTCATTAGATTGACGTTGTGCTTTCCTAAAATGTTCTAAGCAACTTTGCGGTGTCGGTTCAAACTCTCTAAGTACTATAGCTTTTACTTTAAAATAATCCTCTAATTCCCCATTTTTAATGTATGTTATAACATTTGTTGCCCTTTCCCCTAACAAATTTAGAAGAATTTCTGATTTATACTTTTCTGGGACATTTTTCGAAATAAAAGCCCTTTCCAATGACGAAAAGAAATAACCCCAACCTTCCGGTCGCGTCGGAATTTTAATTGTAAGTGTTCTTATACTTTTAATGAGAGAGTCTAAAGATTCTATACTTTCGATTTTCTCAAAATTATTCGCGTTTTCACTTTTTTTTCTCTGTTTGGGCCTTAGCCAATTCAAGCTCTAACTTAGTACGTTCTAAACGTAATTTCTCAAGCTCTAAAACCTTCGCTTCATCACTTTTCCTTTCTTCAATAATATTACTCGCCATATCTTCAACCATTTTAGTATCTGTCTTATACTTATCATTTTCTTTAATTAAATTCATTAAATCATAATTAGTTAATTTAGTGTCTGAAATGTCAATTCCTAATTCGAAGGCTATCCTTAAATAATCTTCTTTTTTAGCACTTTTAAACATGATAATAAACACAATTTCACAATAAATGAATAAGTAAAGCAATTTCACATACCTTCAAAAAAAGAAAATATAATCCAACTGATTACGGCAGATTTTTTGTTTATTTTTTTCCCTTTATTCTTCTCAAACCGCTCTTTTCATTTTTATTTTTCACAGACGATTTCGCAACATTGTTTTACGAAATATTCTTTTTATTCCAATTCTTGCTTTGAAGATATAACAGCGAACAGCTGCATATTATTTCATTTAAACATTGTTTCTTCTGACATTCTCAATATTGCAGTAATACTAATTTTTTTTTTCTTTTTTACTCGTAAATCAAAACTAGAAAGTTAAATAATGGAATCTTGATACGCACTTACTGCTGATTTCTCCGGATCGAGTGGGGACCAAAAAACATATGGACCCGCCGTTTCGCTCAGTTATTTAAATTAGTTCACTACACACAATAAAAATATCTCAGCGGACTGTAGTTTACTATAAAGTTTATTTCACATCACTTAAAATATACGAGAGCCGATGTTTACACTACTCCTCAGATCGGTCTCTCGAACATTACTAAAAGGAACAATTTATGTTGCCATTTCGAACACAACTCAAGTTATTAAAAAAGAAACAATTTTTTGAGAATAAACAATAGATGGCGCTTCTGGCGGCAACAAGTCTGATTAACTCCATCCAATAAAAATGCACATTTTAAATAGTTAAAGTTGCATACCTATAAATTACTGTTTTTGTAATCATTAGTATAGGAATATTAATGCTTAAGCATGGCGTACGTTATATATAACTCGTGATGATCATCATAAAAGTTATGTTTATTGTTAATAGCAATTTCAATATAGAATTTACTTATAATTCTTTAAAAGCTTATTCTTTGAAAATATCATTTTCCAAATAGTCGTTATAATTTGTTAAATTATTTTTTTTCTTTTATATATTTTAAGGGCCATTTTGATAACCTTTTATATTAAACATAAAGTAATTCGACAATTGAACTAAACTTGTAAATCACTTTAAATCGTATATTTAATGTTTGGAAAAGTAAGATTTTATTTCAGTTTAGGAAATATTTAATAATTAGATATATGAAAGACAACAAAACAAAAAAGATTAAAATTCGTCATTTCAAAATGAATGTAATTTGAATATCTATAGAGTTTGCACTTAAGCGGAATCAGTTAATTAATTAATTGAAAACTGAGATTGTTTTCTAAATACAGTTATTATTTCAAAATATCCTAATTGTTATTACCCTTTTGATCATTGTAATATTTTGATATTTATTCGTAATAAAATGCTCTTAAATACCGAAATTGATCCCATTAGTACATATAACCTCTTACACTGTAAAAAAAAATCTGCAAAGGAACTAAACTTTTTCTAAGAAACTGGGATTCCAAGAACTTTTCCTGTAACGGTGACAGCAAAAATTCAAGTTTCAGAATCAGTTACATGGATTTTTCCTGTTATCGTTACATGAAAAGTGATTGGAATCCCAGTTTCCTAGAAAATGTTTAGTACCTTTAGAGATTTTTTTTTTACAGTGTAGGAGTTTATATGATTCCGTTTATTAAAGAATGAGGAACAAAAAGCTTTTATGTAGGTATGAGCCAACGAAAATATAAAATCAGCCGTAAAGAGCATATAACTTACCAGAAAGAAATCTGCTCTACACTGTAAAAAAAAATCTGCAAAGGTACTAAACCTTTTCTAAGAAACTGGGATTCCAAGAACTTTTTCTGTAACGGTGACAGCCAAAAATTCAAGTTTCAGAATCAGTTACATGAATTTTTCCTGTTATCGTTACATGAAAAGTTCTTGGAATCCCAGTTTCCTAGAAAATGTTTAGTACCTTCACAGATTTTTTTTTTACAGTGTATCAAGATTAAATCAAAAAGATAACATTAACATATTTTTTAACGAGAGTAGATTAATTTATAGGTCTAATTTTTTTAAAGCTACTCATAAGAGAAGCCATTGAAATTTTTTTATAAAGTTCACATATTTGTAACGATTTACTATCTTTTCGCATACCGAGTATATGGATTGAATGGTCGAACAATTTACAAGATTATTGTTTAGCTAGACCAAGGACAATGTCCAAATTATAAAGCGCGTGATATATCTAATTTAATTTTAATAATTATTTAATCCTGTTTTACACGTTCATTGTGTTTGTAATTTTATTTTCTATTTATATGCTGAAAATGGCTCGATTAAAAATGTTGAAACATGTAAATATTTTTCTTTATGTATTTCAAGTGTTTTTATTAGTACAACAACGTCCTATAAGCAAAATATTTATCTATAATATAAATTCTTACTTTTTTGTTGTGGAATATGTATTATTAATATTAAAGTTTAGTTATTAATGGACGTAATCATGACTTACTACAATTATTTTTCATATTACTGTTCTTGTCTTATAATTAGAATGTTTGCTTATTTATCTTTACAAAGAATTCTATGTAATTAAGTGCTTATACATGACATTCATCTAATAATTTCTTGTACAGTGGACATCAAATATGAAAACTACACAGCTCTATCAAAATAAATTGAAATGTGTTCATTGCAAATTCATCAAATAACACGATAGTAACAAATTTTGTCTTTTTTTTTTTTTTTTTTTTTTTTTTTTTTTTTTTTTTTTTTTTTTGCTGTTGCTTAAGTTTTTCAATATCTTTTAATTGAGTCTGTTGGATTTTTGTCCGGGAATTTTTACAAATAAATAATTTAAAATATACAGTAAACTCTCACAGCAACGATTTCCGATACAACAATAACTTCCTTTGTTGCGATAATATTTCATGGTCCCGATGAATTTGATTATAAACTAACGTTTATCTCCCATCAATATTGCGATATTCTCTAGAGCAACAAACCTCTGTAAAACGGGTTTTTTTTTAATTTATACTCTACTTTCTCCCTTTATTATGATATTTTGGTTTCCAAAAACTGAAAACAAAGAAAAGAAAAGAAAAAGAAAAACATCCCTTTTTGATAATTTGTCTGACTATTTTAATAGAAGACTTAGTGTTGATTGTCACAATATCCCTTTAATGTAAGAATGGTGATTTCAATGCGAAAAATTATATCCAAATTTGGAATGTCAGAAAATATCATTCACAGAAGAATTCTGGAATATAAACGAAGAACTTTGAAGAAAATATAGAAGAAATCATGCTTAAAAAATATTCCCCAATATTGTTACTTTTAAACCGCGCTATTAAAATGATGTTTTATGGTGATAAAAGGCTGTCAACATTATTTAGTGTCGAGGAAAAGTGGAATTCGGGTGAACCAGATGGATATAAATTTTACTGGTAGGATTTAAGAAGCGAACCAAGAAGTTTTTTGAGTAGACAGCGAGGTAAAGGATCAATAATGACGTGAAGTAGTTTCGGATTAATTAGAAAAACATTTTTTACATTTTGTAGTAAGAAAATAATCTCCCGGGACTATCAGCCACATTTCTGAGGACATTTTTAATCCAAAACAGGATTCATTGAAAGGGGTAAGTTTGTTTATTAATAAGCCTATTCATGTGTCTCATTCGAAAAAAAAATGTTGTCTAATATGGATAATATTAATGTCAAGGACTAGACTTCACTTTGTTTATTATTAGTCTTAGTTGGAGAGGAGATCTAGCAGGAAATGTATATTAACATGGACGCAATTTTTTCGATTAAAAATTTTACAATAGAAAAAGAGCACGCAAATAGTATAAAATATTCCCAGAGATAATGCAGGAGTTAGTACTTTAGATGAAAAACTGTATTTGAGGCGATTAAAATTAATGAAAACACGATTAAATACCAACTTTTGTAACTGTGTTCCTATGCGATCGCTGTCATAATTATAGTATATAATTATAACTTATTTTTGGTTGCCTAAATAAAATCAGCTTTTTCTGTAGTTTTTAATATAAATTAATCTTATCTCGTTATTTCTGTAGCGTTTGTTATTCGACACACACACACACAAAAATTATCCCCTTTTTTAAAAAAATTGTATATTATGCTTTTGTCTATATTTTTGGACTACACTGTATATGTATATATACATATAAATCCATTTTATAAATAAATTCAATGGAATATAGAAATTTACTAACACTTAAATTTCAGTAAGACAAATAGGTAAACTATATTTAACCATGTATAATGAAAATAAAAAAATTAATCTCCTTTTAAAATAAACAAAACAGATCACCATTTGAGTTATGAAGCTCTATGAAATGATTATAAACAGGCAAATGAAAAGCAATTGAATCTAAAACAACGGAAAAATTATATTGCAAATCATTCCTCAGAGGTACATTTACAAATGTAAGCAATAATCCAGTCAGTTTTTTCAACAGATCGAGCAATAAGCTAAGAAATTTGACAGATTATGCAACCAACTGACTAAACATAAAAAAACAGAAACACTGTAAAAAAAATCTGCAAAGGTACTAAACCTTTTCTAGGAAACTGGGATTCCAAGAACTTTTCCTGTAACGGTAACACCAAAAATTCAAGTTTCAGAATCGATTACATGAATTTTTCCTGTTATCGTTACATGAAAAGTTCTTGGAATCCCAGTTTCCTAGAAAATGTTTAGTACCTTCACAGATTTTTTTTTACAATGAAAGCAATAATAAACTTGCAAAGAATATAATAATAATAATAATTTATACCAGCATCTCCTATAAAATAATATAGTTGTAAAATCCATCATTAGCACAAGTTACATGTAATCAAATAATGTAAATTTTACCGCTAGTATAAAGATTATCAGTTACGTTTACTAAAGCAGAAAAAGATATATATTTGGTAGACCATATATTATTTATAAATAATATACTTATCCACAGATATTATGTTATAATTAAAATTGGTATTTATTATTTAATATTTATTCATATTTTTTATATTATTTAATTCCATTAATAATATTAATAGCATTAGCTTATGTATATATATATAAATACGTATTACATACCATTAAGTATGTACTGCTCATTATCAATTTTGCTTCTTAATAATCGTAAAATTTATCACCGCCAGTGATTCAGCGTTTCTCTTGCGATAACGTGAACTTAATAGAGTTCAAATTTCTAAATTAGTTAAGCAGGAAATGACGCGCTATTAGAGAAGGTGGAATATCTTAATTACATCTGCGTTAAACTTAAATTGACTTCAAATTACTTGGTTTACATTTTAGCGATTTTGAATTACATGTATTAAATTATGGAAGTAAAAATTCGTATAGGATATATAGGATATTTTTTTTAACATAGAAATCTGGATATTGATTTTTATGAATATATTTTTAAATATTTGAAATTCCTTTTAACCCCATTATTGATCACATATATCATATTTTGTAGCTAATTTTGATGCATTCACTCATACACACACACGCGCATACATATATATATAAACACACATATATATATATATATATATATATATATATAGTGATACTAGCAATGATTTTTTTACTAAAAAGTTAATAATTAATTTCCGGAAAATAACAAGAGTTACAAAAAGAATGGACTATGTGATTAAGAAACATTTTATTTATTAATTCGAAATACATATGTGCAAAATAAGCATAAAATATGTTTTTTAAAGTAAGGATTTGTAAAATATTGTGAATTAATATATATTAATTATAATAGTTTTTTTTCTTTAAGATACAATAAAGAAAATATCTATGAAATATATTAAAGAAACACACAGAATAATAAAAAGAAACTCATAAAATCAATATTATTAAATTTTATTACTGAATAACACAGGATTAACATGTAAATTTTAAAGCGTTAAAATTAAATATCCAAACTTCATTTGTTTAAAACAAGTGTTTGAAATAGTTTTATGACAGTGTCTTTTTTGCAAAAACTTGTGTGGTGATAGTGTTGCAAGAAACTTTGTATCGCTGTTTCAAAGATAAAACTTTTCAATGTAATCTTTTAATATTCATCAATCTATTATTTTCCTTAACAACTTGTCTCTAACAGTTTTTGGAGTTTTTGTTATTTATAGAAAAAATATGATAGTAATTAAAATGTTATTTCGATTATCTGTAAAATGGTAAAATAGATTATTGGCTGGTCCTCCGTAGCCGAGTGGTTCAGACATTAGGCTGCTAATTTCTTGCAAGCGTAGGAGGCTGTGGGTTCGAATGCCTCTGGCTCCATTGCACACACACCTTCTGTGGAGCTCGCTGTTGTAATTCTCTCGTATTGCAAAATTTTCTTGTGCTCTTGGCGATGACTTATAAGCAGGCTTCCATGTCGAGTACACAAGTCAGATGTATGTTGTTCAATAAATAAATATACTATTCTCAACACTACGGGGTAAAATAAAATCATATTTCTCAATCACAGTTGACCATAATTCGCTGGACTGAAAATTTTAATAAAAACTGAAAAATGCAGATGTGCTCGAACATAAAAATTAGAACCACGTGCAGTGAAAGGAATTTCTGTTCTTACAAGACATTCAAATATCGAAAATCATATATTGGTTGATGATGAATTTTAAATGTAAAATTTACGAGTCAATACATATCATTGAATTTGTAATGCAATTCAAAGTTTTGTATATTTATATGCTTTCATCGATTTTTCCAATAAACAGTAGGGAAAAATATATTAATGCAGTTTTTCATGTTTACTTATTAATCTATTGAAGTAATGAGTATGAATACCTAAATCTAAAATCATTTAAATCATTTATAGTAATTACGTTTATGAATTTAAAAATGTGATACCTCTTTCTTCGATAATTTGAAAAGATACATTTTAAACAGACATCGCAGATATATGCTTAATGTATTAGTTTAATAAGGCTAATGTGCATTCGAATTTTTGATGTAATTTAATATTTTAAGACTATTTCCATAATTTTAACTTCGATATCATGGCAGACTTATCAAAACGCATTGTAAGGATAACATTGGACAGAAACTAATACAGAAACTTTTCTCAATATGATATGACGAATAGAAATTTAAATATTAGCAAGATTAAATTTTAATTTGGAAATCCTATTGACAAAAAACTTGAAATAAATTTCGTGATAACTCAAGAAATAATAAAGATATAGACTTTTGTGAGATTTTCGTTTAAGGTATCTGCCTACGTGCGGAGCACTTTTTTAAAAAAAAGGACAGTTTTGAAAAAATATAATAATTTTTAGTTCTATTGTATTACAGAATGATGAGAAAACATAAAATCCTAGCAATATCTTTTTAATTTGAAAAATTGGGGTTTTTTACTGTTTTTTTTACCAAAATTTCACGTTTACGCCAGACAGCGTACACTCAATTCAAATAAATATACTTCAATTTCCTTTAAGCTGCACAGTTCTATTACATTTATCGGTGCACTGAACTAGAAGTTTTACAATATCTTCAAAAATAGCCAAAAATTTTCAAAATATGTAAAAAAGTAAATTTTTTTAGTAAAAATTGCCATTTTTTCATATTCGAGTGCCTATAAAAAAATTATGTATTCACATATAGCTTAGATCCTAGTTCAGAACATAGTAAGTGATATGGAAAGCATTTTTACAAAATTTTGACTGAAATATCTTTAAAACTTTTTATGTAATGAAGTTTATCGCACATGGAAATAACGAAAAAATTGATTCTCCAGAAATCACATTTAAAGATTTCTTTTTAGGTAAGAAACTACAATATTTAATTTTTACGCTTAAAATGCACCACATTTATATTCTAACCCTCCCTCAACTTTATTTTTATCATTTTTAAATTCTTAGTAGCTCTTTTTGTTTTCCTGGTAAGCTTTGCTGTGTATAGCGAGGGACGATTTGAATTTTTCATTCCCAGCAAAATATCATGCTTACGCCAGACAGCATACACTCAATTCAAACAAGAATAATTCAATTTCCTTTATGCTGCATACTTCTATTACACTTAACTGTGCACTGAACTAGGAGTTTTACAATATCTTCAAAAATAGCCCAAAATTTTCAAAATATGTAAAAAAGTACATATTTTAGTAAAAATTATAATTTTTTCATATTCGAGTGCCTATAAAATAATTAAATTAACACATATAGCTTAGATCCTACTTCAGAGCATAGTAAGTGACATTTAAAACATGCTTACAAAATTTTACGGAAATATCCTAAGAACTTTTTATGTAATGATGCTTATTGAACATAGAAATAACGAAAAAAATAATTTTCCAGAAATCGCATACATGTATTTTCTTATAAAAATCTGATATATTTAATTTATACACTTAAAATGTGCGCCACATTTATATTCAAACCCATTTTTAACTTCATATTTAACTATTTTTAAGTTAGTAGCTCTTTTTGTTTTCCTGGTAAGTTTTGCAGAGGATAGCGAGTGATTTTTGAATTTTTTATTCACTCATCATCGGTTTTAAAATAGTTTGTGGTCATATTTTGTTCAACTGATACTCATAATTGTTCTAATACAGGTAAAAGTCCTAAATATCCTGAATTATAAATTAAAACTGATAAATTAAAGTGATTTAAAATCGGAACAAAGTGTTCTTTCATAAAAAACAATTAAAAAATTAGAAAATTTTCACAAAAATGGCCATTTCGATGTTTATTAAAAATGCCATAACTCCTTTTCTAAGAAGAGTAGGAATAAATTAGAACAGATTTGGAATTGTAAAAGATTGTTTTTTCATGTAAAACAATAAAAAAAATTTCGGAAATTTTCACCAAAACAGCCAAGGCAGCTTTAAGGCAGATACCTTAAAGAGAAAATGTCCATAGAGAATTTGCACATGGAGAAGAATCCAATTATCTCGAACAAAATCTAATTATTTGAAACAGACAGAGTCCAATTATCTCGAAAAAGACCTAATTATTACACACAGACAGAGAACTGTAATATTGTAGGTTATGCGCAGGTATCCGTGAGAGAAAGTCTTGGATATTTTAAAAATGAAACTATTTTATAAATCAAGCTAGTTGTATTAAAAGAATGAAATATTTTAATTTTCAAACAATAACCCCCGAGACAACTGTTCTCTTTAATTGCCTTGGCGAGAAATATATTAATGAAAAAAAATAATGTGACTAATCATTATCTCGATACGAATTAAATCCCGAAACTTCTCATTTCATAAAAAGATTCAAGTCAAGGTAAAATTGTAACTAAAATTTTCACGTACATAAAAACAAATATTCAGTTTAATTTGCAGACGAATACCAAACTCTAACGAAACAAATTTAAAACGCATGCTCAACTGAGAATGTCATTTGAAAGCTACAAAATTTCTCAAAATAACATGTTTGCGTATTCTTTTATTTTTTTCTGAATCCCTTTATAATTCCTTCATATTCCTTTCTGAATCTAATATAAATTTCATAAAATATTCATGATGAAGAAAAATAAAAAGTTCTGCCCACACAATACAAATATTTGAATATTTAAACACAGTCTGCTATGCATCCTTAAAAACGCATATTCATTCAGTCAGACATTTCACTGACATTTATTCACAGGTGTTTTTTTTTTTTAAATCTATTTCTTTTGTTTTCTTTGCTCATATTCGTTTTTAGCTCAGAGGCTATCGAAGCCTGAGAGCTAATATGCCCATGTACTCTGTATGTATGGATGTATTTACATAATTATGTATGTATGTATGTATGTGTATATGTAACGAAGTAACTCATCGTAGAAAAATCCGATTTGCTTTACGTTTGTTTTTTAGGTTTACTCTGATAAGGTGCTTATTTATTAGTTTTTGGGGTTCAGAGGTTAAGTATAAGGAGGGTATCTAAAAAGGGAATATCACCCCCTTAATTTAGATAAATGTTTCTTTTTTATTTATTTACTTATTTTTTCATGCAGAATTATTCGGTTTGTTTTAAATATTATACACATGTTTATTTTGATAAGGAGTTTCCCTGAATAGATTTGGAATTTCATTAGTTAAATATAAAAGGGACAGGGGGAGGGCAAGTTATCTTCCTAATTTAGATAAATTAAGTGTGTAATACAGTGAAACCTCCATAACGGACACTCCCGAATAGCGGACACCTCTATTTAACGGACTGTTCCTAAATCCCTACTCCCAAAACTTATTTTTTTTAATTTTATTTTAAAAAATTTTAACCTCTGAATAACTGACATTCCGAATAACGAACAGTATTTTTGGCGGAAAAAAAATGAAAAATTATTTTTAAAGAGGAAAAAAAATAAAAATCCTCTAAATTTATCAGGGCAATGTGTCACAAATTTTGTGATTACAGATAAATGTGGGGATAAGCTGAAAAAATGCCTTCTACTCCTACATTGATCTGTGATCACCCCCCCCCCTCCCTTCCTCGGATGATTTGAGATTGTATGCTTTTGAGAAACAGAAAAATACAGTAAACAGTTATACAATATTTTTTTAGAAAAATATGATTCAAAAGGGTTAAAACTTTGACAGAGTTAAAACTTCACATTGAAAAACAAATTATATGTAATCGCCAATAAAAGCAAACTTTTTTTTGAAAAAAAATTAAGAATGTAATAAATAAAGAATAAAGGTATGAACAATTTTATTTCAGTTTTATGACTTCAAAAATTATTTTAATTTCTGGTTAATCATATAATAGAGGTTTTAGGACATATTAAAATCGACTAATGAAACATTAATCATGCATTAGCAAATTTCCTATCTCTAAGTTTTTCACAATAGCGGACAGTTGCTGCTCTGGCAAGGTGTCTGTTATTTAGAGGTTTTACTGTATACAATTAATGTGAATAGCCTATGAGATGAATGCCACCAGTTTAAGTGGACTCATTTCTTATTTACTGAAGTCCATTCCACATCAACATAATATATATTTTATTGAAATATACAGGATATGTTTTCCGATGTACCATCTGTGAAGAAAATGAGATTAGCACTTTTTGCAGAAAATAAAGAATCAACGTGAAATGTATGAATTCATCTGGTTCAATGATATCAATCAACATTAGATTGACGGTTTCCTGATTCATTTTCTCTCAAAAGGTCTTGCGTAATCTAATACTTTCAGACGTAACTTACGTACATTGTCATTTTTTTTAAATGCTCAAAAAGTTCTTTAAAAATAATTAACTATTTTGGGTCTGTTGTACAATTCATAGTACATGTCTTTTCATCGTATATTATTTTGTCTTAATAATTACTTTTGTTCCTTTTGACATATAGAAATGATAGTATATGGCTATTCTTTTTTTCTATGACTTCATTGATCTGTTGGAATTTGGTAATAATAATAATAATAATAACTCACTTAATTCTCTTTGCACCGTTTGCAGTTTCTTTATTTTATACATAACTCTTGATATTTAAAATATAAGTTACTTTTCTGAACCAATCAAATGTGATAAAACTAAATAAAAAAGAATATTGCCCAGTTAAACTTATGGCATTGAGCTCACAGGCTACGCATAGTAATTGTACCTTACAGCCTTGTATTTTCGTTAATTCCGTTCGAAAAAAAAATTAAGAAGGGGAAAAAGCTCTCCCCTTTCTCCTTTTTTATACTTAATCATTGAACCTCCTAAACTATCAAGTACATGCTTTATCATATTAAAAAATCTATATCCAAAATTCAGAGCAAATCGGATAATTCTTAATAAAAACCCATTTAGCATTTATATAATTTAAGAGGAGTTATTCTCCTCTTTTATACTTAACCATTAAACTTCCAAAACTATTCAGAGATTTGAACAAAATCTGACAATTCTGATTGAAAAATCCCTTTATACAAGTTAAGGGGAGGGGCATTAGAACCCCCGTTCCCCCTGTTTATACTTATACAATAAACACCTAATAACAGCCACGGACTCGCCTCATCAGAATGATCCTATATCTAAATTTTGAACGAAAACTGTTAATTCTGCATGAAAACCCCTTTTATATCAATTAAGGGGAGGGTCATGAGCCCCCCGTTCCCCCTGTTTATACTTATTCAATGAACACCTAATAACAGCCACGGTATCGCCTCATCAGAATGATCCTATATCTAAATTTTGAACGAAAACTGTTAATTCTGCATGAAAATCCCGTTTATGTCAATTAAACGGAGGGGCATGAGCCCACCGTTCCCCCTGTTTATACTTATTCAATAAACACCTAATAACAGCCAAGGTATCGCCTCATCAGAATGATCCTATATCTAAATTTTGAACGAAAACTGTTAATTCTGCATGAAAATCTCGTTTATATCAATTAAGGGGAGGGGTATGAGCCCCCCCGTTCCCCCCTCTTATACATATCTAATGAACTCCAAAAACTAATCAGGGAAGCGCCTTATCAGGATATACCTATATACAAAATTTTAAGTGGATCCGACATTTTTATCATGAGTTATCGCGTTACGCACGTACGAACGTACATACAGAACGGACGGGCACATAAGCTCTCAGGCTATGATAGCCTGTGAGCTAAAAACTAGTCGTTGGGGGGGGGGGGGGGGCATATCGTATACCCATCATATATATGTATCTATATGATGGGTACATATATATACGAATATCATCACATATTCGTATATATAATATATGAAAATAAAACACTTGTAAACTTTTTATATAAAGCATTGCAATTCCAAAATAAAATTTAACCGTGTATTTAATATAATTTGTATATAATTTGCATAGTAATGCTCTATTAATGATTTGCGGATGAATCTATTTCGACAAATTATACAACACGCCAAAATACTCAAGTAGTACTGAATCGCGAAAAAGAAACATACTTATAGCTCCAAAAATAATAAACTTATTAACTAACAGTTTACTGCGCCGGATTAAGCGTCTTATTTCCAATTAAAATGCATCTTTGAGTTGAAATTTGAATAAAAGACAGGGTCATGAAAAATCGAAGAATGTGGAAAACATGATTACAGATATCTCGGCAACTAATAATTCAATCGACTTTGTTCTTTATACAAAATTTGTGTTATTTTATTGTCTTTTACGACCACTCCTTAAAATAAAAAATAAAAATTCGAAAATTAACTTTTAAACAGAACGAATTTTTCGAGAGTCCGAAAAAAATAGTTTTTTATAATCGAGGTTATTGATGTTAAATTGGCTTCGTCTTTTCTTACAGATTAAGTACATACAAAATTTAAAGTATCTATCTCAGTTTGTTCGGGAGATAGAGCGTTTATAGACGGACAGACAGACACACAGATAGACAGACAGACAGACGGGCGGCAATTTTTTTTCTAAAAATATGTTTTTACAAATCCCCAGTGTCTAAAACGTATAAATCCGTCAAAAAAATCGATTTTAAAAATGATTGCAAGACTTACCCTATACTATCTATGATGGGTAAGTAAAAATTGTAATACCTTCTCAAATCTTGTAATAATACGCCATTTTCAAAATGTTACCAAAAACTCTTCCTTAACCTATCATGATATAAATATGAATTGATTGGTACACAAAATAAGTACATTCGTTAGATTTCAGGTAGTGAGATAAACTTTAAACTTTGGTAAGTCTGTCTGGATAACTACGATTGACGTTATTGAAATAAAAATAATTTTGTTCTCAAAATGAAAAAGAATTCAGACCCGAAAGGGTTACGCCACTATTTCGATAACGGTAATTTCTTAATTACAAGCAAGCCGATATAATTTTTTTTTCACATAATGTAGCACATCACGTGCTTCTACAATATATTATTGCTTGTATTTTGTGTTACATAATGACGCGAGTTTTCTGTTTATTATATTGTATGCAAAAATTTATTTTCCTTTGGATGTTTAACAATAAATATAAATTTATAAATTATCTTATTAATCAATTCAAGGATATTAACAGGGACACGTGATGCAGAGAGTAATTAAAATCTTGAATTTACACATTAAAGTTTCCTCACATTAGTAATCACAGAATTTTCAGCGATTAATTAAAACAAAAGTTATTATGTGAAAAATGTTGTGTCTGAGAATTGTAATATGTACACAAGATACTCTTTAAAAATATATTACTAATTAAATATTAAAATAAACGTTTTATTTATATAAATACACGTATAAAATAAATAAATAAATAAAATAAAATAAAGCTTTCTGTCACCATGATATTTTTTTCACCATTTTTCGTGTTTAATTTATCATAAGTTAAAAAATGTTAAATAAAATGTTGGAAACCTAGAACATATCGTTTTTGATTTTTTTTTTTCTTAAATTTTTCTTCGGAAAATTTGAAAGAAAAATATTTACTTTTTAAAATATGTTTTTTCTCCTTATTTAAGTGAGAAAATTTTTTTAAGTTCAATAAGTAATTTTACGAGTTTTACTGATTTTAAACTACCTTATATATAATAATAAACCTTTTATTTATTTTTAATTTTATGAGGTATTTTAAGATGTGATTTCAGTTTCAAATTTTATGGTTAACTCTCATAAATAAAGAAAATCAAAATTAAATTTCAAACTCATTAAATTTACATTTTACTTTTTTTGGAACTCTTAAAGTAGCATTTGAAATATACACCATTCCACGTTATGCCAATCCTTTCTTTCCTTCTAAATCTGAGGAATATGTTAAATTGTATTCTCTCTGTGAATTTTGCTGATGTGAAGATGAATGTTTTTGCGATTAACACCAGAAAAATAGAGGGGAATTTTACAAACATGAAATTTTACATTGCTTGAACGTTATAAAAAATTCATTTTCGTAATTTTTTTAATAGACAGTAGTTGGAACTCATCTCGTCAAATTTCGCACAATTTTGATATAAAAAATTGCAATAAGAAGAATGTATCTAGAGGCAATATTTAAGGAAGTATCCCAATATTTCGATTTTTATAAATCACCCAGAGTATGCATCTACATTGTTGTACAAAAATTAAGGACGGAGCAAATAAATTAAAATCATAACAAGGAAAGAAAACGAAATTTGTAAATAGTTGTGATAATTTATACCATATTTTCATATTTTGGAAATCTTATAGCAAGAGTATAATTTCCAAACAACTGAAAAACTTTTGCAAGACGATACATTAAATAAAAACCTCTCGTCTTTCATTTTTGTTCACCAAAGTATGCACATGTGAATGTGTATGGTGGAAACCGCTGAAAAAAAGTTTTAAAGTCACTTACCTTTTTCGAGAAAACTAGGAATGCTAGAACGTTTTATGTAACGGTAAGAGCAAAATAATCGTGTAATCGGTTGTGTTACACGAATCTTTGCTATTATCGTTACAGGAATTTTTTTAGAAACCAAGTTTCCTAATTTAATAACTTTACATTTTTTTCAGTGATATGTCTTAATTCTATATAAAATTTTTGTGTTCATTATTAGTAAAAATATAGTACTTTTAATATTTTCTGAAAGTGAAACTTTTGCAGAGTACGTTACAAATGATATTATTTCTGTTTTCAAATTAAAAACAAATGATAAGGATTTTTTTTCTAAATAGTAAACATAATGTTGCATATATCGCGTACATTGTCATTTTCCCAACTATTTTGTGCTTGTTTTGTAATTTTTATTATGTGTGTATAAAATTGCTGAGCAAATTTTTTCTTTAATAATGAGTAAGTTATTAAAATAATAAAATGTCCAATATCTAAATACGTACTGGACCTTGTAAACAGTCACAATGATACATTACAGCAACAGTCTTATTGGTTAGAATGTATTAACGTTTATAAATTAGTTTTTGAGTGACAACATTAATGATTTTTGTAGCCGACATGTACTTACAGGAATTATCTGAAATTGATTTATATTGAGATAATCGTTCACCCAATAACTATGATTTATCTTTTCATAACATTATTACATCTGATATGTTGCATTAGATAATATTGATCATGTTACTAACTTATAATAAAAAACGCTTGACAGAGAAATTTATTACTGTAAGACTTTATAGATATATGTTATACATTATTTTTTTTTCTTTATCATTTTTAAAATTAAGTATTAAATTGCAGGCTAAGTAAGAACTCAGCAATGTTTGAAATAAAAGTAAATACGAAGCATTGTTTTATGAAAAAATGTATTAAAATTTCATAAACAGATTAAATAAGTTCTGTTATTTTTTGACGCGAACTAATCTGCCTTCTAATAGGTAATTCTTCACAGAGATAAATTTTTGCAATGAAGAATGACTTTATATATATACAAAATCTTTATATTATTATTTTTGTAGTTTCTGTGCTTGAAGGTTTGATTTATATGGATTTTTATTTCTACGTAAGCGAGTAATTAGAGTTTTTGAAAAGTTAATTTTTTTTAGTTGTAATATCATTTGTAAATGCTTATTCTTACTTTAAATTAGGATAATTGCATGAAGATATTATTTTTTTTTTCATCATCGTAAAACGGGATCCATCATGCAATTTGAAAAGATTTAGTTTAAAAAATTAGAATAAGTAAATATTGGCTGAAGACAAAAAATATATTTAATGAGTAAGAATTTTGATTTTTTTTCTTTTTTGTGATGGTTAACCATATACTGCATACAAAATCACATCCTAAAATTTCCCATAAAGTAAAATAACAATAATAATAATTCTTTTTTATTTTTTTTACTTTACTTTACTTTTTAGGTGCGTTCGTAATTATATAAATACGTAGCACCTATAGTTGTCGTTCAGTCCGCCCGTCTGTCTGTCCGTCCGCATATAACAAAGCAAAAACTACCCAACCGAATCGTTTGAAATTTGAAATATGTAATTATTACAAAATTTTGTCGAGTCATTTAAAATTTTATGAAAATCGGATGCATAGATCAATTACAGGGACAATCAAAAGTATTCCGTTACATTACGGTCAATAGAAAAAAAAGTTTCAAATGCATTTTAATGGTGTTACACTCATTCGAACACAATAAAATTGTTATGCATCTTTGAGTACAATATTATAATATACATTTTACACAATCTGAGGTGCAAAAAACATTTGTTATTGATTTACACAGACACACAAAAATATTCCATTACATAATGGTATAGGGAGAACAATTTTTGTTGCGCATTTTAATTGTAGTCGACTATTTAACATTTTATGAGATTGATATACGTTGTTGAAAAATACTGTAAGTTATTTCCAGGAAAAAAAAGCATATAGAATAGCGTATGATGTACGTTGCTGAGGTATAATAAAAGTTACTTCCCGTATATTTATAGGAACACAAAAAAAAATCGACCATTTTACTATATCCGAAATACTATATATTAAAACTGCAAGATCTGATATATTTAAAACTTCGTTATCGCACGAAAGCACCTCATTTGCTACTCTTCACGTGCAATTTCCAACTTGTTTTAGTTTAATTCAGGAGAATTGCCTGAAGATATTAGTTTTATTATGATAAAACTGGATCCATGATGCGATATGAAAAAAATGTAGTTAAAAAAATTAGAATAAGTAAATATTGGCTGAAGACAAAGAATAAAAACTGCAAATTCTTTACTTTTTTTTTCTAAATCCGATAAAGATTTTAAAAACAAGATTTATAAGCAAAAACATATAAGAAAGAGGAAAAGCTATGAAACAGAAATATAAGAAAAAAATATACACATTTCGATTATTACATTTATTTAATTCGATTGATAAAATATGTACTTTAAATTAAAATATTATACAAATCATATCATTGAAATATAAATTTAAAAAAAAGTTTCATATACAAATTTACTTGAATAGTAAATTAAAACTAAAAATTATACCTTTATTTGTTAGTTGTATAAAATTATTACTGCCATCTTGCAATAAATAAAAAAATGTGTTGTAAGTTGCTTAGTTGTAGCTATACATCAAAATGATCTATAGTGCTACTATCTGTTGTGGGAAAATTAAAGCTATATTAATTAAATTAGCTCTTTTCCAAATGCAGTCAATAATTGTGTGCAGCATAGAGGTCTGCACGGGCCGAAATTTCCAGGCCCGAGCCCGGCCCGATATCGAAGCAATAGGCTATCTTGTTAAATTTTGCTCCTAGACCCATACTTCCAGTTGCAAAATTTCATTAAAAAGGGCGGTATATGATGACTTACTTAGTATGTCATCTATAGTTGCAACTCTGTTGGGGATCTATTTAAAAATATACGAAAATTAAATTTTTATATCCCCCGTACGATAAAAATTCCAATTAGAAAAACTTTCCTCATTCATTACTGAATTAAACACAAAAAATTGCATCTTCATATTTCCAAAACTCACAGAGTTATGGTTAAATAATTCGTCAGGTTTAAGGGATCAGTCACAAATTGAAATACGTGCAATTGAAGAAAAATGTTACTTTTACAGTTGTAGGAAAATTGCAAAACATATATTTATTAAGTACGAATTTTGATTTTTTTTTTCTTTTTTGTGATGGTTAACCATACACCGCATAAAAAATTGCATCCTAAAATTTCTCATAAAGTAAAATAATAATATATTTTTTTTACTTTACTTTACTTTACTTTTTTTTACTATAATTTAGGTCAATTGCCTGAAGATATTAGTTTTATTATGATAAAACGGGATCCATTATGCGATATGAAAAGATATAGTTAAAAAAATTAGAATAAGTAAATATTGGCTGAAGACAAAGAATCAAAACTCCAAATTCTTTACTTTTTTTTCTAAACCCGATAAAGAAATAAAGATGTTTTTTACAAATTACTTATATATATATATATATATATATATATATATATATATATATATATATATATATATATATATATATATATATATATATATATATATACATATATATATATATATTCGGATCTATGTCCTTTATAATTTGAATATCTTCGCCAATAATTATTTTCAAATTCTTATGCCTAAATCTTTCACTGTCTTTTAATAATATGTTAACATAATCCTTGTAATTTAATTCAATTTCTTTAATTTTCGCATTATTGTTTTCTTTCGAGTAGAGAAATTAAGAATTTTTGTCACAGTCTAAAAGCCCTTCTGAAATGTTATACTTGAGATTTCACTACATAGCACTTATGTTAGAGAAGTATAGCGGGAGAAGGACTAAATTTTTTAGGTAATCATTTACATTAGGATTTAGTTTAAGAATTATAGACATATATGCAATATACCGAAACTATATCTAAAAAATTAACTACCTTTTTAAAAAGTCTAATCATTCAAAATTGGTTTAAACTGTTTTTACAACTTTTCAGCTAATGCTATAACAACGCATGTAGAACGAAATATTATGTACAGGGAGCCGAGTGGTCAGGAAAAACCGGGAAAAACACATTCGAGAAAAAGAGAAAACTACCAGTAATTTCTTACAGAAAATACTTCAAATAATATAAAGAGATTATATAAACTGAATTTATCTACAGGAAAATGCTGGTATTTATCATCTATATTGACTGTGTTTTTATCTAACCACTCGTCCCCCTGATGTAGTAAAAACGTTCCAGGAAATGATGCAAGAAAAGTGCATATTCCTTTAAAAATGTGTCTAGTAAAACTTTATAAAAAGACTAATCTTTTACAATCGAGCTCACTTAATTATTGAACATTAATTTTATATCAAAGCGATGTAAAAATATTGCAATGAAAATCATTAGCAGAATTTAAAAAATACTGATCTTTGATAATTAGCTTCACACGATTGTAGAAATTTCTCGCATAATTCTGGGACTAATTAGCGTAGAAGAATGTTACACACTGAAAATTTTCCTGGAAAATTCATATTACATGTTGAATTGAAAATCTCCTAAAAGTACTCATGTTATAAACAGCCGAAATGAAATTCCCATTTGCTTTTTATATGCATAATAGATTATGATACATAGTTCAATTTGATATTTGTTAAGTTCCTATTTTATTGTAATTTATTTTATTCTTTTTAATGTCATTTTCATTAGTTATGAATATTACACAACACGAAACAAATACTGAAATTTTCCAATTCGGTTACGTAGTAATTTACGAGAACGAATATTAAGTTTTTTGAAATGTTTTTGATAAATTTAGTTAACCTTTTGCAAATGGGGTTCAGGTAATTTTAATAGGAAAATTAAGCTTTAAAATTACTTTATAATACCAAAAATATTAGTAAGTTGTGATAAAATTTCAAAATTACTTCTAGAACATATGGTTTTCTATTAGACGTTGAAATAATTGAATGGGTGATATTTAGAGATGAAATTGCATTGATAGCTAACTTTATTGTTAGGTGAAGGTGTTACCACGAACAACATTCTGTTAAAGTTAAACATAAACATATCTTATTATTGCATTAAAACAAAATTTCTATATATTTTATCATCGGCTTGCATGCACGTTAAGAATATTAATGCTTGAAAATTACTTAATATTGAAAACTCCATTATAATGAGAACATTGAGATACAATTTTCAAATAAATTTAATTTGAAAGTAATCTTTTCCATCCGACATTGTAAAAAACGAAATTGTACAATGTTTAAAAGTTACCGAAATTTTTAGTAAGGGCATAATCTTTCAGTATCAATCAATACAATTTCGGCGTTATACACCTGTATATGTTAAGTTTATCATGTAGATTCCTTACGAACCAGAATGCCACTAAATTCCGCGATTATTGGTGGATTTGTTTTTGTATTGTAAGGGAAATCACATATTTTCTGTTACAAATCACCAAAGGAAACGCCCATTCTGACATTAAACTTCAGTGATTTTATTATGGTTATGAGACAATAACTTTATGTTTTCTGGTTGCCTTTGGTATTGATTTTGTAGACTAGAATGCATAAATATCAGTTATAGTCGTATTATTTCATTTTATTCTACACTGGAGGCCCCTCATAATTGATACGGGCGAAACCGAGTAGTTATTCTAGTCACCAATGAATATGGGCAAATGCAAGTATGGGTAAATGAAATTTACATAGATATGTGTATCTAGATATACATGGTGTCCAGCAAATAAGATCCTGATTTCAAAACTAAATTTCTCAATAACAAAGATTGATAAAATTATGCGGTAAACGGTTTGTTTATTAGGTAAGTTGTAAAAATGTTATACAGAAGTTTCGAACGATGAATATTTGGAGAGGTTGCTTACTGATAGCAAAGAATGCTTTTTCTTGCTTTACATTGCTAGCATAGAATGAGTTTTTCGGCTTACAATGCTATATTTTAACGATTTTTGGAGCTAAATTGTTAGAATTTCTGAAATTTCAAAAATTCAATTTCAAAAATCGTTAAAATATTGCACTGGTCAACGAAAAACTCAATTTCTTCAAGCAATCTAAGAGATAAGTCAAGCATTTTTTGCAATCAGAAAATAATCAAAATATTTACCTTTCGAAACTTCTGTATAACATTTTTACAGCTTATCTAATACACAAACACCGTTTGCCGCATCATTCTATCGATCTTTGTTTTTAAGATATTTAATTTTGAAATCTGGATCTTATTTGCTGAACGTCCTGTATATACCTCCATTTTTATAACGTATCATATTTTTGTATAATTATGCAAGAATGTTTGTAATTATATATTTATTAATTTTAAAATTAAAGTAAAATAATGAAGTAAATTACATATTTGTTAATTTGTTCTTAATATAGTCTAAAAGATATTGGCAAAATGCTTGGTGAAAGGCACATGAGATCGAATAATGATAGTTCCTCGTCTCATAAAATTAAAGCGGATTATTCTTTTAAAATTAAGCATTTGTATTTACATGTTTCCTAAATGTTGATATCTAAGTATTTAAACATATTAAGAACGATACTTTTCTGTTAAGAAGTGAAAATTTTACTTTCTTCAGTTAACGTTATGTTACTTTTACAAAAGTAATAATTAACTTTAATCTCTATTTTTCTTTTTTAGCTGCATTCGTATATATATATTTATATCTAAATTAATATTCTTTTTTCAATATAAAAGAGCTAAAATTGGAAGGCAAAGAGGTTAAATAATACAGAGACATAGTTTTGATGTATGTTTTGCTTTGTTTATAGAATGTATGCATTGTATTTGAAAATAGTTCTAACGTCAAGTAATATAAATTCATTATGTTTGAATTAAAGTTTAGCTAAAAACTTTAATTAATACTTAAAAAGATAGAACTGAAAAATTAAATTACTATCTGAACAAATCATCAGTTTATAGATTAAGTCATATGTATTATGAGTTATGAAACTGGTAAATATTAGCTTTTTGCAAATAAAACGGTTTATTTGTTTATGAAACAAAATCAACTGTAGAATTTGTAACTATTTACAGATAATAGCATATATTTCACGTTATAAAAGCCTTTTTCTAATGAAGTATATTACAGTTATATTTACATATATTTATACAGAAACACTTGGTAGAATTTGCATTTTTCAATTTGCGATTTTAGTCCCAGAAATCTGATTATTACATATTATACTAATAGAAATGAATTAGTTTTTTTTTCTTTACGGTATACGTACCCATTACAGCCCATATGTAATTCAAAGGAAATAATTCTCTTGCAAAAATTACTTTTTAAGAATTAATTAACAATTTTACATTTTTTTTTCAAAAAAATGTCAGTTTATTTGATTTTTCTAAAAAACTGTTGAATACTTAGCAATAATTTTTTGGACATAAAAAGTACACCATTCGAGAGTAATAAGAAGCAGTTTTAAATTTGGCTTAATAGAAATAAAAATTAAAATATTTTACTAAAAAACTTTTAGAAACATTTTAAATACATATTAATTTAAAATCTTCGAACGTCATAAAATTCGAATCATCAAATAATTCTCTTGGAAAAATTACTTTTGAAGAATTAATTAACTTTTTTACATTTTTTTCAAAAATATGTCAGTTTATTTGACTTTTCTAAAAAACTGCTGAATACATCGCAGTAATTTTTTTGACGTATAAAAAAATACCATTCTAGAATAATAAGAAGCAGTTTTAAATTTGGCTTAATAGAAAAAAAATTAAAATATTTTACTAAAAACTTTTAGAAACTTTTAAAATACATATTAATTTAAAATCTTCGAACATCATAAAATTTTAGATTTATAAACACTTAGCATCGAAATCTTTTATCTCTATTTTGTTTAATAATTAAAAGATCAAATATTTTATCCTTCTTATTTTCCACATGATATTAAACTTTTATCAATTTATCTTCACATTTCATGCTTATTTCGTTGACATTAATCATTAACGCATATCATTTTTTTCTGTTTGATCATTTTATATCTCTGTTTGTCTGCATCAATTTGCAGTATTCACATTATTTGGCACTAGTTTATTGTTAGGTGTTCATACTACGTGTATGATTACGTTTATGAAATAAGTTCTATGTGTGTACGTATTTTTAAATGAGTTTATTTTTTTTAAACCACAATTTATTACTATACTGTTTTGTGTATTTAACAATGTAAAGTTTTATATGCATTAATCTTTCATAAATAAAGCTACGATAAATACACTTATAAGTTATACATTTTATAACGCAAAACAATTAGATTATGTTAACTTTTGCATGATAGTGATAAGAATTCCTTAATGTTTATTCTATTTAACGGACAAAACATCACTTGCTGTTACTGTAGTGTCATAGATTTCCAATGACTTTGTAAAAGCTGTTGTGATCATTAAGAGTAATTCTAATGTCATTCAAAATGGAAACAGGGTTAATGTTCTCCATCAACACAGTGGTATTATTTAATTAATCGACAACATTTGTATGCATTTGTTTTATTGGAGAAAAAAACATAAAAAAAATTAGCCGTATTTACTGAGAAAGATGTGTCGTCTAATGAATTTATTGATTTAAGTTTAAATATGGGCTTAAATGTAACATATGCAATTTAATTTTATATGAGCTTATTTTTTTAAAGCAACAATTTATTATGATACCATTTTGCATATTTATCTAACAACGTAAAGTTTTTTGTACATTAATGTTTCATAAACAAAACTAAGATCGATATTCTATAAGTTATACCTCATTTTATGTGTCGAAAAATAAGTATCGTTATGTTAACATATGCCGAATAATGATAAGAATTCTTTAATACTTATTCTATTTAATGGACAAAATATTAGTTTACGTACTGTCACAGAATTCCAATGACTATGTAAAAACTGTTGAACAATCATTAAAGAACAATTCTTATGTCATTCAAAGTGGAAACAGGGTTAGTATATACAATAAACCCAGCGACATTATTTAATTAAAAGACAAAAATTTTATGTAATTGATTTACTGCAGAAAAGAACAAAAAAAGGTCTTATTTAATTAGAAAGATCTGTCGTCTAAAGAATTTAACGTTTTGAGATTAGAAATGGGATTGAATGTAACATATGCGATTTAATTTTAAGCGAATTTATTTCTTAGAAATAACAATTTATCATGATAGCGTTTTGTATATTTTTTTTAACATCATAAACTTTCATGTGCATTAATGTTGTATAAATAAAGCTACGATCGATATATCCCGTAAGTTATACTATAGTTTATGTGTCGAAAAACAATTATCATTATGTTAACTTATGCATGACAAGAAAACTTTAGTGGACGAAACATTAATTACTATTACGTATTGTCACAGATTGCCAATGACATTGTAAAAGCTGTTGCGATCATTAAGTGCAATTCTAATGCCATTCAAAATGGAAACAGGGTTAATGTTTTCCATCAACCCAGTGTTATTATGTAATTAATCGCTAGCATTTTTATGTGCTTGTTTTATTGGAAAGTAGAAAATAAAACAATTGGCCGTATCGAAGTAGTAAAATGCTTCGTCTAATGAATACAAATATTTAAATTAAAAATGGGATTGAATGTAGCATATGCAATTAAATTTTAAATGACCTTTCTTCCTAAAAACACTAATTTAATATCATTTTATAGTGTATATTTTTTAACAATGTCAATTTTTCTATGCAATAATTTTTCATAAATGAATCTATGATCGATATGTCTATAAATTCTATTTTATTACAGACGACGAAATATAATTATCGTTTTGATTAATTATACATGATAATAATAAGAATTTCTTAATGCTGATTCTATTTTATGGGTCTAAATTAATTACTATTACTGAAATATCACAGATTCTCAATGATTTTAGAAAAAGCTGTTGAGATCATTAAAAATAATTCTAATGTGATTCAAAGTGGAAACGTAGTTACATTCTACATGAACGCGGTTGTATTATTTAATTAATTGATAAGACATTTATGTACTTGTTTTATTGGATCATAATTATTTTGGTATTTAATTAGTAAGACGTGCCATTTAATGCCATTAAATATTAACTTTTGAAATGGTGGTCAATGTAATGTATGCAAATTAAATTTACAATAGCCTGAAAAATAACAATATATAATTTTTTGTACATGTATAAAAACTGTGTAAAAAACTACTTATGATTAAATATATATATTTGATTAGTTTGATGGAAATATATTTAATTAATAAATGTGTTAAAAACTGCAAAAACTTACAGGAATCTGAAAATTACAAATTAAAAATATACATAAAAAAATAATTTCAAAATTTTTTACCTTTAGTATATGTTTTTATTAAGTATTATTTTAAGACTTACAGTATCCACTAAGACGACCATGTCCAACCCCAGTAATATTTGTAAAGTACTTAATAATTTTCATGGTACCTGAATGACGTCAGGTCATGCAAAATATATTTGTAACTCCGACTGACACGAGGATTAAATAATCATTTTATCAACAGCTTGATTGAGCATTTCTCCTGGCGAGCAGTTCTTGATTTTGTATTAATGCTTGGAAATAACGAATTCGACTGGCTCCTCCTGGAGTTTGCCTATTTTGTTATCGACATAACCCTCCGGAAAACACTGTGTCATAATATACGGAAACTCATCTGAAATCGGTTTCATAAGCTGCATTTTGCTTCAATGAGTCACTTTACAACACATATATTTATATATAGATATTTTTTAATGAAATTGTTTCTTTAAAAATAATATTTATTATGATATGTTTTTTGTATATTTATTTAAAAAAAATAAAGTTTTACATGTATTATTGTTTTATAAATAAGGCTACAATAGATATTCATATAAATTATAATTTACTGCTGACGTCGAGAAGTAATTATCGTTAGGTTAACTTGTGTATGATAATGATAAGAATTCCATAATGCTTATTCTTTTTACTGTTACTAACATTAATTGCTCTAAATGGATTGTTACAGATTTCCAATGACTTAATAAAAGCTATTCCAATCATTAAGAGCAATTCTAATGCCATTCAAATCGGAAACATGGTTAGTATTGTTCATCAGCTTTGTGGTGTTATATAGTTAATTCACAGGATTTTTATGTACTTGTTTTATCATATATAAGAGCATAAAAAATTTACCTTATTTAAATACATTGTAAAAAAAAAAAATCCATTAAATTTACGACTAAAAGTGCTAGCAGCAATGTTGCCAGCAGTTTTTGGCCGTAAAAATTGCCGTAAAATTAGATCTAATAAAAAAAAATTACCTCTAATTTTACTGCAATTTTTCGTCAAAATTTGTGCTAACATTCCTGCCAGCAGTTTTTCATGTAAGTTTAACGGATTTTTTTTTTTTTTTTTTTTTTTTTTTTTTTTTTTTTTTTTTTTTTTTACATTGTAGTAAGATGTGTCGTCTAATGAATATAAAGGATTAATTATAGAAACTGGATTAAATGCAGTATATGCAAATTAAGTTTATAATAGTCTGGGAATTAACAATTAATAATTAGTGTAGTTATCTGCTTAAAAACTTATGTTATAAACTGCATTTTATATTAAATATACTTTTGATGAGCATAGGAAAATATTTATAATTATATGTTAAAAACTGCAAAAAAAAAAAAAAAAAAAAAAAAAAAAAAAAAAAAAAAATTCAAAGAACTTTAAAAATTTTAAATTGAACTTACGTAAAAAAAAGAATTTGAAATAATTTTCATTTAGTACATATACGTAATTCATACAGAATGTAATTTTGTTTAATTATTGATTCATAGCTATATTATTATGTTTAACATTTTATATTCTATATATGATTTATCAGAGCATTTTTCATCTTCGTCTGATTATAACAATACTATTTGTTGTTGTTAAAACTTGTATGTTTATGTTTTTGAAATCATGTATTACTACATCTTTTCCAAATGACATTTCTTTATTTCTTTAATAACACAAATTATTATGATACTGTTTTTTATATTTATTTAACAATGTAAAGTGTCATGCACAATAATTTTACATAAAGAAAGCTACGATTAACATTCGTATTAATTAAAATTTATTACTGGCGTTGAAAAATAAGTATCGTTATATTAAAAAAATTCCTTGAAGCTAATTCTGTTTAATGGATTTATGAATAATTACTAATAAAATTTGACAATATTCTTATGTATTTATTTTATTTCAAATGAGAGCATAAAACGTGGGCGTTTTGAAGTAGTAAGATGTGTCGTCTAATGAGTATAAAAAATTAAGTTTAAAAATGGAATTGAATGCATGAACATATGCAAATTAAATTAGAAAACAGTCTGGAAAATATTAACTAATAATTACTTGTACCTGCTTAAAAACCTATGCAATAAACTACATTTATCATTAAATATATATTTGATGAGCGTCATGGAAATATTTTTTAATTATGTGTTAAAAACTGCCCAAAACTGAAAATTTCAAATAAAATATACATAATAGAAAAAATAGTTTATCTTTAAAATATATAATTAATTATTACAGAATGTAATTCTGTTTATCTATGGATTCACAGCTCCGTTATTCATTTTAACATTTCATATTTTACATATGATCTATGAGAACATTTTTAAATTTTTTCTGATTATTACAGTATTATTAGTTTTGGTTACTACTTGTATGTTTCTGTTTATGGAATAATGCATATATATCTACATATGTTTGAAATGAAATTATTTCTTTAATGACTAAAATTATAACGATACTGTTCTGCATATTTATTTATCAGTTTAAAGTATCATATGCATTAAAGTTTCTTAAATAAAGCTCTTTTCGATATTCGAGTAAATTGTACTTTATTACTGATGTCGAAAAATAATTATTGTTAGGTTAACTTATGCATAATAATTGTAAGAATTCCTTAATGGTCAATATGTTTAGTGAATTTAACATCAATTACTATTACTGAACTGTCACAGATTTCCAATGACTTTGTACAAGCTGTTGCAATCATTAAGAGCAATTCTAATGTCATTCAAAGTGGAAACAGGGTTAATGTTCGCCATCAGCCCAGTGTGGTATTATTTAATTAATGGTTAGCATTTTTATGTGCTTGTTTTATTGGAAAGGAGAGCATAAAAAAATTCATCGTATTAAAGTAGTAAGATGAGACGTCTAATAAATGTAAAGAAGTAAGCTTAAAAATGGGATTGAATGTTATGTATTCAAATTAAATTTACAATAGTCTGGAAATGAACAGTACATAATTACTTGCTATAAATTAAACCTGCTATTATTTACTTGCTATTAATTAAACTTTCTAATAATTGTATAAGAAACTGTATTTATGATTGAAGATATATTTTATTAGTATAATGAAAATAAATTCTTAATAATTATATTTGTGTTAAAAGCTACTAAGGACTGAAAGAAATTTGAAAAAATGAAATTAAATATACACAAAACAAAATAATTCGAAATATTTCACCATTAATAAATATATTTAAATAATACTAGATGCATTTCTCTTTATTTATTTATTCAAACCTCCATGCCTTATTTTAAAATTTGTATTACTACGTATTCGAAATTACGTAATTGAAAAGTGCTCCGATAGATTTATCAGAGCACTTTTAAATTTCTTCTGTTTATGTTATTGTGTTAAAGAATAAATAACTAAATATATGAAATGAATATTATTTTGTTCATTTTATTATCACACAACGCAATTCCACAGTGATAAAACTAAAAGAACTCACCAAAAAGAATCAGCTATTTTACAAGGAGTTATTCTCAATTGATTGATGTTTATTTTTAAAAAAGTACAGTATTTGTTGATTTTTATTCCCATAGTTATTTGTACAGCTTAGTTCGTTTCCTATAAAAATTTAAATCTATTTCATACTATATTATCTGAAATAAGATTTGCTTATACTTCGTTTAAATTGCATTTTTACGTTGGCATTAAACGTTAAACGATGACGGAAAAATGAATGTTTTCTATATATTTCTTTAAAATTACGACTCTGTTCAATTGACATTTTGTTTTTTATTTTTCATTAATTAATATAAACGCATAAAATGATATAGGAAATGATAAAATGATGTAAGGAATTTAAGCTCAAAAGCTAAATTTATAAATATATTTAATAAATTTCTTAAAACTTTTTAAGAGTACAGTGGACTCTGAAAACTATTTTTTTTTAATTTTCAATGATTTTTTTTTCTGGAAATAGTCATAGTATATATATATCTCTTATCTCACAACTTTTTTAAAAAATATATTCAACAGTTTTTGAGATAGACATAAAAAAAAATACGAAAAATGGCAATATTTCAAAATGGTCCATGCGCAACTAGTTTTCACATACTTGTTCATTTTTTTTTCATAATAACCCTTTCATACATACAAATAAATGTTGCTAAGCATTTTTAGCATATTATTTGTAAAACATTACAAAATGATTTTAACTTAATTTTTTTGTATTTTTTGTTAAAAAACATTAAAAATTAAAAAAAAAAAATAATTTTAAATGCGTTTGAACAAGTTTATTTCTAGTAACATTTGTTAACACATATACAGAGAGCATTTAGAAAAAAATCAGAAAAATTGGACTTAAAAAATTTCGCATTGAACATTTTGAAATCATGTAAACTACGAAAATATTCATTCTCAGAAAAACAGGTTTTAGTAACTACAATGGTTATAATGGCTTAATATTTTCATACTGACATAGTTTCAGTTATGTATAAGGGATATAATATTATTTCTAGTATATATGTAAGTCTTTTATGTTTTTATGGTAAATTCGCATAAAATGTGGGGTTTCGACAGTGGTGTGTCGACAGTAATTCCTGCAAGGGACATAAAGTATCTCATTTTTAAAAAATCTTCTGAAAACTAACTTTTTTTCTGATGATTTTATTTTTAATTTATCTGGAAATATTCATTGTATAAATACCTCTTATTGTACAACTTTTTGTTGAAATATTAAATAGTTGTTGAGAAAAATATTTTTTTTTTATTTTACGCTAAAATGATTGTTGAGAAATAGCAATTCCTCTAAATAGATTGTAAACAAACGCTAAATGAAATAGTTAAAAGTTATAGTTAAAATATTGTTTTGCGAAATCACAAAATTAATAAGTATTCCATGCAAAAGAAATAACAGTGAGTAAGGTAAAACGATAAACTAGGCTACATTTTACGGCTGCGAATCGGCGAAAAAGTAAAAAAAAGAGGCATGGTAGAATCAGCTGATTGAACAAAAATACTTGTAATTGCAGTAAAAATAGTCGAAACTGAAAAATTTTTTTCCGTTCAATAGCAGGGATTTCATATAATGTTATTATGAGAAAAATGAAAATTCAACAATTTGATGATTCTTTGCGATTTTGATACTCCACTGTACCCTAAAAACACATAAGAGATTATTAGGGAAAAACTTATTACATTAAAATGGGTGAATAAAATAAACGCATTTTATACTTAGTTTATAAATTCTTACAAAAGAAACAAAGGCATCGGTAGAATAGCAAATCTCTATTTTAATTAATAGCCAATAAGTAAACGAAAATAAAAGATTTTGTAGTGATAAATTTCTTGTAGTTCAGAAACGCAGCAGGAGATTATGTAATACCAGCGTTTAAAAAGAAAAACTAATCATGGACATAATAGCGAACGCTACTAAAAATAAACAAAACAGTTTCAAGAGAAAATAGTAGATGCAACATTTCTTTAATTAGATAATAGGTATTAAATTTAAAAGAAAAAACCCTGAATTATTCAGCCCTGAACATTTATTTCCATCTTATTTTTAAATGTATTATTTAATTTTCAATGATTACATTACAAATATATATATATATATATATATATATGATTATGATTTCTTTCACTTTTCTTTATTTATAGTGATCTCTACACGAATTCTGTGTCAACTTCTTACATTTAACATGAATTCTCAAAAAAGGACTTTGTAAAAGGGTCATAATCCTTATAAGGTAGAGTAGATTGGGTTAAGATACTATATTTTTAGATTGAATCCTCTTAAAAATAGCTTGTGGGTTTTATATGTTATTCATTGATTTATAGTTAAAGTTTTCACTCTTATGTATAATTTACATAAAAACATATTTTATTTTACATGTATTACAGAAGAAACATTTGGAATTACCCCAAGGTATGGTTAAGTTTGTCAACTATCTTTCATAAGATGTCTTTTGAGTTACAATGTAAACAATAATTTTTCTGAAGAAATATGAAACAACATGGGACGAAGGAAATTAATATTTTAGACATATTAGAGGTTAGACACAACTTACTTAATATAAAGGAGTTACAACAATATGAATATAACAAACGTTAGCAATCTTAAGGGAACAAAATGTTTCACTTAACATTTAAACGATCTAATCATATAAGTATGACTATTTTAAATATTATAACAAGTTTTTTATAGGGCAAAGCTTGTGATAAAGTGCATAAGAATGAATCTTTTTTTATTGATGTTCTTTACACATCCTTTTGTTCTTTTCAAGAAAACTTTAGATCTTCCACAAACTGCACATCTGTTTAAGAAGTTTGAGCAACTTTATATAGCAAACAGTTTCACTGAATGCCCTTGATACATTCATACTTGTCCGACGTTTTATTGCCTCTGATATGTAATCTAAACGTTGATTCTCATTCACTTTTAAAAAAATCTCAATATTCTGATTCTTGGTAGAGAGTTTAATCATCATACATATCATCGTCTGTTAAGCCCTACTAGCAAACCAAGGTCCAACGTTGCGCCAAAATTTCATTAATTGAAAATATTGCTAATAAAAAGCCAATATTGATTATATATTTCATTGGAAGTATTTCCAATGAATTTCCATTATTGTACAAATCTTGGCGTCACATTGGAAATATTTCCAATGAATTCCTAATATTGTACAAATTTTTGCGTCACACTCGAAATATTTCCAATGAATTCCCAATATTTAACCAATATTGGAGTTTTATTCGCAATATTTCCAATGAAACCTCAATATTGACATAATATTGGCTGCACATGTTGGCTAAATAAGGACAAAATGTAAACACCCCAATTTTGGAGCAATATTTCATCCCAGTATTGCGCCAATGTCCTAATATTGCTCCAGGATGTAGCCAATTTTGGTCCAATATTGTTCGGCTACTGGGGAGGATTCATCCTTTTTAATTTTTGACTTCTTTTTATATAATTCATTCTCAGAAAGGCTTGAAAATTCTAAGAAAATTCTAAGCTTGAAAGCACCTGAAAATTCTAAGTTGCTGTTATAACAATGTTTTCGCTTCGCTTTTAAATTCTTAAAAAAAAATATTTTTATACGAATATTAACATGTAAAGCAACACTTTGCACATAATGTTTAAAATGATAAATTTAAAATGTCTAATCAAAAATTTTATTCCGTATTTTTTATAACGTCCTTATGAAATTGTTTACTTATCCATTTTATACAAGCTTATTTTAAATTGTTGAGTTAATCTGATTTCATAACTCACGATTGTAGGCATTAGCAATTTCGACAGCAATTGCGGATTAAGGATTTATCCTTAAATCACTAAGCCAGAGGGAAATGAATAGAAACTTGATTACAGGGGATCACTATTAATTATTCAAGATTCAATCTTCTGTAATCTTTTCAAAGCAGATCAAGTTAGTATGTTTTTAGAGTCTGGCATACGGAAAATTTTTGAATATAAATGCACATTGTGTTGAATAAAATCGTTGTCACTAATTTTAGCAATACATCACTGAAAGAAAAAGTCCATTAAATTTGCCATTCTAAAAATTAAATAATTTCCCTTAATAAACTAATTTTAAGAATTAAATTTCTCGAAAATCTAGTGAAATAGATGTCACAGAAAATATGTAATAAAAATTACATTTAAATTGTGAAGCTAAATTAAGTTTCTTATACTTTAATCTGATAGTTTCCAGATGAAATAATCTATTTCATAATTCGTTAATTTCTAATGACATTTAAGAATTTTAACTATCTTGAGATAGATAAACATATGCTATTTTATTATAACCGAAGAGTATTTTTTCTCGAAATTACGCCAGAATTGTTTTCTTAATGTTTGAATTTATGTTTCAATGCCATTAACATTTTATATATTACAAAAAAATAAATAAATTAGAACTTACATTAAACATTATTCAAATTTCGTTAAAAATAAATTTACTGTAAAAAAAGTTTTTAATTTAAAACAGCAATATAATTTAAAAAAATTACAAAATTATTTCAGTTTCTTTTTCTTTTTTTTACATTTCAAGTGTTTAAAAAGATAGTTTTTAAATTAAAATCCAACTTGGGACTAGAATGGAAATATAAGGATAAAACTTTTCTTTATAAAATATTTTTTATCGTTTTCAGATTTTATTGTCTGATATTTCTTGTTTGATAGTATTGCAACATACTGAGTGCATGCATACTTACAATAAATTTGTTGTTACTAGAGAAAACTCTTACAGCTCACAAGTTATATTTGCGAAAAATTATATTTAATTATTTGTATTTAATATTTCATTTAATTTATAAATTTATAGATAAATCAATTTAAGTATTAATATACATAATAAGTAGTACAGTTTATATTAAAACTGTATTAAACCAATATTATTGAGCTTACTTCAAGCACCAACATGGAAAGTAAATCGTGATGTAGCATATTTATACTCTGGAATATTAAACCCATTAAGCCTTTGTCTATATAACTGTAAATAAATTTTAAAGAAGAAATAAAATAAAGAACAATTTTCAAAATGAATTAGTAATGATTAACGTGATTATAAAAATATAAAAAATGACCTTCAGTCAAATCCATATGGTTCCATGAGCGACTTTCATTTTTGCACAGTGGGATGGTAATACAGCAGATAAGTAATAACCAAGACTTAAAAGCCTAAGAACGATTCACGTAAAAATGTTATTGATCGTGCTAAATAAAATTCAAACAGGTTAGTATGTCGGATTTCCAAAAAATAATTAATGTCAGGCTAAATGGTCAAAATGTTAAAGTGGACTAAAATGTATTTGGCTTCAGCGAAACTAATAAAATGAAATAAACTTCTCAATGAAAAGAGAAAAGTAAGCAATAGAAGTGGCCAGATGATGGTCATCTATGTGTTAACTCGCGTCTTCGCGGTATGCACCGTCTTATTAAAAAAAAAAAAAAAAAAAAAAAAAAAAAAAAAAAAAAAAAAAAAAAAACATATGCTCGCATAATATGACTTTCAACCACTTATCTTAAGTGTTTGCTATCGTTACAAAATATGGGAAACGAGATAAGACGAGTTTGTGAAATTGCTACAGAGAAAAACAAAATTATTCAATTTATAATGAATTTAAGCTAGAAAAGAGGGAGTTTTCTCGCTCGATAAAAATTAAATGCAAGATTGCAGATCAATATTTATATTCCCACTATCATTATTAGAGCGTTGCATATTGTCATGGTACCAAACTTTCAAATTTACAATACGAATCTCCAAAGTTCACAGCAAATTTCAATTTTAAATATATGTCGCTTTTGATACTAAAAACGAAGTGAATAACTAGACTGAAAAAAAAAATGGCGGCAAAAACTACTGGCAGCAATTTTGTCGCAAAAATTGCAGTAAAAATAAATATAATAGAAAAAAAACTTGCATCTAATTTTGCTGCAATTCTTGCGGCAAAAGCTGCTGGTAGCATTGCTGCCATGCTTAAATTTTTGCCGTAAATTTAACGAATTTTTTTTATAAGTGCAGAAAAATAAAGTAATTATTTCTGTTGGGATTTTAAACTTTCTATGATACATGTATCTTTAAACGTTTCACAACATATTGCATTTCGGATATCCTATTAAATACACTCCGTGAAAATACTTTTCTTTCTTGATTATTTTTCATGTGTATTTCATATCAATGAAGATCAACAAATTGTTTTTCATAGACATAAAAATCATAAGCTAAAATTATTATTATTATATTTATTATTAGTTAAAAGCATGTTTTGGAGTTATATATTATCTAAAATAAACTTACAATATGTAATCTCTATTTTTTAAATAATTTTCTCGAAGCTTTATTTATGATAATTCAAATTTACATGCCATTCCAACAACTTGTTTATGAGTTATGACTTAGAAAACACCTGCATTGCAAGCTGTTTTTTCAATGTTTGAAAATAAATGTAAAATAAAAAAGAGTTAGATTATTTAAATTTTATAATTCTAAAACTACACTAGTGTGCATTAACAGTTGAAATAGTTACCGAAGAAGCTAAATGTTTGTAAGAAATATCTTTTTTTATTTCATTAAAGAAATTAAGTGATGAAACTGAAATTGAACTTCCTGTATCCAGTAACAAAAAAACCTCACATTTACCAAATTTACTGGAAATAATGGGTAAAAACGAACACTTATCATACACATTATAAATGACTACTTTTCATCAGTCTGTGATGACTGATTGTTGCTAATGTGAAATTCCTTAGAAGTTTGTGAATATGTCGATTTTACTTGTCTTTCATCAGACAGTTTAATTACATTTGCTGATGACCCAAGACAATTTTGAGACAACTGCTCATCAGCTGTACTGCGTCTCACTGGGCAAATTAAAAATGGATGAAAAAAGGTTAAAATTGGTTATAAGCAGAATTATCAAAATTAGTATTGTATTCCCATAATGATTCTTACAAATTACACAAATTCTAATATTTGAAACACTGAAGGGCAGAATGACGTCTTTTAGAACAAATCTAGCAAATAGTCACTTTTCTGTTATCTTTATTTTGAAATTTAAAACCAAAATTTCTAGAATATTTTTATTTGTATAACTGACGATTGTGCTTCTTAAAACTAGAACGTGTTTGCGTTTATTTAGTGTCATATATTTGTGTATTATTTACAAATGACAAAGCATTAATTTTCTCTGAATATTCGGATATCTGTTTAGAAAAATCAATATGATTAGAATATTCATTATGAATATTAATTAATTTCTCATTGGACAAAATATTTTGTAAAAATTATGCTCCCTCTACAGTTTTATTATAATCATCAATTTTTCCTTCTTTAATTTTAATCGGAATATTAGTTGGCCATGCATTGCGGGAGTTTCTTATACTTTTCTTCATTAAGAAGCTTTTTTTAAATCTTTTCTTTTAAAAGTCTTATTGGCCAACATGTATAATCCATGAGAAAAGTTATTTACGCTTTCATTAGGTAAGAGTTTGATAATTATCAAATTCTGTATCAATAATTGTTTGAGATTCTTAATCCCCTTACAGCCGAGCCAAAGGGCAAAATTGTAATGTTTTTTTCTCTGAAATTTATTTTAAATGTTAATAAAAAAAAGATTTTCTATCATGGTGTAATTTTTTTGTTACGTATATGATTATAAGCCTTGAAATTATTAATCATACCTTAATTTTTTGAAACTGGTTTATATTTGTAGAATTATATTACTCTAAATAAAGCTTCAACTGCAGTGAAATTAGCAGCCTAGTGAACGGATATATCCCGTCGCGGCCGTGGGAAGATTAAAAAGAATCGCTAAAGTTCTTGTTTAATGACATTTACGTTATGTGAATTATTTCCAATTTATTACTAATTTTTTCATTTTCAAGAAAGAATTTTAGGCAGGACCAGCTAATTTTGTTTTGATAAACAAAACCTCCCGGTCATCTGTCCATTTCTGTATTTTTGCATAGTTATTGACTACATCAAAGAAAAAGTTCAATGTACTTGGAACCCCTTCATAGCAGGGTACTGAAATGTTAAAATTATTTTTATGAAGTCGCATTTAAATACATATACGTATATATACATATATTTGTTTGACTAATTCATAATCATTTATAAATAATAATAACATACGAATAATTATATAATAAAGAGCATATAATGAGTAAAGAAAAAAATATATTTGTATATTACATGTCGCCTAAGCTTAAAAAAATCATCAGAGAAAAAAATAACTTCCCTCTTTTATCGGAAAAAATATAGAAAAAAAATTGTTATAAACAGATACAAATGAAGACGGCTTCCTTTTAATTTTTACTTTTGCAGAAATCGCCGGCACTTTCTTCGGAGAGTAACTTTGTGTTTGAAATTCCATTTGGAATAGAAACTAAATCACTAAATTGTACGCCAAGCATTCATGAATCCAAAATTAACAGCATCATACGTCGTCACGATCACGTACATGTGACGTAAAGAAAAAAACCATTAGATATTATAAAAGTGAAAGCAATGAAACACATGAAAATATTCCTTCACCACACCACATGGAACTAGCGAGATGGTTTGCTAAATACAAGTCATTTTTTCCACATCTTTTTTTTTTTTTTTTTTTTTTTTTGTAGAAATTTGCACTGTTTATCCTGAAAAATATTCCTTTTTCAAGGCACCAAGTTCTATGGTGGTAAACGCTACCAGCTTGTGATTGGTTGTGCTTGTTGTTTTATGAAGAGTTAACCAGGTACATTTTTAAATTTTCTTCCAGATTAGAAAGATGAAGGCATTTTGACAAAGAAAACCAGCTCTTAAACATATTTTTTACTAATTGCTATTCTTTTGCATAATATGAGAATATGAGAACTTATATACAGCATGAATGCAGCATACTAAAATAAAAACAAAACTTTCAAACATAATAAAGAAATATTTATTATTTTAGACAACTTCGAATGTGCGGGTTAATATGACAGCGACAAATCGTAATCTCAATAAATTTTACAATTGCACAACTGAAATGAGAAAATGTCTTGGAATATAATAGATTCCCAAGCCGGGCGCAAAACCATACAAGTAAAAAGGACTGTTATATATACAGAAATGGAAAAAAAAATTACAATGAGTATTGTCAAAAATGAAACAGTTATCGCCTTCGGCAAAATGCGCGTAACTTACAGTAACCCTAAAAAAAGTTGCATTATTTGTAAAAAATAAGTTCTTTATACAAGACAAATGAGATGATAGGAAATAAATATTGCAGTTATTTAAAACAGAAGAAAATTACTTAATTCGTTTGATATTTAATCTACTGAAAAGTAAGAAAGAAAAATCTAGAAATGAACTGATATTTTAAAATTAATTTATTATTTGTTTTATATATATATATATATATATATATATATATATATATATATATATATGCAATTTGGAGACGAACACTCAATAAAAATACCTATGTAAAATGTTTTTCTTTTAAAATAAATTTTAAAAATAAAATTAAAAATATTTTACTAAAAAACTTAAAAAAAAAAACTCTTTAAATACATGTTTGTAATTTTCAAAATTACAAACATTTCATTTCTTTACAGTAGATATACTCATTACAGCCCATATGTAAATCAAAAGAAACTAATCTGATTCAAAAATTACTTTTCAAGAATTAATTAACATTTTTACATATTTTTGGAAAAATATGTGAGTTTATTTGACATTTCTAAAAAACTGTTGATTACATCGCAATAAATGTTTGTGGCATCAAAAAAAAAATAGCATTCAAGAGTCATAAAAAGCAGTTTTAAATTTGGTTTAATAGACATAAAATTAAAAATATTTTACTAAAAAAACTTAAAAAAAACCTCTTTAAATACATGTTAATTTAAAATTTTCGAACATCATCAATTTTTAAATTAGCATCAAAATCATTCATCTCAATTTTGTTTAATAATTAAAAGCTCAAAAACTTGAACCATTTTATTTTTCCACGTGCCATTAAACTTTTATTGATTTATCTTCACATTTCATACTTATTTTGTTGACATTAGGCATAATCGCATATCTTTTTTTAGTTGTTGTTGTTGTTTGATCATTTTATTTCTCTATTTGTCTGTATCAATTTTCAGTATTCACATTATTTGGTATTACTGTATTATTAGGTTTTGATATTACCTGTATGATTACGTTTATGAAATAATTTCTATATGTGTACGTATTTTTAAATGAGTTTATTCCTTTAAAACCAATTTGGAACACACATCCCAATCTTACTCTCACCAAAACTAAATTACTTCACTTCATTTCAAGTCTTTTAGAAAGGAAGGCAATAGCGCCACATATAGATTTTATAATTTAGGGAAGGCAATCAACTTGTTACACTTGTTTTATTGGAGAAAAGAGCATAAAATATTTACCCTTATTTAATTAGAAAGATCTAATTTATTAATTTAATTAGAAAGTCTAATAAATTTAAAGAATTATGTTTAGAAATGGAATTAAATGTAACATATGCAATTTAATTTCATATGAACTTATTAAAAAAAACAGAAATTTATTATTGTATCGTTTTGTACATTTTTTGAACAATGTAAAGATTTATGTGCATTACTGCTTCATAAATAAAACTACGATCGATATTCTGTAAGTTATACCTTATATTATGTGTAGAAAAACAAGCTATAGTTAGGTTAACTCATGCAGCATAATGATAAGAATTCTTTAATGCTTATTCTATTTAATGAACAAAACATTAATTACTATTTACGTATTGTCCCAGATTTTCAATGATTTTGTGAAAGTTGTTGCGATCATTAAGAGCAAACGGTGTCATTCAAAGTGGAAACAGGGTTAATGCTCTCCATCAACCCAGTGGTATTATATAACTAATCGGCAACTTTTTTGTGTACTTCTTTTATTGGAGAAAAGATAAAAAAATTAGCTTTAGTTAATTAGAAAGATGTACCGTCTAATGAATTTAAAGATTTAATTTCACAAATGAAATTAAATGTAACATATGCAATTTAATTTTATGTGCACCTATTTTTTTAAAACAACAATTTTTATAATACCGTTTTGTATATATATTTAACAATATAAACTTTTATGTGCATTAATGTTTCATAAATAAAACTATGATCGATATTCTGTAAGTTATACCTTACTTTATGTGTCGAAAAACAAGTATCGTTATGTTAACTTATGTAAGATAATGATAATAATTCTTTAATGATTACTCTATTTAAAGGGCAAAACAATAATTACTATTTACAGATTATTACAGATTTCCAATGGCTTTGTAAAAGGTTTTGCGATCATTAAGAGCAATACTAATGTTATTGAAAGTGGAAACAGGGTTAATATATACAATAAACCAAATGGTATTATTTAATTAACAGACAACATTTTTATGTAATTGTTTTATTTAAAAAAAGAACAAGAAATGGCATTTTTAGAAAGATCTGTCGTCTAAAGAATTTAACGATGTAAGTTTACAAATGGGATTAAATGTAACATATGCAATTTAATTTTATATAAAATTTTCTTTAAAAAAACAACAATTTATTATGATATCGTTTTGTATATTTATTTAACAATGTAAAGTTTGATGTGCATTAATGTCTCATAAACAATCTTCTGCAATCTTTTCAAAGCAGATCAATTTAGTATGTTTTTAGAGTCTGGCATACGGAAAATTTATGAATTTAAATGCACATTGTGAAAAAAAAATTAGAACTTACATTAAACATTATTCAAATTTCATTAAAAATAATATGTTGTATATTGTTATGGTACCAAATTTTCAAATTTGCAAAGTTCACAGCATATTTCATTTTTCAATATATGTTGCTTTTAATAATAAAAACGAAGTAAATAACCACATCGTAAACAAATCGCTGAATTGACGGCAAAAACTGCTAGCAGCAATTTTGCCTCAAACATTGCAGTAAAATTAGATGCAATAAAAAAATTACATCTAATTTTACTGCAATTCTTATGGCAAAAACTGCTGGTGGCATTGTTGCCAGCTGTTGAGATTTTTGAGTTTTCTATGATAGATGTAAATTTAAAATTTTCACAACATGCATCGCGAGTATCCTATTAAATACACCCCTGAAAATACTTTTCTTTCTTAATTATCTTTCATGTGTATTTGATATAATTGAAGATCAACAAATTGTTTTTCATTGACATACAAATTATAAGCTACAATTATTATTATTATTATTATTTATTTATTTATTTTATTTGAAAACTTGTTTCGGAGTTATATATTTTCTAAAATAAATTTTCAAAGCAATGCAATATGTAATTTCTAATTAAAAAAAAAAAAAAAAAAAAAAAAAAAAAAAAAAAAATTCTAGAAGTTTTATTTATGATAATTCAAATTTACATCTCATTCCAACAATTTGTTTATGAGTTATTATTTAGAAAACACCTGCAATGAAAGGTATTTTTCAATGTTTGAATGTAAATAAAAAAAAAGAGTTAGATTATTTAAATTTTCTAATTCCAAAACTACACTGATGTGTAAAAATTAATAAAGAAGCAAATAATCGGATTAATGTAACAGAATTGATTGCTTCAGTAATTTTGATCAAAGGGCCATATATCATTTAATAGTTGGTCAATAAATAGTTGGTTTTCACATATTAGAGATATAATAGTAAGTATAATCTCTAATGTTCGTATTTCGAAAGATCAGACTTTCTGCGGCAGTATTTAAGAAAAGAAGAAGAAAGACACAAAAAAAAAAAAAATGATCTAAAGGAAATTTTTTTTTTTATTTAATCTTAACCCATGTCCAAGTACAGTCAAAGTCCACGTGACTTCGAAATGCAAATAATTAAAGTTTTTAAACTATAAAAGATTTTTTTGTAAATCGTTGCATGTAACGTTACTTAGAAGTAAAATATAATCTTCACCATCAAATCTATAGGCTTTATTCTCCAACGTCAAGACCAAGACTTAAATAAATATCGAGTACAATTCAGTTATAAATAAAGATGAATATTAATTTTAACTTTTTGAGATCATTGCTCATACTGTTTGAACTAATTTTATGCAATTTGAGGGTCTGGAAAGCAATACACATTATTATTTAGTAAAGAAATCAAAATAGTTTATTTAGCGTGTCCAAAAAAATTTTCATCGGGTTTTAGTCTTGTAAAAATCATGTTATGCAATTACATGAATCTCAATGTGAATTTCTTAATATTTCACGAAAATATAATACCACAAAGATGGATTCGACATAAAATATGATACCAGATTTAATTAGGCACTAAATAATAATAATAATAATAAGAGATTTAAAAGTTCATAACCCGTAAAAAATGAATAGGGGAATTTGAAATTCAATAGTGTATGAATGTGCTCAGTCAATTATTTTTTTTTCTGTGAAGTATTTACAGTGTTTGTAATTCAATTATTTGTTATAGTTATCTAATTATACAAATACAAGCTGTATTTCATGCACTTAACTTTTCTCTATTTTATGCTTAACAAGTAAAATACAGTCTATACATAGGCTTCTAAAATCAAATTGATTACGTCAAGTTCCTATTTCCCTATTTCTTTTAATACATACTTGGCTGCGAACAGTAGTATGTTTTAAAATAGCAAATAAAGCCTCTGTGCACAAATGCTTAAAGATAGAAAACCAACGATTATAAATTCACAAATAAAGTATGAGAAGTAGCAAACAGCTATTTCGAATTTACTATCGAGATTCTTCATCAGTGCAAAACTCAGCGAGCTAAAAAATAGCAAAACTGAGCAAAGAGACAGAGAGACCCAGTCTTATATACCCGCTATGGGAACAATCCCGCCTGGTTATTCCCCTGATATTATAGAATCAATTCATAGAAAATTAAGAAAATCCACCCAATCTGAAAGAAAAAAATTTAATTCAAACTCCAATACTTTGGTTGTTTTGCCTTTTTTCCCCAGAATCAGTCAGCAAGTTGCTAAAATTTTAAAAAGGTTCGATTTCAATGTGATTTTCTCTCCTGTTAATAAAATTGCTTTTTCAAATCTTAAGCACCCCATTGATCGCTTAGATAACTGGGGTATTTACCAAATTTCTTGCCAATGTGGTCTTTCTTATATTGGCCAGACTAAACGTGCTCTTAGATTTCGTTTAACTGAACATAAAAGGTATGTCAAAAATCAAGAGCTTAAACGTTCCTCTATTGCTCAACATTATTGGTCTTCACAACATAAGTTTAACTTTTCTTCAGTCACCATCATCCATAAATGTCCTTCCATTCTTGATCTTGATTTTTGGGGAGCTTACCACATCATAAAAAATTCTCACTCCTTAGTCAATGATTTATCTAGTACTCCTTATTTTCCAAGTATTTGGAAATCTTTAATTTAATAATTTTTTCACTCGCTTTTTAGTTTTTGTTTTGTTTGTTTCCCCGACAGATGTCGCTACTTGCCCACCCAATTGTTTTGGCTGCTTTCTTCTCATTAGTTGCTTTTCTTTAAGCGGGATTGTTCCCATAGCGAGTATATAAGCCTGCGTCTCACTGTCTCTTTGCTCAGTTTTGCTATTTTTTAGCTGGCTGAGTTTTGCACTGAAGAAGAATCTCGATAGTTGATTCGAAATAGCTACTGACTACCTTCTCATACTTTATTTGTGCATTTATAATCGTTGGTTTTCTATCTTTAAAGTAGTATGTTTTATTACGTATATGCAACTTTCAAATAACGTATACATTTAATATTTGCATCGTCAAATAAAAAAAAAATTCTTTAAAAAAGAAAAGAGTTAATTTTAGTAATTTTAGTAATTTAAAATAATATTAATAATGACATTTTATTTTTATAAAACCCTTCTCAACCCCAGTCATTTGTTTGTTAAAATAATGAAAATAATTAGTGACACAGCTACCACACTTAGCAACTAAATTTTAAAGAATCAAAATGAGCATATTTACAATCTTGTACTATTACTTTAATTCTGTTTTCTTAAATATTTTGTTGCTAATTAATTCTGATTAAATTTACAAATTGAATTATAAATAGCATACTTGCAGAAAAAAATGAATGAGAATGAAACACGATAAAGTCTAACAGATTAAGATGTTGCATTAATACATCAAACAAAAGTTTGTTGGAATCTATGGTGCTTCATTCAATAAATTACACCGCCATCCATTTTTTTGATATTGTTTATATTGAAATTACTGAATTATAAGTGACACTTTCGTAGCAAACTATGGTGAATTTGTATTTTTTCCGTTAATAACACTGATATCATCCACTGTGAATGTCCTGAAAAATTCATTTGAAATAAAATGGTTTTAAATAGTAATTTGTATACTATGTTAAATTTCTTGCTTGCTGAGCTCAGAGGCTGCACGATATTGTTTCCTATAAAAAAAATTCAATTAATTTAGACAATTTATTCTTTAAAATACTTGTTTATTTATAATCCATTTGTTTAGTTTTCAACACATTCATTAAAAAATCCCTGTCGGCTGGTCCTATAGGCGGAGGTAGATTTCGAAGAGTGCTCATTTTAACAAATATATATATATTACAGATTTAAATTTTTTTTTCGCCAAAACTAACCTTTATACTATCTTAATTTTCTTATAATAATATTCCGTACTTACTTCAAATTATTAAAATAAATTCATATTTCTAGATCTAATCTGTTAATCTGTGTGCAGACGATATAAATTCTTAATTTGCCTTAAAAAACATTATTCCAGTATGCGTAAATTTAAAAAGATGGCTCTAAATTAAAATTATTCTTAATTAAAACTTTATTTCTTAATATTCCAAATAAAACTGATTTCTTCTATGTTTTTATCAACCCTTTTTAAGAAATTCTTATTAAATTTATTCCAAAACCATACCTTTCAAAAAATATCATTATTTTATTTTATCTATTTATTTATTTTTCCGCCGTCAACGATAATGTGCATATTAATAAATTCATTTCTTTTCTTTTTCTCTTAAAATTAATCATGTATAAAAATCGTCTGCCTAAGATATTTAAAATTCGGAGTCAATTATTAATTGGTTAAATAATATTTTTTTTTAAATAAATTTATCGTCTGTTTAAAATAATCTCGTAGCTGGACAAGAATTCTGTTTACATAAAATAATGATGGTTAGAGATTACAGAATGTTCCAGAACTTTCTTTTTAGTTTAAAAGGGGGAAGTCTCGAGAAGAAGAGAAGATTATTCTGAAGATTTCTTGGGTTGCTTCTTCGATGAGGACAGCTCGCTGAAATAATGATGGAATTTTTGCAAAAAGGAGCTTTTCCTTCCTCATTATCACGAATTTAATAAATGAATTTACAGCAGCCCATGACTAATTATTGGATCTTCTACATTTATTTATTATTTTTGTTTTTTCCCTCGCTTGCCATGACTGCGTGTTTCTGTTTAACCAGTGGAAATAATTCGAGTTCTCCTGAAATCGTCACAACTAATCGAAAAGTCGGACAGGATAAGTAATGCCTGTGCTAGTGCCTGTTTCGGATTTTGAAATGAATCTACTGAAGAAGTAAAATGCTATGTAAATGAATCTAATGAATCTACTGAAACGAAGTGATGACAAAAATATGAATCGCCGAAAATTTTTCCCGCCATGATTGAAAGTGTTATTAAGCAAGAATTGCCATTACCTTTTAATTCCTCGAGTGAATGTAACAGTGGAGATTTTAATGTTAAACAGCTTTCTGTCCGAGTGGTTTGAAAGATTTCTTCTAAATATCTCGTGAATTCCTGAGGCCTGATATTCCACCTTTTTGCTGTTTATGTGTAACTGATGACTCAAGATAATCATGGTCATAATGACAAGAAGAAAAAAAAAAACTTTTAGAGACAACTGAACGCAGATTACTACTTACTTTCATAATTTTCGTTATTCCTGTCTCCCCTAGGATCAGCTTGAAAATTTCTCCTTATCCGTGAGTTATTTTTAGATGTATTTAATTATTATGTGTATCCTTTTTACTGTATTTGTGTAGATAGTTCTTTGTTTGTAAGGTTTATTTATTTGTTTGTTTATTTTTCTGTGAGCCTTATTTATTTATCTTTTTATCTAGTTATGAGTCTTATTATTATTATTACTATTATTATTATTACTTGTTGGAGTGAAAACATGCTTGTTCTTAAAAATTTAATTGAGGAGTATGATGTTCTTAAGATATTTAATGTTACTTATTAAGATTATTATGATATTTTTATGCACGTTTAAAGATAAGTTCGTAATAATAATGAAGTATGAAAGAACTCAGAAGCTCAAGTTATTTTTTAAAAGGTACATTTTCTAATTTATTGATATTGTTTGTTATCAAGAACTATTCTCAGAATACAGTATTTTCATGATAATGTTCCTACAACTAAACATTTGAGCTGAAAATTAAATTAACATTTATGTTTTTTCCTTTATTTGTTAGAATTTCTAGTGACAGTGAGCTTTGGTTCCCGGATTCTTATAATTTATTTGAATTCAGTAAGAATATGGAACTGTGCAAGGCTGTTGCTGGAATTTTGACTGATAAATGTGATTAATTTTTTTTTAGTAAATTTTGTGGTTTTAAGTAAGGAATTACCTATAATTAAAATTTTTGAATCTGTTTATGATTTATAAAATAATAGAATTAAAAAGTTGATCACAATTTAAGGTATAACTATGATATTTACAATTTCTATTTTTATTAGATAAAATTTCTGGTTAAAGTTAGCAGCTAAATATAGTTATAATTTTCACGATAATTTTGATTCAATTTTTTTTTTAAATGGTGGGTAATGGTTTTGTGTGAGGCAATTAAAATGTATACAACATCAGTAGACAAAGCCCTCAAAATTGCGAAAGCGCGAACTCATGAATTTCACCTTAAAAGTAAAAGACTCTATGATCGAAATTTTGTTGAATGCCCATTAGAAATACAAGACTCTGTAATTTATGAAGAATTTAAATACCCTAACACTCGAAAATTAGAACCTACTTTCTCTGGACCATATAAAATTATAAATAAACTTTCTGATGTAACTTATGAAATAGATAAATTTAATTATGAGACAGGACAGAATTCCGTTATTGTGCATGTTTCTAAATTAAGACCCTATTTTTCACCCGAAGATTTTAAACTGTTTCATGAGCAATCCAAAAAACAAACAAAACCTCAGATACAATCACTAGATCAAACTAAAGTCAAGACAATAGATTAAATTTACCATAAAAAAACCATAATTTTCAACATCAGCGGGTATGTTCTTGGAGCGCTACAAGAATATTACTTGTTTTTGGGAGTTTTTGGGATTAGATTGGGCTCCTTATGCAGGCATAAGGTGAACACTTTGATTGTAAAAGCTTTCAAATTGATGTTGATAAATTAATTTTAAGGGTGTTTAAGTCTAACTATATTTACTCATTTATTTGACATTAGTATTACTCTATTTATTCAGCAGATATTATATGATAATAGTTATAAAATCTAATGATTCTACTCAAACCTATAACATAATATGTGATTTTCAGTGATTGTGAAAACTACAGATTAAAAGTTTTTCAAAAAAGCACACTTTTTTTATTTCCATTTCTCAATTAAGAATGACACCTTTTATTCCTATTGTATTTTATTATTAAAGTTTATAAACCATGTGTGGATAAAACATTAGTCTACATTTGGCATTGAAAACTTATAACCAAATTTGACAATTTTGTAAAAGAGTATCAGAGAGGAATTATTGTAAGGAAATACTGGTTGAGAGTCCATTTTCTAAATAGTTAGATTTAATTTTATTTGGATTTTGGAATTATTATGATTTTTTTTATTTATGCTTTCGGCTAGCAAAAAATACTTTCTTATGGTATTAGAAGATAAGAAAATTATTTAGTTGCTATGTAATTATTTTTATCCTCAACCAATATTTTCCCTATCAATAATAAACAAATAGTGATATTTTCTTTTGATTATACTCTTGTTTTACTATTATTATTATTATTATGATTTCTATGATGAAGTTTAGTATTAATTATACTCTTATTGAAAAATATTAGGATATGGAGTCTTATTATACTATTACTTATTATTGTTGACATTGTTATTATTTAAATTTTTCTATATTATTTATTATTGATATTGAGAGTGATGCTATTTATTATTGAAAAATTGATATATTATTGAAAGATGTTGGATCCAACATAACATAAAAAACAAAGCTTAAACTAGATTTGGAGATATTTAATTAAAGAGACTGTATTCACTGGACATTGAAAAAGACTCTTTTATATATTCTTGAAAGACTTTTTTCATTTAAAGGACTTATTTAAAATAAACTATGCATTAAGTCATTGTAGTTATTTAAACTTCCATGAGAACGAACTTTTATTGTTTTTATTATATTTTTATCTCTTGCTTATTAATATTCATAACTTATTTACTGTTATTATATGTATTATCTCCTATGCACTTACAAATGGTAAGTGATGTTGTAACATTATTGTATTTCTTTCAGGGAAATGCTCCTACCTAAATTTAATTCAGAATTATTTTCTCTTAACTATTTTATTTTAATCGCTAATATTTTTATATTGCGTTAATTTTCTTTTCTTCCATCTCTTGGCTTCCTGAGTTTGACAGTTTTATTCCAAAATTTAACTTTTCTAAATTATTATATTTCTGTTGTCTGAACTTGTAGTTTTATTTAACTATCAATTTCATACAAAGTCTTGGGGAGGGGGGATAATATTACAAATTTAAATTTTTTTTTCGCCAAAACTAACCTTTATACTATCTTAATTTTCTTATAATAATATTCCGTACTTACTTCAAATTATTAAATTAAAATCTTATTTCTAGATCTAATCTGTTAATCTGTGTGCAGACGATATAAATTCTTAATTTGCCTTAAAAAACATTATTCCAGTATGCGTAAATTTAAAAAGATGGCTCTAAATTAAAATTATTCTTAATTAAAACTTTATTTCTTAATATTCCAAATAAAACTGATTTCTTCTATGTTTTTATCAACCCTTTTTAAGAAATTCTTATTAAATTTATTCCAAAACCATACCTTTCAAAAAATATCATTATTTTATTTTATCTATTTATTTATTTTTCCGCCGTCAACGATAATGTGCATATTAATAAATTCATTTCTTTTCTTTTTCTCTTAAAATTAATCATGTATAAAAATCGTCTGCCTAAGATATTTAAAATTCGGAGTCAATTATTAATTGGTTAAATAATATTTTTTTTAAAATAAATTTATCTTCTGTTTAAAATAATCTCGTAGCTGGACAAGAATTCTGTTTACATAAAATAATGATGGTTAGAGATTACAGAATGTTCCAGAACTTTCTTTTTAGTTTAAAAGGGGGAAGTCTCGAGATGAAGAGAAGATTATTCTGAAGATTTCTTGGGTTGCTTCTTCGATGAGGACAGCTCGCTGAAATAATGATGGAATTTTTGCAAAAAGGAGCTTTTCCTTCCTCATTATCACGAATTTAATAAATGAATTTACAGCAGCCCATGACTAATTATTGGATCTTCTACATTTATTTATTATTTTTGTTTTTTCCCTCGCTTGCCATGACTGCGTGTTTCTGTTTAACCAGTGGAAATAATTCGAGTTCTCCTGAAATCGTCACATATATATATATATATATAGTCCAAAAGTTTTAAAGTTTTAAGTGAACCTAAGTTCACGAAAAATCCACATGATCAGCGCTATAGCTGCAATAATCACGTAAATTATGTAAATAGCACTTTAAGAATAATGTGTATCGGCAGATCCAAAGTCCCGTGCCATAATGAAAAATGAAATCAAACTATTAAACTTTAAAGGAAATAAAAAACGAGTAAGAAAAACAGTATAAAGACAATATAAAAAGGCTGTGGATCTCATCAGCGGTGGGCAGTTTTAAAACATGTTTTAAAACTGCCCACCGCTGATGAGATCCACAGCCTTTTTATATTGTCTTTATACTGTTTTTCTTACTCGTTTTTTATTTCCTTTAAAGTTTAATAGTTTGATTTCATTTTTCATTATGGCACGGGACTTTGGATCTGCCGATACACATTATTCTTAAAGTGCTATATATATATATATATATATATATATATATATATATATATATATACATATATGATTAGAAATAAACTCAGTTTAATAACTTCATTTGGCCGTTAATGAAAAATTTTTAATTTCATTTTTCTGCAAAAACTGGTTTTATCAGAATCATCTTAGGAAAAATTCAGCTCAAATGCCCCTTTATGACAGCATATTTTGAAATAGATTCTAAATTTATTAAAAAAATCGAACAAAACAGTACATTATACAGTTCCTAAATAACAAAAAACTGTCAGTTGAAAGCACTTGAGAAAAAAATTGAATTTAAAAATGAGTCATAAAATAACCGATTTGTTGTTTGGATACATCCTTTACTCTTTAATCATGATTGCTTCGGAAAATTTTGTGCGAAATACTCACTTTGACACCATTTTTACCAATATATTCTATCTTTATCAAAAAACTGGCCAATGCGTCACAGTATATAGTTCCTAAATAAGAGGATCTGTAAATTGGATGCATTTGAGAGCGAAAATGGATTTTAAAACGAGTCATAAAGAACGCAATTTGCTATGTGAAAACTTTAAATTTTCAAATCTCGAAGACTTCGGGAAATTCTGTTCAAAATACCCTTTACACTGTAAAAAAAAGGGTCGATCTACTAAAAAAACTTTAGTGATCCTTGTAATTACTAAAAAATTTTTAGTAATCTTAGTCGGTTACTAGAAAATCTGTAAGAATTACTAGAAAAAAGTTAGCAATGGATAAGAGTTAATAGTTTTACATTTTTAATAACTATTACTAAAACTCACTTGGTGTGGCGTTGATAGCATAGTGGTTATAGTAACGGATTCCAGGCTAAAAGGTCCCGGGTTCGATACTGGAACCGTCAAATACGTTCCGAATGTATGTAGTGTAAGTACTCGTTAATAAAGGGATTATGAAAATCCTGTCAGAGCAGGTAGCATTTTTGGTGCTGCCATCTATTGCGGTTTTGCCGAAAATCTATCGCTTCAGAAGTTTGGATGCAGCTCCTGTCCTTCGGGCGCACGTAAAGGTTATTAAAAACAATTTTGGAGCTATTACTAAAATTTTCTTGGTGGCTCATACTAAAAATTTTTAAGTTAGTTATACAAAAAATTATTTTGTTCAGTTTACAAAAGAAATGCTTGTTTCACTTGCAAAAAAAAAAGTTTGTAATGGTTACTAAAAAATTCTGTGGAATACAAATTTACTAAAGAATTTTTAGTAACCTCTTGAATTTTTTTTTTACAGTGTATGGTAGCCTTTTTCAAAATATATTCTGTCTTTATCAAAAAACCGATCAATGCATCACATTATATAGTTCCTACATAAGAGGATCTGTAAATTGGATGCATTTGAGAGCAAAAATGGATTTAAAAACGAGTCAGAAAAAAACGCAATTTCTTATTTGAACACTTCCTTAAATTTTCAGTCACGATGATTTCTGAAAATTCTGTTCAAAATACCCTTTTTGGTAGCCTTTTTTTAAATATATTCCGTCTTTATCAAAAAACTGACCAGTGCATCACATTATATAGTTCCTGAATAAGAAGATATGTAAATTGGATGCGTTTGAGAACAAAAATGGATTTAAAAACGAGTCAGAAAAAAACGCAATTTCTTATTTGAATACTTCCTTCAATTTTCAGTCCCGATGACTTTCGGAAATTCTGTTCCAAATACCCTTTTTGGTAGCCTTTTTTTAAATATATTCTGTCTTTATCAGAAAATTGACCAATGCGTCACTTTATGCAGTTTCTAAATAAGAGGATCTACCATTTGGATGCGTTTAAAATCAACAAGTTGGAAATTGCACGTAAAGCGTAGCAAATGAGGTGCGTTCGTTGATAACGAAGTTTTAAAACGTTCAGATCTTGCTGATATAGTAGAGCGTACTTTGGATACAGTATAGTGGTTGAAATCTTTGTGTTCCTGTAAATATGCAGGGAGTAATTTTTATTATACTTCATTAACGTATATCTTATTCATAAAATGTGAAGTAGTTTAATACAATTAAAACACCCCCCATACAATGTTTCCCCGTATAACATTATTTAGTGGAATACATTTGTGTGGCCCTATAATTTACTAATAAATATTATTTGCATCACAGACTGTACAAAATGTATTTTTTAGTACATATTTCATAGATTCATGTCAATTCTGTTATATTCAAATGAGTGTAACACCATTAAAATGCATTTGAAACTTTTTCTCTATTGACCGTAATGTAACGGAATACTTTTGATTGTCCCTGTAAATGATTTATGTATCCGACTTTCATAACATTTGAAATGACTCGACAAAATCACGTAATAATTATATGTTTTAAATTTCAAACGAGTAAAATGCATTTGAAACTTTTTCCCCATTGACCGTAATGTAACGGAATCCTTTTGATTGCAACTGTAATTGATTTATACATCCGATTCTCATTAAATTTGAAATGACTCGACAAAATTACTCAATAATTATATGTTTTAAATTTCAAACGATTAAAATGCATTTGAAACTTTTTTCTCCATTGACCGTAATGTAACGGAATCCTTTTGATTGTCCCTGCAATTGATCTATCCATCCGATTTTCATAAAATTTGAAATGACTCGACAAAATTATGTAATAATTATGTATTTTAAATTTCAAATGATTCGGTTGGGTAGTTTTTGCGTTGTTATATGCGGACGGACAGACAGACAGACAGACAGACGGACAGACAGACGGACAGACAGACAGACGGACGGACTGAGCGACAACAATAGGTGCTACGTATTTACATAATTACGAACGCACCTAAAAATGAATTTAAAAATGTGTCAGAATATAAGCCGTTTGGATTTGAGGTTTTTTCTCCAACTCCTATTTTTGTTTAATTCCTTTTTGCTATACGAATTGGTCCTATGAAAAACTTGTCAATATAAAAGTTGTAGATATTTTTGAGAAGATGTAAAATAAATTTAATCAGATTTGATATCTTAAAAAATTGACGGAGTTATGGATTTTTTCTCTTTTTTCAGCGCCCTTTTTCTTTTCGTTTTTAATTTTTTTCATCGGTAAAAGTTGGTCCTATCAAAAACTTGTAACTACAAAAGTTTTAGATAATTTTAAGAACATTTATAAAAAATTTAGTTGGACTTGATATCTTGAAAATTGGCGAAATTATGAATTTTTTCTCTCAAAATCCCTGTTTTTTTCGCCCCTTGAGCCCACTTCTAAATTTATCAAAAATCTGTCATGTATATACTTTTGGCCCATTTTTAAGAAGTAATATAAACTTTAAACCGATTAGATATCTACTTTAATTAAGAAGTTATGGCGTTTTTTTCGGTTTTCACAAAAACGCCCCCTATTTCGACCCCCTTGGTCCGATTTTGCCCATTAACGAACTCAGCCAAGATTTTATCCCCATTGATTTTATGTACCAGTTTGGTGGAGACTGGTGAAGAATTATAGAAGTTATCGTGTCCATAAAAAAGTGAGATATATAGATAGATAGATAGATAGATATATAAACTGGTGCGATTGCAATAGGTAGTATTTCTTACGAAATCTACCTAAAAAAGAGCGTAGGGTTTTATTCTCAATTTGAACTGAAATGTTAAACAATACATTTTAACATAAACATAGAATGACTTTCGATGTTCTTAAATTCAGTATTTCAAAAATCGAGTTTTTTTCTCTTTTATCTTACAACATAAACCTAATACTTTAACCTAATACCTTATTCTCATAAATTTTCTACGAAAGACATATATAGCGATTTATCTTCATCATAGGTTTTATCCACACCTACGTCGTTTTATCAAACTTTTCATATTTTATCAAAAATGCGTATAAAAATCCAGGTAAAGGGATTAGTGTGTCATGTTATTTACTTTCAGATATCTTTTACATAATCGATTGAAGCTTCAAATTCTGGAGAATGTATTATCGAGTAGATTTAAATATTTTAACACACTTAAGTGTGCGATAGGTTTATATTTAAAAAAATGTGCTGAAAAGTGCAATATTACGTTTCAGGTAGAATCTGTTATGTTATTTATGTTTACTTTGTCATGTGCTAAGATAACGACTTAGAGTAACATAGTTTTATCATAATACTTAATTGAAAAGAAAAACAAATATATATAAATTTATTGCAAATATTTTAAAAATACAAAACAATTTAAAATGAAAGCATTGCTTTGATTTATTTAAATTTCTTGTATATTGACACACATTAAAGTTTGCTATTAAAGTATATATTAACCCTTTGACGGTTAAAGCACTTCTATTCATAAAATACTAAAATGATTGAATGACACCGGAATTTAAAAACAAATTTATTTCATAATATATAAATGTTTTTTTTTTACGTTCTTTGTAAAATTAAAATTTTCATTTAAAAATTCCGGTGTCAGTATGGCATTTCGCAATTCAAATTAAGTGGTATTCTGGGCGCGTATACGCGCTTATAACCACGAAAGGGTTAATAACCTGTAGGTCACCGATGCATTTATAAGTCATTTATTAAGACTATCTTTAAGAGCCGTTAGCTCACTTATACATTATTTGGAATTACAGCTTTATAAACCTATTAAAACATACAACAGTGAGTATAGGAATATGGACATTGATAGTACGATATTGACTTTGATAAAAGATCACATTAGATTGATTATTCCAAAATTTATTGCACAATTATTGCGCTGCACACATATATGTTTGTCCTTTATAACTATGCAGCAACTGTAGAATGTCGTCCAGTCCGTCTGTATGTCCGCATATAACTGCGCAAAAATAATGCAACCGTATGTTTCCAAATATTTTATATATAATTGATACTGGATATTTTCAAATCATTTCAAATTTTATGAAAATAATAACAATAATAATAACTTGTTAATATCTATTAAGTCCGATCATAGACAATAAATTCAATAATATTCCACAATATGTAATTATTCTAGACTTTCATGTTCCTCATGACCTATTTAAGATGTGCTCTAAAAAAATTAATGCATAAATTTACTTGAAAAATTGATATGTCGATAATACAAAACCGATTTACTCATGTGTGTAAATTTGTGTGTAAATTGCATAAATGCACATGTAATGTGTAAATTTCAAAATACACATTTTAATTTTCAATTGGATGACATTCATATTTGTCTAAAATTTATTTAATCACTATAGAAATTCACACATTAATGTATAAATTGCACAAGAGTACCTATATTTCTGTATAACACTCTTGCATTTATGTGTGTAATCTTTTATGATTACATATATCTTGTGTATAATGAAAAAAATCATTTTTGTTTTATATGTCAATACACTGTGTTTGTTTAACATGTAAAATATAAATATATTTATGTAGTATGCAAAAAAACATGCATTTTTCTGTAATCTTCTCTACTGAAAAAATTTTCTGCAGACTATTCAAAGTATATAAAGCTTTTTACAGTGCTTCAAATAGACATAATTTCTTTGTTAATTTTTTTCTTAACCATACGCTTTGTTACGTTTAAACTGTGAACTACGTGTTTTTAAATCATATATGCAGGTAGTGTTTGATTTTTGTAGTAGGATTGCGATCATGAAAGAGTATACCCACAGTGTACTTGGCAATTTACTTTAAATATAATAATAAATGATTTTCGTACCATCCATACACCTATTTTAACATAAAACAGTTACTGCATTATAGTTACTGCAAGCCATATTCGCAGGACATGCTTAATGTAAATGTACAGTGTAATGATGCCTTATTAATTAAACAAAAGTAATAATTGTTCGGTAATTCAAAAACAAAATGTTCGGTAAATCTTACAGCTGTAATAGGTAAGGTTTAAAGACACCACTCCTCAAACTATTGAAAAATAACAGCTCTATTTGTATAGAAACTGTTTCAGAAGTATTCCGAAAATTTCTTTAACTCAAATATTTTTTTGTAACTTTTCTATGCTATAGAAAATATAATTTAGTTTGAAATATTTCTAAAACGATTATTTGAAAAAAAAAAATCCTTAGTGTGTGACGTACAGTGGCGGTCAAAAGTTTCCGGCCAGCAAAAATTTTTCAGTTAATTTGTAAATATAGCCATATGAAGAGGAATCTCAAAGTGATATTTATACATTTTATTGACATAATAGTTAGGAACTTACTTATAGAAGAACATGTAAATATCAATAAATTTAACTGACAAAATTAAGTGTAAAGGAAAACGCATGTTCTCAAAAGTTTTCGGCCACCTTCAAAAGTTTTTAAAAAAGTGGTATTGTAATAGAAAATTACAGTGATCAACAACATTTACAATTAGTATTTTATCGTATTACTATTTTATTAGCTTTAGTTATAAGTACTGCGACGCAGCAATGTGACATTTATACAATCAACGGTTAAAGATCGTCTATGGTACGTTTTTCCCACATTTCTTGTAATTTTGGCGAAAGTTCGGCTGAGTTAGAATATTTATAGTTCCGCAGACTTTTGTCAACTTCTTTTCAAAGATTTTCTATTGGATTCATGTTGAGCGCTTGGGCTGATCATTTCAAAAACGAAATTTTCTGTGTGAAAACCATTACTTATCGAGATTTGCAAACAATATTTATCTCGTTATCATGTTAAGAAAAATAGTTGCGACCAAATTATTTCTCTAATAAGGCAGAAAATAGTCTTGCAAGATATCCTTATACATTGTATCATTTACCTGGCTGTGGATTTCAAATAATGGAACGACACTTTTTAAGAAAATACTCCCCACGGTATAACGTGTCGTCCGCCATGCTTCATTGTAGGAATAACATAGGTTGAATCATATATTTTATTGTTAGTTCATCGGACGTTGTGTCTGCCATCACTTCCAAAATTGTTTCGAATTCAATTGATGGAAAAATAGAACTTTTTTCCAGTTTTCACTTGACCAGACTTTGTGTTTTTTGGAAAACGCAAGTCGGGTACGTTTGTACATTTTTTAACTTTGAAAATTTTTTAACACCGACTCTTCCATGAAGTTATGCATCACGTCAGCATGTTGATACGGTTTACGGACTTATTTCAGCAATATTTTCATTCCGTAAATCGCAGTATATTGCAGCGGAATTTTTATGCGGATTATCAATTGTTTTTCTCCTGATTATTCTGTCCACAGGAATAGTAATTTTTCGGGATCTTCCGGACCTCTGAAAGTCCTGAAGGCCATTGCCATCTATATATAATTTTTAAATATCGTTTACGGTCGATTTCACCGATCGATAACTTTGCCGGAATATCTGGAGAAGTTTCGCCTTTTAGCGACAAACTAATCACTCATTTATGAACAATAATTGTTGAACTTTTCAATTTTGAATTCAGACTATGCTATACACGTTGATTCATTCATAAACAAAACCAAAAAACAGTTTACCAATAGAAAAAACTAAAGAATGTTAAGTGGCCGGGAACTTTTGCATATGCGAACTTCGAATTTTACCCCTTTGCATGAAGCATCTTCAGTATCCAATCAAAATGATCCCGTGGTCAGAGGTCATTCACATATTGCTAACTTTTGAAGCAATTGTGCTTTTTCTTTGCTGAAACCTTTTGGTAAATATATCGAAGAAACCAACTGGCCGGAAACTTTTGACCGCCACTGTACTTAGTTTTTCTTTATTAGAGAATAGAAAAAATGTATGCACAAAAGTTTTAAATATTTTAATTATATTTAGCTATCTCAGCTTGCAATTTTTTTTCCTAGGTGATTAAAAAAAAGATTTCTGAAAGAAGATACTTTTTTTTCTATATTTTTCTATATTTCTTTCTTTTTATATATTTAAATATTTTAATTATATTTAGCTATCTCAGCTTGCAATTTTTTTTCCTAGGTGATTAAAAAAAAAGATTTCTGAAAGAAGATACTTTTTTTTTCTAGGGCTAGAAGGATGAAAAAATTCAACAATACAAGAAATGTTTTTTTTTTTTTATGCCACTGTATAAATTCTTCCGAATTTTCCTCTGAAAGAATTTAATATTTCTATTTTACACACACACACACACACACACATATATATATATATATATAGTGCTACCGATTATACTTTGATGTTCAGGGAGGCGGCGTTCAGAGTTTTTTTATTTCCGTTTTGGTCAGAACGTGACATTACACTACGCTGCTGTTCATTTATTTATGTATTTATTTTATCACAGTTGTTTCACGGCTATCTCACTAGCAGTGGTGAAAAAAATAAATATATAAATATAAAATAAATGTAAATGTAGCCGGAAGTTCTTGTTTATAATTAATAACGCGTTTTAAAGTATCTTTTGAATTATTTTAAGCCTTAGGAAAAAGAAATCATAATCTAATCACAACATGGCGTCATTAATTAGTGTCTTTAAATTACATATGTCACGCGATAATCGTGACTTGAGATGATATCATTCCGACCATGTTTATTGTGTGGGTATCGAATAATTAACCACTAAGAGAAAAAGGAACTAAGAATTTTCTGACATGTAAGCATCTCCATTCGCACTCTGAATTCCTAAGACAATTTTTATTATATTTTCTTTTAAGTGTTTTATATTCATGTATCATGTGCTGTTTAAGTAGCTAAGCCAGAGAGAGAGAGGGGATAGGGAGACTTATCAGCGCGCCTTACAAAAAAAAGAAACGTTTTTGCTCATTACTTTGAAATCACTGTTACAGTATTATATTTATGCAACGCCTTATTTGTATTATTTAAAAATAAGTCAAAAATTATATTTATCTTCCACGCAATTTAAGAATTACACACTTTTAATTTCTGCAACAGTTCTATTAGTGTAAGTTCAGGCATTTTCTATATTTACACACTTGTCCGAGTTTATAAATTGATGGCAACTTACAGATTTAATGTTGATTGCATATTATATGCCGAGAAAAGCAACAAGTAAATTTTCTTCATATTGTGCAATGTTTAGGAAAAATGGGTGATTTTAGAAATTAGTCTTATCTGGGTATTATATGTATATTCGAGTAAATTTAGGCATTTTCCCACATGTACACACTTTACTGTGTTTTTCAAGTAATGATAAATTGTGCATTTAGTTTTTTAAATGCATTTGAAAATTTTTTAAATTTTGCAAAAGTGTGTAATTTTAGATATTTACACATGTATAGAAATGAGAAAGTTTCACTAATTTACACGTTTAGTTTTTAAAATGTGGAGTCATGTGATTTCTGTCTTACTAAATTAAATACATATAATCTTAATAAATTCGGTAATAATGCATTTTTACAGATGACTGCAATACCTGTTATAAAAGAATTTGAATATTTATAAAACTAGTTTTAGTACCTCCCATTTATAACTCTTGACATACAATTTTCGATGTATTCATTGAACTTTAGCATCACGTAAAAAAGTTTTTGTTGCTTGTACTTGAAAGCGTTTTTGTATATGCAAGGATAATTGTTTATGTGTTGCATTCTAAATCCTTTTACTTGCACAGCATGACATTTCTTCACCTGAGAATAAAAAGGTTCTATCTGTGTTCTTGAAAAAAATGACTTATCGATATAGAAATGTTCTATTTGTATGTTTGAAGACATTTCTGGATTAAAATAATGTCCTAATATGATTGTTATTTCATAAATAAATTATATATAAGATCAATTTGATGCAAAAATGCCTTCATAGATACATATAGAGTCTTTTATATCGATAAGTCATATTTTACAAAAACACAGATAGAACCTTATTATTCTCAGGTGGTAATTTGTGCACTTAAAAAACTTCTTAAAATGTGAAACCTAATGAAAGTATTTGAAAATTTCATATGCGCCTGTACTTGCACAAATATTGATGTACTTTATTATGACAATGCTATTCTACTCTGCGATGAAACTCCTATAATAAATAAATTAAAAGAAGTAATAAAGGAAATAAAAAAATCCAGCCTCCATTACAACGCCAGTTTAAAATGTATTAAAGAAAAAGAAGGTTAAAGAAAAATTTAAAGAAAATTGAAGTAGAATTTTTTTTAACCGAAATATGCAGTAATAACAAAAATAATAACATGTCTGTCATATGATTTTATATTTTAAAAATCAATACATACTTTTATATTTTTTATTCATTTCTCATATATATGGTGAATATTACAACTTCGATGCATTTTTGTTTTCAGAATCTTAATGCAATGATTTTTACAAAAAATGAGAAAAATGCCTTGTTATGAAACTTAACTCTGTTTATTTTGCATCCGTTTAAAGCAATAATTGTTTTATTACAGAAATCATATTTACCTGTTTGTTTTCTGTTGTATTATATACAATTTACTGAAAATTGTATGTTTACTTAATAATGATTTGCTTAAGAAAAATAATCCAGTGGTATTTTTTACTAAAGAATAAGAGAAAAAAAAACCACTTTAACGTTTTTGAAAATTACTCGAAGAATTGTTACGTTTAGAATTGTGTTCTTTCAGATATAAAATTGAATGTATCCTTTGCATTAACGTACAGAATTCCATTATCGGAATCGCTTGCGGCAATACTTTTTCAATTTTAACAATACATGTCCTTTTGTTAAAAATCTACTTTATGTTTTTTCGAGCAACCTAATCTTTTTTTGAATTCAAATTGAAATTTTAGATTTTACAAAAGACTACTTATTGATTGTATTTCATCTTTAGAAATCCATTTTTGGTTACAATACTGGAAAATCTGAGAAAAAAGTAATCGATTTTTGAACCGTTAATTTTTAAAGTATAATTCCAGTTCTAAAAATTATTCAAATGTTATTTATCATCATACGAAACGCTAATTATCTCAATTTTTTTTCTTTTCTTTTATTTCATTTTCTTTTTTAAGTTGTGAAATTAACAGTGTTTACTTTCGATTGTTTTTCTAGGTTTAATTTAGAATAACCTTATTCCTCACTTAAAATGTAAACAATTTTAATTTCATAACTGAAAGATCCAAAACTTACTCAGTTATCATATTTTGCATTTTATGTGTCATTAAAATTTTTGCAATTAAAAATTAGAGAATTTTTTTAGTGATTTATTAAAACTGGAATAAATAGTTGGTTTTCCTTTTTTTTTTCATCAATTCCAATTTGTATATGTGGTAATCAATTTTATGCAAGTTTCAATAATTGAAAAGAACTGTGAATTAGTTGTAAAAGATGGTTTATGTCACGTTGCAAAATACAATATTATGCAGCATAAATCTGCATATTCTTTAAAATTATATTATCCACATAAAGTTTATCAAACAAATTATTAAAATATATATTTTGGAAAATAAAAAATGATAAATGTACGCCGTTTCATGAAAAAATAAAACATGTGTTCTACATGGCTGACTTAGTTTGCACTTTCACTCTTAGTTACGTAATATTATGGGATTGATATAATATACATACAGGGTATCCCATAAAGAGCACCCAAAATCAGCACAGCCGAATTTCTCGTTCGGAGAACAAAATATGGCATCACAGCTGGTAGAAGAATTCCCAGCCGCTGCGCTGGATAGGATGTGGGGTCCGGTTCTATGGCCCCGATATCACCATATCTCACTCCGTTGAATTTTTTATATGGGGACATCGCAATGAATTAGTGTATTGAAATTTAATCACTATAAAAATGGACTTAGTTGCTCGCCTGCATGCTGATTGTACATTGGTGGGTTCTACGCTGCTGCAACCTGTCCGCTCGTCGATTCCACGGCGAGCCCAAGACTGTCTCGTTGTGCATGGTGTGCAGGTTGAATATCTGACTTTATAATTTGTAAATAATACTGTTCATGTGTGACATGTCATTGGGTGTTTTTCCTTATTCCGGCTGTGTCATCATACTTGTTTTTCGTTTTTTTTTTCACCTAAAGTATGGATCGTACGCGTCGTTATCTTCGGGAATTTTTAAAGTATTCCCAAGTAAAAATCTGATTGTGCAGAATTTGGGAGCTATTTATATAACACCCTGTATAAAACATTGATATACGTCCTTTTCTTCTAAGACTGGCCTTGAAATTTGTGGAACTAACTACATAGTCATTTACATAGTATTTATGGAGCATCATTTGGTAAGGAAATAATGAAATTGTTATAAATGTGTTTCATTATTTCCAGTGGGTAAACTATTTAATTGTATCACATCTGTGAATTTCTCTTTGATCATCGACATCAAGCTTCGTTGTGAATTCGTTTTGGGAATATCAACCAGACTAAAAAATTGCAATTACTACTATTTCCTATTTATCCCAACAAAGCTGTCCTGAAGAGTATATAATAATTATCTTATAATAATAAAAATAATAAAAATAGATAGCAATTTTATCACTTTCAAGATTAGAAAATTGTTACAAAAATAAACATTTGCCTTAATAAATATAATAAATATTCTTTATTAGTATTTATTTATGTTTTGAAAAAAGAAAATCGTATTTGATTTTATTCATTTGCTTTCTTTTTTATTTATTTCATGAAACGATCAGTTACTTTGTGAATTAAATTCGCATATGTAATGCATAATACTAGTAATACAATTGTCTTTGTTTTTGATATTTATGGAATACATTCATTAGATCCATAATTTTATAAAGGAAATATTGAATTTTAATACTTTTTAATCTTGCCTTTTACGTTATTTGGTTAAACTTGCTAGATCAAATCTTTGTCCCATGCAGCTATTTATAGCAGAAAAAGATACTTATTTAGGTTAAATTTACATATAATTTAGTGTCCATAATTTTTTTTCAGTATGTGTTGCGATATTTGATTAAGATTAAGAATGTAGACAACGCCATTTCCTCTTTCCACAACATTGCATTCTTTCTTACTAACTTAAAATATAAAAATTATTTTATATTAGTATAAAATATATTAATTAGGGTAACATCCATAGTAATTGGCATGCACCAGTGATTGATACATCCTTCAAATATGTCCTAAAATAAGATTTATATCCAGTCTTTTAAAAATGCAAGACCATATACCAATTATATGCTCATTTACGTTAAAGATTATAACTTTGATTTATGCTACTAGATGACAACGGTGCCTAGGAAAGAGAAACAATTATAGCTTGTATGAAATTAGCTATTTTTGTTACAAATGCTTCTTTTTTGGCTTAAGGAAGGCACGCTTTTCAATTCATTATTATCTGATCTATAATATATTTTAAATTTTAATTGACAACAGTTTTGTTTAGTTAAAAAGGGTTACTTTAATTGTGTAAAAGCATTTTCAACACAAATATTTGGATTTCTGAATTAATGATAGATGCCAGTTAATGGTGCTTCAATTTTGCTAGTTCCAAGTAATTGGCACCTATTTGAATTACAAGGAATTCGCAGGGAATTTGATATTAAACCACTTACTTTGGAAGTACTTTTAAAGTTATAGACTAATTTTGTTTATCATTTGTTTTTATTTGAAAAGATGAAATATTATGAGCAATTGGAATTCATTAAAGCTTCATATGACAATTACTGGGGACAGCATGACAATTAATGGGTATTTATATAAGTATATTGCACTGTTTTAAAGTGTTCACATTTCAGACTAATATGCTGATTTCTTACTCTCAAAAACCTGAAATATGGCATCTTCATCTACAGTAAATTCATTTAAAACGATTAAACCCAATGCAAAATGTAAAGTTTTTTTTTTTAAATATAAACTTGTGCCAATTACTGGATTACAAGGTGCTATACATTGGTGCTCTAGGTGCCAATTACTGGTGATTTCAGCAACTTTTTATATTTTTATAAAAATACTTTTTCAATTTTTTTGTTATTAGTGAGCAAAATAGATGCACAGATATGCATTCTTTAATTTAAAAATATTTCCAAGTAAATATCTCATTTCTTTGTAATGAAAATTGAAGTAAGTTTAAAGACAAACTCTTAAAGTGCCAATTACTAGGGATGTTACCGTATTATTTAATTTTAAATTCTTAAAAGATATGTGTGCTTATTTTTTTAATAAAATTATTTGATATTTGAAATATTACAGAAACGTATTTATGCATAAAAAAAATCTTCTTAATTGGGAAATATAAAGAGTTTGCCAATAGCTATTCCTTGTGCAAAAGTTAAGCTAATTGATATCCTTTAGTATTCCTTCGGGAACTATACTAAATTCACGAAGCGAAATATTTTTTATTGTATTTTCTTAATGCTTTCTCTTCGTATAATAAAATAAATTGCATCATTTTATTTCACATATTTCTGCTCACAAATAAAATTATTTTTATTTCTTTATTTATTTATCGAACTTAATTAACCATATTGTCAGATTTCATTTTGAACAATTTAACAAAGTGACTAAACAAGGCAGACTCAGTTCCGAAGTTTCTGTTATCATTAAATCTGATAAAAAATTTATTGTGACGCAAACCTTTTTCTAATGTTGATATATTTATTATTAAATATAAATTATTTGATATTTAATATTCAAATGTTCTTAAATATTCAAATGTTTATTTTGTAGATAAGCATTGAGTTTTGTCTTAATAACGTGGCGCAGATAATTTCATTCAACGTCATTTATTTAAAACAATGTATGAATTAAGGTAGATTTTTTAAAAATTTATCGATAATATAATGTATAATATTTTATATCATAGCATGTGCGTCATTTTTAGCACTTTCCAACAAAATTGAAAAAAGCTTTTGCATTCGTTTATCTGTCTGTCTGACCATTTGTCCGGCTGTCCACGCTCGAACTCCCGTAAATACACTCGGATATAAAATATACTCATATACCATTGCATTGACAAAGGTTTTTTAGGATCACCTCATCATGTTTGGTATTGCATATGAAGTATGTACGATTAATGGTTCAATTACAGGGCCACTGAAAAGAATTCGATTACATTATGGTACATAGGGAAAATCGTTTGAAGAGTATTTTAATGACGCTATTTCAAATATATTAAAAGTGATATAAATTAATCAATTTCATTAAGACCATATTAATATTGAGCATTCATACCATTTTTTTTATTAATTTACAGAGACATACAAAATATATCGGTTACAGTATTGGCTATGCATAATTGTAGAGAATATGTTTTAAAATTCGATATGCGCTTTTAAGTCTAATTCCTGCATTTTGTTGCTTATTATTCTTTATATATAAATTCTATACCTCACATACAGGGCCGCACAAAAGTATTAGACCTACTATTCTCCTTTTAAAAACAAATTGCTGTAGGGGAATTTTCAACTTAACACTAGAACCGCGGGACTTTCGGTATACCTAGAACCGCGGAGCGGGTCAATTTGACCCGGAGTGGAAAAGGATTTATAAATATGCCCAAATACTTACTTTGATTAGTTAAAAATTATATTTTATTACAATAATCAATATTATTTAATATTTACATTGTATTTTACACAAAGTCAGAAGAAATATCCTACATTTCAGAAAATGCTATTATTCAAGATTACATTTCATTCAGTATGATGAAAATACATTGAATAAATATTGAACATATATTTTAAACATAAATAAACTTGGACTTAGTAAATATTAAAAATAGAATATTCCATTTAAATGAATTTAGATATAAAATCTAAGAAAAAAATTTAAAAATATAAATAATACAAGTTACTTACTGATTTATCTAATCCAATTTATTGTATGCATTGCTTGAAAAACATGGTTAAAGATTTCGCACGTTTACCAAAAACGTGTGGATACATTATATTTTGAACAATTATATTTTATTTAATTTTCATTATTTTTAGTTATGATAACAAACCCTTTTATGCTTAGTTTATGTTTTTCACAGTTTTTAGTTTTTCTTCTTACGCAAATGAATTTTTTATTTATTTTATTAATTTTTTTTGGAGGGGGGGTGGGGGTATATAGAGGGGAGAAGTTCGCAAGAAGTAACAAACTATTTTTGTACGTCTTCAACTAAGTTTTGAAGAAATTGACGTATACTAATAGATTTTGAGGTTACAGGTTTGCATAAAATCCAAGCATTGATAATAGCAAAATACAAAATATTATAAATTGCATTCATTGGCTTCCTGTAAGAAAAAGTCTTGACATAAGGAGACTTCCTGTCATCGGGGTAATCATACAGTTACATTGAATTTAATTGCATTGTTGTAAAAAAGTGCCTTAAGTATTTTTTAGAATTATTTATAATTTCAACAGTTAGATGTAGACTGAAAAGCAACAAAACAATTTTACACCTTTCTCCTTGGTAAATAGTTATGCTGATGTATAAATGAGATAGAAGAATCGTCGTATGCAATTTCGATTTTGACATTTTGTATTTCTCGTCTTGGGCGATTTACAGTTTCTGTGTTATTTGCAATTTATCTGGTTTTGATATACATATAATGAATAAACCTACTAGCAGATTTTGAAAGAAATAAGTGCACGTCTACGCTTATGTTAGGCCCTTTTAAATAGTTAGTCTTGCAGCTTTTTTATCATCTTCTTTATTTACAGGTTTGAATGTGCAAGTTATTGTTTATTTATTTTTCAAATTCTCATGAGTATAAAATTTAAATTTTGTCAACTTTTGTTCAAAATCTTAATTCTGTTTTTTATATACGATTTTTTTCTGATAAATATCACAAACTTTCGTTCAATACTGATAAATTTTCATTTATCTCCAATGAAAAAGTCCAACAATGTTAATAGTATAAGCAGAATCACCGTCACTTTCATTTTCACCACTAGAATTTATTTTTCTTCTTTTATAGGCAGATATTCATCCTCAATAATTTGCCTTCTCAATAATTTTCAGATAATAGTTGCTAACATTCCAAAGCTTCTTTGTCAGTAATATAAAAACATCGAAATCTTATTTTAACTTTTAATAAATGCTTTATAAATGTAAATTCAATGCTACTTCTAAATAATTGTTGTAATTTTTTTCTGCAATCATCGATTCTTCACATCAAGAATATAAAATCTTGATTACAAATTTTCACACACCCCCCCCTTCCGATTCTGCCTATTTAACACGTTCGCTGCCGCTTACGTGAAGATGTGATTATAGTTAATGCCGCACTGTAGAAGTGGGTTTTTCCCAGAAGCCGGTTTACTTTTTATAACAAAGAATCAGTGACAGATTCTCCCGCGCCAGCGCGTGACTGGCTATTGGACGTCACCCCATATCACGCCCTGGCGCGTGAGTGGCACCTTAACGTTAATAGAAGTGCGACAGATATTATTTATCATTACTTCTGAAAAAATGCATCTCTATTTTGTCATTTGTGTGTAAAAATTTATTACGGGTCAAATTGATCCGCTTCGCGGTTCTAGGTATACATGGTTATAACTCAAAAATTATTTATGCTATTCGCTATTAAATACAAAAAGTTGTTGCTTACCTTAAAATATTAAAAGTCAGAAAAGGAATCGTTTTTTCGATGAATACTTTTCGCGCGGCGAAAAATTAAATATCGATTTGGGTCAAATTGACCCGCTCCGCGGTTCTAGTGTTAAATATATGTATATCTTCAATGGACTAAATTTTATAATCCATCCTGTTAATAGATACAAATTTCTATAAGATATAGAGGGCTGCAAAACATTTGGATAATTATACGATTGTAGACGGTGACAGCTGAAATTCTGTTTCGAAATGTGTTGCACATTTCCATATGGTAAAATGAGACATGACATTTTAATTTTTAATCGGTGCAATTTCGTTACATAATTCTGAATTTGCTGGAAAGTGCTTCCTAATCTATGCATATCGCATTTTTAATTTATTGTCGTAATAATTCTGGAAAAAAATTCCACGTTTTAGTAAAATTTGCATAAGAAAGTATTCTATAATTATCTTTTGAAAAGGTTAAAACTCCAAAAGTGTTTGATACAATATAAGTTTTTAGAATGCATTACTTTATATCGCATCACTCATTTTTTTTACAATCAATTTGTAATATTACATATTGTTGTCGTTTCTTATATGTACTACTTAAATAAAACTAATTAGAAAACAATGTAACTTGCAATAAATAAATATAACACATACACTGAAAAAAAGCTGCAACTGAGATTTACTGCAGCAGAGATTCCAGGCAATGACCGTAAGAAAACGGACTTTATACCTATATCAACGGACTTTGAGATTACATTAACGGTTTTTGCCCGTAAAACATAAAAAATTGCGGGAGTTGACCGTTTATGTAAAAAAAAGTGACATATTCCGAAAATATACTGGATAATTCACTGTAAACTACCGTAAATTTACATTTTTTTACAGTGTATATATATAAAAACTACTTTTCTTACAGTGTAAAATACTGCTACAAGAAGAGTTTCTATGAGAGTTAGAAAACCATTTTACAACTCAACAGTACTATCAAGATCAAATAACACATACACGATTTCTTGATACGCAGTGTTTCTAATTGTGTGTTTTGTGAAACTTAACAATTAAAACATTTTTAGAGCGATATTTACAGCATTATTTAAATATATATTAAATATTTTGTTATGTATAACATTTGCAATTTATACATAGCCAAAAGTATATTTTTTGTAATTTAATTATTTTTAATTTGAAGTCATTTACTTCTTTCAAAGATATATTGTCAAATAAAAATTGTAAATTAATAATAATCTCCGAGTTCTTAACATGGTATTTTACGAATTGTATTTTTAAAGATATTAAAAGACATTTCGTTTATAGCTATACCTTGTTTAGTTGCAGCGAAATGGAAATGGTCAGTAGATGAAGCTAAACACGTCGAACTTTTGACGGCTGAACTGTTGACTGCGGGGCATTTCTAATTTGGTCACGTTACCCAAGTAAATGAAAAATGCATTGTTCGCCGTTAATGCAAATGTTTCGCCCTCTCAAACAATCATTTCGTTTAGCTAAAGAATTTTCAATATTTTTCTTTGTTTCGTTATTGATAATGATAATTCTGATTACAAAACACACTGTGTCTACTAACTTTAAATATCCCTATCTAGGTCTAATACCCAAATTTCATAAGAATCCAATTAAATTTAGAACAGTAACATTTGGTTGCAATACTTATAATACTACAGCTAATAAACTTCGGTTAACAAATTCTTAATTAAATATATACAACAACAAAAACTAGTCAAAATACACATTGTATAAAGTATAGTTATGAACTGGTCAATATTATGAAAAATCTTAAATGTATAAGAAAAATAACTACATATGACTTCAAAGATTTTTTTTAAATATAGATTTATTACATCTACATGATGTAATAAATGCACTATTTAAATAATATCAACATGATTTGTATATATCAACAAACATTGATACTGATTATTTTCTGACTTTAACAAATTTCATTATCCATAATAATTTTATGATGCAAGATAACATAATATATATACAAGAAGTCGATATACCGCAAGGTTGTTGTACATCTAGTATATTATGAGACTTATATCATTATGAACGTAAATATAATAATAATAAAATACATTTATATCAATATATTGATGATATAATTTTAATTGACACTGATAATACCATTATATCTCAATTCCCAGTCGATTATCCAGCTAATTTAGAAATTACAAAAAACCTACTTTCCAATAATACCATTAACATTTTAGATCTTAAAATTATAATTAAAGAAAACAAATTAATAACTTATATATATGACAAACGGAATGAATTTAATTTTAAAGTTAATACATTTACTAATTTTAAATCCTGTCTTCATAGTTCTGTATAACGTAATATAATCATTAATCATTTATATAGAATGAAACGTTTAGTTCATGATGCACTAATAAATGGTTTCCCTAAAAAAATCATGAATTCTTTAATATATAATTAGTTATTACATGATCTGAAAAATAATTAACACATTGCGTAAAAAATGTACAAAAACAATTATTAAAACTTAAAAATAATAATAATAAAAATATATAAAAAATGTAAATAGTATAAAAAAATTATATAATAGGATGGCAGAGTGGGTAGATGTTAGAGTATAAAAGAAGGCGGTGCTTTCTGGATAATATGCAATGGTTGATTGTTTTTTTAAACAATTGAGAGTCGTAAATGAAATTTGTTAAATTGAAAAATATATTATAATGGACGTTTAATTGACACTAATATATGGATAATTGTATAGTTACATCGATTAATTCTATTATTTTATTTTAATTAATTTACAAGATTAAATTGTAAGAATATGAGGAGGATTGTACTTTGTGCTTAAATATAACTAAATAAATAATTAATATATTTACCGTATACACTTCGAATAGTATAATAGGTCTCTAATTTATTAAAAGTTAGGTACAATTTATTCTTATAACTAAACAAATAAACAACGTTAAAGAGCACAAATATTATAAAATAAAAGATGTTAAAAGCATACAGCCGTTTTGGGATTTCTAAAGTCCCATCAGCAGTGCTAAAAAGTGTAAAACGTACAAGAAAGTCACATCGTTAAATAAAACAAAATAAACCGTGTATCTGAGCTCGCCGCTAAGTCGAACTGACCATGAAACGTCGCAAAGCAACAGTAAAAGTAAACTGGCATGCGCACCCAGAGGAGACTAATCATAAGTCACTTCCCACTGGACGAGTCCAACTCAAGGAGAAAAGGAGGGGTGGGGGAGTGATATTACAGGAATGGAAACCAGACATCAGGAAATCTTGGAGTACTGGACATGTCATTAACCAAATTACTAGAGTTTTTCCATATATGAAAAGCTTCCCAAAAGTCTAAATCATAAACAGATGAACAATATTGTATTATTGAGGCTTCGGAAAATTTAAAATTGTGACTATTGGATCAGCAATGGTCGGCGATAGCGGAAAGTTTTATTTCACAATTTTTAACGTTAGCACTGTGTTCTCCCACACGTTTTTTCAAGGTACGCTTCGTCTGACCGATGTACATTTTATCGCATTCGCAAGGAATCTTAAAAATACCCCAATGTGATAAATCATCTATTGGATCTTTGAGATTTGAGAATTGTATTTTATTGAAAGGAGTAAAGGTTATTTTAAAGTCAAATTTTGACACAATTTTAGAAATTTTATGACTGATTTTTGGAAAATATGGAAGAATAATTAAATAAACATTGCGGTCTGAGTTGAAGTTCGAAGGAGTACGTGTTTACGATTTTGTGTCTTTTTGTACGAGTACGATTTTGTGTCTTTTTGTACGAGTACAATTTTGTGTCTATCGATAACCGGCCCTGGGTCAGTGCACAGAACAAATCTAATAAACATATTGCTACTTTGAAAACCAAATTTAACTCACTCTCGAGTCAACATAACGATACTATACCCAACACATTACCGTTGGTTAATCAGAATGCTGTTGTTAACCTTTCAAATACTTAACTTACTGATAACGATATCCATTACCTTAAATTAAATAATAATTTTGTACTTGCTAGTAAACCATCATTTCCCAATATTATTGCTCCTATCGAAAGAGCATTCAAATTTAGTACATTAAATCCATCACAAAAGGTTTCTATCAGTCATCTTATTGCCAATAATGTGAACTTCAATAATAACCCCCTAAGTATAACGTCAGTAAAGCCGCATCCCGTTGTATAAGAAATCTGAAATCTAATGCAGACATAGTTATCAGTAAAGCCGATAAAGGCGAACAGATTGTTGTTATGAATAAATCTGACTACCTTACCAAAACCCAGGAACTAATAGATGATGGCCCTTACAAAAAGATTAATTCTGATCCTTCTCAAAAAGAACTGAAAGCTATTAAATCTACTATTGAGAACTCCACCCCTATTTCCAATAACATCAAATCTTCTATCATCCCTTCTGTCTCACATTGTGCAAGATTTTATACACTCATTTATACACAATTTATAAAATTGACCAAGTTCATCTTTCTAGAATAAAAAAAATAAAAACATTAAATAAAAATATTTTAAAAATTTAGAAAATCCATTAGTCATCTATAATAATGAATGCTAGATCCATTTATTACAAATTTATAAAAAAAATAGCAATTCCCATTTTGAAAAATTTCATTTTTAATTTTTAATTTTTTAATTTTTTTTCTTTTTTTTATGTGGGAGAAAAAATTTTACTTCCTCAAGATACTTTTCTATATGTTTTTTTTTTACATCTTCTTTTTTTTTATTATGTATTTTTATTACAAGTTTCGAGATTAAAAAATATGTTCATTAACCTACATTCATTTTTAGGTAGATTTCGTATGAAATACTACCTATTGCAATCGCACCAGTTTATCTATCTATCTATATATATATCTCACTTTTTTATGGACACGATAACTACTATAAACCTTCACCAATCTCCACCAAACTGGTACAAAAAATCAAAGGGGATAAAATCTCGGCTAAGTTCGTTAATGGGCAAAATCGGACCAAGGGGGTCGAAATAGGGGGCGTTTATGTGAAAACACAAAAAACGCCATAACTTCTTAATTAAAGTAGATATCGCATCGGTTTTAAGTTTATACTACTTCTTAAAAATGGGCCAAAAGTTTATGCATGACAGATTTTTGATAAATTTAGAAGTGGGCTCAAATGAAAAAAGAAAAAAAAAGAAAAAAAAAACAGGGGTTTTGAGAGAAAAAAATTCATAACTTCGTCAATTTTCAAAATATCAAGTCCAACGAAATTTTTTGTAAATGTTCTTACAATTATCTAAAACTTTTGTATTGACAAGTTTTTGATAGGCCCAACTTTTACCGATGAAAAAAATTAAAAACGAAAAGAAAAAGGGCGGTGAAAAAAGAGAAAAATCCATAACTCCGTCAATTTTTAAGCTATCAAATATGATTAAATTTATTTTACATCTTCTCAAAAATATCTACGACTTTTATATTCACAAGTTTTTCATAGGACCAATTCGTATAGCAAAAATAAATTAAACAAAAATAGGAGTTGGAAAAAAAACCTCAAATCCAAACTGCTTATATTCTGACTCATTTTTAAATTCATTTTTGATTTTAAATGCATCCAAATGGTAGATCCTCTTATTTAGAAACCGTATAAAGTGACGCATTAGTCAATTTTCTGATAGAGACAGAATATATTTAAAAAAAGGCTACCAAAAAGGGTATTTTGAACAGAATTTCCCAAAGTCATCGGGACTGAAAATTTAAAGAAGTATTCAAATAAAAAATTGCGTTTTTTTTTTCTGACTCTTTTTTAAATCCATTTTTATTCTCAAACACATCAAATTTACAGATCCTCTTATAGGAACTATATAATGAGATGCATTGGTCAGTTTTTTGATAAAGTCGGAATATATTTCAAAAAAAGGCTACCAAAAGGGGTATTTTGAACAGAATTTCCCGAAGTCTTCGTGATTTGAAAATTTAAGGAAGTTTTCACATAGCAAATTGCGTTTTTTATGATTCGTTTTAAAATCCATTTTCGCTCTCAAACGCATGCAATTTACAGATCCTCTTATTTAGGAACTATATACTGTGACGCATTGGGCAGTTTTTTGATAAAGATAGAATATATTGGTAAAAATGGTGTCAAAGTGAGTATTTCGCACAAAATTTTCCGAAGCAATCATGATTAAAGAATTAAGGATGTATTCAAACAACAAATCGGTTATTTTATGACTCATTTTTAAATTCAATTTTTTTCTCAAATGCATTCAACTGAGAGTTTTTTTGTTATTTAGGAACTGTATAATGTACTGTTTTGGTCGATTTTTTAATAAATTCAGAATCTATTTCAAAATATGTTGTCAAAATGGGCATTTGAGCTGAATTTTTCTTAAGATTATTCTGATAAAACCAGTTTTTGCAGAAAAATGAAATTAAAAATTTTTCATAAACGGCCAAATGAAGTTATTAAACTGGGTTAACTCTAATCATATATTTTTTTGTTGAAATGAGCACTCTTCTAAATCTACCTCCGCCTACAGGCCCAGCCGACAGGGATTTTTTTTACATTGCAAAATATTTAAATAAATTTTGAACAAATGGATATTAAGTTATTATTATACATTTATTCAAGTGATTATTATTATATTTTATTTAGCGTTAAAAGATTTTATAATATTTTTGAAGCTGTAACTTCTTAGAAAATGTCGAAATTTACCATGAAAAAATAAATTTGAATTCTTGATACATTAATTTCTAGATACAGTTTTTTTAGTTACTATATTTTCATAAATAGCATGCGTTTAGTTATTGATTAATAATCAATATGAACTTTTAAAACGCCAAAAATAAAAAAATAAATCGTTTACTATCACGCTTTTAACGCCATCAATCAATAATATACAAGGTGTATCTAAACTTTTGGGCAAAACTTTAAGGGTACACATCAAGACAAACACATAGTACACATCAAGACAAACAATATTAAATAGGAAATTAAGGGTCCCAAACGTTTTCCGAGGGAGATAGGTGCCATTAAAGTTTAGGGTCGAAAATTTCAAATACACATAAAAAACGGAAAAAGTGGTCGATTGATATGCGATTTTCACTAAAACTATTCTTTATGTTCGTATTTTCGTGCAAATAAATTATAAAGATAAATTTCGAAAAATGCCGATAAAGGGCGCTTTAGACTTTGAAGTAATGAAAAACTATTTTTTGCCATGACTTTTTGCATAAGCCGCTGATCAAACAATTATTTTTGGACCCAGAAATCTTATTTAGTGATTGAAAACAAATATTTACGTCTATCTAAGAAGTTACATTTTTTCTTAAAAAAATCTGGGTTGAAAAAGAATTGTTTGATCCGCGGCTTATACACCCGAAATTACGGTAAACATAAAAAACGGAAAAATTGTTTGATTGATCTGCGGTTTTAACTAAAACTATTCTTTATGTCAGCTTTTTTGTGAAAATAAATTATAAAGATAAATTTCAAAAAATGCCGATATAGGGCGCTTTAGACTTTGGAGTAACGAGAAACTATTTATAGCTGTTATTTTTTGCATCTCATTAAAAGTTTTTGGAAGCTTAGATTTAAACTTAAATTTTGAGCTCAAAATCTGAATAGTTAGGAGTGGTTAAGTAGCGCAAACTGAACTTTGTTCAAGGGAGGGAGGGGGGGGGGGGTTCAAGGATTCAAGGGGAATAAAAATTCAAGGAAAATGACATCACTTTCATGTAATTATTGTAGAGTTGATTTATAACAACGACAAATTTATGTTTACAATTAAAGTGGTTTTTTAAAAATAGCTGAAACCTGATTTAATCATCCAGTTGAAACATGTTTTTACTCAAAAAATGACGGCATGTGTTTAAGTAACTCTGAATAAAATTTCAGTAAAGGCTACTTCATATCGATGTATATATTGCATTTTCTTCCAAAAAAATTTTTTTTCCTGTAAAAAAAATGTTTTGAGAACTGTATAGTTCTGCACACGTGTGAAAGAAAACATGCATTTTTATTTTAAAAGTGAATAATTACCATAATTGTGTAAACAGTTCCCTTTTCTGGATTTAAATTTCGCAAATGCTAAAATTAAGAGAAAAAAAATGTGAATATTTTCAAAATTTTCAAATTAAGGTTATATATAAACTTCAGGTTAAGGCTGTTCTCAATTATAAAAAGAACTAGCCTCTGACAGATTTTTTTAAATTCATTTTTATTTTTAAACACATGATATTGGCAGGTTTCTTATTCAGAAATTATGTAATCGGAAGACGTTTTCCGTTTTTGGGGAAAAGCATAAGATCTTTCAAAAAGTACTGACACACTCGGTGTTTGTAACTGAATTTACGCATTTTGAACTGACGCAACAGGCGATAAGTAACAAAAATAGGTTGTCACATGAACACAATTACTCAAAACTGAATAATTAATTAAATTATCAGAAAATGGTAAACTCATTTCCATTCCAAATCGTTCTAGTAGTTCATACCTTTACATTTTACCAGTCAGAAAAAGTGTGAAATGTTGATGACAAAGGGATTAAAAAACTTTCTTATGCAATGTTGCAGGTTAATGTTTTGTAATAAAATTCTTTGCACAATATTCCCTTAAAACATAAATGATACTATATGGTTTTAAACAAAAGCGCATGCTACTATTGGTGTGAGGCACATTCATTAATATGCGAATACGTCAAATAGCATACTTCCCGTTTCCCGAAAACTAACCCGTCAGCACTTAAAAAGATAAAAAATTACCTTTTTTTCAGGTAGTATTTCACTCCGAAATTAGGACTTTATCAATAAATAAATTAATTAAATTAATAATAAAAAAAAAAAATACAGTCAGTAGGCATGTGAAATAACTAAGGTACCCTGGGGTAATAACGCCAATTTAAGGTTCTACCAATTTTTACGGCTCAGTTTTAGATTGTATTTTTCAAACAAATATATGATTTGATACAACAACGCATTGACTATCTATATAAAAAAAAATAATTTAACAGATATGTATTCATAAAATGTAATGGAGTGATTTCTTGACCAATGCTATTTGGCGTTATTACCCACCTATATGGATAATAACGCCATGCAAACAAAACTATGAAATAAGATGGAATAAATGCATGTAAATTGCCCAATTCTAAAAATACAAACTCTACAAACTTAGAAATTGACAAGTTGCATTCTAAGCTATTGAAAATGTTCAATTTTTTGTGAAAGTGTAAGAAAAATAAAGGTGTGGTGTGTGTGTGGGGGGGGGGGGGGGATGAGGCAAAAGAATATCAGATAATAAGCTTCTTTTTGCTTAAAAAAGACCGCTTAAATAGAATTATTAGGAACATTGCACAGTTTTAACTGTGTTTATTTGAATGAATATTTAGGATGTAGCTCGGCCATTGTAGGGGATCAATCGGGGTATTAATGCCAAGGATTGGCGTTATTACCCCGTTATAATTATTGTGCGGTACATTTTAAATTACAAATTATCTCGAGAAGATATCCAAAATCTTCAACAAAATTGTGAAAGTCCATGAAATGTACTACAAATTTATGTAATTAACAAAGTATTTCCGGATTAAAAAATAGTCTTCACATCACAAAACGTATCTCGCAAATTTTAGATCAAGCGTTAATTTTAGTTGCTTGTAAAAACAATAAGACCTAAAAACGAAACAATTTAACTTGAAGCTGTTTTTTGCGATTTATATGACTCAAAACCCTTCTGCGTAGAGCACATGGGTGTCATTTACCAGATTATTTCATAATTATGCATAATATTAGCACTTGGCGTTATTACCCTGCCTGGCGTTATTACACCAGACCACCTTAGGTATTTAAACAGTGAATTAACTTGGATCTATAAAATCCCAATAATTCTTCCTCGAGAGCTTTTTCTCCAAAACTAATATTTCTCAGTGCACATATAAGATAATTTTAGTATGTATCTGGAAAAAGAAAAAAATAATAATGCGTTCTGTTGTTTACAAATTTTAGTATAAAACAATACAAATTACAGTTAATCTCATCTTATGATTAATCTTTCGTGGTGAATGATTTTTTTAAACTTTCATTGGACCAATAATCCAATAGCGTATTTGAATAAATGTTATTTGACTCAAAAGTGTTGCTGAAATCTTCAGTGATAGTAACATCCATTTAAATTGACAACGTAGTAATAATGAAAAAACTTGTCGACGTAATTACGGAATCATTGTAACGCATTTAATGTCCAAAATGAAACTAAAAAGGTTAAAATTATTTTAAAGTACATATTTATTTGTATGATGTTTTCATGTTTATAATTTTTTTTTTCAAAGTTACGGTACGGATATAAATAAAATCACAAAAGTACTATTAATAAAAAAAAATCGAGAATTTTTACTGTCTTCTGTACATCTATATTAATAATAAAAATGCGTTTAAAAAAAAAAAAAATAAATAAATCATTTTTTCTTTACTATTTGAAATCACATGAAAAGTATTGATATTCTTTTATTAATAGCTATTTCTTTTTATTATAATTATTCGTCATTTTAATATAAAATTGCAAAATATATATATATAACTGTTCGACTTTATGAAAATTAAAATTAATATTATGCTTCAATAAACATTATCTTCCTATACATTATTATAATACAACAAAGTACTGAATTTTTTAGACGTAGCGTTAAATTATTACATCTTTTTTAAAAAATTCATCAACAAGGATATGGGAAATCTTTATGACATTCTTCTGATTTCGACAGTTATTCTAAGATTATTTTTTCGATCCAACGTACTCACCACATGCTGTGGAATGGTCTATTCGGTGAGTGAAAAACTACAGAAACACATTAATCTTCCATAAATTACGTTGCCATAAACAGATTACCTCAATAAATCTCTGTAAAAGTCGAAAAAGACGAAGGGAATATGTTATTGATATAGAAAATGACTATTTACGTTTCAATATTGTATATATTTGTAGTAATGGTATAAGAATATTAGTTTATTAACATTCTGCTTATGTGGCATATATTTTTCTATTTTTTCATGTAAATATAAGAGTTTCCGTAAACTTTGACACCCCGGAGTAACGGTGACACAATTTAGACAGGCAGGTTTATTACTGATTTATAAATATTTATTCGTGTGTTTTATTAATGCGATTAATTGACTTATTGCTATTAATAAATAATGCGATTAGTTTATCAAAGCTTTTCTTATAGGTTTTGGGCAGTGAACGATAAATGTAAACATAAAAAACACCAGAATACGAAATTTTAATGATTGTACTGAAGAAAATGAGGCAAATGCAGCTGTCAATAATATCATGAATAAAAAACTAGTCGGATGTGGCAATCCCAAAATTTTCTTCTATGTAAAGAACGTTAATACTTCCATAAAAATGAAACATAGATCATCATCGGTTAGGAAATTTACACCTAAATCTAATCTGCAACAACTTAATTCAAGTTTTAATTTAATCTGAAATTTGACAAAAATACGTGCAATTGTATATGAGATAAAATCATCACTGAAATCGTAAAAAATCTGGATAGAAGCACAGAAGTGATAGAAGGTAACTGGACAGAAGTGACTAACTCTAAAAACTGAAGAATATTAATTATATCAGGGACTAACTGAATCTGATGTTTGATAAAAATTTGGGCATTAAATCCTTAGATAGATCTATTGCGATAATCATGAATAATGTCATAGTAGCGTCACCAGTTAAGTGATTTTCTCCAAAAACTGAGTCTCGTCGACAATCGTTACTCAAAAAGAAGAGCAATGGATTTCCAAACCTTGAGAGTTGTGGTTGATTCTGATTTTCCTTTAAACAAGCACAATATCGCGATAGTAATTTAAAAATAATTTAAACTACAGAGAAACAATATCCTTATATTGACCAACAACAATCCATGTGGAGGTATAATGAAACTTTTTCCCAGAGGAAAAAAAATAGAAAATTCCTATTTTTCGCAATAATTCGTAAATTTTAAGTAGGTGATTGAAGGGGTGAACTTTTTATTTATTTTGCATTGATATCCGAAGTAATGAATCGCTTATTGCGAGCATTCAAAGCATATATGGCACCACATGTTTTATTATTTTACCCTTGCAATATTTCTCTTGTATATTTGAATCTACTTTGATATGTAAACTAATCGTTAGGTTGATAAGACTGTATAGTTTGTGACCCGAATTCGAAACATAATCGATATTTGGAGCGTTCCGTAGGCCATTGGATACTAATAAATGGCTCATTGCTCCCCATTCGGGAACAATTCTTTGTTCATAAATTATGATGTATTTTTAAAACCTTTTAATTTCGGATTTGTGTTGCATTATGCAATAGAGAACTTTAAATATATTTTAACTGAAAATTATAATTTTCATTATAAAATTATATTTAAAAGCAATTTTTTAATAGGGCCTCAAATTGAAGTTTTTGTTTTTAACACTTTTAAAATAAACAGAAAATTATTAATATTAAAAACGTTAAATTATTTTAACACTAATATAGTAGGGAAGGTTCACTATTACTCAGAAATGCTATTTTTTATTTATTTATTTTGTATCTATTTATTTCTTGCCATAACGTATAGCTATTTAGCGCAATTTTAAAAGGAAAAATGAGTTTATTGGATTTTTATCTGTTGAATAAATTTCTATATACTATTCACATATATTTTATAATTATTTATAATAATAAGATTCAGTTTAATCATATAAATTTTAAAACTGTCTACAATTAATTTAGATATAAATTATTTTGTAGCTATTTATTTCCTGTAATAACTGGTAGCTATTAAGCGCAATTTTAAAAGAAAAAATGTTTATTGAATTTTTTACTGTTGAAAATTCAATTTATTCATATAAACTTTTAAATTGTCTAAAATTTATTTAGATATAAATTATTTTGTAGCTATTTAGTACAATTTAAATAAAGAAAAATATGTTTATTAAATTTATGACTGTTGAATAAATTCCAATATTCTATTCACATAGATTTTGTAATGATTTGTGATAAGTGGATTCGGAATATTCACATAAATATCAAAATTTTCAAAATATGTATTTATATATGCATAGCAAATAATATTAAAGATTAAAATACATTAATTGTCTTTAAAAATTATCCTGTATTATTAAATATTCTGTCACAGGACATACAATAAAATAGCACTATTACCATATATTTTATTAAAAGTATCATTTTTCGAAACTGTGTGACGGTATATTCATGCTGGGTGTCATTTATCACATTATATGCAGACATACTCAGTAATTTAGGTTAAAACAACACAGTTTATTAAAATGATAAGGGCTAAAGGAAAGTGGAGCCAGTCTATAATTTCACTCACTGAGAACACTATGAAAAGCTAACTCATACTCACAGGCGTCGGTCTAGCTCAGTCGGGGCACCGTCTAGCACTTGACACTATTTCCTGGCTGATCTACTAAACAAATCTTAATTTCACAGCCCGTGGCTGTGGATATTTCTTTATTTGCTCAAATAATCAAAACGGAACGATTCTAAACTTTCTTACCAAGGCCGAATCTTTAATCCACTATCTGAACTCCTTTTCGCTTTTACTGGAGGCCGTAGCTATTCTCTAATCGTCAGCACCTTGCTAAACAATCATCAACTTCGTTGTCCAATGACGCTGGCTGCTGGCTAAGGCCAGAAACACACTGACGCTGGCTAAGGCCAGAACACCCACACCACAAACTCACACCCAAGCTTTTATACGCGACAAACTGAGATACTTCTCATTAACATAATACTAATAACCGCGAGCTAACTGCGGAATTCGAAAGAGCACACACGCTCTAGAAAGTTAAAGTAAAAGAGAGGATAGATGTCACTTTTACGCCTACAAAATGTTAAATTATTGACGTCACGATCTCAGAAACACTAGAGTGCCTTTATGACTAAAGGTCACTCCCTCACAACTGTATTGAAATAAAATAAATTTTGTCCATTCACGTAAAACTGACACTATAGTAATAAAAATATCTGATGAACATCTTACATTGATATACCATAAAAAGACTTGCCTTATCATAAAAACCACAATCCAAGATCAAAATTGTAAAAAAAATTATTTATACATGCATAAGAAATAATATTAAAAATTAAAATACAAGAGTTTTCTTTAAAAATTATTTTTAAAAATATGTTTATTGAATTTTTGACTGATGGATAAATTCTGATATTCTGTTCACATAAATTTTACAATGAATTGCAATAATAAGATACGAATTAGTCACATAAATTTCAAGATTCTCTAAAATTATTTAATATGTATTATTCTGTAGCTATTTGTTTACTGTTATAATTAGTAGCTATTTAGCTCAATTTTAAAATAAAAATAATATGTTTAGTGAATTTCTGACTGTTGAATAAATTTCTGTATCTTATTCACATAGATTTTACAATGTTTTGTGATAATAAAATTCGAATTATTTACATAAATTTAAAAACTTGCTAAATTTAATTATATATGTATAACAAATGATATTAATAATTAAAATAAATTAACTTTCTTCAAAAATTATTTTTCATTATTAAATATCCCATAACAGAAAAAAAACCCACGTAAACTTCATTGTCATATTTCAATAAAAGTGTCATTTTTTCAAATACTGCATTGAAATAAAATAAAATCTTGTCTATTCACTAAAAAATGGCACTGAAGTAATAAAAATATCTGATAAACAGCGTACATCGATATACCATAAAAAAAAGACTTGCCTTATCATAAAAATCATAATCCAAGAAATGGTGTATTGGTTACGATAACAAAATACCTAAAGAAAAAGTAAAATCAAAACTCACTGAAGGAATCTAATTCTTTTGTTAAAAGGAAATATAAAAAAATATATGTATCTAAGAAAGAAGGAATGCAAGGTAATGAAAACAAATATTCGGTGAGAGCAGAAAATTATTTTATATTTGTATTTTCACAATGACTCGATGTGCGAAAAAAGATTGCTAGTGAATGAATGATTATATGGCATAAAAATATTCCTAGATTTTCTTTAAAATCTAGTAAGTTTTTTTTATATATAAAGCTAAAGTGGAGTACAGTTTAAAAAAGTACTGAATTACTTGACAGTACTTAAACGATATTCAGATTAAAAAAACCCCACTATATATGCTGGATGATTAAAAATGAATAGATCTAAAAGCCAACCAACTTTAAATTGATCAAATAGTTTTAATTAAAAAATAAAACTACATTATGAAACGTCCACTGTTACTCTGAAATGATGTTTTTAATTGATTTATTTTATATTTATTTATTTCCTGTCGTAAATGGTCTCTATTTAACAAAATTTAGCAAATAAAAATATGTTTATTTAATTTTTAAACTTTTAATAAATTAAAATATTCTATTCAGATGGATTTTACAATAATTTGTAATAAAAAGATTCGTATTATTCAAATAAATTTTAAAATTGTCTTAAAATTTATTTATATAACAAATTTTATTTAATTTTTTTAAAAGTTAACTTTCTTTAAAATTATCTTTTATTATTAAATATCCCGTAAGAAAAAAAAAATTCTATATACTTCAATAAAGGGTCCTTTTTTCGATACTATATTGAATTAAAATAAAACTTTGTCAATTCACTAAAAATATGCCACTGAAGTAATAAAAATCTCTGATTAATACCTTACGTTGATATACCATTCAAAAAAGAGTCTTGTCTTATCTTAAAAACTGTAATTCAAATGGTGTATCGTTGGAGATAAGAGAATACCTAAGAGTAAAAGTATAATCATGAACTCTCTGAAAAAATCTAATTCTGATGTCAACGGAAAATGTTATAAATAATTGTGTATTTAAAAAAAAAATTAACGCATGGTAATTTTTTTTTAATCCGGTACATGCAGGATATTATTTTATCTTAGTACTTTCATTATTGATTCAATGCGAGAAAAAAAGTTTGCTAGCAAATGAACTAATATTCGGCATAAAATATTCATAGATTTTCTTTTCAGGGTACGTTTTCTAATTTTTTTAAATATATATATAAGGGGACTACTGTTTCGTAAAGTATTGAATTACTTGACTGTACTTAAATTAGATTCAGATAAAAGGTCATCCCAATATATCTGTGGCTTCCGGCAATAACCAGGTTAGGCACATTTTTAGTATTTTGAGTAATTAATGTTTAAAGTTTTCAAAAAGGTCTTTTTATCATTACTTTTATAAAATAGATTAGAACTTAATAATTTTCACTACATTCAATTGAGATATAAGAACCTCTTTTTGTGAAAATAGTTACATAAAAATGTTTTTTATTAATTCAGAACCAATTAAAAATGTATTTCTTATCTGGTTATTAGTCTTTTACATTTATTTTTAATAAGTGTATATAAAATTAAGTATTTATTTATATTTTAAACATTAATTTTACCACAATTAAATACATTGTCGATTTTTTACTTTTGATGTTGTAATATTTTTATGTTATTTTTAGAATTATAGACGATTCAACTGACGACGAAAAGACAAAATAAATGGAAATCTTATCTGGTTATTACCGTTAATTTATGCACTTACCCGATTATTACACTTTTTTCAATTTTTAAATGAAAATTTATGGTCGCTTTATGACGGGAAGTATCCGATTTTTATGTTTCAGTACTATGGCAGATGGAAGTATTTTTGTAAAGCAACATTTTCCCAAATTATCTCATTTTTTTTCATATATGTGCCTTACCTGGTTATTACCGAAAGCCGCAGATATATACCGGGTGATTGAAAACCGATCGCTATAAAAGACAAACAACTTAAAATTGATCGAATGGATTTAAATAAAAATAGAGTAGAGAATGTTCGCTGTTACTCTGAAGTACTGTTTTTCTTTTATTTATATAGTATTTATTTATTTCCTGTCATAACTGGTAACTATTTAGCATAATTTTTAAAATAACATGTTTTTATTCAATTTTTTACTCTTTAATAAATTCTAATATTCTATACATCACCATCATCAACATAAAATAATAATTATTATATACCTTATTAAATGTGTTATTTTTTCCCAATACTGCACCGAAATACAATAAAATCTTCGCAAATTACCAAACATCTGGCACTGAAGTAATAAAAATCTCTGGTAAACAGTTTAATCTGATATACCATTCAAAAAAAGACTTGCTTTGTCATAAAAAAATAAAATCCAACAAAGGGTGTACCAGTGAAGATAACAGAATACCTAAGGAAAAAAGTAAAACCAGGAACTCGCTGAAATAATCCAATTCTTATGTCAACGGAAAATGTTAAAAATAATTATGTATTTAGGGAAAAAAATACAAGGTACTAATATTTTTTATCATCTTTTTAATCCGGTAAGAGCAAGGGAGTATTTTATCTTTGTATTTTTATTATTGATTTGATGAGAGAAAAAAGGGTTGCTAGCGAATTAATTAATATATGGTATAAAATATTCACAGATTTTCTTTTTATGGTATGTTTTCTATTTTTAAATTTAAAGAAGACTATTGTTACGCAAACTATTGAATTACTTGACTTTTCTTAAATTAAATTCAGATAAAAAGTCATCCCATCGTATGCATCATTTATGTAAAAACTCTCGATAATACTTTATAAGAAAATATTTAGTAATTATAGCTCCTGAGAAAATTCAACTTCCAAAAGTGTTTGATGTATGAAAATTTAAGTTCTGCAGAGTTCATTATTTTATCTCGGATCTTTCATTTTTATTACGGTATACACAATATTACACTTTTTGCCTTTCCTTGCATTAACATTGAGATTAAAACTGCTTGGTGAAATACATAATACATATGTGTCCTTAGAAACCCATTTCTACATTGCAAAATTCAGGGTGATCCGAAAATAAGTTTATATTTGAAAAAATATTAATCACGTTGTAATGTAGGTAGAGAGGTAAAAACTGAGAGATAAAAACATGCATGGAGTGGCATGAGTTTTTATTGTAACAAGAAAAAAAAATAAAAGGCCAACAGTTGGCGCTTCATATAATAAGAAAAGTAATAATTGTTATAACAAATTCTGACAAAGCAAAAATATTGTTCTTTAGAAAAAATTCTCAACATTCCAACTATCATCCCTCAACAACAGCTACTGTCGAGGGACAATATTGCTCAGAGCACTGTACCATATTTGTAGTTATGATGAGAAATTGTCGTTGGCTGTTGTCTTTTAGCATCCCTGTTGATGTCTGTCGCGGTAGATTTGCTACTTGTAACCCCCAGATTCAAAAATCAGATAAACTGAAATCTCAAAAACTGCGAAGCCATGCATGAGATAATTGGCGTCTCAGCACTCTAAAAAAACGTGCGCATGTAATTTTTCCCACATCTAGAGATATTGTTTAAAATGCCATCATCTATAAAAATCATACATTCCAGCAGGAATATTTCTGCCAGGCTAGGGATCATGTGAATCTGCAACATATCAGCGTACCTCTCATCTGTCGCGCAAACCACTACAATACCAGAATCACGCATTTCTTTAAAAAAATATAACGGCTGATGTGTTAGACTCACACCATACCGGGACTCTTTAGTCATTTAACAGAGTTTGTATGAAATTTGTAGGCTTTTCCGTAGCCCAAAATCTGCAATAGTGGGTGTTGATTGCCTCGGAGTGTGAAATGGACGTTGATGATCCATAACACGTTAGACAACCAATCGTCATCTTCCGCCTGCATTTTGAAACGTCCACTCTCAAATTCTTTCCGCTTCACAAATTCGCCACCTACTTAAGAATGACTCTGAATTTTGTATGGATAGCATCGGAAGATACGCCTTAGTGCTACCCCAAACAGTAGTGTATAGAATGTTAGTGCGATGTGTGACTTCATGAGCGATCACTTTCCCATGCGTATATGAAACCGATAAAATCCTCTCTGAACCTTCTGAGCAACATTAGAACTCTACACGGTCGGCCACTACGGAGCCCATTGTCTTAAAAATCTGTGACTTCGAACTTCCAAATCATTCTCTTCATAGCTGCAAAACTCATAGGACCTTTACTCGTGCGAATATTCTTTCTACGGCAATAGGCTCGTAAAGCTGCAGTAGCAAATTCACCGTTTTGATATTTTGAGCTTCACTAACATTGCTGTTTTGGTAACGTAAACATGCTGCGAATACTGGCATTTCTGATTTTCTCTCTTATTACAGCTCTTTTTATACACGATTCTCAGGCAGTGGTATTGATGTTTTGCTTTACAACGCTATCTTCGGGCGATTTTGTGTTGTTACAATAAAACCCCATGTAATTTCAAGCATATGTGTCAATTTGTACTTCTCTATATGCATTATTACGAGAATTAATAATTCTTTATCATTTTCTAATCATCCTGTATTTCTACAAGTAGAATCTATAACAACTATAAAACAATTTTAGAAATCGAGAATACTATAAAGAACAATTAATACATATTACTCGAATAACGCGATTGCTTGATAAGCAGTGCAGGTAGTTGTGTGTTTGGTGAAACTTGACTGGTAAAATATTTTTAATATCACAGTTTAATGTATTATTTAAATATGTATTTTTTTGTAAATCACATTTTAAATTTTTGCAAAACCAAAAAAAAAAAAATGTATATATATTCGTAATTTATGTTTTTTAAGTTGAAGTCCCTTATTTCTTCAAAGATATATAGTAACAATAATAAAAAATGTATCTTAATGCAATTTTCGTTTTCTTAACATTGTATTTTTTCATATAAAATTATTAATCCCATTTCTATAAATCGTAAAAGTCATTTCATTTATAATTATATATTATTTAATTATTGAGAAATGAATATGACCTGTAGACTGAGGATGGTAAATGTTAGTATAGTGCAATTACACTAGATGGCAGCAGAAACCATCTGACATTGCAAACAGTTGACTGAACACTTTTATTATAGACTTTAATTAATTAGTATTTCTTATTATTTTCTAATTCATTTATATTTTAAACTCCTATTATGTTTATTCCTATATATTTTGCATATTAATTATCTGTTATTCTTTTATTTAGATATTGTACTCTTTTTTATGCAGTGGTTGTTTTATTGCAGACCTGTATTCGAACAAATGTTTTGATTTAAAATTTTCTAACGTCTCAATTCTAAGAATATTATATTAAAATCTCAAAAAAGCTAATTTAATCATCTTTATTATGTGACATTAATCTTATTTAATTGGTATACAACTAGTAACAGAATAATTATAAAATAATTATAGGAAAGAAATCAACATTTAATAAGAAAAAGACTTATGCCGGATTAAGATCAGAATGGAAGGGAACATCGTCGACTGAAGCAAGATGCGTATTCTAAAGATACTGTCTATATGTATCCTGATGAGATTTAAATAAAATCTCATCTATTAAATCATTTAAAGCTCTACATAGTAAATTTGTGTTGGTTCGTCGTTTTCATTGCGCGTCTAGTACGTTAAAACTTGAATATAAATCTTAATTATACGTAATTATGACTAAATGAAAAGCAGAAATAACCAGTTTCACCGGTATCAGAATAAAAGCAATAAAGAGATATAATATTGAATTGCTGAAGCTATTTAAAATTAAAAAAAAAACGAATTACTTGAGAAACTAAAATGCGAATTTGTTAGTTTAAACAGTGACTTAAAAAAACAACCTTATTTTGGTGTAGCCGAAGAAAGCATGAACAATTTATATAATTCGTTTACTGAAGCTAAAGATATTGCAGTTGAAGATTTTGTTAAAATTGAAGAATTTTTTGTAAGTGAAGTTTCAAAAACAGAAGAAAATAAAGATGCAACTAGTAATATTTCAGAAATATCTCTCAAGGATAACATGATAATATTACCTAAGTTTTAATTATGGATATTTTATGGTGATGTTAGTAATTGGATCACATTTAAAAAACATTTTTGACTGCAATTCATAATAATGAAAATCTATAAGATCAGATAAAATTTTCTTATCTTATAGCAAGTGTAAAGAATCATCCTGCTAAATTAATTTCGGATTTTTTTCAATTTCCGGCAATAATTATACAGAAGCGTGGGAAACTCTTGTTAATCGCTATGATAATCGTAAGATTTTGGCATATTCATTACTGTCATAATTTTTTAATGACAAATCATTAAAATCGAGTACACACAAAAAAATTAGAGTTATTACAATTGCAATAAAGTTATTCGAAATTTAAAACCTTTAAAATTTGAATTTAATGAATTTGTTGATTTGATTTTGCTTTATTTAGTTCAAGCGAAATTTGATGATAATTTACGAAAATCGTAGGAATTGTCATTAAATAATGATTGCTTTCCAAGTTATAATATGATAATTATGTTTCTAGAAAAACAAGCACGTAGTCTGCAGAAATGTAATGCTGAATTTATTAATGCTGAATCTAAATCTAATAATAAATTTGATCAAAAATATCAACATTTTCCCGAAAGATCGGTCGCGAATACAATTGTAATGGACAATGTAAATAAATTGCCAAAATTTATTTGTCCACAATGTAATGAACCCTACTAACTTCAAAGATGTCCAGTAATGCAGAATTTATCTACGGTACTCTATTTATTAATGCTGGCATTTGGTAAAATCCAAAAGATTATGCAAAAACTGTTTATGTTCCAATCATTTTGTTTCTAATTGTCTAATAAGTACAACATGTAAACGTTGTAACTCAAAGCACCATACATTCTTTCACCATGATCAATCTGCCCCTGAACAACAATAAACTATTAGACAACAAGATAGTTGAACAACCTCAAATGTTGTCGGTAATTTAAATGAATCTAATTGTTTTACTAATCAATCGTTCAGTGAAAGTTCGCAAACATTGTTGGCTACTGCCATTATACGTGTGAAATCGAAATTGAATGTGTGAAACCCGTGCTTTATTTTCCAACAAACAGTCCGACATAGAATAAATTAATTTTCTGAAAATTATAAATACAAGTACAGGCAGTTTTTAAAATCCCTTAATGCAATACATTATACAGGGTATCCACTCTTAACGATGACAAATGTCTAATTCCTTAACTGTTAGTCATACACCTACAGTTCCAATTACAAAATGTTTTGAATGAAGTACAGAAATAATTAAAAATCTACTTTGATCAATAAAAATATTTCTTAAAAAATTACAAAATTTAAATTTTTATATTGCTTTCCAGTTTTATAAGTGATATGTATTAAAATTTTTCGGTAGCACTGACTAGTAATGCAAAAAAATTCCCGTTCATATAACACTAAAATTGACCGAGTTTTGAAACCTTAAAAATGACTTGTACCATTTTCTATATGCGAACACAAATGAGTTTGGCTTGCTTTGATTGGTCATATACCAAGTGGTTTAAGTATCGTAAGAAGTAATTTCATGTGCATCTGCGAATTAAAAAAAAATCGTACAAATTTTCCTACTGAATTAGTTTTTATTAAGTTTCTTATTGACTAAAATAACTGTATTTTAACACACGTTTTATTTTGTAAAGTTTTGGGACTGTTTCTTTTCATGATTTCTTTTAGAAAAAAAATTGTTATTTTAATAGATTTTTATTTCACTGCAACGAACATCTATATTTTTTTTTTCAGCTCAAAATTTGTGTTCGTGTTGTAACTCACTTTCAAATATCCGATCGAGATGAAATTTAACATACTGACGTATATCGGATGTCAATCTAATATTTTTTATGATTTTTGGTGATTACCTTGCATTTGTAGTTATGTTACAGAATGAAGCAAAACATTTTGGACAGTTTACTCTCAAGATGTTTAATATTTAAATTAGATAACAGACTGATTTTTCCTTAGTTTTTAAAAATCATGTCAGAGTTTTTCGGCAAATAAAAAATTGTCAGTGTTAAAAAAATAACACAAATCGGATATTGTAAAATAAAGCACATGGCTGAGTTTTTTATGTTTTGAATAATCGATTAAAATATGATTTTGGCACTTAACTTGAAATCGACCTTCATTTTTAACCCTTACATAATTTTTTCTTACAAAAAAGTGTACATATCAATGTTAAAATGTGGAGAAAAACTGATACTACAAAACTGATGTAAAAGTTATTTTAAATTTAATTTAAGTTTGTTTATTTCAATAATTTATTCAATTTTTTGGCTTACACAGGAATTTTTACAGCTATATGGCTGAAGAGGGTCTGATGAAGTGGGTACTGAAGTTCAATATTAACTTTGAACTTTTTAACTTTAAAATTTACAATTTGCAAAAAAAAAAAAAAAAAAAAAAAAAAAAAAATCATAAAAAACAATTATCGAAAGTGAAAAACACAATAATTTCATGTTTTTTATAGTATTAAATTTTTGCTATTCAAAAAAAAAAAAAAAAAAAAAAAAAAAAAAATGATTTTGATAAAATCTTTGTTTGATAATAAACAGTGATAAAAAATTAAGGTTAATTTCGGATTCAGTGGTACAGAATACTCAAAAATCAATTATCAAAAGCTAACTGATCTTTTGCATACTAGAGTGTTCTAATAACATTTTTAAATATGTATCAATTTGTAAAGAACAGAGACTGTTAATTTTCATCATTTTTCTCAAGATGTTCTTTTCGTTACAATTTGCATATTTTAAATTAAAATTTTGAATGATTACATGTTTCAAATTTATACTGCAAAATTAATTTTTCTTTCAGCCATTTTTTAGAATGTTTCTGACTAAATCCTATTTCTACTAAATTTGCAAATGACTCCTAATTTGAAAAAAAAAAAAAAAAAAAAAAAAAAATCGCTATTTTTAATTGCAGAATAATAGAGATTTTTCTTCTCATATTCTCATATATGTCAGTACATCAGGGAATTTTATTAAATACAACTTCTAGGACAGGGGACTATATAAAAAATTAAATTTCACACCTTTATAAGAATTTTTTTTTCACCAAAATCACACTTAAAACATTTCTTTACCTCATTTAAAACATTATTGTAACTGGAACTATATATCTATTACTAACGGTTAAGGAATTTGTCAATGAGAATCATTGAAAGTGGACAATCTGTATATCCAAATTCATAATAAATTGGTTTTAATTTACTACGGAAGATTGAACTTTAAGTTAGCCAAATATATTTGTAAACCTAATATATAACAATGAAAATTTGACTTTGTGTCTATCTGTTTTTTTGTACAAATCCACTGTTTCGAAGGTAGATTTGTCAAATGTCACGTACACGTGTATTGACTCAAGGCTGAGACAAATAGAATAATTCGAAATCGAAATAATTTATAGTTAATATTTAATTATTAAAAAAACATCAATTTAACAGCATTTTCATTTAAAATTTAAAGGTTTTTCGTTATTGTAATTGCGAAAAATTAAAAATCCACAGTAAAATTATCTGTATCCTTTAAATAATAGATAGTAAGATTTATTAGTAATATTATTCTTTATTGTAAATGGAATGTTTTAAAAAATAGAAATGTTATGCTTTATAAAATTAAAGTAATTGGGGTGCTTTAGTAAACATAATATTTATTCATTTACATTATTATAATGCAATAAAGTGTTTGTTATTTTAGATGTAACATTAAATCATCACATTTTTTTTTAAATATTTTTCAATAAAAATATGGAAAATATCTAGAGATTATGACATTCTTCTGATTTCGACAGTTATTCTAAGATTATTTTTTCGATCCAAGGTACTCACTACATGCTGGAATGGTCTATTCGGTGAATGAAAAGCTACAGAAACACATTAATCATACATAAATTACGTTGCCAAAAACAGATTACCTCAATAAATCTCTGTAACAGTCTCAAAAGACGAACGAAACGTATTATTGATATACAAAATGACTGTTTGCGTTTCAATGTTGTATATATTTGTGGTAATGATATAAGAATGTTATTTGATTAATATTCAGCTTATGTGACAGTTTTTTTCTACATTTATCATATAAAAATAAAAGTTACTTATTGTTACTTATGTTTCGATTAATCCTTTTTAATCCTTTTCATTTCTGCTTAGTTCTAAAAAATAAAATTAAAAATAAAAATGATTAACGGTTTCAAGTCATTGTTTATAATGCTGTTTTTTTTTTTTTATCGCATCACTAATGTTTTCAGGTTTAGCAGTTTGATAATTATAAATTATTCTTTTAAAAACTCATGACAATTAATTCGTATAACAATTGATTAACATATGCATTATAATATAAAAATGCGCTTAAATTGGATCATCGATATTTGCAGCCTTCAAAACTAACGAAGGAATCGTTAGTCACAATTCGGAAAAAAAAATTTTATTCATAAGGGCGATTCATCTGTTATACCTACTAATTCCGTATTTATCTTGCATTAAACAACAGGTAGCTATAAACATATTTTAAATAAAAGTTATTTTTATTTTTAATTTATTTTAAAAGGTATCATCTGAAAAGCTAAGTTTTTGCTTTTTTAAATACTTTTAAAAAATAGAAAACTCATATAAAACTTTTTAAACAAAGTTACTGATGCTGCGTATAAAAAATACAAATTACAAAAAACTGTTTAATAGTATATTAAATATACTTAGTTTGAAAGAAAATATGTAATCTATCTTCCCAAAATAGGGGCAATGGCGCCATATTGGATTTTACCCTAAAAGTCAAAGGCTATGATAAAAAATAAAAAACTTTGTTTATATTTGTAGACAATTATATAAATCTAAGTTCAAATATAAATTAAAAGCGTAAATATAAAGAAAAATTTTTCAGAGAACTCTTAGAATACATAAATTTTTATTTTGTTTTATTTAATTTAATTTTATTTTTTTATTATTTTTTTTTAACGAGAGCATTTTGAATGACTGTTTTCAATTTATTTATTTTGTATCTCTTTACTTCTTGTCATAACTGGTAGGTATTTAGCACAATTTGAAAAGTGAAAAAAATATGTTTGTTGAATTTTTGACTGATGGATAAATTCAGATATTCCGTTCACAAACATTTTATAATGAATTGCAAGAATAAGATTCGAATTATTCACGTAATTTTCAAAGTTGACTAAAATTTATTTAATATGTATTATTCTGTAGCTATTTATTTCCTGTTATAATTAATAGCTATTTAGCGCAATTTTAAAATAAAAATAATATGTTTAGTGAATTTTTGACTGTTGAATAAATTCCAATTCTCACATACATTTTAGAATGATTTGTGACAATCAGATTCGAATTATTTACATAAATTTAAAAACTGGCTAAAGTGAATTTTATATGTGTAACTAATGATATTAAAAATTAAAATACATTAACTTTCTTAAAAATTACTTTTTCATTCTTAAATATCCAACCACAGAAAAAACAACAATACATAAGTTTCATCATCATATACTTCATTATCATATACTCCATCAAAAGTGTCATTTTTTTCAAATACATCATATAAATGAAATAAACTGTTGTCAAGTCGCCAAAAATATGGCTCTGAAGTAATAAAAATCTCTGATAAACAGCTTACATTGATATACCATTCAAAAAAAGACTTGTCTTAAAAAGCAATAAGCGCAGAAATGGTGTATCGGTGAAGATAATAGAATACCTAAGGAAAAAAAAAGTAACATCAGGACCTCACTGAAATAATATAATTCTTATGTCAACGAAAAATGTTAAAAAGAATTATGTATTTAAGAAAGAGGGAATGCAAAGTAATGAAAAAAAAAAGAAATTCTTTTTTTTTATTCGGTAAGAGCAGGAGACTATTTATCTTGCTTAATTTTATCACTGCGTCATTGATAGAAAAAAGGTTGCTAGCGAATGAACTAATAAATGGCATTGTAATATTCATCGATTTTTCTTTGAAAGCAAGTTTTTAAGCTATTGCATAGCTTTTATCGCGGGCTTTGAGCGCGGTGACCGAATCCAAAAATTCCGTAACGCGAAAAATCCTAACACATCGGTAACGAAAAAACCTAACACTCGGCTAACGTCGTTTCCTTTCGGAAAACTTCGCAACGGTATCCTTCGGTAGACTTCGGTAGACTTCGGCAGACATTGACGCGGTATTTTTCAGATATTAGAATATCAAGTCTCAAACTTATGTTTCTTATGATCTAATTTTCATAGCGCGGCCAAATTTTGTTTGGTAATTTATTATGAGACAGTGTTTATTTCGGTGGTCTTATTTATTTTGGTGACAAGAGACCCCCCCACCGTGAGGGTCGAAAAATTTAAAATGCTTATAACTCGCAATCTAACTTTCGTAGCGCGGCCAAACTTTGTTTGGTAATTTATTATGAGACATTGTTAATTTCTGGTGACAGGATACACCCCACGGTGAGGGACGAAAAATTTAAAATGCTTATAACTCGCGATCTAATCTTCGTAGCGCGGCCAAACTTGTTTGGTAATTTATTAGGAGACAGTGTTAATTTTTGGTGACAGGATAAACCAGACGGTGAGGATCGAAAAATTTAAAATGCTCATAACTCGCGATCTAATTTTCGTAGCGCGGCCAAATTTTGTTTGGTTATTTATTATGGGACAGTGTTGATTGTTGGTGACAGAAGACACCCCACGGTGAGGGTCGAAAAATTAAAAATGCTTATAACTCGCGATCTAATTTTGGTAGCTTGGCAAAATATTGTTTGGTAATTTATTATAAGACAGTGTTAATTTTTGGAGACAGGAGACCCCCCACGGTGAGGGTCGAAAAATTTAAAATGCTTATAACTCGCGATCTAATTTTCGTAGCGCGGCCAAATTTTGTTTGGTAATTTATTATGGGACAGTGTTGATTTTTGGTGACAGGAGAGCCCCCACGGTGAGGGTCGAAAAATTTAAAATGCTTGTAACTCACGATCTAATTTTCGTAGTGCGGCCAAATTTTGTTTGGTAATTTATTATGAGACAGTGTTAATTTTTGGTGACAGGAGACCCCCCATGGTGAGGGTCGAAAAATTTAAAATGCTTATAACTCACGATCTAATTTTCGTAGCGCGGCCAAATTTTGTTTATTCATTTATTATGAGTCAGTGTTAAGTTTTGGTGACAGGAGACCCTCACGGTGAGGGTCGAAAAATTTAAAATGCTTATAACTCGCGATCTAATTTTCGTAGCGCGGGCAAATTTTGTTTGGTAATTTTTTATGAGACAATGTTAATTGTTGGTGACAGGAGACCCCCCCCCCACCGTGAGGGTCGAAAAATTTAAAATGCTTATAACTCACGATCTAATTTTCGTAGCGCGGCCAAATTTTGTTTGGTAATTTAATATGAGACTGTTAATTTTTGGTGACAGGAGACCCCCACGGTGAGGGTCGAAAAATTTGAAATGCTTATAACTCGCGATCTAATTTTCGTAGCGCGGCCAAATTTTGTTTGGTAATTTATTTTGAGACTGTTAATTTTTGGTGACAGGAGACCCCCCACGGTGAGGGTCGAAAAATTTAAAATGCTTATAACTCACGATCTAATTTTCGTAGCGCGGCCAAATTTTGTTTGGTAATTTAATATGAGACTGTTAATTTTTGGTGACAGGAGACCCCCACGGTGAGGGTCGAAAATTTTGAAATGCTTATAACTCGCGATCTAATTTTCGTATCGCGGCCAAATTTTGTTTGGTAATTTGTTATGAGACATTGTTAATTGTTGGTGACAGAAGACACCCCACGGCGAGGGTCGAAAAATTAAAAATGCTTATAACTCGCGATCTAATTTTGGTAGCTTGGCAAAATATTGTTTGGTAATTTATTATAAGACAGTGTTAATTTTTGGTGACAGGAGACCCCCACCACGGTGAGAGTCGAAAAATTTAAAATGCTTATAACTCGCGATCTAATTTTCGAAGCGCGGCTAAATTTTGTTTGGTAATTTATTATGAGATTTTGTTAATTTTTGGTGACAGGAGACCCCCACGGTGAGGGTCGAAAAATTTAAAATGTTTATAACTCGCGATCTAATTTCCGTAGCGCGGCCAAATTTTGTTTGGTAATTTTTTATGAGACAGTGTTAATTTTTGGTGACAGGAGACCCCCCCCCCCACCGTGAGGGTCGAAAAATTTAAAATGCTTATAACTCGCGATCTAATTTTCGTAGCGCGACCAAATTTTGTTTGGTAATTTATTAAGCTATTGCATAGCTTTTATCGCGGGCTTTGAGCGCGGTGACTGAATTTAAGAATTCCGCAACGAGAAAAATTCCTAACAATCCGGCTAACGAAGTTTCAGTTTGGCAGACTTCGGGAAGGTATCCTTCGATAGACTTCAGCAGACATTGACGCGGTATTTTTGCATAGGTTGATAAAAAATGCTATGCAATAGCTTTACCGCGGCAGTCCCCGAGTGGCACACATATTTTTTATTTTCTTTTTTAAGTATAAATCTAAAGAGGAATATTGTTTCGTAAAGCATTGAATTACTTGACTTTACTTAAATTACATTTGAAATAAAAATCAACCCACTATAGACTGGAAATGAACAGGTCTAATACACAAGCAACTTAATATTTATCTAATGGATTTAATAAAAAAAAAAAAAACAAGTCGAAAATCACACTTCAAGAGTAGAAAATGTGGTGCGTTCATACTATAATGAAAGTTTTAAAATCGTCTGATCTTGATGTACTTCGGATACAGTATAATAGCCGAAATCTTTTGTTTGTTTCTGTAAATACTATCCCTTTTGTAATACACAGGAAGTAATTTGTGGTAATTTTTAGAGACACACACCAATTTCACGATATGAGCATTAGTATAATATTATTAAAACGTCGCACAAACAACGTTTTCCCATTAACATTATGCAATGGAAAATTTATGTGTGGACCTGTAAATTCTTAATAAATAATCTTTGAATCATAGATTGTACAGAATGTATATTTTAATATATACTACATAGATGCATATCAAGTTCGAAAGAGTGTAACATCATTAAAATGCACTTGAAACTACTTTCTCTACATTTGCCATAATGTAACGGAATATTTTTTATTGTCTTTAACATTAAACTATACTTCCTATTTTCATAAAATAAGAAATGCCTGATCTTTTTTATATGTACGCAAGAAGTATGTATTTCAAATTTCAAATGATTCAGTTTGATAGTTTTTGCGCTGTTATTTGCGGATGGATGGACAGAACTACAACTACAGGAGCCACGCATTTATACAATTATGAAGGCAAAATGTAGTACTATACTAAAATGTATTATTATACTAATATTAACAAGTAAAATAGACAAATAAAAAACCAGACCTCACTAGTATTATTATACAGCTGTTATCCAAGTATACAACACGAAAGTCGGATATTATTGAAATCGTCAGTAGAGTTTATGCCATTCAAAATTGTGACTACCATTAAAAGAAAACTAACTTTGTTTTGAACACACAAATCTTCTTTAATAAAAATAAAAATTGAAGGTCAATCTAATAAAAAATGATTGTCAATTTTGTATTCAGTGGTTACAGAAGACGTAAGAATCAATTATCATAAGTTAAAAAACTCCACCTAACTGATATTTTGCATACTAGTGTATTCTAATAACATTTTAAAATATGTATAAGTTTGTAAAAAACTGACTGTTAATTTTCATCATTTTTAATAAAAAAATTTCTTAAATGTTTATTACAAATTGTATATTTTGCATTAACATTTTGAATAATTAAGCATTTCAAATGTACTCTGCAATTTTAATTTTACTTTCAACCATTTTTTAGAATGTTTTCGACGAAATTTTATTTCTACTAAATTTGTAAAGACTCTTAATTTGCAGCAAAAAAATATGTCCAATTTTAAAGAGCTATAACTTGACTATTTTAATTCTAGAATATATTTTAATTCTAGAATAAAGGAGCTTCTTTTACTCTTATGTATCAGTATAACAGGAAATTATAATAAATATATCTCATACGACTGGGGTCGTACCCTATAAAAATTTAAATCTTACTACTTTAAGAAATATTTTTGTTCACCAAAATCGCTCTTTAAATATTTACCTTATTTAAAACATTATTGTATTTGGAACTATATATCCATTACTAACAGTTAAGGAATTTGACAATGAGCATAGTTGATAGTCGAAACTCTGTATGACCAAATTCATAATAAATTGTTTTTAATTTACTAAGGGAGATTGAACTTTAAATTAACCAAATATGTTTATAAATCAAAAGTATAATAATGAAAATTTGACTATGTGTCTGTCTGTTATTCGATACAAATCCACAGTTTGGAACGCAGATTTGTCAAATGTTACGTACATGTGTATTGACTCACAGCTGAGGCAACTAGAGTACTTGAGAATCAAAATAGTTTATAGTTAATATTTAATTATAAAAAAAAACACCAATTTAACAGCATTTTCATTTGAAATTTAAATGTTTTTCCGTTATTGCAGTTGCCGAAAATTAAAAATCCACAGTTAAATTATCTGTGTTCTTTTAATAATAGATAATTTTTATTAGTAAAATTTTTCGTTATTTTAAATAGAAAGTAAAAAAAAATATAAGTATTAGATATTATAAAATTAAAATAAATCGGATGCTTCAGTAAAAGTAATATTCCTTTACATTATTATAATTCCACAAAGTATTGATTATTTTAGATTATTTTAGACTCATCATTTTTACATTCGTCATTTTAATAGAAAGTTGTAAAAAATATAACTATTCGACTTTAGGAAAGTTAAAGTGAATATTAATCTCCAAGAAAACGTATCTTGATATACATTATTATAATGCTACAAAAAATTCAATTTTTTAGACGTAGCATTAAATCATTACATCTTTTTTTCAATAATTTTCAACAAGAATATGGAAAATCTCTATGATATTATTCTGATTTCGACAGCTATTCTAATAATTTTTTTCAATCCAACTTACTTACCCCATGCTGGAATGGTCTATTCGGTGAATGAAAAGCTACAGAAACACATTAATCTTACATAAATTACGTTGCCAAAAACAGATTACCTCAATAAATCTCTGTAACAGTCTCAAAAGACGAACGAAACGTATTATTGATATACAAAATGACTGTTTACGTTTCAATATTGTATATATTTGTAGTAACGATATAAGTATGTTATTTGATTAATATTCGGCTTATGTGACAGTTTTTGTTTCTATTTTTATCATTTAATAATAATAGTTACTAATTGTTAATTATGTTTTGATTAGTCTTTATCATTTCTGTTTATTTCTAAAAAATAAAATAAAAAATAAAAATGATTAACCGTTTTAACTCATTGTATAACGTGCTGTTTTTTTTCTTTTTTTTTTTTTTTTCGCATCTCTAATGTTTTCTGGTTTAGCAGTTTGATAATTATATATTATGGTTTTAAAACTCATGACAATTAATTCGTATAACAATTGATCAACGTATGCTTTGTAATAAAAATGTGCATAAATCGATATTTGCAACCTTGAAAACTAATGAAGGAATCGTTGCTCACAATTCGGAAGCAATTTTTTTTTTCATGAAGGGTGATTCGTCTGTTATACTTATTAATTCCGTATTTATCTTGCATTATATAGTAGGTAGCTATAAACATATTTTAAATAAAAGTATTTTTTATTTTTAATTTATTTTAAAAAATTCTTCTGACAGCGGCTGAAAAGCTAAGTTTTTGCTTTTTGAACACTTTTAAAAAAACTAGAAAAATTTCTTAGAAAAACTCATTTAAAACTTTTTTTTTAAATAGTTACTGATGTCTTCTGTTACATTTATTAATTCCATATTTATCTTGCATTATACATCAAGCAGCTATAAACATATTTTAAATAAAAGTTATTTTTAATTTTTTTTAAAAGATTCTTCTGAAAGCGGCTGAAAAGCTAAGTTTTAAAAAAGGCAATTTTAAAAAGTAGAAAACCCATATAAAACTTTTTAAACAAAGTTACTGATGCTGCGTATAAAAAATATAAATTACAAAAAACTGTTTAATAGTATATTAAATTTAGTTTGAAAGAAAATATGTGATTAGTCTTCCCAAAATGGGAGCAATGGTGCCCAATTAGATTTTACCCTAAAAGTCAAAGGCTATGTTAAAAAATAAAAAAACTTTGTTTATATTTGTCAGCAATTATATAAATCTAAGTGCAAATATAAATTAAAAGCGTAAATATAAAAACAAATTTTTCAGAGAACTCTTAGAATACATAAATTTTTTATTATTTTTTTTCTTAACGAGAGCATTTTGAATGACTGTTTTCAATTTATTTATTTCGTATCTCTTTACTTCGTGTCATAACTGTTAGGTATTTAGCACAATTTGAAAAGGGAAAAAAAATATGTTTGTTGAATTTTTGACTGATGGATAAATTCAGATATTCTGTTCACAAATATTTTACGATGAATTGCAAGAATAAGATTCGAATTATTCACGTAATTTTCAAAATTGACTAAAATTTATTTAATATAGATTATTCTGTAGCTACTTATTTCCTGTTATAATTAATAGCTATTTAGCGCAATTTTAAAATAAAAATAATATGTTTAGTGAATTTTTGACTGTTGAATAAATTCCAGTATTTTACTCACATAGATTTTAGAATGATTTGTGATAATCAGATTCGAATTATTTACATAAATTTAAAAACTGGGTAAAGTGATTTTTATATGTATAACAAATGATATTAAAAGATAAAATACATTAACTTTCTTCAAAAATTACTTTTTCATAATTAAATATCCCATCACAGAAAAAAAAACAACAACACATAAACTTCATTGTCATAATACTTCATGAAAAATGTCATTTTTTCAAATACTGCATTGAAATGAAATAAAATTTCGTCAAGCCACCAAAAATATGGCACAGAAGTAATAAAAATCTCTGATAAACAGCTTACATTCATATACCATTCAAAAAAAGACTTGCCTTACAAAAACAATAAGAGAAGAAATAATGTATCGGTGAAGATAACAGAATACCTAAGGGAAAAAAAAGTAAAATCAGGAACTCACTGAAATAATCGAATTCTTATGTCAAAGGAAAATGTTAAAAAGAATTATATATTTAAGAAAGAGGGAATGCAAAGTAATGAAAAAAAAAGAAATTCTTTTTTTTTTATCCGGTAAGAGCAGAATACTATTTATCTTTGTAATTTTATCACTGAGTCGATGATAAAAAAAAAAGGTTGCTAGCGAATGAACTAATAACTGGCATAATAATATTCATCGATTTTCTTTTTAAAGCAAGTTTTTCATTTTCTTTTTTAAGTATAAAACTAAAGAGGAATATTGTTTCGTAAACCATTGAATTACATGACTTTACTTAAATTACATCCAAATAAAAAATCAACCGACTATAGATTTGAAATGAACAGGTTTAATACACAAGCAATTTAATACTGATCTAATGGATTTAAAAAAAAATGAATGAAAAAAAAAAGAAATTCTTTTTTTTTATCCGGTAAGAGCAGAATACTATTTATCTTTGTAATTTTATCACTGAGTCGATGATAAAAAAAAGGTTGCTAGCGAATGAACTAATAACTGGCATAATAATATTGATCGATTTTCTTTTTAAAGCAAGTTTTTCATTTTCTTTTTTAAGTATAAAACTAAAGAGGAACATTGTTTCGTAAACCATTGAATTACTTGACTGTACTTAAATTACATCCAAATAAAAAATCAACCGACTATAGATTTGAAATGAACAGGTTTAATACACAAGCAACTTAATATTGATCTAATGGATTTAAAAAAAAATTAACAAGTCGAAAATCACACTTCAAGAGTAGAAAATGTGGTGCGTCCATACTATAACGAAATTTTTTTTTACTGTTGAATGCAGTCCAACAATATACATATGAAACATGAAATTACTCAAAGGAGATATTAAAAATATAAAAATCTTACTTAACAGAAGTATTGCTGCAGCATCTTTATTTTACTCTTTGCAAATTTTTTGTACAACAGCGCTATTAAAATTCAACACTAATTATCAATTATCATTGCCGCTACTGGTAATGTCTTCGTCATCACTGGTACAGTCAATATCCTCATAAATCATTTCGTCTTCCATGCGATTCGAAATTCCAGTGACTTCCGAATTTTCGACTTGAAGCAAGATTACCATTTTCTTTTGCATACTGAACTATTTTCAACTTAAATGTTGCAGTATAACTACATCGATTCTCCATCATACTCAGAAGTTTTCAAATGATGCTCTTAATTATCTCGTTAAGTGTGCGACGTCACAACAGCATGATATGTCAATCACTGTTATCTCCGTCACTCATTCCCTCCTAAACCAGGGTTGCCAGTATGGCATTTTTTCCCCTTCAAAATTTCATATTTACACCAGAAATTACATATTACAATAGAAAGCCAATTATCCCAGCAAGTTGGGACCGATCCGGCATAAGAAAATATTCTGGTAAATGGACAGACAATTTAAGTGATATTCCTGAACTAAAACCTTCATACATTATTCAGACTTAGGATTAGCAGCGTCTCTTAGTGTTGATGTTTTTAAAAATTGTTTATATTTTTTATCATTTATAATTCTCTTTTTTCTCTTTATCATTTTCTGAGGGCCAGAAATTATAATTTAAGCAAAAATAAATTGAAAGTTCGGTAGAAAAAAAAATCAATAGAAATAACTTGTTTGGATAATTGGAAGTTCGGTTAATTGGAGTTCCAATAATCCTCTAATGTAATTTTACACTTTATTTAATGATAGGCGTTTCATCATAAAGTAAAGTAAAAATTCTTTTTTAAGAATCAGCTTTGTGAATTCGAAGTTATTATAATTAAAATAGAAGGAAAACTGGCAACCCTATCCCATACTCACTACCCACCCGAAGTCTAAAAACAGATTTTTCCCCTTTCTCACTCGCTTCCCAAAGGCTAAAAATAGATTTCCGCGTTCTTTTTTGGCTTGATGTAATATTTGTTTCCACTTTCATTATTGAAATTCATTTGATCATTCATTCATTTGCATGTTAAATTTAGGGTGCGCTTTATATACGAGATAAAAAAATCCCCCCCCCTTTTTTTTTTTTTTTTTTTTTTTTTTTGTAAAGTAAGGGGTGCGCTTTATACATGAGTTAATACGGTAACTTGTAGTAAATTTTAGTAACATACACCAATTTCATGAAATGAGCAATAGTATAATATTATTAAAATTCCGCTCAAACAACGTTTTCCCCTTACCATTATACAGTGGAATATTTATGTGTGGATCTGTAAATTTTTAATAAATAATCTTTGAATCATAAATTGTACAGAATGTATATTTTAGTATATACTACATAGATGCATATCAGCTTTATTAAGTTTGAAAGAGTGTAACATCATTGAAATGCACTTGAAACTACTTTTTCTACATTGGCCATAATGTAACAGAATATTTTTGATTGTCTTTGACATTAAACTATATTTTCTATTTTCATAAAATAAGAAATGACTGAACTTTTTTATATGTACGCAACAATTATGTACAGTAAAACCTCCAAATAACGGACACCCCGGGAGCGCAGAAACTGTCCGCTATTCGGAGGTGTCCGCTATTGGGAAAAACCTCGGAGATTCAAAAATTGCTTAGAAATGCTTAAAGTTTCATTAATTGACTTTTATATGTCCTAAAATTCTAATATATGATTTATCAGAAATTAAGATATTTTTTTAAGCAAGAAAATTGAAATAAAATGGTACATACCTTTGTACACTGTTCATTACATTCTTACAAAAAAAAAAAAAAAAAAAAAAAAAAAAAAAAAGACAATAAAAAACTTTTTTTTTTTTTTTTTTTTTTTTTTTTTTTTTTTTTGCGTTTAAAGATTAAATGTAATTTTTTTTCAATGTGAAATTTTAACCTTGTCAATAGTTTTAATTCTTCTAAATCATCTTAATAAAAACAATTGCTCGTTCTATTTTGCCACTTTTTAAACGCATAAAATCTCAAATCTTACAGAGGGGATTGTGATGCACCGGGAGGTAATGTTTCTCCGGACCATCCCTTGAATTTAATACTGGACATGGGAGGGAAGATTTTCCCCGGCCCACTCTCTACATTTATCTGTGATCACAAAATTTTGACATATTACCCTGACAAATTCAGAAGCTTTTTACTTTTTTTTTCTTCGATAAAAAACAATTTTTCATATTTTATCGCCAAAATTAGTGTCCGCTATTCGGAATGTCCGTTATTCAGAGGTTTAGCATACAAAAATTTAGATTTTGGGAGTGGGGATCGGTAAACTGTCCGTTAAATAGAGGTGTCCGCTATTTGGGAGTGTCCGTTATAGAGGTTTTACTGTATTTCAAATTTCAAATGGTTCAGTTTGATAGTTTTTGCTCTGTTATTTGCGTATGGACGGAAAGAACGACAACTATAGGTGTCACGCATATATTCAATTATGAAAGCAAAATGTAGTATTATACTAAAATTGTATTATTATACTATTATTAACAATTACAATTAGACAACTAATAATACTAGAACATACTAGTATTATTATACAGCTATTATCCAAGTTTGCAACGCGGAAGTCGGATATTATTTAAATCGTCAGTAGAGTTTATGTCATTCAAAATTCTGACTACCAGTAAAAGAAAACTAGCTTTGTTTTGAACAGAAAATCTTCTTTGATTGTCGCTGATCGAAACATGTACAATTTTTTCTTTTGTGGGTAAATAAAGAACAAAATGTCCTTCCTCCCACTGCCTCGGAACTTACAAAAATTAATTTGTTAGCCGGTTTGCAAGAAAACTTTCAATACAATGCAAATGAAACTTTGAAATTTGGATACTAGTATTTTAGTTTTGAAATTTTCATGTCAACTAATCTCAAATTTTGAGCGATAAAATAATGGTTTCGAAAAATTAAAAGATATAGAAATGAAGCTCGTCATTAATGGGTTAGACAATTGCATAAATGACGTGTTAGAGTTTTTAACACCTGATATACTAGCAAAAGTGAGACAGATTTTAGATTATCACATAGAAATTCACCTTGTCATGAGAAAGACCACAAATGAATCTTATTTAGAGACTTGTATAGTGATAGTTTTATGTTAAATGTGTAATTCAAATATAGAACAAATACAATCCCATTACTGCAGTCACATGTTGTTCTAAACGGACTTTTTTGGGATTTACTTTGTTTTTAAGATATATATTCACCGTCAAATGATCACGAAATAAATCACGCAATCCATTTAAGTGTGTCTTATGATGACGCATTATAAAAACTTTTTAAATAACTAAAGAAATAAAATGATTAATAAATCAGATAAAAATAATTAAATGTTACAGCATTAAGAAGAAGTCTAATAATAGTCTAAGGAATAAAAACAATTAATGAATGATTTAAAACACTGAGCAGATTTTTCATGCCTCATGTGACGCAGTGAAAGTCAAGCGTGTATCTAAAAAAACTTTATGAAGACTGTTTTTTTTTACACTTTATATTATGTACTGTTCTTTTAAAAGCAAATGTGATGAAATATTTAAACGCTGCTATAATGCAGCATAATTGTTAGTTTGCATTTTTAAAAAGGAATTGTAATATCTTAAACACAGTTAGCACCATGGATGTAGATTCTTTATGTCTCCAAAGTTTTAATGAATCCATTGTGATTATTTACATATAAATAATAAAAGAAACAAATAGTTCCGGAATGAAGACGATCGTAGAGTAATAAATTATACTGTTTACAAAAAGAATTACGAGATTAGATTTAAGCAAGTGAGAATTTTAACTTACTGATATTAGTTACGTAATGTTTTCTAATAACACATAAATAATTTAACATACTGGCCAGAATTGTAACCTTAATCTCAAAATGATAGCAAAATGTATATCGTACAACACACGCGGCATACTTATATTAACTTTTGTTAACATTTTGTTTGTTAGACAATCGTTTTAGAGGTGGTTTTAGCAAATACAACAACTTAAACGTTGCATGGATGTAAACTATTGGAGTGATATTTACAATTAAATCGAGCCTGCCATGAAATTTGAATTATTCCATTCTGAAGGCAAAGAACTCACGTTCCGTTAAAATTTACACCATATTCTAGATTGTCAGAAAAATTATATATCTTGGAAAATTTAAGTGAATCATTGTACGTTCCATAACTGTTTCGTGTTCAATTTTTTTATTTCAATTAAAATAAAAATATTTTTGCGCTAATAACATGAACATCAGCTATCCAAATAGATTAATTAGAGTTTAAAGAATGTTTCATTGTCTGAAACATAACGAATGTTGTGTGTATTTTTCGATTCATATTCATATGACATTAGTCTAAGGAAAAGTTTACATAGATGTTTAGAAAATCCAAAGTTACAACAAGATTTAACTGATATTAAAATTTTCTAATATTTTTTTATGTTTAATACATGTGATTCTTTCAGAAAAGTAACTTTAATTTTAAATTTAAGGAGTGGAATATATGTAAAAATAAAAGAATCACAAGCTTTGCAAAGAGAATTAAGCAAATATTTATTATTGTTATTATTACTAAATGCCAAAATGTTAATAAAGTCATATATTTAATGCGTTGACACATACCAAATTACATGTAAACAGTAACAAAATTATATGTTAAAATAAAATAATAATTATAAATATATATAGGACAGTTGCACCATAAATTTTAACTAATAATAACACATTGCTCAGTGGTGCACAAAACAGGAATTTTAATATACATTAGTACATATTAAAATAAAATAAAATTTTCAACGTTTCGCGCCGTCTTCTGCGGGCGTCTTCAGGAAAATATGAAATGGAAGGACTACGTTTGCATCTTGTTCGAGAGATATTTCTACTAAATTAAAAATTAAATGAATTAAAATTTAAAAATGTTGCCAATTACACGTGAGTAAAAATTAAAATATTGCAAGGAAATAAAAATTTTAAGGTTTTATGATGTTATGCCATATTTTTGGAATATTGTAGGATAAATCTCCTACATAATTTTTAATATCATAGGAATATTTATCCTACAATATTCCAAAAAAAATATGGTATAACATCATAAAACCTTAAAATTTTTATTTCCTTGCAATATTTTAATTTTTACTCACGTGTAATTGGCAACATTTTTAAATTTTAATTCATTTAATTTTTAATTTAGAAGAAATATCTCTCGAACAAGATGCAAACTTAGTCCTTCCATTTCATATTTTCCTGAAGACGCCCGCAGAAGACGGCGCGAAACGTTGAAAATTTTATTTTATTTTAATATGTACTAATGTATATTAAAATTCCTGTTTTGTGCACCACTGAGCAATGTGTTATTATTAGTTAAAATAATAATCCTTTAAAAGACATGTACACCAGACCCGAAAGCATTGAATAAAGTGTTATGGGAGAAGTTCCAGAATTGGTCGAAGTTAATTATCAAAGAATATCTTATTAAAAATTTATATTATATCATAATATTTTTAAAATACGTTTGCCTTCGTTTATAGCGATAAATCTCTGAAACGGCCAAAGCGATTTCAAATATAATGGTAGCAAAATGCTGGTGTCCATATCTGCGTCAATCTATGTATATGTTTTATATGGGTAGAACATCCCCAGGGATGCAAGAACAAAATTATTTCAAAAATTTCGGTGCCTGCGATATTGTCTGTAGCCAAACACTTGAAATTTAGTGTACTGCTAACATTTAAAATTTAAAGTTTGGAAAAAAAACTCAAAAAATTCGAAAGTTTTTAAGGTGATTTAAATGAACGGAAATTATCCTAAAAGCATTTCGAATAACGATTTAAAAATTGACATGTTTCAATTCATTTTCATTCAACTATTTTCAGAAAAAAAAAATAGAAAAATTAAAACCACAATGCACACTGGTAAAACTAAAGGTTGCATATGGCACTCCTAGAGGTGAAACACTTGTCCCGTCAGCGACACCCCTAAAAGAGCTATAATTGCACCACTAGGGGTGCCCTAAGTCACCCCATGGTGCCACATGACACCCCAAGGCACTCTCATGGCACCCTATGCGATGCCATGAGGTGTCCCAGGGCATCTCTAGGGGTGCAATTTTGGCTCCTTTAGGGGTGTCGATGACGGGACAAGCGTTTCACCTCTAGGAGTGCCATATTCAACCTTTAGTTTTAACAGTGCACGTAAAAAACTGTAATCATTAATTGTTGATTCAAATTAAATATACACCCCCTTTATATTTTTCACACTGTCCGTGTCCTAACTATGTAGATATTCAGCAGACGCACAACTATTCAATCCACATACTTGGGATGAAAAAACATAGCGAATTTTTATAAACAGTTGTTGTAGACATTTGTCCCAACACTTCAAAACCCATTATTAAATTATTATCATTATTATTATGATTTTTTAAGTTGATTTGATATGTTTTAATAACTGTAATAGGATGAATATCAGATTCAGTATTTAGATATTTTCTCAGGGGTTCAGGGCAGGAGTCCAAGTGGTCTTTTTTGTTAAGTTGTAATAAAAATTGTTCCAACGAAATTGACCATGTAAGATTATTGCCCTTTCGCTTGGTCCAGTACAAAAGCCATGGCAATTTTTGTCATGGAAAATTAATGACTTTATTTATTGGGGTTATATCCTGGACCACCCATGTGAGGTGGCAGCTCCCTTAGGAAAGGGGAGGGAGTGCTTTTAGCAGAGGGCAGAGCTCTCGGTGACCAGGTCGTTCAGATGCTCTAATGAGAGAGTACAACCTGGAACTGTTAATAAGATTGTCCAGTATTGGCTGGGGCTGTATAAGTTACTCGAGGCTTAGCTTCTCTATTATACTGAGATAATAGATTTAAAAAAAAGAAAAAAAAAATGTTTCACAGAGTTCTCTTCAGAGAGACAGAAATTTTGGTTGCATTCTCAGCTCCTAGACGGGATGTCGTCCGAGTCCTGGATTTAATAAATACACCATAGCGCTACCAAAAGAAGAGAAAATGTGATATGAAGGTGGTAAGTCCTGAAATGTTTGGAACCACCATCGACAATGCTGCAACATAGACCCCAGTGTGATGCCCGCGCATACCTCTGTTCTCAAGCGCCCCCCCCCCCTCTTGTCTTGAAGCGCCCTCTCTTGGGAGCTGAGAGAAAACCGGGAGAACGAGAAATGGTCACCACCTGAGAAGGTGTGATAAAAGGGCGGTCCGGTTACCCTGACCGTAAGTGGATTTAATGTGTAACAAGAACGAAAATATTATTTGAATGTTATTGATTTTGTGTCCTTCTTCGTGTGTTATTGTGTTGTTCAAGTGACGTCCTGCAAATAAAATATATTCGTAGAATAGAACCGTTCCGAGAAATCATTGGCCCACAAAGAAACACCCACACCCAAGGAGTATTACACTGGTGTCAGAAAGAGCGATATGTGGGCCTAACTTCCTCGAGTGTGTATCTACAGCATCATACTATAACTACCCTCGTGAACTTGGAATAATTCGGAGTTTCGATTTTATAGTTCAGGTAAGGCATTTTAATTATTATTCTGAATATGGCCGATAAAATTGCTAAAATTAAAAAAACTCGTGGGGTCACTAAATCCGCGATTACTTCTATAATTAAGAAAATCGAAGAACTATTTATAGCAGACCCACCCGATTTAGATGAATTAGAAGAGAATCTCGCCCAATTAGAACAAAAGGGGTGCGATTTAAAAGCGGATGATAAGGAAATTTTTAATTTGTTAGACGATTTAAACGAAATAGAGAAAGATGTGAAAGCGTCGGCAGAATACCACGATAAAATTAATTTATGGAGGTTCAGAATCAACAAAAAACTGAAAGAAAAACAAAACAATAAAAAAGAATCCCCCATTATAAACAACGAGAACAAACCCGTAGATGCGATTACAATTAAGCTTCCAACGCTTAAAATTGAAAAATATTATGGAGACGTAACTCTTTTTCAAAATTTCTGGAATTCTTTTAAAATAGCGGTACACGATAACGAACAACTCTCGAACGTCGAAAAAATGAATTATCTGTTAAGCTATTTAGGCGGGAATGCATATAACGCGGTTTCTGGTTTCGCTTTATCTGATAAAAATTATTTGGAAGCAATTGATGTTTTAAAAAGTCAATTTGGGAGAACAGATTTAATCGTATCCAGTCACATTAACACTCTTTTAACTTTACGACCTGTTACAAAGCAAAATGATATAATCGGTTTAAGAAAACTATATGACACGATTCAAACGCAAATACGCAGCTTAAAATCTTTAGAGATTGAATCAAATAGCTTTGACTCTGTTTTAACACCAATAATTTTAAAAAGTTTACCCTACAGCTTATCCCTTAGCTTTGAAAAAGAATGTATTAAAAGTCCTGAACGGTCGCAGTATAGTATTGATAAATTATTATCTTTTATCCGAACAGAATTGGAAGCACGCGAGAAACAGAATCATCTAATTAATGCTTTCGATTCGAGAACTAAAGAATATCCACCAGATTTGTTACCTGAAATGAAACAAAAAAGCAATAAATTCAAGGCCAATCTAACTCATGTCAAAGTTGATGAAAATACTTGTGTTTTTTGTAATTCGCTTAGTCATTTGTCAGAGAATTGCGATAAATATTCAGTTGAGGAAAGAAAAAATAAATTAAAAAGTGAAGGCAGATGCTACGCCTGCTTAAGGGCCCGCCATTTAATTAAAAATTGTCCCGTGAAAACTAAATGTAGGCTTTGTTTCAAATCGCATAATACCGCAATTTGTAATTATTTACTTGGAAAGGATAAGCAGAAAAAAGAAAAAAGTGATACGAATGACGCATTCATCGCGAGAGTAAATTCGAAGGTGTTATTTGGTTTAAAACAGCCACGGCAAAAAGGAAAATTAATTGAATCACTTCAAACGGTAGAAGTCGAAATAGAAAATAAAATACTACAAGGGGTGATTGATAGCGGAACTCAAATTTCGATTATAAAGACAGAGTGCGTACCAGAATATTTTAAAAATCCTTGCGGGTCAATAATACTTAAATCTGCTTTCGGGCATGAGTTGAAAGCACCATTAATAAATGTTCCCCTAAATTTAGCGGCTGATAATTTACGTTGTAAGGTGTTTCCAAAAATGGTAATAACATGTGCGATGGTTGATAATTTAATAAATGATTTATTATTGTCTTTAAATGCATATAATGAATTGAATAATATAAGTGAATGTATCGAAGCTGACAGTGTAATAAATGATTGTAATAATGTAAATTTGCCCTGTACGAAAGAAATTAGAGCGGCAGACGTATTCGGCGCTGCCACAGAATTAGTTCCGACTGAAATAGGAAATGCAAACGAGAACATTGATCCTGATCGTAGTAAAAATGCTGATAATTTTTTGAATGATTCGGAAAAATTTAAAAGTGAGCAGAGAAACGACGCATCACTTAAGCAGTGTTGGAATGATGCTAATAATAATCGCAATAATTATTTTGTTCATGATAATCTTTTGTATCACCGAGATAAAATAATGGGAGAAACAGTGCATCAATTACTGGTACCCGAAACACGTAGAAAGCAATTGTTAGAGTTAGCACATTCAAGTCCTTGGGGTGGTCATTTAAGGGTAAAGAAAACTACGCAAAGGTTAAAATATTCCTTTTTTTGGCCTAGTATGAAGAAAGATGTGACCGATTTTTGCGAAAGATGTTCATCCTGTCAGCTTCGAGCAAAAACAAATAGGTTCGATAATGTACCTATAACCCCAGTTACTCGTCCTGATGAAGCTATGCAAATTATGAACATTGACATAATTGGTCCAATTGAACCCGCCAGTGGAGGATATAAATATGTACTGACCGCGATAGATCAGTGTACGAGGTGGCCGGATGCTGTTTGTTTACGAAACATTTTTGCTAAGACTACATGCGATGCCCTTTTACAGATATTTTCACGAACTGGAATTCCCAAATTAATAGCTAGCGATCAGGGTAGAAATTTTACTTCGGCTCTCACGAAGGAATTTATGAAACGTTTAGGGACCTCCCCGCGTTTTTCCGTCCCGGGTTATGCACAATCCAATGGCTTAGTTGAGAGATGGAATGGTGTCCTTAAAGGAATGATACACCATGTTATAAGAGAAAACGCCGGAAGTTGGCATAAACATATACCCTTCCTTTTATGGGCTTACCGAGAGGTACCAAATGCTACGACAGGTGTTAGTCCATTCCAGATGTTATACGGTAGACATCCAACTGGTCCTCTTTCCATATTAAAGTCATCATGGACTAATGAAACACCGTTACCAATTGGTCAGTTAGGCTCAGTTACCAATTATTTAAACGATTTGAAAATGAAATTAGAAAAGGCCGCCGAACATGCCGGAATTTCTTGTACGGATAAGCAGCGAGCTTATGCTTTTTATCATAACAGGACAACTAGACATAAAGAATTTAAACCTAATGATCAAGTTATTGTATTAATTCCAGACAGTAACCATAAAATTTATGCTAGATGGACAGCACCAGCTACAATACTCGAAAAGAAATCCCCCTATAGTTATTTAGTACAATTACCAGACAATAGTATAAGGCACTTACACGCTAATAAAATCCGAGAATTAAAGGCTCAAACGACACATATAGGAGTTATATATGATGACGATATTGATTTTGGTGAAATTGAAAATGTTCCGAAAATTACTAAACATGATCCGAATAAATTTGATAAAGAATTACACCTTGATCATTTAACACCTAAAGAAAGGAAACAACTTATTGATGTTTTGCACAAACATTCGAACCTCCAATCGGGTATCCCAAAAATTGCAAATGTAGGCGAACATCGGATTAAATTGAAACCAGATAGCCAAGCTAAACGTCAAAAACCGTACCGAATTCCAGAAGCACTTAAAAGTGAAGTAGATAGGCAAATTGAGGAATTATTGAGTTTAGGACTTATCGAGCATTCAGAAAGCGAATATGCTCACCCGATCGTTTGCGTAGCTAAAAAGGATTCCTCAATCAGACTATGCGTCGATTATCGATATTTGAATTCCCAAACCGAAATTGATTCATTTCCTATGCCTAATGCAACTGATCTGATATTCAAAGTAGCGTCCGCGAAATTTATTAGTCTGTTAGACTTACTAAAAGGTTATTGGCAAATACGGTTAAGTGAAGATTGCAAACATTTGACATCATTTGTCACACACCGAGGGCAGTATTCCTTCCTCGTTATGCCTTTTGGGCTTCGGAATGCTAGCGCGACCTTTCAAAGATCAATGAACCGTACCCTTGTCCAACATAAAGACTATGCCGAAACATATATAGACGATGTAATTATTTTTTCGGATAATTGGACTGATCATCTTAGACACTTAGATGCTGTACTGACCACACTCGAAGAAGCAAAATTTACAGTAAACTTTAAAAAATGTGAGTTTGCTAAACCACAAGTCAAATTTCTAGGACATGTAGTAGGATCTGGCATACATGCTCCTGATCCAGAAAAAGTAGCAGCGATCCAGAACTTAGAAATCCCGAAATCGAAGAAAGATGTCAGAAGCCTTTTAGGTCTTCTATCTTATTACAGATCCTATGTACCTACATTTTCCGAAATAGCTCGTCCTTTGATTGAACTAACCAAAAAACGTGCACCTAATGAAATTATATGGACCGAGTCATGTGAAAAAGCCTTCAAAGATCTGAAGCAGGCCATTAGCGAAACGCCAGTATGTTATTCTCCAAACTTTGAGAAACCTTTTATTATTCACGCAGATGCATCTTCATATGCGATAGGTGCTTGCCTATCCCAAAAAGATGAAAATGGAAGAGAGCATCCCATAGCTTTCTTAAGCAAAAAATTGTCGAAGTGCCAAGAAAGATATGCCACCATCGAGAAAGAAGCATATGCAGTGATTTTCGCCTTGAAAAAGTTTGAACATTACATTTACGGATCACAAGTGACTGTCGTGAGCGATCACAATCCCTTGAAGTTCTTGTCTGATTGTGCTTCTCAAAGTGCGCGTCTTCAAAGATGGGCTCTTGCACTGCAGAGATTTCAAGCCCAAATCTCCTACCGACGTGGAAACCTCCATGGTAACGCCGATTCCCTGAGTAGACTTTATGCGTCACACTGGACTTAGACCAAGAAACTTTGCATGTGAGATACACCAGGACGCTGAATTAGTTCTCATGCTGATCCTGTGACACCTACTAAACTTTTACTTGTTATTTCTTGAACTCTTTTATTTATTTTTCTTTTGAACTTTGAAACAAACTTTTGAACATTCTAGAACTTTAAAGTTTTCATATTATTAGTGTTGTCATATTGCACAGTATATTAGATATTTTTTTTTATTATCTTTGTATTAAGTAAGTATATAATTTTGGATTTTTACTAATGATGTGTATTACTGAATATGTATATAGATGCACCAGATTTTGATTAGTCATAAGGACTAAATCAAAACTTCGAAAGGGGGAGGTGTGATGCCCGCGCATACCTCTGTTCTCAAGCGCCCCCCCCCCTCTTGTCTTGAAGCGCCCTCTCTTGGGAGCTGAGAGAAAACCGGGAGAACGAGAAATGGTCACCACCTGAGAAGGTGTGATAAAAGGGCGGTCCGGTTACCCTGACCGTAAGTGGATTTAATGTGTAACAAGAACGAAAATATTATTTGAATGTTATTGATTTTGTGTCCTTCTTCGTGTGTTATTGTGTTGTTCAAGTGACGTCCTGCAAATAAAATATATTCGTAGAATAGAACCGTTCCGAGAAATCATTGGCCCACAAAGAAACACCCACACCCAAGGAGTATTACACCCAGCTTTGATGTGTTTTTTTTTTCTTTCTTAAGTTATATATATTTTTTAACATTGTTACTATTGTATATGTAAAAATGTTCATAAATTGTGGGTAGGGTAATCATGAGGAATTATGGAAGTGTTCGTAAAAGAATAAAAGATTATAAAAGTAGCTATTTAAGATGTTAATATTAATTAAAGAATTTGTTACTACTCTGTGAACGACAGAGGATTTTATTAATTGCTTAGGATGAAAGTATATATAAGGATTTTTTAAATAAATTTAATTTTTTACTAATTTAAGAGTTTTACTCTAAGGCATCATAAGTCCTTTTATATTTGAGTAATGTTGTTTTGATTTCAGATTTTAATGGTTAATTTAGCATTATAATTGAGTTTACTTTTATTTTTGCTGTCCATAGACATTCAGCTTACAAATATATGTTTGTAGAATATAGATAAAATGGTATACAGGGCAACACAAAAGTTGGATACATGATCGCCTATGGATGATAATTTTTGGAAATGTTATTTAAGTAGTTTTAAAAGCAATTTAGTTTGAACTAAATTTTAGCTAAATACTCTCATGTAATAAAGGTAATAAGTAAACTTCAGGGCTGAATTAAAAGTAGTCAAGTTTGTATCCATCTATTATTACAAAATTGATGAAAAAGAAATTTCAACCCGTTAGACATTTTCTTGCTAAACTAATTTTCCCCATTATATAGTACATAATAAACGACAAATCAAGTGTAGGTCTATTCAAAAGTATTAGAATAACTACTTGGCTATGAGCAGTAAGACCTTATTTCCCTAAATAACGAAATTTTGTTAAAGATTTCTGGAAGTGTTGGAGAGTGCCTCATACTCTATGCTTAAAACATAATTTTTTTACTTCTTTGATTATTTAAAACCATATTCCTTAATCAAATTAGTTTTATTTCAAATATAAATTTTAAAATGTCAAAGCATTTGCTATGCATTTCTCCATTTATTCACAAAAATAATAATACTTTAATAATATGAATTATAAAATATTAATGCATAAAATAGTAATCTCTGCTACAAATTCAAAATCACAAACATAAATATGAATGCTTATTTATCAGTTACATAGTCCAAGTTCATGCTTCCTAAAGAATCACTTTTATTGGGCAAAATTTTTTAAAGTATTATTGTTATTTTCTTCGATAATGAATAATGCATCTCAGAGAAATACAATGTTTACTCAGATTACACGGGCCGAAAGTAATAATTATTCATACATCAACCATAAACTATTTATTATAGAAAAAGTATTCAAATAGTAAATGAATTCACTTGTTGTCTAAATTATAGTATTGTTTATTCATTCGTAAACAACAATCTCGTCTGTCACCAAATACTGTGTAATGAAAAGTACTTCTGAATATATCTATATCTCTATTATAAAGAGGTAACGTTTGTTTATATGTAGGGAGTAATTTCTCGAACTACAGATCCCATTTCAAAAGTAATGGTAGCAAAATGATGGTGTTCGCCCCCGAATCAAACATAGACTAAACCTTATGTTGATACCACTAATAGAAAAGTTCTGTAGGAGCAAAAAAAAAGTTTTAAAAAAGCAATTTACTGAAGAACCTATATAATATCGTGTGGGTTCGAATTACTTGTATACTGTAATTCCACCAGGGAAACAACCTTTATAGTTCCATCATTTATTTACACTATCATACAATAGCCGCTCACGCAGCAACCGAAAAACAAAACATTCTTACATCTCCGATCTTATTTGGCCAACATGCATTGCCTCACAAAACAGATTACGGTATCGTTGCGCCATCTACATTTAGATAGTGCTACTATTCGAAGATATCACAACCTAGAAGCGTGAAATTCAGCATGATTGTTAATTATGAGATATAAATGATCACTAAGACTATTTGCTAAAAAATACAAAATTTAAAAATGCGTGAAAATGTACTAAAAAGATTCTAAAACGCTCGAAATAATCATTTTTAAACAATCTCGGGAAGTAACGAACCGATTTTTAAAAATGCTGTCAAAATGATGGTGACAATCCTTGCTCCAATATAGGCTTTGATTTATGTCAGTGTCTCTGGTCAAAACGGGTTGCAAAAAATCCAATTTTTGTATTACTGAGGGGCCTAGAAGCACGCAATTTAGCATGATAGTTAATTATGGGGCATAAATAATCTCTAAAAACATTTCTTCAAAAATTCAAAATTTAAAAAATGTAAATATGCGCGAAAAGCGTCCTAAAAACATTCTAAATGGATATTTGTAAGCAATTTTGACAAGTCGACGTAACTTTTGGCGAGTAATTTTGGTCGCCAGATTCGGCGATATATCGCAAAGTACTTGATAAACATTTCGACATTTGACTACAGAACCGCGTACAATACTCCCTTACGGTTTTGCGGTATTTCCGTAGATTGTCATTGTTTCATTTCTAAATTGTTTGACTGTTTTCCAAATCGTTATTTTTATCTATACCAATATTATACAGAGGTAAAGTTTATTTATTTGTATGGGCTAATCTTTTGAACTTCCGAACCGATTTCAAAAGTAATGTTTCTAAAATTATAGTGATCACCTCGAATCAAACATAGGCTATATCGTATGTCCATACCACTAATCCATAAGGAGTGCAGGAACAAAAATACGATTTAAAAATACATTTTTTGTGTTACTGAAGGGCCTATGAACATGAAAATTGGCATGTTAACTGCTGTAAGACACAAATGATCTGTAAGAACTTTTGCTAAAAATACAAAATGTAACAGAAGTGAAATTGCGCGAAAAAGTTCTAAAATGTACTAAATAGCTTTTTTTAAACAATCTCGGGAAGTAATGAACTGATTAAAAAATAATGAAGTCAAAATGATGGTAACCGTTCTAGCTCCAATATAGGATATATCTTAAGTCGATATCATTATCTCAAACGGGATGCATGAGTAAACAAAGTACTAAAAATGGATTTTTGTGTTACAAAAGGTACTTAGAAACGGTGAATTTAGCATATTAGATATTAATAACATATAAAATATGTCTAACAACATTTCGTTAAAAAATCGAAATTTAAAAAGTCTGAAAATTTTCCAAAAAATGCCCTTCACTGTTAAAAATCTGCAGGATTTGCTGTATCATTACTTCACCGCTTTGATAAACTATTTTCGCAGCAGTTACTTGACTATATATTGAAGCATTTCTTTTGGTCAGAATAAAGATAATCTATAAAAGAGGTGGAGTGCGATGCAGGAAATGCTGCAGATTTTTAACAGTGTAAAAACGTTCTAAATGGAGATTTATAAGCAGTATGACCACGTATCAAATCACTTTCAAAAGGAATTTGATGCCGATAGAAGCTGTTAAAGCATATCAAACGTAATCTACATTTTATGTATGTGACACTATCAACAGAAGGTTGCACAAGTCAAAATTACTATAAATGATGATATCTATTGTATTAAGGAATCTAGAAACATTAAATATGGAATTCTAGTTACTTATGTAGTTACATAAATGTTTTCTAGGAACTGCCGGAAGAAATTTTAAAATTTAAAAGTTGTAAAGCTTTCTAAAATATTAGTTAATTATGATTTTTATGTAAGTTCAGGAAGAAATAAACCGTTTATAAAAGTAATAAATAAAAGTAATGATCTCGAATCAATAGTGACACTCTCTGATAAAGCATAGGCTATGTTTATTGTCTGTGCCACTGCCACTTGGCAATAAATGCTATATTTTAGAAAGAAACGTAATTTAAAAAGTTTTTAATGGCTTTTTTCCTTTAAAAACTTTTTAAAATACGTTTTGTAAGGAATATTAGGAAACTTCAAACCTATTTCAAAATTCACATTTGCTAATTAATGGTGACAGTACCTTTTTCAACATAGGTACTTTATGTTAGTGCCTCTACCCCTTGAGAGATGGTAGACTCTTAGAAAAGAAATTTGGATTTTGACATGATGGTTAATTTTAAGGTGTAAATGAATACGGATATTTTTTTAATTAAATACTTCAGGTGAATACTAAAAGAAAAGTATGGATTGGGCATAAAAGTTTAAAAATATTTTCCAAATTATCAATTATTAAGAAATAACTTTACTTCTTATTATTTTACGTCTTATTTTGGAATATTGTAATTTGTAATTGAAATTTAGTCAAACTGTGGCTTAAATGGAAGTTTTTGAATTTATCATTAATTTATTATTAATTCTGATAAAAATCAGACATACAAACAACAGTTAATATATTTCAGCTATTCCGCGAGAAAAGCCGCGGGTTTTCCTAGCATGTAATAAATAATGGAAATTAAAAAATATCTAGGAATTAGTTACAACGGAAATTTTTAAGATAGGTTTGATGGGTTAGATAACATTGCTTTGGCTACTTTTGGATAATTTTTTCAAAATAAGAGAGTTGATATTCAATTTCATTCCATCGGATTAAAAATATACTGGCAATTATAACTCCATCTATCGACTTATGTTAAGTGCATATTGATGACCGTATGTCAGGTCATCAGAACAGGAGAGAAGTAAATAAAAGTACAAGAAGATAGAGTGCATAAAATATGATTTTCTATTATGCATAAAATTGCCTTGTTTATTTTACAATTTTTTAAAAAGAATTTCACTTACAAACTCAATGAACAGCTATTTATTTTATTTATCGAAACAAAAGTATTGTAATTAACATTTCAAAAGTATTTATTTCTTTTTATATGCAATATTTTGAATATAAACGAATCGTCAATATAATGAAAATTCAAGCAATTAAAATATCATTAATTCTAACGTTATTTTATAAAGATATCATTTATATCATTATGTTATATTCTATATAATTTGCAATAGATTTAACACTAAATTCGTTCAATACTAACATGATTTTTATGTAGAATTAAAACATATGCAATTGTTATTTTTCCCCTTCTGTTAACCTTACAAGTATTATAAATCTAGGTGATAGAATTGTAACACAAATTTATATAATTTAAATGTAATTCTTATGTTTTAAATGGTCTCCTTACGAAATTGTTTGTTCACGAAAACAAAATAAAAAGAAAAAATTCATCGTGAGAAGAGATTGAAAATTCTTCGGAAATTACATTACGTTGATTCTCAATAGCTCAATGAAATAATATAATAGTAATAATTGTAATAAAGATAAAATTAAGATTAATTTTTATGTACTATTCTGTTTTTTAATGGAATTAATTTTTTTTTTTCATATGCAAACCATCTTTTGTTATATGCATTCAGTTTCACTCCTAACGTTACAAACATCGATCATATTGGAGTGCAGTAGACGATGGCAAATGAGAAATGCCATGTAAATAAATAAACACAATGCGATAAACCTTTTAAACATTTAGAAATTTAATACGTAATTTAACACCATATGGATATATTCCCCTATATTTGCGATATTCAAATCATGCATTGTTTAAAGAAAAAAAAACATAAATGAATAAATTTAACATTTTTATTGGCAATAAAATTGAATCGTAATCAATTTATAAATTATTTGTAAACTTTGGCAAAAAATAAGAGATTATCCCAAATTTAACATTTTTATACTTAATAAAACTGAATCGTAATCAAATTATAAATTATTTGTAAACTTTTGCAGAAAAAAATAGACATTCCTCAATTTAACATATTTATTATCAATAAAATTCAATCGGAATCAATTTATTAATTATTTGAAAGCTTTGCTAGAAAAAAAAAAAAAAAAAAAAAAAAAAAAAAAAAAAAAAAAACAGAAATTCTCAAATTTGACATTTTTTTCTCAATAAAATTGAATGGGAATCAATTTATAAATTATTTACAAACTGTAGCACAAAAAAGAAATTATTTTAATCTTGAAAAAGAATATTGCACACTTACCTCAGTATTTTTCTTTAAAACGTACAAATATGTTATCTTAATATATAAATGACCTGATAATGTTTATTTTTAAATTCCCGATAAATGACCTGATAACGATTTATTTTTAAATTCCTGATTCAATTTCCTAACTTAGTTTAAATCTAAAATATTTTAAATCTTAACTAAAATAGTGTAATATAAATAAATTAAAATGCTATTTATAACTACAGTTTTTCGTTTTATACATTTCTCCATTTCTAAAACTAGATTTAAAAAAAAAAAATTAACACCTTCGATGCCGATAACTCCCCCCTCTGTTTTAAATGACTGAAAATTTCACGCACTAGCGCGTGACAGGCAGTGAATGTCTTAAAGAGATATTTCATAATTAAATTAATTTATTAAAAAAAATCACCTTTTTAAATGTCCCATGCATTTCTCTAATCATTTATTAAAAAAAACCCAGTAGTTGATTATAAAATATTAATACACATAATTTTAATTTAATTTCTAGTATTGATTATAAAATATTAATACACATAATTTTAATCTCTGGTACAGACTGAAAATCCCAAAGATAAACATGAGTTTTTTTTTTTTTTTCATAATTTAAAATATCAAAATATCCGCTAGACACTTCCCTTTCCATTTACAAAATATCAATATTTCATTAATATTAATAGTGAAATATTAATGCACAAAATTTTAATCTCTGCTACAGATTCAAAATCACTAAGATAAACATGAATGTTTCTTAATCAATTGCTTTGTTCGAATTTTATGTTTCCTGGAATAATCATTTATTAAGAGACGCTGTTGTTTCAGTATTATTGTGATCTTCTTAGATAATGAATAATGCGTCTCAGAGAAACAAACTGTTACTTATATTATACGAGCCGTAAGTATTAATCATTCATACTTCAAACATAAATTATTAATTTTAGAAAAATAATATTAGAACAATAAATTAATTCAAATGCTGTCTGAATGATAATATTATTTATTCATTTCTTAAAACATAATACAGCCTGCCAAAAAAAAAAAAAAAAAAAAAAAAAAAAAAAAAAAAAAAAACTGGACTTTAACATTTTTACTCTCAATAAAATTAAATCGTCAATACAAAGAGTCTTTTTTACATAAAAAACAGCTAAAGAAATCAAACTACCAATTTATGAATTATTTGTAGAATTTAACGGTAAAAAAATCATTTAAACTGAAAAAAGGGACATTGCACCTTTACGTCAGTAGTTTTCTGTGGAATGCACAAATATTTTAAATTAATATATCAATGAACTGATAAAGATTTTTATTGAAATTCCGGAGTCATTTACCAAAATTATTTTGAATCCAAAATATTTTAAATCATATAATATAATAGTATAATTCAAAAAATACTTCGGGAACACAAAGAGTCTTTTTCCGTAAAAGAAAATCAAACTATAACTTTATAAATTATTTGTAGAGTTTGACGGTGAAAAAAAATCATTTAAACTGAAAATGGGACATTGCACATTTACGTCAGTAGCTTTCTGTCGAATGCACAAATATTTTAAATTAATGTATCAACGGCCTGATAAATATTTATATTGAAATTCCGGAATCATTTACCAAAATTATTTTGAATCCAAAATATTTTAAATCATATAATATAATAGTATAATTCAAAAAATAATTCTTAATGTTTTATATTTAACCACATTTTTTTGTATTCATATATTAAACCATTTCCAAAATCTAGTTTTTTAAAATCCATTTCTAAAATCTAAAATATTGTCAAAATTATTAAAAAGAAAATTAGTAATTAAATTAATTTATTCAAAGCCTTCGATTTTTATTCTAAAGCGTTTGTCAAAGCATTCGATCATACTTCCCTATTCATTCACATAAATAACAATACCTTAATACTATTAATTATGAAATATTAAAACACATACTTTTAATCTCTGCTACAGATATAAAATCACAAGGATAAGCATGAGCCTGTCATAATTTAAAATGTCTACGGTATTCTTCAAACATGGCGGAAGACTTTAAAAACGTTAAAGGCTCGCTATACACTTCCTGTTTCATTCTTAAAATATCAATATTTTAATAATATTAATTGTGAAATATTAATACACATAATCATAATCGCTGGTACATATTCAAAATCAGAAAGATAAACATGCATTCATCTTAATCAATTGTATTATTTGAATTTTACGCTTCCTGAAATAATCTTTTATGTAAAAAAACATTACTTTAATGATATTAATTATAAAATATTAAAACACATATTTTTAATCTTTGCCACAGATTCAATATCACAAAGATAAACATGAGCCTGTCATAATTTAAAATGTCATAGGATTCGCTATACACTACCTTTTTCCTTCACATAGCATCAATATTTTGATAATATTAATTGTGAAATATTAATACACATAATTATAATCGCTGTTACATATTCAAAATCAAAAAGATAAACATGAATTCATTTTAATCAAATGCGTTATTTAAATTTTATGCTTACTGGAATAATCTTTTATTAAGAGAAGCTGTTGTTTAAGTATTACTGTAATCTTCTTAGATAATGAATAATGCACATCAGAGAAATAAAGTGTAATTTATATTATACGAGCCGCAAGTATTAATCATTCATACATTAACCATACATTATTCATTATAGAAAAATACTATTTGAGCAATGATTCAATTTAGATTCTGTCTAAATGATATTATTTATTCATTTCTTCAAACATAATATCGTTAAAAAAAACATAAATTTAACATTTTTATTTTCTTTAAAATTGAATCGGAATCACAGAGTCTTTTTCAATAACCGGGAACTATGGAAATCAAAGTAGAAATTTATAAATTATTTGTAGAGTTTGACGGGAGAAAAAATCTTTTAAACTGAAAAAAGAGACATTGAACATTTACGTCAGAAGTTTTCTGTACAATGTACAAATATTTTATATTTATGTATTAATGGGCTGTTAAAGATTTATTTTAAAATTCTAGAATCGTTCACCTCTATCGTTTAATCGTTAACATATTTTGAATGCAAAATATTTTAAATCATATAATACAATAGTATAATTTTTTTCGTTCCATACATTTGTCCAGTTGTTTTCTAATACCTAGATTTTTTAAAACTATTTAAAGATATATTTGTTAATTAAATTAATTTATTTCAAAAACAAATTTTTAAATTGTCAAATTATTCGCTAAGCATTTCTCCATTCATTCCTAAAAATAACAATTATTTGATAATATTTATTGTGAAATATTAATACACATAATTATAATCTCATACAGATTTAAAATCACAAAGATAAATAGGAATGGTGTTTAATCAACTACATTGTTCAAAGTTTATGTTTCCTGGAATAATCATTTATTTAAAAACGCTGTTGTTTAAGTATGATTGTAATCTTCTTAGATAATAAATAATGCATCTCAGAGAAAAAAAAGTGTTGCTCATAATACACGAGCCGTAAGAATTAATCATTCATACTTCAAACATAAATTACTAATTTTTTAAGGCAACTATTAGATCAATGAATGCTATCAGGTGACTTCTAATTTACAATATTATTTATTCATCTTTTAAAACATAATATCGCTAGTCAAAATAAATAAATAAATAACAATAAATCTTTTTTCACATTAAAATTGAGCCGAGATCGCAAAGAGTATTTTTCGTAACAGACAGATATGGAAATTGAATTAGCAATTTATGAATTATTTACAGAGTTTGACAGGGGGGGGAGCTTTTTTTTACCGAAAAAGGGACATTGCACATTTACGTCAGTATTCTTCTGTAAAATGCTCAAATATTTTATCTTAACGTATATATGACCTGATAAATATTTATATTGAAATTCTGGAATCATTTACCAAACTTATATTGAATCCGAAATATTTTAAATCATATAATACAATAGTATATATATTTTTTTCGTTTCACATATTTGCCCATTTCTAATATCTAGATTTTTTTAAAGATATATTTCGTAATTAAATTAATAACTAATTAGTAATTAAATTAAGTAAATTAATAAACTTTTTTAAAATGTCAAAGTATTCGCTGAGCATTTCTCCATTCATTCATAAAAATATCAATATTTTAATAATATTAGTTATAAAATATTAATACACATATTTTAGTCTCTGCTACAGATTAAAAATCAGAAGGATAAACATGAGTCCATCATAATTTGAAATGTAAAAAAATTCGCTATACACTTCCTTTTTCATTCACAAAATATCAGTATTTTAATAATATTAATTGTGAAATATCAATGCACATAATTATAATCGCTGTTAAAGATTCAAAATTACAAAGGTAAACATGAATCCATCTTAATCAATTGCATTGTTCAAATTTCATGTTTCTTGGAATAATTATTTATTAAGATAGGCTGCTGTTTAATTAATAGAAAAATATTTAAAATTGAATAATTTAAATGCTATAAATTATTGCACAAAATTTCATCAAGAAATGTATGACAATTTAGAATTTCTGATATACACACTGAAAAAAAACTAATCGGAAATATTTAAATCCTTAATGATTTTGCATAAAAATCATTTATCCTAATACGATATTTTTTAAAAATTTTAGAAACATCCGAATCCTTATTAAAAACGTTTATAAATTAAAAGAAAAAATTCTATATTTTTCGAAATTCATATCCTTCCACATATGTTGTACATATCTTTATATTTCATTTTGACGGGTTATTCTTCTAGTTTTATTACATAAACCATACTTCAAAATATTGTAATCTTTTAAAAGAATTCTTTAAAGAAATATTTTAAAAATATATGCTATAAATATTTTTAATATGCAGATTTAAAACTAACTAAGAAAAATATAATGAATTAATTAAAAAACAAAATCTATTGGTAGAATTTTCAAACTAAACACTAGTTTACAAAGTTATAATTACATCCAGTGGAATAATATGAGTGTTTTTAACTTGTCAGATATATGAACTGAATTTGATTGATACTGTAATATACATTAATAATCTAGAAACAGTTAGATTGTAACCTTATCGCAAATTCCGAAATTTAGCTAATGGATGTTTGCTTCGAATTATCTCGTGCTATATTTAATTGACGGACGTTTGTTTGAAATCGTGTTTGAAATTGTAATCTTATATACTGTTGGAATAACTTATATAGCTGACACTACTACATTCAATCATAATAAGTAGAATAATAAATCAAAATCGGAATTACATTAATTATTAAGTGAAATTTCTATACTTCAAAATGTTAAATAAATAAGGTTACATTAAATATTTAATAAATTTATACTAATATTTAAATAAGCGAAATGCGTGAAAAGTAATTTTAAAGTCGAAATTTCTGTTTTGTTTTTCGAACATAAATATAAATTTCCTGTAAAATGGAAATGGTATTTTTAAACATTACTTTATTCACTGTTCCTATTTGTATTATTATTCTATTGTAATTGATACTGACTTATTTTTGATGATAGAAAAGGGTGCTTTTAATAGAATATTTTACATGTATTGCTATTAATATTATAAATGTTAGGTACTATGTACTATGTACTATGTAAAAAGTCATAGTACTAATGTACTATGTAAAAAGTCATCTGATCTTAAAGAACTAAACATGAAATATATTTCTGCATTTAAAACCTTTCCTTAAAAAGAAATTTCCAATCAAATACATTCCGTCCATTTTACATAGCCCAAAAATTCCCGAATGTTCTCACTGTTTTTTGTTTTTAACTTTGAAGATTAAATAACCTTATGAACATTAAAAACTAAGTTGGCAATGTTTGATGTAGCGAAACGACACTGACCATTCAGAAGCCTGCATTTTTGAAAACTGCAAAGACATGCAAGCTTCCGATTGGATTGTTTTCCCGTTTTGCTAAACAGCAAAGAATATATTTGAATCCCACCCGTTTTCTGTTTCATTTTTCTGACCAGTTAAACTTAAGAATAAATTTAACTTTTTCAAAAAAATGTATAACCGACTCCAAAAAAAAAAGCGCTAAAAAGAATTAAATAATTCTATAAAATTCTCTAATGACAAATCGTTATCCAATAACCACACATTGATTATCATGTACCGGTATAAAACGGTTAAATTTAATATATAGAATTTAATATCCACCAAACATAGGTTTTCCAGAGAATATTTTTTACAAGAGATTAATTTACATATTTTTGATTTAATTTTTGAATATATACATGTAAAAAGTAAGGAATTACTTTTTGAAGTTGGTGCCAAACAATCATAATCGATAATGATTTCCCCATTTTATTTATGGTACTAGACATAATATATCCACAATTCTTAATATACTTAAGATAGTCTGGCACCAACTTCAAAAAGTAATTCCTTACTTTTTACATGTATATATTCAAAAATTAAATCAAAAATATGTAAATTAATCTCTTGTAAAAAATATTCTCTGGAAAACCTATGTTTGGTGGATATTAAATTCTATATATTAAATTTAACCGTTTTATACCGGTACATGATAATCAATGTGTGGTTATTGGATAACGATTTGTCATTAGAGAATTTTATAGAATTATTTAATTCTTTTTAGCGCTTTTTTTTTTGGAGTCGGTTATACATTTTTTTGAAAAAGTTAAATTTATTTCCTACTTTTTAGTTATTTATACCGTAATACATAATTATGTGTACTGACATATGATGGCTCTTTGCAACGCATTACTAATGAACGCATTTTGCTGAGTTCTGATGTATTCGCTTAACTTGTCACTGTTTGTTTGTCAACTTTTCAAAAGACACTTACAATATCGGTTAGTATCGTGTTGAATCTTTAGGTTTTCTGGATATGGTAACTTCTTCATATCTGGCACGCCGAAAAGCTACCGCATTCATGAAATCTTAAACTCAACATCTAATCGTACGGACATCGGAAGTGGTTATCGAAAGGTGACAATGCCTCAAGTAAAATGTCCTTACACATAAGCGCGCGGCAAAGCGCTTCCATATATGAGTAAACAGTAAAATGACTCCATGTATCTATGAATAGTAAAATGCTTTTCTAGTGTAGTCAAAAGTACTCCCCTTTCAGTCGGAAAAAGCAAAAAGAAAGATTTTAACAAAAATCGCTCTATGATTCAATAGATAAACAACAACAATCTAATTCCTATAAATGCAGTAAAGGCATCGGAAATGAGCGGTGATGATTCGACGAGGAATCCGAAAATCATAACCTGTACTTGGCTGCATCTATAAGAGAGTGACAGCATTCGATGCCCAAATACTTTTTTCACGGACGCTTTTGTCCAAACTTAACTGTTAAAAATTTGAAACTCACTCCACTGCTTTTATGGAAAACGATTTTTTCAGCCTATCATGGAGCATTCTCATGGGTCAAAAGACAAATATTTTATAAAAGCGGGGGATTGACGATGCAGCAAAAGGGTAAAATTTTTTACAGTGTATGTATGAGATATTCCATAAAAGAGATGGAGTGACGATGCAGCAAAAGTTAAATTTTTAACAATGTATCGCAATGCTATGCATTTTCTATTATAAAATTTGATGATGATTTTCTGGTAGAATTCGATTGTACGCCGAATAATCCTTTATTTCTACACAGACATAAATACATAATCCATATTATTTTACAAATTACTGGACATACAAGGACAAGATAGCACAAGGAAATATTACGACACAAGAAAAGTACAACCGGGAGCTACACATAAAGAGTGTGTGCAACGGAGCCATTGGGATTCGAACCCACAATCTCCTACGCTCTCAAGAGATTAGCAGCGTGGTGTCTTAACCACTCGGCCACAAGAACCCCTTGATGACTCATTTTTGTCCAGAATCTTTTCAATCAATAGTATACTGTGCTCCATGTGTCGTCATATTCACATCGAGGAATCCTACATGAACAAAATCTGAAATCATTCTGGTGTCTAATCCGGTAACCAAATCTGAATCTAAAGATAATTTTGCTACACATATCTATGCACTTTATTTTGCATTGATATGTAGAGATAATTTTTTCCTCCGGAGCAAAATATATACGAAAGGATTTTCATCTTTTCAACAACTTAAGGATGTCGATTGGTATCGATGTCTATTTCCGCTTTAGTGGATGCGAGAACTTGCCCATTTAAGCTTTAACATTTCGGAAATTTATCGCATTCAGCAAACTTTAACGCCCTACACTAGGCACAGAAAAAGACCCGGATGATAATGTGAAGTCTATGGGGGCGTTCTTTTCAAATATCTCGCTCAAATTTTAAAAATTTTACGCGTTTTTTTTTTTTTTTTTTTTTTTTTTTTTTGGCATATGATAGCTGAGGATATTCCACAACTGACCTAGTTTTTACTTTTTCAATTTTGATTTCAGATTTTTTTTTAAATTATTTTAAATTTCAAAACCGGTTTAAACTTTTCTGAAATTAAAACTATCATTATATAAAACATACATAAGCAAAATCGAAGAAGTAAAAACTAGGCCAGTTGTAAAATATCCTCGGCTATCCTATGCAAAAATAATCATGTAAATATATTAAAATTTGAGCGAGATATTTGAAAAGAACACACCCATAGTCTTTACACTAACATCCGGGTCTTTTTCTGAGACTAGTGTAGTGCCTTAAGATCCACATTGAAATCTACAGACTTCGTAAATGGGCATTGAAAAGCTGACAATCCATCAGAATACGTTAAAATTATTCTGAAAAATTACCTTTGTTTTTAAAGACTATCTATTTTCTGACTAATGAGAGCGATCTAAAAACGTCTATGGAGCGTTTTCATTGGTCAGAAAATAGATAGTCTTTAAAAACAGAGGTAATTTTTCAAGATATTTTAAACAGGGTACACTGTTAAAAATTTGACCCTTTTGCTGCACCGTCTCTCCACCGCTAATATAGAAAACGATTACTTCAGCCTGTTATGGAGCATTCTCATGGATCAAAAGTGAGATATTTTATAAAAGCGGGATAGTGACGATGCAGCAAAAGGGTCAGATTTCTTACAGTTTAAAGTACGTGTACACAATAAGAGCGCGCCAAGTTGTTTCTATGTTCAATGCATAGCAAAGTAATTCTAAATGTTCGTATGTATTAAAATACACTTTTCAGTCATAAAAACTAAAAAGGAAGATATTATTAAAATCACACCATGATTCAACATGCGTCTATATGAAAGTAGCAATATTTGAAGTTAAGAATGTTCTTTGATAAACGCGGTTTTCCAAAGTACAGAAAATTTAAGAATTTTTATTCCAGAACTTGGCGGTAGTCGCCTGAGCGAGTTTGTTTTATGGGTGAAAGAAGTTAACTAGCTTAACTTTAATGGTAAGCTTATCAAAATTTTTCGTCATTTATATTTGTCCAAATGTAAATCTAGCACATAGCAGTGTACTTTAATCATTTTGTGAATCCGGCATAACAAGCCCCCTGATACACAGACACTCTTGCTTTAACGTGTAAGGCTCTTTAGAGATGAATTTTCAGCTTTTCGATATCGAATTCTCATGTCTGGATCGATGTGGATCTTTCACTTTGGTGGATACGAGAATTGTTCCAGCTAAGATTTCGTACTTTGAAAAAAAACTATCATCACTGCAACAGTGGTTAGGATCCAGAAGGATTATTCGCTGTTAAGCAAAACAAGATTGACCAATCATAAGCCTTCATTTTTGAGAACTTTTCATTGTTCGAAGGAGAGTCTGGAATACATGGAGTGAAAATCTGCTATCGACACTGTAAAAAATTTGACCCTTTTGCTGCATCGTTACTCCATCGCTTTTATAGAATTTCTTTGTTTTGACCAATGAGAATGCTCCATAATAGAGTGAAGTAATCGTTTCCTATAAAAGCGATGGAGTGACGATGCAGCAAAAGGGTTCAATTTTTTACAATGCAAGCAATGCTAAAAATTTGTATCCTTTAAATGTGCAACGATGCTACTGAATTCCAAAGTGTCGATCACAGCGACATCTGCGGCATTTTCGTGATACATTATCTAGACTAGCAATAATTCTTGCATTTTTAGAAAATGTCCTGCAGATGTCACTTCTATCTTTAAATTTCATTAGTATTGTTACACATTTAAAGAATAGAACATTTTAGCGCTTTTTTTAAGTGTTACAGAGGGCGTGTTTAGCACAACTTACCGGTTACTTACCGACCACTTACCGATTGTAGACAGGTACGAAATGAAAATCAAAGCGAAGTGTGACGCCAGCTACAATTCAACAGAATAGTTTTCATTGATGCCACAATTTGCTTTCGTACTGCCCTACAATCGGTGGGTAACATTGGTTACTTTTGTAAGTTGCTCTGAACACGCCCTGAGATAGTCGATTTCCACACTATATCCCCTAGATGCTATATTTCCAGTTTCTTGGATAAGAGAACTTGTCCGGAATCCAGGTAGAATTTGCGCTGTTAGCGAAACCAGATTAACGCATCAGAAGCCTCAATTTTAGCAAATTTTTCAATTTTCTAAATAGATTTTCTTGCTAATAAATCTCGTTTCGCAAACAGCGCAAAATTTATGTGAATCCTGGCCCTCGTCCAGTTAGGATTTTGCACTTTGAGCACTATTAAAAATTTGAAACTTTTATTTTATCGTCTATCCATTGCTTTTATAGAAAATGATTACTTCATTGTACTATGGTGAATTCTCATTGGTCAAAATAGAGATATTCCATAAAAGCGGTGGAGGGACGATGCAGCAAAAACTTCAAACTTTTAACAGTGACAAGATCGTGTGTCTATGTAAGTGTAACATAAAAGCATGCAAAAGGAATACTTCTAATTGGTCGATTGCTTCAAAATGAATTTGAAATTTAAAGTTTTTATTTTTAAAAAAGTTCTAATTATCAGATTTTTATGAAATTCGAATGGGACCACATGGGCCTCATACGCTTTCAAACAAAAAAAGAATTATCAAAATCGGTTCATATTTGCAAAAGTTATGCGTGAACAACAAATACATACAGGTCGAAATCATAACCTCCTCTTTGAAGTCGGTTAAAAAGCGATCACATACTATTTTAGATCAGAATTCAAATTAGACTACGCATTTGCGAGGTCTTATTTTCAACGTTTGCTTAAATGCAATACAATATAGAGGAAAATGCTTAGGCCGGATGATGGGGATTAAAGGTCTGTGCATATATAGCGTTATAATTTTAGGGGGAAGTGGGAAGGTCTGGTATCATTAGGTATCTGTAGGGGGGAGGGGGTATATGTCTTTTGATATTATTTTTGATCAAATCAAAATTGTCTTTTTTTATTTTTTACGTTATTTTTGGTTCAAAATAGTATGCTATCCTTTTTTTTAGTATATTATCTATTTTTATGAAAATATTAAGCAATTTTTTAAATCACTAATTTATTATAAAAGTTTTATTCTGAAACGTATAATACTCCAACGTATAACATTCATATTCTTTTCATATGTATATACATGCATAAACACGGTTCGAGAAACCATATTTAGATATATTTGAAATGAAGCTTGTGTACGCTGATAAATAAACAGAAAGAATAAAAATGATGTTCACTTGTTTTGTTGGTAAGAATTTTCATCTGCGTCCCACCCTTCCTCCGTTCAAGGCAACTGCAACAAAGACATTAAAAATCTTGAATCCATTATGTGACAAAAAGCTATTATAAAATACTTTTAAATAGTAACTATTTCTTTTAAGTGTTATTTGACTTCACTTCATTTGAATCAATAAAGTGCGCGAAAAATAAATGTAACCAGTTTTTTAGATCACTCCAGACAAAAGAAATAAATTCTGAAGATCGAAATTTTTTTTGTACTTTGATTAAAATATTATTACCATGGGGGTTTTGGCTTTAGGGATGATAACATAATATCATGGGATAATATCAGAAAAGGGAGGGTGGGGACGAGATCCGAAATTACAAAAAAGTTGATGACGTGATACTTGCACAGATCTCAAGGAGGTAAGTCTATGTAGAATGTTTCATTTATTGTATAAAAATGATGTTTGTAGCAAATATTATATTTAATTAAGTTGCGTTGAGACAGCATAAACATCCATTAATGTTTTTCTTTAGCCAGATGCTTAAATCTGTGATCAAGTTGATCAAAATAGAAAAATACACTTTTTTAAATGTAAAAAAAATGTAAGAAACTTGATATATATTTCAGTAATGTAATACAGTCACATATTATAGATCGTGCAATAGTTTTACATGATGGAAATTCTAGAATATTTAGTTTTACATGATGGAAATTCTAGAATATTTTGTATAGATTGAAAACACTTCAATTATGTATACTTTAGTGTGGTTAAGTAATTTAATTATACCAACGTTACAGCATACCAGCAGAATTAATAGTTAATAATTAAGTAATTAAAAAAAATATCAGTAAATAAATAAATATAAAGCTAAATTCATCTTTAAAAGGTAAACTTAATATGACTATGCATGCGAACTATTTAACAGATGACAAAAATATTTTTTTTTAAGATGTTAAATAACTTTTCTAGTCTCTGAAGACGACCGCATTTATAGCTTCAAGCAATAAAAATTAAAGTAATTTACATTTTTATCACTTTTTTAATATTTACATATTTTTTAATATTTTGCACACTTACCTGAAGTGTTAAGACGAAATGGCAATAAAATAGCACCACTAATTTTTTTTTTTACAAAGAATGCAATCAGAAGCTAAGCTATCAGTTGGAATATTATGGTTCCTTTCATCTGATTAAACAACATTCCTTTCTGTTGTTTGTCTGTCTGTCCGTAAAAAGTCCATAAACAAAAACTGTATAAATAAGAGATTTCTTCACAAACATTAGAAAAATGTAGCTCCTTAAAAGCCAATATTCACAGAAAATCCCTTTTATTTTCTATTATATTTATTTTCTATTCTACTGATATTAGTCTTTGAAATTCACATCACATGAACACAATATATCTTTTATTATATAAATAGGAAGAAGATTTTTGATTCATCATCCACTCCAAAATACATATTCCTATATTTTTAGCAGATAATGAACACATATTCGAACGCATCTGGATAAAAGAAATTAATAATTCGCATTTGTATCTTTTGGATTATTTTAAATGGATCTTTATTTCGTACTTTTGTACTTTTAAATAAATATTTTGAAAACTCTCATGAAAAGCTGTGTCTCGCATTCAAAATAAAATAATTTGCTATACTACAACTCAGTAAATCTTTACTTGTGCCATTATTTTAGGTTATAAGAAGGATTGGTTAGCATTTGTTAAAGATTTGAAAATAATGAAAATAAATAAACAAAATGAGCAATGCAATATTTTCATATACATTACTGATTTTTGCTACTGTATGTATGTAATCAGAAATTTTTAATAGTAAGATAAATTTAATAAAGTTACAATATTAATATTTGTGATATTGGTGTAAATAAACTTTTTTGTGTCCAGTAAAAAACAGAGATATATGATGTGGTTTTTCACTCCGTTTTCAGAGTGAATTATCTTCTTCAGTTTTGCCATGCAAATCTTGCTATGCGGATCACATAATTAACGAAAGGCGTACAGATTGATTTTGATTCTTGCATGCTGAATTTAGTGTGAATATCTTAAGTATACTTTTATTGAGCAATGTTATAATTGCTCACTTTTTTTATGAGTTTTATATCCAAACAACACTGTACGAGAATTGAATGTTTCCTTTTAATTGCTTTTTTAATTCATATATTATGTATTCACAATTTTCTACACGTTTACTTATAGTTATGAAATTATCAACTTTAATATAGCCGAAAGATTTTAAAAAATATGCACATTTATTAGAATTAATATTCTATAATTTCATTTGATTACATTTTTCATCTAATCATTTGATACATTGACGAATCGATTGTTCTAATCGAGTGAGATTTTTCTTAAATGTAGAAATTAATTCAGTGTTCGTTCAGTTTTATTATTCATCAGTCATATGCTTTACAATTCTTCAGTTAAATCACTATTTATGTATAATAAAATCTAACTCATAAGATGAGAAAACCTTTTAAGGGAGACCCATAAGAAAGAACCCAAAATTTTTATTATTGATTTTAAAGTAATGAATTTTGGTGTACTACTTAAGAATCTTTTTGTAAGGAATAATTAGCAAAAAAATTCACTTTTTATTAAAAAGTATATTTTTTATTGGGATTTTTACGATATTTTTTTTTGCCAAAAAATACACTTTTTAAAATTACTACTCCTCATCCAATTTTAAATATTTTGGTATTACTAAAATTTCTTAAATAGTGTTATAGTATATAGAAAAGAACTAAGGAGAGATATTTTTAATTTTATATTTTAATCGGCTAAAAAAAAAAAAAAGTACGCCTGGTAAATTTCCTTAAATTCGTTATAATTTTCATGTTTACCTATTTATGTAGAATCTTCGGAAATAATTAAAAAAAAATATCTCTCCTTACTTTTCTTGCAATTTTTTTTAAGATTCTAAAAACATAAACACTTTGTTTCTAAATCATTTTACCACTGAGCCTTAGTACTTTGAACTTAGGCAAAATATGAAAAAAGTCATTTTCAGGAAAACAAGTTTTAAATGGCCGCTAGTCCTTTAAACTCTATAGTGAGTACAATTTAAAAAGTTCATTTTCTGCCTGTTCCAAGTGTGCCCGAGTTCTGAAATTTTTCACGGATATTCGCAAATATGTATTTTATCGTTTTCTGAGATAAAAAAAAAAAAAAAAAAAAATTGAATTTTTGATGATTTTTTGCCGAAAATGGGGTACGGGTCTCCCTTAAATATCGTATGAAATCGTAGCTCCGATTGAACTTAATTTTGCTACAAGAGAAATTTTTTAAGTCCATTAGAGGTACTTGAAAAGATTCATTTGCTAGCAATCCAGTTTCAAACTTCTCAACTGCCCCATTTTGTTGATAATTGGAGAATGAATCTGAATTTTAGAGGTGGTGTCATTGCATTAAATTTGACATAAAACTGCAATATTACTTTTCAGCAAAGATAAAAAAAAATTCCAATTATTTGCCAATTTTGCGGTTTCTTTCCTCTTTACTACAAATCATAGATTTCGGTGAAGATTTTTTCAAGGAAAGATATACTTTGGATACTCGTGTAGATACTCATTTTAGAAATTATGACAAACGACATTCTACACAATACCCCGTAATCAGAATTAAAGAATTTTTAAAAAATTGAATGAAAAATGATCAAATTTACTAAATTATTTTTCATTGCGCATGAGCAAATACTATCAAAATTTTATTTGCATAATGTCTTAGCTAAATATATACAGCAACTTTTGTAAAAGACTCAAAAACAAAACACTTGAAAATATTGAAAATAATCATCGGTAGAAAAAGTTCGTTTTTCTCAAAATGAAGTAAAACTAATTGGTTGTGCCAATCCCAAAACTTTCTTCTCTATTATATATACATTTTAATATTTCAAAAAGTAGTTACACATGTTAATACTTAAATATTATTAATTCAATACTGTATTAATTTTGATTTTCATCTTAAATTTCTGCTTCAGTCAATTAATCGGAACTAAAACGACTTAATGTGGATCTTGATATTTATAAAAATCAATAGTTTTTCATTATTCTATTATCGTGAGATGTTTTCTAATAACCGTTTTAGCAGGACGGGAGTTCCCTTTCTACACAAACCGGTGGACAATAGAACGGTGAAGAATCGATAAAGTAAACAAAAACAGCTATCGCAATGCTCCTTTCCCATGAAATATTTCCATAAAATAAGCTTTTTAAGAAAAAAATATCAACCGACTTCAAAAAAGCGCTAAAAAGAATTAAATAATTCTTTAAAATTCTCTAATGACAAAACGTTATTCAATAAGCACACATCGGATATCAGGTACTGGCATAAAAAACGGTTAAATTTAATATGTATAATTTAATATCCACCAAACATAGATTTTAGAGATAATATTATTTTACAAGAGATGAATTGACATATTTATGATTTATTTTATGAATATATACATATAAAAAGTAATGAATTGCTTTTTGAAGTTGGTGCCAAACAATCACAATCGATAATGATTATCCCCATTTTAATTATGGTATTAGGCATAATTTAGCTACAATTCTTAATATACATCAAATAGTTTGGCACCAACTTCAAAAAGTAATTCATTACTTTTTATATGTATATATTCATAAAATAAATCATAAATATGTCAATTCATCTCTTGTAAAATAATATTATCTCTAAAATCTATGTTTGGTGGATATTAAATTATACATATTAAATTTAACCGTTTTTTATGCCAGTACCTGATATCCGATGTGTGCTTATTGAATAACGTTTTGTCATTAGAGAATTTTAAAGAATTATTTAATTCTTTTTAGCGCTTTTTTGAAGTCGGTTGATATTTTTTTCTTAAAAAGCTTATTTTATTTCCTACTTTTTAGTTATGCATACCGTAATACATAATTATGTGTACTGGCACACGATAGCTCTTTGCAATGCATTACTAATGTACGCACTTTGCTAAGTTCTGATGTATTCAGTTTACTTGTCACTGTTTGATTATCAACTTTTCTGAAACCACTTACAATATCGGTTAGTATCGTTGTGAATCTTAAGAATTTCTTTGTATGGTAACTTTTTCAGACGAGATCTTCCACTTCGAAAAGCTACCGCATTTATGAAATCTTAGTCTGCATCGAATCCTACGGTCATCGAAAGTGGGTATCAAAAGGTGACAATCCATCAAGTAAAGTTCCTTACACATAAGAGCGCGACATAGTGCTTCCATATACAGGGTGTCCGAAAAGTCTGGAAACGGCCGAATAACTCGAGAAATACATAGGAGATTGAAAAACGTAAATATACGTGTTAAATATTTTTAAATAAGCTACTCTGTGATACCAAATTTGACCTTCGAGATCGACCCCCTGGGGGTCAGAGGGGGTCCAACTTTGAAATCTTAAATTATAACCCCCATTTTTTATTGCAGATTCGGATTCTACGGACAAAAATACGTAACTTTTGTATTTGATGTTTATTTCAAATCTTCGTTTATCACGGTGTAATCGAGCATATTAAATCGATACATATTCCCGCTTTTCCAACGGGATTTTCCCTAATCGAAACTGATTGGGCAGAATTTTTGACGTCAAATTCCTCGTCTTTTGCAATAATAGCGTTTCCTGAAAATCACCCGTGGCGATTATTTCAATAGTGCTACACTGTTAAAAATTTGACCCATTTGTTGCAGCGTCACTCCACAGCTATTATAGAATATCTCTTTTGTGACCAATGAGAATGCTTCATAACACAGTAAAGTAATCGTTTTCTATAAAAGCGGTGGAGTGACGATGCAGCAAAAGGGTCCATTTTTTACAGTGTACTTTACTGTGTTATGGAACATTCTCATTGGTCATGAAAGAGATATTCTATAAAAGCTGTGGAGTGACGCTACAGCAAATGGATCAAATTTTTAACTGTGTAGCACTACCGAAATAATCGGCACGGGTGATTTTCAGGAAACGCTATTATTGCAAAAGACGAGGAATTTGATGTCATAAATTCTCCCCAATTAGTTTCGATTAGGGAAAATCCTGTTGGAAAAGCCGAAATATGTATCGATTTAATATGCTCAATTACACCGTGATAAACGAGGATTCGAAATAAACATCAAATACAAAAGTTACGTATTTTTGTCCGTAGAATCCGAATCTGCAATAAAAAATGGGGGTTATAATTTAAGATTTCAAAGTTGGACCCCCTCTGACCCCCAGGGGGTCGGTTACGAAGGTCAAATTTGGTATCACTGAGTAGCTTATTTAAAAATATTTAACACTTATATTTACGTTTTTCAATCTCATATATATTTTTCGAGTTATTCGACCGTTTCCAGACTTTTCGGACACCCTGTATATGAGCACGCAGCAAAATGACTTCATATATTAATGTATAGTAAAATGCTTTTCTAGTGTAGTCAGTCAAAAGTACTCCCCCTTCGCTCAGAAAAAGTAAAAAGAAAGATTTTAGCAAAAATCGCACTATGCTTCAATCGATAGACAGCAACAATCTAATACCTATACAGGCAGTAATGGCATCGGAAATGAGCAGTGTCGATTCGACGAGGAATCTGAAACTCATAACCAATACCTGGCTGACTCTATAAGAGAGTGACAGCATTTGATTCCCAAATATTTCTTTTACAGACGCTTTTGCCCCAACTACACTGTTAAAAATTTGAAACTTTTGCTGTACACTGTTAAAAATCTGCTGCATTTTTTTGCTACGCACTCCACCGCTTGTATAGAAAACGGTTACTTGACTCTATTAAGGAGCATTCTCATAGGTCGCAGTAGAGACATTATATACAAGCGGCGGAGTGCGTTGCAACAAAATGCAGCAGATTTTTAAAAGTGTATTATCACTTCACCGCTTATATAGAAAACGATTAGTTAAATGCATTATGAAGAATTCTCATTGATAAAAACAAAGATATTCTATAAAAGCGATGGAGTGACGATGCAGCAAAAGCTGCAAATTTTTAACAGTGCATTGCATTGCCAGGCATTTTTTATTATCGAATTTGATGATGATTTCCTGGAAGAATTCGATTGTACTCGTATGAGAAGTTAACAATATTGACGAAAATTGCCCGCTCAACAAGATGCTTGGTGACTCGTTTTTGTCCAGAATCGTTTCAACCAATTATATACTGTGCTACATGTGTCGTCATATTCATATCGAGGAATCCTACACTGTAAAAAAATTGACACTTTTGCTATATCATCACTCTATTGCTTTTATAGAAAACGATTACTTCACCCAATTACGAAGCATTCTCATGGGTCAAAAGAGAGATATTCTACAAAAGCAGGGGAGTGACGATGCAGCAAAAGGGTCACATTTTTTACAGTGACACTGTAATCGGAAATGAGAGGTGGCGTATTCGAGGAGGAATCTGAAACTCATTACCTATACCTCGCTGCCTCTATAAGAGAGTGACAGCATTTTATTCCCAAATATCTCTTTTACAGACGCTTTTGTCCCCATTACACTACAAAAACTTTGAGCCTTTTGCTGCATTATCAGTCCACCGCTTTTATAGAAAACGATTACTTTACTGTGTTATGGAGCATTCTTATTGGACATAAAAGACATATTCTATAAAAGCTGTGGTGTGACGCTGCAGCAAATGGGTAAATTTTTAACAATGTATCACGGAGCATTCTCATGGGTCAAAGGAGAGATATTCTATAAAAGCGGGGGAGTGACGATACAACAAAAGGATCAAAATTTTTACAGTGTACACGGTAAAAAATTTGGCCCTTTTGCTGCATCGTCAATCCACCGCTTTTATAGAAAACGATTACTTCAGCCTATCGTGGAGAATTCTTATGGGTCAAGACAGAGATATTCTATAAAAACGGGGGAGTGATTATGCAGCAAAAGGGTCAATTTTTTTACAGTGTACACTGTTAATAAATGTGAACCTTGTCCAGTTAGGATTTCACACTTTGGAAAGATCGTGTGTCTATGTAAGTGTAACTTAAAAACATGAAAAATGAATGTTTCTAATTGGTCGATTGCTTCGAAAATATATTGAATTTTAATGTTTTAATTTTTTGAAAAGTTCTAATCAACAGATTTTTATGAAATTTGAATGGGACCACATGGGCCCCATACGCTTTCAAACAAAAAAAGAATTATCAAAATCGGTTCATATTTACGAAAGTTATGCGTGAACAACAAATACATACAGGTCGAAATCATAACCTCCTCCTTGAAGTCGGTTAAAAATCAAAAGAAGATCTGCCGGCCATTGTCAAAAATCTACACAAAAAATTGGTTCAGTTCTGCACATAACTTTATGCACTTTCCGATGGTAGAATAATAAAAATAGCACGAAAATAATTTTTACAGTGCCTACTACTAACAGTTTTTCTTAATTCTGAAAGGACCTTCTTGCCTTAGCCAAACACTTACATAGATATTTTGGTTCAATTATATGGATAACTTCATACACTTTTCGGTAGTACACTACTAAAAATGGTACAAAAATTGCTATTACAGCGATTTATAATGCAGCATTGAATTTGAAATAAAAATTGCACAAAAATCGCTATTCCAACACCCCCTTGCAGCATTTTTTTTTTCAAATTTAGGGGGGACCAACTAGACATAGCAAAAAACTTGCACAAAAAAAATGGTTCAATTCTATACATAACTTCAATTTTTGATTTCAGAATAAATTCAAAATGGCACAAAAGTTGCTATTAAAGTGCCCCTTTTCGGCGGAATATTTCAAAATTGAAGGAGGGCCTGCTTGCTACAGCCAAAAATATTGGCAAAAAGTTTGGTTCAGATATATGCATATCTTCATACACTTTTCGACATACGGTCACACAGAGACACGCATGAACATTTTGAAAAACAAGTTTTTTGGAATCTCTGACTCCTTAAATGAGTAAATATGCCAAAATATTTTGATTACAATACTTTTTTCTATTGATGATGAATGAACAGGGGTGGTATCCAAATATAGTAGTATTTGCCATATTGCGTATTCTTTTATGACTCTAATCAATGGATAAATGGATAAGTCCCTCATCTTTACACAGTAAGTTTTAATTTAAAACAAAATCTAAATTGAAATTTAAAAATTCGGCTGCGAAGTGCATATTCCGGTGTTAGCATCGACACATGACAAAACTTTCAGTGACATAGGTGTTATAATTTCGGCATTATCCGCATTCAAGCAGGTAGACAGACATCTCTTATTATATATATGTATATATATATATATATATATAATTAATAATATATGCAATAATAATGTAATAATAATTAATAACAAATGCTGCATTTAAGAATTCGGCTGTTTAAATGCAACATAAAAAAGTTACAAAAATAGCGGCGGCGTTCTCTCTGGGATTTCTAATGCATGTAAGAGGTTTTATTATTATTATTATTATTATTATTATTATTATTATTATTATTATTATTATTTCATGCAAAGGCGTGGCGAATTTTTATAAATATAACTCACAAAATCTAGGGCCAAACTAAAAATTATACTTTGTGAAATAATAATTGAAAATAACAATGTTTTAGCCAAGCAATATTTTTTAATATGATAAAGGGGATCATTTATAAAATGTCTGGTACCGAAACTATGTCTCGAAACCTAATAGATTATTAATTATTTATTGCACATATATTTATATGTATGTGCAATATATATGTATGTGCAATAACATATTTATATATATATGTGCATTTAAACATATGTTTAAATGCATTGTACAGGGTAAAATTTTTCTGTGTTGTCAATTATTAACAATATGGTTAATGACAAAAACAATATGGTAATTAATTAATTATGGTTTAAACAATATGGTAATGTCTCGAAACCTAATAGATTATTAATTATTTATTACACATATATTTATATGTATATGCAATATATATGTATGTGCAATAACATATTTATATATATGTGCATTTAAACATATGTTTAAATGCATTGTACAGGGTAAAATTTTTCTGTGTTGTCAATTATTAACACTATGGTTAATGAACGAACAGTAAAATAAAATCCCCTGACAGACTTTAACTAAGTGAAAAAGAGATTTCAATGAAAACAATTATGATTACGCATAAAAAGCCATATTATACAATATTTTATCATTTGGACGAATTTTGTTGATATATATGTATATCAATCCAAGTTTTACAAAGATATTATAATATCTTTACTTCATCTTTAATCCAGCAAATTGAACACAAACTGGAGCCGATTTTAAATGCATGACATGCGCTTTAGTACATCCACGCATGCAATTCTGAGGCACATGATTAAGATCATTTGCTTCAAAGCTATGATAATAACTTGACTTTATCTTTAAACCAGCAAATTATGGCACAAACGAGAGCCGATTGGATGTGCTCGACATGCACTGTAGAACATGCATGCATGCCACTCTGAGCCACATGATCAAGATAATTTGTTTTAAAGAATAAATCAACTTCATCTTTAAACCAGTAAATTATGACACAAACTGGAGCAGATTTTAAGTGCACGACATGCACTCTAGGACATTCACGCATACAACTCTGAGCCACATGATCAAAATATTTTGCTTCAATAAAATATTCAAATAATAATAAATAACATGAAACAACACGGAAAAAATCGTCATTACACTGTAAGACATATGTGTAACATTACTCCAAAAAACTGGTGGCAGCGAAGCTGTCACCAGTGTTATGGTGTGTTTTATTTCCCCTATATAATAATGTAAACATATGTTACAGGTGTAACATTACATATTAGTGTACTGTTACACTTGTTATCTTGGTTAATCGTTATTCCACCATAAACTTCATGGAAGCTTGGCTGCCACGTACTTTATGGAGTAATGTTACACAAATGTTTTACAGTGTACTGAGAAAAATGCTAAAAAAGCCTTTGTTCCTGCATTCTATACGCAAATATTCGCTTAAGCGGTAGTAGTTAAAAAAAAATAAAATGAAATAAAGTTGAATTTAAAAACAAATGAATTTATATATATAGTGAGTAATAATTAAAATGGAATTTAAATTTCCTTTCACATACTGACTCATTTTATTCGATAACAATAGATATTCTATTTCTATTCAGGTTAGAGTTATAATTCAATTTATGAGAAGAACGTACATATAAAACATCTTTATCAAATTACTGCTTATTTGAGCCTGTTTGTGATAAAAATTTTCGTGAAGTTTCCAGAAACTTTTTTTCGGTAGCCTAATTTCCAAATTTATAAATGGGGGAAAAATATTGTTTTATCTTTATTTTTTTTTTTAAACTATGCATCAGAAAAAATTGCATCTTAGAAACTGTTTTAGTTAAAAAAAATATATATATATATGTGAAACAAATATGAGCATGATTTTTTTTATCTTTAATATTTTATTTTTTTTTATATTTTATAAACAAAATACATCCTTTTTTTCTGTTTAATGTATTACCTTTATAATTTAAAGAGGATATGTGTAACTATATTACACATTTTATTTAATCATTATGAAATATTTATTAAACGAAGTATTTGTGTTAAAGTAAGAATGCTTGTTTGTTTGCGCGTTTGTAGGATGTATTTCCAGAAAAAACAAACCTATTTCAAAATAAAATGGTAGTAAATTGATCCAGAGTATTTTATATTTTACGGTATCTCTACTGCCCCATAAAGCATATAGGAGCAAAAATAGTTCTATAAATGCGATTACTTGTGCTACAGACCGACCTAGAAACTTGAACGTTAGCATTAATTTACTTATAATATGAAAAGGATGCCTAAGATTTTTTTTATTTATTTACAATTTAAAAAGTATAAATAGTCGAGAAAAGTCTTCTAAAATGTTCTAAATTACAACTTCTAGGAAATCTTATTAACCCATTTCGAAAGCGATGGTTTAAATTCAGTATGCTAATAACTATTCTAGCTTAGGTAATATTTCATGTCGGAGACCTTACCAGCTTGCTTTTTCTGGAGAAAAACCTTTTAAATTTCAATTTTTGTAATAATGTAGAGACTAGCAATCTGGAATTTGGCATTATAGTTACTTATAAGATGTAAATTCTCTCTCAAAACAGTTGAAAGAAAATTCCAAAATTAAAAAGTGATGAAAATAACCGAAAAGTGTTCTAAGTTATAATTTTTTTTCTAATATTTAAAAATATATAAATTTTAATTTTGGAGTGGTAGATACTTATGTAAATTATCTCGAAGAAATGTAAGTAACTGTACGCTTTAAATCAATAAAAATTTCGAAATGTAAAATTTGAAATTTGCGAAAACCATACTAAACTATTTTTAACCGACTTCCAGAAAGGAGAGGAGGTTATCAATTCGACGCGTATGTATTTTTTTTTTTTTATGTATGTTCACCGATTACTCCGAAACTATCCAACCAATTAACTTGATTTCGGTGTAAAAGGAGAGAGCTTGCTCTCGAATTGATACCACTTCCGTTTCATAGAAATTGGTTCAGTACTTTTTTAGTAATTAGGCAAAAACTAATAAAATTAGTGATTTCTCGCACATCAGTAGTAATATGGATATTGAATAAATCAACCGATGCCAGGATGGCCGAGCGGTCTAAGGCGCTTGATTTATGATCTGGTTTTCGAAAGACAGCGTGGGTTCGAACCCCACTCCTGACGTACGTGTAATCTTTTCCGTATTATAATTTTTAAATATATATTTTACAAGTTAAATACTAATTATGCTATTAGGAATATTTTGTATTTAACCTTTACCACAGAGTATCAGAGATTTTTTATTAACTCAATACTTTATCAGTGAAAGAGTGCTCAAAAAGAGAATAGACTTGCGAAAAGTAACATGACATCGAATAAGTTCTCTGAAGAGAATGAAGTCCAGAGAGCAGAGCGGTCTAAGGCACCAGATTTAATCTCTGGTTTTGAAAGAGAGTGTCGGTTCGAACCTCACTCCTTGCATATGTGCATAATATACAAAAAAAATTTCCGTGTTATATATATATTTTTAAGTGACTTCAAAAAAGGAGAGGATGTTATCAATTCGGCGCGAATGTATTTTTTTCTATGTATGTTCATCAATTACTCCGAAACTATCCAACCGATTAATTTGTTTTTTGTGTTAAATGAAAGAGGCTAATCTTCCATTGATACTTCTTCCATTTCATTGAAATTGGTACTTTTTTAGTAATTAAGTAAAAACTAATAAAATTAGTGATTTCTCGCAAACTAAAAGTAACATGGACGATGACTAAGCTCGCCGAATGGAGTGCAGTCAGGTGGCTGAGCGGTGTAAGACAGCAGATTTGATTTCAGGTTCTTGAAAGAGATCGTGAGTTCGAACCCCACTCCTGACATACGTGTATGGTTTACAGTGATTTTTCCCGTATTATAATTTTTATTAACTGACTTCAAAAAATCGTTAACTTTTAACTAAAAAGAGAAAAATAAACTTTTCTACCAAAAATTGAACCGACTTCAAAAGCTACTGCAAAGTGAAAAATAATTTTTTTTACAGAATAGTATTAAGAAATTAAATTAAGAGCGTAGTATTTATCATGCGTATTATTATATTTATGTAGATTAATTTGATTTTTTGAAGTCGGTGCCAGCCAAGCCAAGTTCAAAATTAAAATTAATTATCCAATGCAAATCGTAAAAGAATAAAGTTAAATTTTTAACTAAATATTAAACCGTAAAAAACTCGTAGATACTTGGATGCCTGTCTATTGGAAAATTACATGTAACTTGGCTTGGCTGGCACCGACTTCAAAAAATCAAATTAATCTACATAAATATAATAATACGCATGGTAAATACTACGCTCTTAATTTAATTTCTTAATACTATTCTGTAAAAAAAATATTTTTCACTTTGCAGTAGCTTTTGAAGTCGGTTCAATTTTTGGTAGAAAAGTTTATTTTTTAAATTATGACTTCCATGGAATTTCAGAATATAGCAAATTGATTAAAAATATATATAGCTGCAAGTATTATATTGTCAAAGTCCCTGTTTAACATAGGCTATATTTTAACAGGCACCAATACAAATGGAGGGATCGACATCAAAAAACGACGTTTTAAAACTGCACAATTTGTGATATGAAGGCCAAGAAACTTCACATTGTTCATGTTAGTAAGTTATAATATGTAAATACATTTTAATAAAAACTGAAATAAATATAAAAAATTCAAAATACAACATACATTATCATTATTTTTGAAATAGTTTTACTTCTCCTCATCTATTTAAATATCAGCTTTATATAATGAAGGAATAATGATAAGTATTCTGTGGCTTAAGTAATATTTTTAAACTTATTAGTAACAGTTTCATTTCTTGTATAAAAATATTTTTACGTAAAATTTATTGATATATTTCAAGTATTGTGCGAACACAGATGTGAGTTTTGCTATCTCTTAAAATGCTATTAAGAGATAGTGTTTGTTTATGTGTGTACTTGAAGGGGTAAATTCCTGAATTATTCAACTGATTTTAAAAGTAATGTTGGCAAATTGATGGTCACAGTTGCTGTACCAACATAGGCTATATACTAATTCATTGCCATACCAATATATATATATATATATATAAATCAGCAGAAAACTTAAAAAAATTTCTGGTCATTTTCAGGTATTTCAAACTAAGGTTTACTGAAGATTAAAATTTATGCATTATCATTAAAGAGAAAAAAACAAGTAATTTATAGGTAGTATTTCGAACTTAATAACCCGTAGGTTCCCTGAAGGAAAAAAAATCCGACTTTTAACAGCATATGTGTAAAAACAGAACTTTAAAATGCGCATATCAGTGTTGTACTAAAAAAACCAATATACCTTCCCCTCCTCCCACATTTTTGAAGTATTAGGTGTAGCAACCCAGCAGAAAAGAATAAATAACACTTAATTACTCAGTTAATTAGAAATCATTGTTTCACAGCTACATGGAGGATACTGTGAGTGCGGCATAATCAAGCCCACTGCCGGTTAAAATGTGATGGAGTGATAATAATATAATGCGATTTTATTAAGGGAGTATAATGCGATTATAATTGCCCGAAAATCGTGCACACGTATAACTCTTATTCAAAGTATTATAATTCACACAAATTTTGTATGGTAATCCTAATCATAATTGGTAATCCTAATGATAATTGATAATCCTAACTCTCAAAAGAGTTAGTAATTTTAATATAAAAATCAAATTAATATTTTATTAAATATATTTATTAATTAATAACATTATTAATTTACATAATGATTTTTTCAATAAAATAAACTCAATACATGTACCATTTTATATACAATACATCATTATATTTCCTTGTAGTTCTAAACTGAAATTTATCTTTTACTTGTTTATTTATTGTATATTTAAAATTACAGAAATTTAAAACAATTAGTATAGTTAAAAATGAAACTAAAATAAGAATTTTTTTTTTTGGGGGGGGGGGGGAAGTAGGAGCGAAAAGGCAACATAAATATATAAATAAATAAATAAATAAATAAAAGCTTAATTTTTTCACATAAAAATTGAAAATAAACTTATTTAAAACATTATTATATTGCATTTTAATATATTTTATTAAATTATATATTATGTATAATATATAATATTTATATTATTGTACTTTAAAATATTATTATGTTGATTTTATTTAAATAAAAATAAAAAATAATCATCTTATTAGAATAAAATAGGCCCAATTTCAATAAAATTAATCCTCAAAAACTGTCTTCATGGCATGAGAAGACTGTTAAAAAATGCTGACTGATAATATGACTGTTGACTGATAATGACTGAAATGACTGTTAATAAATACTATTCTTATTAAAAAAAAAAAGAAGAAAAAGTGGAGGAAGCAAATTTTAAAAAATGATTTTTTATTCATAGCATGCCCAGTTACAAAATCGCTATTGCTTTCGCAATGTTAATAATGGAAAGTAACTTATGAAAACAAATTTATAAGATGCAACTTTGTATTATAAAAATAACAATAAAAATAAAAAATATGTTCTTCAATAAATATATCGCATTTCTTAATTATCAAAGGAGAGGGTGTAGATGGGTGATTTGAGGAAATATGTATATATTATAACTTATAATTGTATAATTGAATTATTAAAAACATTTATTATTAAACTAATTGGAAGAAAAAAATTAAGCAGTTTAACAGTTTTTCTATTATTTAATTAATGCTACTTTAAAGGTTGTAAAAAATGTACGTAAACAGCCAAAAAAATATTTATGGCAGTTTATATGAAATACTTTTTAGTTTCTAGTAGTTTATAGAAGTTTATATAAAATACTGATACTAATAATCAATAACAAAATTTAAAATATTTATTCTGATTAATAATATTACTACTAAAAGCAAAAGACAATATCCCCTAAACTTATATCACATTGTTTATCAACCAATGTGGCGCTGTGATTTCATTATCACGAATTATAAAAGTTTAAATTTACCGGACTCTTATATTCAACTTTTTATAAAATTTGGGGAGAGAGAGAGAGGGGGGGAGAATTAAATATAGTCCCGAATAATGTTGAACTTATACCATTTGGCAGGCCCACAACAATTAGAATCCGACTTCAAGGAAGCGAACAAAGCAATAATAAGGGACCGAAATAACAAGGGACCAAAGTTGCTGGGGACCGAAATGTCTTGGGACCGAATTGTCTCGGGACCGAAATGGCCAGGAACCGAAATGTCTCGGGACGGAAACGGCGGGACCGAAACGTCGTGTACCCGAATGCACAAGTTATGGCTTATTTATTTTTCAGATTTTCATGAGTATAAAGTTCAAATTTTGTCACATTTTGTTCCAATTCTCTCTCTCTCTTTTTTTTTCTTTCATATCCGATTTTTTATTTCACAAACATTGCAAACGTTTGATCAATATTGATAATTTTTCACCTATATTCCAATGAAAATGTGCAACAATAATAAGAATACGTCGTCGTCAAGTCGTCGTCACTTTCATTTTTCTCATTAAATATTAATTTTCTTCATTTACAGAAATATATTTATTCTCAATCATTTGCAATCTCAATCCAATGAAAATTCAATGGATTGCATTCTCAATCCTATGAAATTCATTTTCAAATAACATTCCAAAGTTTCTTTGACGGTAATATTTATACATCGGAAATCTTATCTATATTTTCAATAAATGCATGATAAAAGCAACTTCAATACTACTTCTAACTATTTGTTGCAATATTCTCTTCAATTAACTATTCTTCACATCAAGAATACAATATCTTGATTGAAAATTTTCATTACCCCCCCCCCCCCCATTCAGAGTCTTCCTATTAGTGGAATTAGGAGTGAGGCAGATGCACTTTCCCATTAGTTCCGATAAAATGCATCGCTATTTTTCATTTAAGCGTAAAAACTTAATACGGGTCAAATTGACCCGCTTCGCGGTTCTAGGTATAAGTGGTTATAACTGAAAAATTATTTATGTTATTCGCTATTAAATACGGAAAGTTATTGTTTACCTTAAAATATTAAAAGTCAGAAACGGAAACCTTTTTTCAATAAATATTTTTCGCGCGGCGAGAAATTAAACATCGATTTGGGTCAAATTGACCCGCTCCGCGGTTCTAGTGTTAAAAGCACAATATTGCTTATATATATATATATATATATATATATAAACATAAATTTAACATTTTTATTCTCATTAAAATGAATCAGGACCACAATGAGTCTTTCTCCGTAACAGACAGCTTTGGAAATCGAAGTAGTAATTTATAAATTACTTGTAGAGTTTGTCGAGGAAAAATATCATTTAAACGGAGGGACATTGCAAATTTACGTCAGTATTTTTCTTTAAAATGTAAAACATGTTATCTTAAAATATTAATGATCTGATACAGAATTTATAACGAAATTCCACATTCATTTACACAACTTGTTTTGAATCAAAAATATTTTAAGTCATATAATAAAATAGTTTAATAAAAAAATTAAATCTGAATGTTTTATATTTAAACATATTTTTTAGTTTCACATATTTTTCTATATCTAAAATCTAGATAAAAAAGATATTTAAAGAAGTATTTCGTAGATAAATTGTATTACTTCAAAAACGCATTTTCCAAACGTCAAAGCATTCGCAAAGCATTTCCCCATTCATTCACAAAAATAACAATACTTTAATAATATTAATTATAAAATATTAAAACCCATATTTTTAATCTCTGCTACAGATTCAATATCACAAAGATAAATATGAGCCTGTCATAATTTAAAATGTCATAGAATTCGCTATACACTACCTTTTTCATTCACAAAGCATCAATAGTTTGATGATATTAATTCTGAAATATTAATGCATATAATTATAATCGCTGTTACACATTCAAAATCAGAAAGATAAACATGAATTCATCTTAATCAATTGTATTATTTAAATTTTATGCTTCCTGAAAAAATCTTTTATGTAAAATAACAATACTTTAGTAATATTAATTATAAAATATGATAACCCATATTTTTAATCTCTGCTGCAGATTCAATATCACAAAGATAAACGTGAGCCTTTCATAATTTAAAATATCATAGGATTAGCTATACACTACCTTTTTCCTTCACAAATCATCAATATTTTGATAATATTATTGCATATAGTTATAATCGATGTTACATATTCAAAATCAGAAAGATAAACATGAATTCATTTTAATCAATTGTATTATTTAAATTTTAGGCTTCCTGAATAATATTTTATGTAAAATAACAATACTTTAAAAATATTAATTATAAAATATTAAAACACATATTTATAATCTCTGATACAGATACGAAATCACAAAGTTAAAATGAAACCGCCATAATTTAAAATGTCAAAGGACTCGCTATACACTTTATGTTTCATCCACAAAAAAAATCAATATTTTAATGATATTCATTGTGATATATTAATGCACATAATTATAAACGCCATTACAAATTCAAAATCAGAAAGATAAACATGAATTCATTTTAATAATTGTATTATTTAAATTTTTTGCTTTCTGAAATAATCTTTTATTAAGAGACGCTGATGTTTAAGTATTATTATAATCTTCTTAGATAATGAATAATGCATCTCAGAGAAACAAATTGTTGCTCATATTATACGAGCCGCAAGTATTAATCATTCATACTTCAACCATAAATTATTCATTATAGAAAAATACTGTATGGGCAATGATTGAATTCTGATGCTGTCTAAATGATAGTATTATTTATTCATTTCTTAAAAACACAATATCGCTTACCAATAAATAAATAAATAAATAAATAATAAAACATAAATTTAACATTTTTATTCCTATTAAAATTGAATCTGGATCACAAAGAGTCTTTCTCCGTAACAGGCAACTATGGAAAACAAGTAGCAGTTTATAAATTATTTGTAGTGTTTGACGGGGGAAAAATCTTTTAAACTGAAAAAATAGACATTGCACATTTACGTCAGAAGTTTTCAGTGCAATGTACAAATATTTTATATTTATGTATTAATGGCCTGATAAAGATTTATTTTGAAATTCTAGAATCGTTCACCTCTATCGTTTAATCGTTAACTTATTTTGAATCCAAAATATTTTAAATCATATAATACAATAGTATAATTCTTTTTCGTTCCATATATTTGTCCAGTTGTTTTCTAATACCTAGATTTTTTAAAACTATTTAAAGATCTATTTCGTAATTAAACTTATTTATTTCAAAAACACATTTTTTAAATGTCAAAGTATTCGCTAAGCATTTCTCCATTCATTCATAAAAATAGCAATTATTTGATAATATTAATTGTGAAATATTAAAACACATAATTATAATCTCATACAGATTCAAAATCACAAAGATAAACAGGAATAGTGCTTAATCAACTACATTGTTCAAATTTTATGTTTCCTGGAATAATCATTTATTGAGGGACGCTGTTGTTTAAGTATGATTGTAATCTTCTTTGATAAAGAATAATGCATTTCAGAGAAACAAAGTGTTACTCATAATATACGAGCCGTAAGTATTATTCATTCATAATTCAAACATAAATTACTAATTAAAAAAAACTATTAGATCAATGAATGCAATCAGATGCTCTCTAAATTATAATGTTATTTATTCGTCTTTTAAAACATAATATCACCTGACAAAATAAATAAATAAATAAAAATAAATCTTTTTCCCATTAAAATTGATCCGAGACCGTAAAGAGTCTTTTTCGGATTTGACAGGGAGGAAAAAACCTTTTCTTTACTGAAAAAAGGGACATCGCACATTTACGTCAGTATTTTTCTGTAAAATGTACAAATATTTTATCGTAATGTATAAATGACCTCATAAAGATTTATATTGAAATTTTGGAATCATCTACCAAACTTATTTTGAATCCGAAATATTTTAAATCATATAATATAATAATATATATTTTTTCGTTTCACATATGTGCCCATTTCTAATATGTAGAATTTTTAAATTATGTGAAGATATATTTCGTAATTAAATTAATTTATTTCAAAAAATACATTTTTTAAATGTCAAAATATTCGCTAAGCATTAATTCATAAAAATAGCAATACTTTAATAATATTAACTATAAAATATTAATACACATATTTAATCTCTGCTACCGATTCAAAATCACAAAGTTAAACCTGAGTCCTTCATAATTTAAAATGTAAAAACATTCACTGTACACTTCCTTTCCCATTCACAAAATATCCGTATTTTAATAATATTAACTGTGAAGTATCAATGCACATAATTATAATCGCTGTTACAGATTCAAAATTATAAAGGTAAACATGAATTCATCTTAATCAATTGAATTGTTCAAATTTCATGTTTCCTAGAATAATTATTTATTAGGAAAGGCTGCTGTTTAATTAATAGAAAAATATCTAAATTTGAATAGTTTAAATGCTATAAATTATTGCACAAAATTTCATCAAGAAATATATCGACAATTTAGAATTTATGACATACCCACTGAAAACATTTTAAACTAATCGGAGTTATTTTAAACCTTAATTTGTAAATATCAACATTCATCATTTTCCATAAAAAAACAGTTATCCTAATGCAATATTTTCAGAAAATTTTAGAAACATCTGAATCCCTATTAAAAACGTTTATAAAATAAAAGAAAAAAATCTATATTTTTGCGAAATTCATATCCATGCATATATGTTGTGTATATCTTTATATTTCATTTTAACGGGTTATTCTTCTAGTTTTATTAGATAAACCTTACTTCAAAATATTGTAATCTTTTAAAAGAATACTTTAAAGAAATATATTAAAAAGATACGCTATAAATATTTTTTGATATACAGATTTAAAACTAACGAAGAAAAATGTAGTGAATTAATTAAAAACAAAATATTTTGGTAAAATGTACAAACTAAATACTAGTTTAAAAAGTTATTAATGCATCCAGTGAAATAATATGAGTGTTTTTAACTTGTCAGATATATGAACTGAATTTGATTGATACAGTAATATGCATTAATAATATAGAAGCAGTTAGATTGTAGCCTTATCGCATATTCCGAAATTCAGCTAATGGATGTTTGCTTCGAATTATCTTGCGCTATATTTAATTGACGGCCGTTAGTTTGAAATCGTGTTTGAAATTGTAATCTTATATGTTGTCGGAATGACTTATATAGCGGACACTAGTACACAGTAAATCATAATAAGCAGAATAATAAAACAAAATCGGAGTTACATTAATGATTAAATGAGATTGCTATACTTTAAAATATCAAATAAATAAAGTTACATATAAATATTTATTAAATTTATACTAATATTTAAAAAAGTGAAATTTCAAAATCGAAATTTCTGTTTTGTTTCTTCAACATAAAAATAAATTTCCTGTAAAATGAAAATGACATTTTTAAGCATTACTTTATTGACTATTCTGAATTATATTATTACAGTAAAACCTCTAAATAACGGACACCTCGGGGACGCAGAAATTGTCCGCTATTCGGAGGTGTCCGCTATTGGGAAAAACCTCAAAGATTTAAAATTCACTAATTCACTTTCATTGACTTTTATATAGTCTAAAACCTCTATTATATGATTAATTAGAAATAAAAAAAAATTTAAGCAGTAAAACTGAAATAAAATTCTGCACACCTTTATCCACTGTTATGAAAACTGTTATTTACATTCTTATTAAAAAAAATCTGTTACAAAAGTTTATTTTTGCTCGTGATTACTTGTAATTTGTTTTTAAATGTGACGTTATTTGGACATTATAGAGTTCCGAGCGCAGAGGGGGGGGGGGGATTAGCACATTTGAACAACAAACCCCTTCGCGACGGGAGCCTTTTACGAAATTATAAATGCTTTGTCATCGGTTTTTAAATGCAGAAATTTGTGCCTTATTAAATCGAGAAAATGTTCCGATTAAATAAGGAAATTTTTACTGGCGGGGATAAATAAGAATTCTTAAGCCTTTTCGCGGCATGTATACGTGTCGCTCGTCCCCAAGGGGTTAAAAGAATAAAATCTCAAACTTTTTGGGGGAACATTTCAACGCTCTGGGAGATGTCTCTCCCGGGCAACTTTCTGAATTCAATGCTGAACATGGAGGGGGGGGGGGTTTCCCCAGCTTACGATCTACATTTATTTATGATCACAAAATTTATGATACAATATCCTGATAAATTTAGAGGCCTTTTTACTTTTTTTCATTTTTTTTTCTCGTTAAAAACATTTTTTCATTCTTTATCGCTGAAAATAGTGTCCGCTATTCGGAGTGTCCGTTATTCAGAGGTTAAACATACAAAAATTCAGGTTTTGGGAGTGGGGATTGGAAAACTGTCCGTTAAATAGAGGTGTCCGCTATTCGGGTGTGTCCGTTATGGAGGTTTTACTGTATTATATTATAATAGATTCTGAGTTACTAATGATGATAAAAAAGATTGTTTTTAAAAGAATATTTTAATTGTATTGCTATTAATATTATAAATGGAAGGGTAAGTTATGTAGAAATGTAATAATTTTTTGAAATATAATATATTCTTGAAATATATCAAAATTTGAGATAAGGTATAAGTGCCTAAATGCGATATCCCCTGAATGCAATGATGTTTCTTTACTTAAAATCTTAAAGGAAGAATCATAGTAATTACTGTATAAAAAAGCATTCGATCTTAAAGAACAAAACCCGAAACACATTTCTGCTTTTAAAATATTTTCTTTAAAAGAAATTTCCAATCAAATACATTCCGTCCATTTTACATACCCTCCATGTTTTGTAAATACGTATATTTTTACAAATGTCTGTCTGTCCTTGTGTGTGCCTTTGTGTCCGTATGTCGCCATTGTATCATCTAAAACTGTATAAAGATAAAATGAATAAAATTTAACCAAAATTTTTTGTGTCTCTTTTTGGCTATGTGTAGTAGGTCCTTCCTGAATTTGAAAATAATTCCTCCGGAAACGGCCATTTTAATAGCAGTGAATTTAATTGATACTGTAATATAAATTAATAATTTAGAAACAGTTAGGTTGTAGCCTATTGATAATAGCCTTTGAGCTATTTTCAATATTATACTACCGAAACTAGTATGAAGTTATGCATAAAAAATTTTGCACCAAATTTTTTGTTTTTGTCTAGGGATATCATGCCCTCCCTTAATGTAAAAAAAAAATCAGTTGGAAGAGAACGCTATAACGCGATGTCTTTGTTATTTTCATTATCGTACTATCAAAAAATTTAAGAATTTATGCATAGAGCTGAACTATTTTTTATGTATGATTATTCTTGTGTAAGGATATCAGGATCTCCCTGAATTTGAATAAAAAATCTGTCTGTCATTCTATTGTCCATCGGCTCCTGCAGAGACGGGAACTCGCGTCCTGCTATGCCGACTATCTGTAAGCAGCTGATGATAACATAATAAGTAAAAATTATTGGCTTTAATAAACTTCCTGATACACATTAACCAATTTTTACTGAGATTAATTGATTGAAGCAGAAATTTAAGATGAAAATCAAAGTTGTTATAGTATTGAATTAATAACATTAAAGTATTAACATGTGTAACTAATTAGAACAAAGTTTTCGGATTGGCACATCCAACTAGTTTAGAGATATGAAAATGTTTGGATAAGGTTTATAAATTTGTTGTTTTTAATGCTTTATTTAGGAAAGCAGCGATTTTACTAAAGTAAATGATAATACAGAAACAACATACAAAATCTATTGTCAGAAATATTTATAATACTTTGTACGATTTACTTTAATTTCGAAAACTTCTTTTTTAGAATAACAATATGGGCAAAAGTATTCCTCAAAATCACACTCGGCACATTGAAGATTACTAAATCTGTTTTTAAATTCTACGATCATTACAAATATTAGAAAATTGAAGCTTCATAAAAGCCAATACTCACCGAAATTCTCTTTTATTACATATTATATTTATTTCCTATTCTACGGATATTGGTCTTTGAAGTTCACATCATATGAACACAATAAATCTTTTATTATAGCAAAAGGAAGAAGATTTTTGATTCATACTCTACCGCGAAATATGTATTCCTATTTTTCGCAGAAACACATTCTAACTATTGAGAAAGCAACTGGATGAAAGAAATGAATCAATTACTGTTTGTATCTTTTTGGATTATTTCAATTGATTCTTTATTGGATATTTTTGTACTTTTAAATAAACATTTTGAAAATTATCATTAAAAGTTGTATCTTACTCAAAAGAAAGTGATCTGTTATACTATAACTTAATAAATCTTTGCTTAGGCCCTAATAATTTGTTTGCATTTCGTTAAAGATTCAAAATAAATAAATCACGTATACTTACGAATATAAGCCGATCCGTGTGTAAGCCTAGTATACGACTTGGAAACCTGCATACATACCGAGTTATAAAAATATGTGATGAATAATTTAATGAACGAAAAAATTAGAAATATTTTGCGAGTGGATAACAGAAAAAAATGCGGCTCAGAAAACAGAAGGTTCTAATGTCAATTTAATTAAAATAAGCTTCGTATTTTTTGCCACTTTAAGGGATTACATACATATATATATTTGTCATTGACGTTCATATTTTTTTTTTATTTAATTGTCTTTCTCTTTTAAAAACTATTACGGTTTATTAATGTTACAGCATTCTAAATTTCGTTAAATATATATATATTTTTTTTTTACTAAATTTTACTTGTATCGTTGCTTAATTTTTATAATTAAAAAAATGAATATTGGATTTTATTTAAATAATTTCATTTGTACATTTTTAATATTTGATTAAAATAAATAACTTATTTTTATAATTATTTTAAAATTAAATTTATTGATGCTCCCATGTATATGAGATAATTTTTGGAAATTAATAATTTAGATTTAATAATTAAAGGATAAGTTGTTTGAAAGAAATATGAAACGAAAAGGCACATTAAAGGTTACTAAATCTGTTTTTGAATTCTACGATCATCGCAAACATTAGAAAAATGTATCTTCTTAAAAGCAAATATTCACCGAAATTCCCTTTTATTTCCTATTATATTTATTTTCTATTCTACTGATATTAGTCTTTGAAGTTCACATATTATGAACACAATACACCTTTTATTATATCAATAGGAAGACAATTTTTGATTCATCGTCTACCCCGAAATACACATTCCTCTTTTTCGCAGATAATAAATAAATATTCTTACTACTGAAATAACATCTGGGTGAAAGAAAAGAATCACTTCATATTTCTATCTTTTGGGCTATTTTAAATGGATATTTGTTGCGCACTTTTGTACTTCCAAATAAATATTTTGAAAACTCTCATGAAAAGCTGTATCATATTCAAGATAAAATTATTTGTTAAACTATAACTCAGTAAATTGTTATGCCCTTATTTTAGGTTACAAGAAATATTGGTCAACATTTGTTAAAGATTTGAAAATGATAAAAATAAATATATAAAATGCGCAATGCAATATTTTCATATACATTATTGGTCTTTGCTACCGCATATATGTAATCAGGCATTTTTTAATACTAACACGGGCACCACCAAACATGATGCAAGTCGGAAGGTTGTGGGTTCGAATCAGTCCTCGGCCTTTTACTTATTTTTATGGTTTTTTTTACACTTCGCAAATTATAGGCAAAATTGAAAATTCTACAGCTTTAAACCTTTTGATATTTTCTGAAGAGGACAGTTTACTTTGTCAACATTTTTTTTATTATTATTATTTCAAAATATGGTGAACTGACTGCACTTCATGGTTCAACTAAAAGTACATTTTGCAACAAATAAATTAATAAAAATTTGTATTTAATTAAAATTTTGAAAAAGTATAAGAAAATTTGAATATTTTAAAATCTCCACTACTTTAAATATTAATATTTTTAGATTAATCAGTCACTTTTTTTCTTTTCAAATGTGTATTACACAATATTGTGCTTGGATTTTTAGATAATTTAATACTGCATTTCATATAATTTATATTACTAAAATACTTAATTCGTGATAAATATGTTTAAAAATATATTAAAAGTAAAAAAAAAAAAAAAAAAAAAAAAAAAGGTTTAATCATCACTTGTGTGCAAAAATAAGACCAATAAAAAGAAATCTTCATTTATTCTGATAATTACGGAGGAAAGCAGACCATTAAAAAAAAGTATTTTTATATATATTATAAATTTTATCTCATTAAACAGACGACTTTCGTACCTCAGTTGAATTACGGAAATAATGTTTTGATTTGTTATAAGTTCATGTTGAACTTTGGAGATAAATGTATTTACAGAAAATTGGAAAATTGAAAACTTGGATAACTGGTAACAACTTGCATTTTAACATCACTGCATTAATATTTTATTATTTTTTCGAAGATACGCATTACTTGAATAATCTAATCCTAAAGACGTTTAAAAAATTGCACCCGAAAATTATTTTGTATTACTTATACATATACAAAAAAAGGCAAGTTTTCATTTAGAATGCTATAAAAAAAGCGATAGGAAAAAAAAACATTATTTCAGGATTGTGCTTAAAATAAAAAACGCGAATAATAATTAATAAAAAAAAAGTTCTAGGCGTAAACTAGTTTTGTAGTTTTGTCAATAGAAATATTCGTTTAAAAATTGAAGAAAAAAAATAAATTTTCATGAAAAAATTTAAAAATGTAAATGTAATTTATTAAGAAAATATCAAAAGCTGTAGCAATTTTGTAATCTATACTAATAAAATCCGTGCGCCTCTGTCTGCTTAAAGCCGATTACAGTTCGCAACGCGGGCGAGTTGGAAGTCGCGAGAGGTGTCTTTCGATTGGAAAAATTCCGGGGAAGTCATTTCGGGCATTTTCGAGACCGTGGGACCAAATTTAAAAAAGTTATGAATTAAAAACCCCTTGGGAATCGGAACGGAAAATATCTCAAATCCCAAACGGCGCTCAAACGGAGCTCCGAAGCAGCACACTGCGCCACCTTGCGGTGAAGAACCTGAACTTTTCCCCTTTGGCTAAAAGAAGAAACAGCCGAAAACCGCTTTTTCTACCGGCGCTAATTGCGTTTTTTTTTTCGCGTTTTTTCTTAAACCATCATGCAGACAGTTTTTAAAGTAGAAAAAACTGATTACATATTCAGAATTTGCGTAAAAATCTGCTTCTGATGAACTAAAAAATACGAAAAAATGTCTTATGGGCGCGTAGTGCCCACCGTGCAAAACCAAATATTTTTAACGGGACTATGGGCGCGAAGCGACCATAGCTCTGATCCACAATCTTTTTTTTTTTCAAGTGCACGTGGCCCACAGTGCGAAATCACATATTTTTAACGGGACCATGGCTCTTTAATTTACTTTTTTTTGTGCTTGAGGATTCGAACACCAAGACTTGCTTATTTAATGAATTTTTTGCTTATTATATACTGCTTAATACCGAGGTTCGTTTGGAAAAAGTGGCCCAGCTACGTACTAATGAGTATTTGAAATATACGCTGAACTTTGACCCCCAATTTCTCAAAAACCAAGGCCATTTGAAAGAATCCTTTCGGCTGAATAATTAGTGGTATGACCCCTACAACATACTTAGAAATCATCAAAATCTGTGTGCACCATGTTTGGTGGTGCCCTTGTAAGACAAACTTAATAAAGTTGTAACATTAATATACTATTTTCCGATATTGGTGTAAGTATTTTTTTTTTTTTTTTGGTGTAAATTTTTTTTCTGTACAGTAAAAATAATATGATATATACGTTGTGGCTTCTGACTCATTTTCTTAACTCTTTTGTGACACAAACGGGAGCCGATTGGATATGCACCACATACACTGTAGAACATACACGCGTGCAACTCTGAACCACATAATAAAGATATTTGCTTCAAAGGTATGATAATACCTTGATTTTATCTTTAAACCAGCAAATAATGAAACAAACGGGAGCTGATTGGATGTGCACGACATGCACTGTAGAACATACACGCATGCAACTCTGAGCCACATGACCAAGATCATTTGCTTCAAAGATATGATAATAAATTGACTTCATCTTTAAACCAGTAAATTATGAAACAAAATGGAGCAGATTTTGAAGTGCAAGACATGGACTTTAGGACATACACGCATGCAGCTCTGAGCCACATGATCAAGGTCATTTGCTTCAAAGATATGATAATAAATTGACTTCATCTTTAAAACAGTAAATTTTGAAACAAAATGGAGCAGATTTGAAGTGCACGACATGCACTGTAGAACATACACACATGCAACTCTGAGCCACATGATCAATATCATTTGCTTAAATAAAATATTCAAATAATAATAAATAATATCAAACAACACGGAACAAAAATCTTCATTACCAAAAAAACCTTTGTTCCTGCATTCTATACGCAAATCTCTCCTTAAGCAGTAGCAGTTGTTAAAAAAATGAAATAAAGTTGAATTTAAAAACAAATGAATATATATATATATATATATATATATATATATATATATATATATATATATATATATATATATATATATATATATATATATATATATATATATAGTGAATAATAATGAAAATATAATTCAAATTTCCTTTCACATACTGACTTATTTTATTCGATGACAATAGATATTCTATTTCTATTAAGGTTAGAGTTATAATTCAATTTATGAGAAGAACGTACATATAAAACATCTTTATCAAATTACTGCTTATTTGAGCCTGTTTGCGATAAAAATTTTCATGAAGTTTCCAGAAACTTTTTTTCGGTGGCCTAATTTCCAAATTTATAAATGGGGAAAAAATATTGTTTTATCTTTATTTCTTTTTTGAACTATGCATCAGAAAAAATTGCATCTTAGAAACTGTTTTAGTTAATATATATATATATATATATATATATGAAACAAGTATGAGCATGAATTTTTTATCTTTAATATTTTATTTTTTTATATTTTATAAACAAAATATATCCTTTTTTTCTGTTTAATGTACTACACTGTTAAAACTAATGGTGACACATTGCACCTTTTAGGGGTGAAAGGCTTGTCTCACTGGTGACACCCCTAGAGGAGCTAAAATGGCACCCTTAACTAGGGTGAAAGGATGGCACCCCTAATCCAGGGTGTTTCAGGGGGTGAAAGGACGGCACCTCAGGGAAGAATAATGGCACCCCTTATCCACAGTGTTCAATAGGGTGAAAAGATGGCACCACAGAGGAGAATAATGGCACCCCTTATCCAGGGTGCCCCAGGAGGTGAAAGGATGGTATCCAGGGGAGAGTAATGGCACCCCTTAACCAGGGTGCCCCATGGGGTGAAAAGATGGCACCTCAGGGGAGAGTAATGGCACCCCTTGTCCAGGGTGCCCCAGAGGGTGAAAGGATCGCATCTGATGGGAGAGTAATCGCACCCCTCATCCAGGGTACCTTAAGGGGTGAAAGAATGGCATCTCAGGAGAGAATAATGATAACACTTATCCAGGGTGCCCCAGAGGGTGAACGGATGACATGCATAATCCAGTGTGAACTGTGGCATCCTACAAGAAATAGCACTCACAATCTATGGCCCACAGTTGCAACCCCCCCCACCCCGTTTGTCAAGAAATTGTATTGGTTTGAATCATGAAATACAAAGTGTTTACCCATTTTTAAATTGAATTCTGCAGAGAAAATTATCATGATCAGTCAATATTTTGAGTCTTTTTTTTTCTTTTAGATTGATGGAATATTATATTTTTAAACTCATTATCAGGTGTCCAAAGAAAAATTGTAGCATATTTTTTGTAACTCAGAGAGGGATAATATGAACTACAAAAATAATCATAGAAAGGCAGAGAATTCAAATTGTACTTTCATTTACATGGAGAGTATTTTAAGAAAAATTCAAAATTTTTAACTTTTATACAGTCTTTGCATTTCAAAATCACCAATCATAAGTCATCACTATTGCATTGTTAGTCAAACCCAAAAGGTTTTGTTAGAATAAATCGCAAAATTCACACAACCTCTACACCTATTTTCTGCCTCTAAAAATCACTGAGATTGAGTCAGATATTGTGACTTTGTCATGCAATTTGAAGCCTGATTTTCAATTTTGTGTTTTGAATTTCTTGTAAAATGAAATAAATCATGATTTTTGACTGTCTCTAACTCAGATGTTTGGATCAAACTTTTTAGGTATGTTTAAGAAAGGGACAGTAACTATTTTTGTGATTGGGCATTTTTAGATGCAGGAACATTATAAAAATTTGATGCTTTTTGACTCTAAAATAAGAGAAAGTACAAATTGAATTATCTATCTTCATATGAATATTTTTATAATTTTCTTATAGTTTCAGAAGTAATCCGCAACCATCTTTTTTGACACATAGTATATTGCTTGACATGTATTTTCATTATTTTATATACAGGGCAACTGAAAAGTATGGGGACACAGAAAAATGCTATATCCTGTAAAATATATGCCATATTTTAATAAAAAAAGGAAAAGAAATAACAATATTTTAACAAATTGTTAACTGGCTTGATATTTATTTTTTACACAAGTTTGAAAACGAAAGATAACAGAATTGACAGGCCGCTGCAGGTAATTCTGATTTAAATCATTCTATGCCTTGATAATTTCGCATCACATACAATGCAAACTGGGGATTTTCTATTTCTAACTTTTCTACAGAAGTCAAGTGAGTTAAGATCTGATTGTTCGAAGGCAATACACCTGTTATTAAATATCCACGCAGATGGGTGTTGAAGGTCAATGTTGTTTTTGCTCCATGTGAAGGCCCCAATACTGGTGGAAGTTCCATTAAAATTATTTTGCTTCCATGAGGCCAACACTTCGTTGAACATATTAGTTGCTGATCATTTTGACGGTTATGAACTTTTCGGAGGATTAAGATTTTCATATAATAGAAGAAATGCTACAAAATTTTAAAATAAGCATGTCTCAGATTTTAGTTGTGAAATATCAATGTCAAACAACGCACCAATATTTTTTCAGATACCCTGCTGTATCTAATTAAAAAAAATGTAAAACACAAATTAGAAAAGAATATGTAATAAATGCTGTGTAACTTTTAAATTAGTAAGAATATTTCATATACTTTAAAATTCTTCCAGAAAGTTAGCCATCAAGCTATGTAATGAATTATAGAAAATAAGTTCATTTTATAGTTGTGGTAAAATCACAGATGAAATTGAGTAAAAAAAAAAAACATTTTTACAATATATGTAGTACTTACCTTTATAGTGAACTTATGCAAATCCATATTTTATAGCATATATCCACACAGGATGAGAAATTAAGAACTGTATGTAAAGTGTCAAAATAATGCTTACAATTTTTTTTCGATGTGCCAACTGCATTTCATATTTTCTAATTTCTTTTCACAACCATGTTAATAGTAATAATATTGCATTGCATATTTAATTTTAATGTATTGAAGGGAAGTGGGGAGGAAACTTTATATATTAAACACTTTTTTTTACTAAACAAAATAAAAACTGACTTTCCATAAGTATGAAACCTGATTAAACTACAATATTTGGATTCTGGAAAAACTTATTCTTTTTATAAAGCTAATATGCATACAAAACAGATAATCAAGCAAATATGTCCACAGAAAGAAAATGTGAGCTTTAGATATAACTAGGGATAAGCTAATTTTTAAAAAATCTGAGACAGAAAATAAAGAGTTAGCAAATAAATGAATCTTTGATTGTCAATTATGGTGTGGCATTTAAAACATTTCCAAATCACACATTTTTTTGTTTGTTTGTTTGAGGAAGGGAGTACAAAAATTCTAAAACAATTTTAATACAGTTTCTTATTTTAGGAACATATAAGGATGCAGAAATATCTCATAATAAAAGAAAATCTTGTTTACAGGGGTGTAATATCCAAGGACCAGTTTTATCAGTCATTGGTTAAAGTGAAGTTAACTTAGAGGTTATTGACAGGTTCAAAATTCTTAAGACACGTGCTGATGTCATGTTGCAGAGGGGGGGGGGGTGGTGTATGCTAAAATATAATTTATTTAGCATTTGCTAAACAAAAATTAAAGTTAAAGAAAGCTAGCTATCAAGATTTGGCGACTAGGAATAATTTTTCTATAATTTAGTTTCATTTGACGACTAACGACTGCTGATTTCTAGTCCTGTATCCACATCAAAACACTTTCTGCCAAATTGTTTTTGTGTTTTGACTTATTGCATCTGAAATTTTAATCCAAAGAGTAATTATAATGAAAGGAATAAAACACTAAATTAAAAAAAACAACCTTTTAGTTAAAATAATCTTTTTATTGAAAATACCAAGAATGTATTAAATATTATTAAACAAAGACGTGACACTATGTGGAACTGATGCCACTAAGAAAGTTTTGAAGACATAAGTATCTAATAAAAATGATAAAAATTTAAATTGGCTTTTGCAATAGTTAACGTTAAACAACCAAAATAATGCATACCACAAAGTAACTAAGCTTATAAAATTATCGGTTTTTCTAATTAACTGTTTATATAAAGTTAATACATAGCATGAGTAATTTAACAAGTTGTTTGAGTTGTGGAGCACAATAACAGGTTGAAACACAGAAATTTCTGCATCTTCTTCATGATAAAGAGTCGGAAACTTTTCTTGTATCAAACATGGTAATGTAAGTACTGTAAATGTAAGTTCAATATCTGAAATAATAATAATAACACATTAAGGAAAACACACAACAAGACAGTCCAATTAAAATGTATCATCAAAGTACAGCAAAAATGGTAGATGAACAAAAAAAGAAAGAATAAAATTTAAATAAAATCTAAATTATAGCTCACAAGGCTATCAAAGCCTGACAGCTAATGTGCCCGCAGGTTCTGTATGTAACGTGATAACTCTTTATATAAATATCAGATTTGCTTCAAATTTTATATGTAGGTTCATTTTGATAAGGTTCTTCACTGATTAGCTTTGGAGGTTCATTGGTTAAATATGAAGGGAGTAGAAGAGGAGTGCTACCCCCCCCCCTTAATTTATATAAATATCGAAAAATCATGCAGAATTATCAAATTTTCTTAAAATTTTGTTAATAGGTTCACTCTGATAAGGCACTTCCCTGATTAGTTTTAGAGGCTCATTGGTTAAGTATAAAGAAGGGTGGTAGTTAATCCACTGTCCAATAACTTACAGTTGATTTCTTTTATTTTTGGAAGGGCATTATTCTTTGAAATAAGAGCATAATATACAGTTGTATGTATAGCCTGCGAGCTCAATGCCATCAGTTTAACTGGGCACTTTCCTTTTTATTGCTTATTTTCGGACAGCACGAGAAAATTACATGAGCAACTCATACTTGTCATTCAGTTATTCTTTTCCTGTGTTATCATTAAGAGTTACAAACTATGTACATTATTAACCATGTTTACAAAACATATTTTGCAACAAAGTGTCTATTCCAGATTAGCAACGAATTTCCCTAACATGTCCAGGTATTCAATTCCAGTAATAATAATAAAAAATATGTGGAATTTTATTCAAATTTAATAGTACGACTCTATTATGTATCCTATATTGACACTAATCAATGAATATATGGACACAACCCCTCGTGTTTTTGCTTTATTTTGGGAATAACGAATTTTCAACGTATTCTATTGACGATTATTTTCAAAATTTTCAAGATGTGATTTTGCGACTTTCACAAAAGTTGCTCTATACATTTGGCTAACATAATATACAAATGAAATTTTGATATCTTTGACGCATACGCAGTGAAAAATTATTTAGTAAACCTACTGAATATTCAAACAATTTTTATTATATTTTAATTCTGATTACAGAGTATTATGTGCAATGTTGTTTGTCACATTTTCTGAAAAGAATGTTACTTTATATTAAGAACTCTTCAAATTATAAGCAAAAATCTTGGGTAAATTTGAGACTGTTTTTCGGATTCGTAGAAAACCTTAATTTTTCTACGACTATACATGATATCGACATAAAAATGAAACACAGTTTATTGCAATAAGCCACTTAATCATAATCTACAGCTTGAGCGCTTTTGCTACATTAGTGTTGACAGGGTTATCCAAAAGATATCCAAAAGGCATTCATTGTTTTTAATTTGTTGACGGTCCCCTATTAGAGTTTCGGAATAAAACCTTCAGGGAAATACATGACTTGTACTACACTAACTGGCCATTGATTATCGTCCACTTGCGATTTTAGACATTTTGTTAAATAGCTAGAAAAATACATGAGGAATTATCCTGAAACTCTCAGTGTATAAACATAATAGGACAGGTCATATATTTCGTGAAGATTTTTTCCAGAAACCTTACAGGAGACCGTCAACAAAGCGCTCAAACTGTAGATTGTGATTAAGTGGATTATTGTTATAAACTGTGTTCATTTTTATGTCGATAGCATGTATACTCGTAGAGAAATTAAGGTTTTTATAAAAATAGTCCCAAATTATTCCAAGATTTTTGCTTATAATTTGCAGAGTTCTTAATATAAAATAATAATATTTTCTGAAAATCTGACAAACAACATTGCACATAATACCCTGTAATCAGAATTAAAAAATAATAAAAATTGTATGAAAGATGAGTAGGTTTACTATATAATTTTTCACTACGCATGCGTCAACGATATCAAAATTTCATTTGCATATTATGTTAGCTAAATGCATAGAGCAACTTTTGTGAAAGTCGCAAAATCATAGCTTGAAAATTCTAAAAATAATCGTCAATATAATAAGTTGAAAATCCGTTGTTCCCAAAATGAAACAATAAAACAAAAAAGAGGGATTTTATCCAAATGTAGTAGTAAGTTCCGTATTGTGTATTCTATATTGACACTAATCAATGAATATATGGATCTCTTGCTTTTGCTTCATTTTGGAAATAACGGATTTTAAGTGATTCTATTGACGATTATTTTCAGAATTTTCAAGCTATGATTTTGAAACTTTCACAAAAATTGTTCTATATATTTAGCTAACATAATATACAAATGGAATTTTGATATCGTTGATGCATGCGCAGTGAAAAATTATTTAGTAAACCTACTGATTTTTCATACAATTTTTATTATTTTTTAATTCTGATTACAGGGTTTTATGTGCAATGTTGTTTGTCACATTTTCAGAAAATATTATTATTTTATATTAAGAACTCTGCAAATTATAAGCAAAAATCTTGGAAAAATTGGGGAGTATTTTTATAAAAACCTTAAATTCTCTACGAGTATACATGCTATCGACATAAAAAAGAACACAGTTTATAACAATAAACCACTTAATCACAATCTACACTTTGAGCGCTTTTGATGCAATAGTTTTGACAGAGTTACTTTGACAAAGTTACATTCATACTTTGTTTAATTTATTGGCGGTCCCCTATAAAGTTTCTGGAAAAAATCTTCACGGAAATATATGACCTGTACTATATTGTTTATACACTGATAGTTTCAGGATAATTCCTCATGTATTTTTCTAGATATTTTGCAAAATGTCTAAAATCACAAGTGGACGATAATCAATGGCCAGGTAGTGTATTATATTTATACACTAAGATTTTCAGGATAATTCCTCATACATTTTTCTAGATATTTAACAAAATGTCTAAAATCGCAAGTGGACGGTCATCTCTGGCCATATAGTGTATATGAGGAGCTTTAGGGAACTGGCTAATTCTTTATTTCCCCTTTTGCTATATGGGGGAAAGTCGGGTGGGAAGGGACAGTAGGTTTTTCTCTTTGTGTATTATTCTAAACATTTCATCGATCGCACACAAGATGAAGCAATGGTAATCCATTCTTCAGTTTACAAAAAATATTGATATGCATAGACTTGCAATTGTATGAAAGAAAAAATTATTTCAAAAATCCAATTTAAATTTGATATATTTGCTTTCAATATATTAAAGGTTTGTTTATGTATAAATGTAATAGTTTTCCTATTTATGGAACATTATACTGTATATTATCCATAATTTAAACTAAGCCTAAAGCAGCATTTTTGTTTGAACAAGGAGTTTAACGCAAACAAGGAAGTGGCGAGGAATGGGACATGCCAGAAAAGGGCGGAATGGGACGCGCCCAGTTCCTTTTTTTAATTAATAATAATGCGAATTGCTAACATGCAAATATTTTTAGAGGATAATATATTAATTGTAACATTGATAATATATACATTCATACTTCAAAATGTAAATAAATTGGTGGTTATTTAAGGCGCAACGCTAGGCACAGAAAAAGACCCGGATGATAATGCAAAGTCTATGGGGGCGTTCTTTTCAAATATTTTGCCCAAATTTTAATATTTTTACGTGATTGTTTTGCACAAGATTGCTGAGGGTGATCCGCAACCGGCGTAGTTTTCCTTTTTCAGTTTTGGTTTCAGATTTTTTTAAAAAATTACTTTAACTTACACGGAAAGAAGTGTTTTGTTGAAACAACTAAATTTTTGTTACTATTGCCCCTACAAAATATTTTGGTTGCAATGACCAAATTATGGTCGAATTAAACAAATAATTTTGTTAATTCAACAAAATTTTGTTGAATTAACAAAAATCATGGTCATTTCAACAAAAAAAATTTGTGGGGGCAATAGCAACAAAACAGTTCTTTCCGTGTACGAAAACGGTTTAAACTGGTTCTGAAATTGAAACTATCGTTATACAAAAAATATAAAAGCAAAATCGAAAAAAATAAAAACTAGGCCGGTTATGAATCATCTTCAGCTGTCTTGTTCAAAAAAATCATGTAAAAATATTAAAATTTGAGTTAGGTATTTGAAAAGAACGCTCCTATAGACTTTTACATTATCATCCGGGTCTCTTTTTGTGCCTAGTGTGGGGCCTTATTGACACCTATGACAGAGAATCCTGAATTTTCATTCCAGTCATGAAGATACTGGAATTTTATATTGTGGCATATCAACATACATTATATACATTACACATACATTATATACATTATATTACATATATAAATTGTCAACTTACAACCTTGGTTTGATTGTTTATCTTACCGACACTATAGGTTATTTTGTGCCTTATAGCTTTTTTTTTTATTATTGCTGTCCCAAACTCTTAATGAGGAGGCATGAGACACATTTTGAAACTTACGTTCTCTTTAAAATAAAATAGTATTTGCACATTATGTTTCTATATTGTTCAGGGGGATTAAAAAGTGTTTTACCTTGTATCCTATAAATTGAAATTTTTCTTTTTGTATATATAAAAAAATCTTACTTTTGTAAAAAAAGTTCCACACCACCCCACTCTCCCCTTTATAGATATTATATATTAATACACCAATTACATGAAAATAGAATTTTTATCAATAGTATTAAAATACAGTTTAAGGGCTAACAGTTTATTGTACATCCTTAGGATTTTACCACCTTCTCCCCAGGTTTTTACCTGTAAAAAACCAACCCTGTTTATTGGTCTTGTTTCGGAACGGGTGGAATGAAAGATTGTTAAAAATTATATCATTAGAAAAATGTTTAAGATTTATAAATGACAGTGCAAAAATCGTCTTTAAAACACGAGATCTTCATCACCTGCGGAAAAATTCCACATTTGTGTAAAATTACGATATAAGTTTTAAATCATTGGTATATTTTTTGAACACACACTATTTCTGTAAACTATTCTGAAAGTTCAGTGGAGTAAATACAGATTGTTTTCCTTTTATAATTTGAATGTTCATGACTACAAATTTGTCATATCAGATGATGTTGATGATTGAGAAAGGGGGGGGGGGGGCTGATTACGGTCTAATCAAATTTAAATTACTATTATTGAAAAAAAAATATTTTATTTTATTTAACCATAAAATTCTGCTACTAAATAAGGTTTAATGCGAAAGAATATTTTCGAAAAAAATGGGTGTAAATCTGCATAGCCGATAATCAGATCATAAAGTATATTCATTTCAATTCCCTAACATTTTCTCACCTTTTTGAAAGAAAATGACACCAAAAGTATGAAAATATGAAGAATTGGGAGTAAGAAAACATAATGGTAAACCCAAGATACCGCTAAATTCGGGTTTTTAGGCATTTCCCACCAAGCTATGACTTGACTAACTAATAACGTTTTAATATGCAAATCGAGGTTTTATCCGTGATTTTTATCCTTAAATGAGACTAAATGATTGTCCGTGCTACCGCCTCCCGATCTAATCTTATTATGAAGATTATTTTGGAAATAATGGTGGTTAATAAGGAAAATATTAATAATGAAAACCCTGTAAATAAGTGTTGATTACTTTAAGATTTGCAAGTATTCAATTGTTTTAAATGAAAAAGTTACCCCCCCCCCTCTCAAACAAAGACAAATCAGGTATACTGAAACAAAATTAGAGAAGTTACGCGAGGCTGCAGTATGGTGTGAATTAGCCTTTACAGGAGGGGTTCGGATAGCATCTATCCGACAATGTATGCAAAGCTGGCCAGATGTTGTCCGAGATCCCGTGTAAAGGTTAAAATTAAAACTTCGCGAATAAAATTAATTGCTTTTAACTGTATATAGACGCAAAAACATATTTTAACCTTAACTGCTCTGACAAAAATTGTTACATAACTACTGTGACCTGTCTGTCAGACCATTTAATCTGATGATGAATAAAATGTTACATTAATTCTCAGAATACTATTTATGTATGAAACTTTATGTACAAGAATATTATAAATCAAATTCAGCTATTCAAAAGTATTTAGAGGTAATAATAAGACTCCAAACTAAAAAAAATTGACCAGTATCTATAGTTAAACTAAAAATTACAAGTTAAACTGTGAAACTTGAAAAACTCACGGTGTCTGAGACCACTAACAGCAGTTAAGGGTTAAATCTAAACAGTTGAGTTTAAACACAAGGTAAAATGGTCATAGAATATTCCGATTGCAACAAAATTCGTCTAGAATAACTGATTTGTAATGAAAAAATATGTAAATATTTTTACAGTCTTTCATTTCGCTCTTTCTAATTGTGCGCCCTTAGGATTCCCGTGCCTAGAGCAGTTTGCTCCAATTGCTCCTCGGTAGCTAAGACCTCAATAAATCATTTAAAAATATTGACATGTAAACGAGAAATTGTAAAATAACTGCCTCATAGGTCATTAACATTAGCAAGCGGATATTTTGGTGAGAGTGTAGCTTGTAGCTTCACATAATAAACTTACCAATCAATCATACTAACAAAAAAATCTAATTTACTGTTTTCTTATGACATTACATATAGGGATGTACGATAAATTAACGTAACAATAAAATAAAATAAAATAAAGTTAAATCTTACCTTTAATCAGACTTTGCCCGGTTCACTGGTCGCGCAAATCGGATCATTAAGTCCTCATTGTTGTTTCATTGTAGCTCAGTGGTTAGTCCTCAATTAATATCGCCAATTTACACACTGCCATGTTTTGATTTGCTCACACCCGTAAACTTTACTTGCCGACACCGAAAGCAGAAAGACACACGTCATAGCGCATGGGCAAGTTGCCAGTCACCCGATGAGGTGGTATATTGCTACCAATACGAAGTGCATGGCACCTTATTTAGCTCCCATCATTCAGTAACAGATCTGTCGTCACCCCAACCACATATTCAAGCTCCTATGACACCCTAGGGTTCCAAATGGCACCGCCTTTTCACCTCCGGGTCCCAAATGGCACCGGTTTGTCACCTTTATTTTTAACAGTGTACCTTTATAATTTAAAGAGGATATGTGTAACTATATTACAAATGTTATTCAATCATTATGAAATATTTATTAAACGAAGTATCTGTGTTAAAGAAAGAATGCTTGTTTGTTTGTGCGTTTGTAGGATGTATTTCCAGAAAAAACAAACCTATTTCAGAATAAAATGGTGGTAAATTGATCCAAAGTATTCTATATTTTACGGTATCTCTACTGCCCTATAAAGCATATAGGAGCAAAAATAGTTCTATAAATGTGATTATTTGTGCTACAGACCGGCCTAGAAACTTGAACGTTAGCATTAATTTACTTATAATATGAAAAGGGTGCCTAAGATTTTTTTTATTTATTTACAATTTAAAAAGAATAAAAAGTTGAGAAAAGTCTTCTAAAATGTTCTTAATTACAACTTCTAGGAAATCTTAGGAAATAACCAAACCTTATTCGAAAGCAATGGTTTAAATTCAGTATGCTAATCACTATTCTAGCTTAGGTAATATTTCATCTCGGAGACCTTACCAGCATGCTTTTTCTGAAGAAAAACCTTTTAAATTTCAATTTTTGTAATAATGTAGAAACTAGCAATCTAAAATTTGGTATTGCATTTACTTATAAGATGTAAATTCTTTTTCAGAACAGTTGAAAGAAAATTCCAAAATTAAAAAGTGATGAAAATACACGAAAAGTGTTCTAAGTTTTAATTTTTTGCAATATTTGAAGATATGCATTTTAATTTTGGAGTGGTAGGTACTTATATAAATTATCTAGAAGAAAAGTAAGTAACTATAAGCTTTCAATCATTAAACATTTCGAAAGGTAAAATTTTGAAACTTGCAAAAACATTCTAAATTCATTTTAAATTATGACTTCCATGGACTTTCAGGATATAAAAAAAATGATTAAAAACATATATAGCACCGAGTATTTTGTTGTCAAAGTCCCTGTTTTACATAGGCTATATTTTAATTGGCGCCAATACAAATAGAGGGTTTGATATCGACAAACGACGTTCTAAAACTGCACAATTTGTGATATGAAGTCCAAAAAACTTCACATTATTCATGATAGTATGTAAGGCAATTATAATAGTATTCATGATAGTTTTAATATGTAAATGCATTTTAAGAAAAACTGAAATAAATATAAAAACTTCAAAATACAATATACATTATCATTATTTTTGAAATAGTTTTACTTCTCCTCATCTATTTAAATATCAGCTTTATATAATGAAGGCAATAATGATAAGTATTCAATCTGTGACTTAAGTAATATTTTTTAACTTATTGGTAACAGTTTCATTTCTTGTTATAAAAATATTTTTACGTAAGACCTATTGATATATTTCAAGTATCGTGCGAGCATAAATGTGAGTTTTGCTGTCTCTTAAAACACTATTAAGAGATAGTGTTTGTTTATGTGTGCACTTGAAGGGGTAAATTCCTGAGTTACCCAACTCATTTTAAAAGTAATGTTGGCAAATTGATGGTCACAGTTGCTGTTCCAACATAGGCTATATTATTATGTCATTGCCATACCAAGGTAAAGAAGAAAAAAAATCAGCAGAAAACCTTTAAAAAATGGCTGGTAATTAGCAGGTATTTCAAACTAGGTTTACTAAAGATTAAAATTTATGCATTATCATTGATGATAAAAAAAACACGTACTTTATTGGTATTTAGAACTAAATAACCCACAGGTTCTCTAAAGGTAAAAAAAGCGACTTTTAACTGCATATGTGTAAAAACAGAAATTTAAAGTGCACATATCAGTGTTGTACTAAAAATAAACAATATATCTCCCTCTCTCCCCCCCCCCAGAATTTTGGAGTATTAGCTGTAGAAAGACAGCAGAAAAGAATAAATAACACATAATTACTGAGTTAATTAGCAATTATTGTTTCATGGCTACATGGAGGGTACTATGGGTGCGGCATAATCAAGCCCACTGCCGGTAAAAGTAAAACAGCCGTACTAAGAAAAAAAATAATTTTAAAGAAAATCAATTAAAATTGTTGAAATCAATTAAAATTGTTGAAATCAATTAAAATTGTTGAATTAACCAGGGAGTAACCCACCGGGTCTTTTTAACCCGGAGTGCGTATGATTTTTGCAATTGTAACCACTTACCTTTTAAAAGTAACCTTCAACTTATTTTATCGCAAAATTTGTAAGGATTGTCTCCGCCTAAATAAAATGACGATTGTAATTTGATTTTATTGATGGCAAAGTTAAAACCAATTCTATCCTGGGTAAGCGCGTGTTTTCCCGGGTTAAAATATAGAAAATTGAGAAAATAATTAAAGTCTTTTATATAAATACAAAAAATTACATTGATTAATGGCTTCATTGTCTGGTGGTCTGGTAGTTTTAGAATCTCGCGATTTTTTCAAAGTTGAGATAGTTCGTGTGTAGTTGGAAGGAATGCAGGTAAAACTTTCAATTAAAATAAAGTTTATAAACTAATCATGACAGACAATGGAGATAATTGTTCCACGATTTTAGAATTTTCAATTAAGAATTTAAGCTATTATATACTTTGAATTGTTGAACTTAGAATCTGCAAGAGCTGATAGAATGATCTGTGATGAGATAAATTATTACTCATAAATGAATTAATAATCGTCCTGAAAACATCCAACTTACCTCAAAATGTAGCTGGGTCATTAACACATCAATGTCCACAGCCGGCGCTAGGCTCACAAGTTTTTGGATTCGCCTATGAAATTGAAGAGACACGCATATTGAAGAGGCATGTCTGCACACAAACAAACGAACTTTTGAACTCAAGGACAGAAGATTGTAATTATTCACAAAGTTATTAAGTCACTAAAGGTAAATTGGAGGCCATATATTTCTTCAAAACACCTGAAGTATACTTATCAAAAATCAGCTAAGTCACAAAATGTAAACTAAAGGCCTTTAACTTGCTGATAACAGCCTGTATAAAACCTTTAAATGTACTATACACTTTCTTCCAGTTCACATTTTTTTCAAAATACTTGAATAGTAATTTCAAGGTCAGGTAAAAGCCTGCATAAAATCCTTAAATAAACAGTATATCCCCTGAAATTAACTTGCACTTTTGAGTTTCATTCAAAATTCCTGTATGAATCTTTAAAATCACTGGATTTTCTTTTAAAGGGGTTTGGCTGATTTTTTTTACCTGGGTAACGACTATGTTGGAGGAAGAAACTAGACATGGACTATGACATGACGAATACTTTTACGATGTAATTGCATAACATAGACATTTTCTAAAAAATTAACATTAAACTTCAAATAAAAAGTGACACGAGGGTGAAAGCTTAAAATTACCTTCTAAATTAGAATTTATTTACAACTAGTTTTAATAAGTCTCATTGATTTAAGTCTCATTTTCTCTTAATGCATTGTGACAGTGAAATTTAAACAAACTTTGAATTAATTGGTAATTTTTCAATCATTTAAAACAACTTAATTACTTTTATTAAAATAAACACACAGATACTAAGTAATATAAAAAATAATGAAATTATCTTTTTCCTTAAAAAAAAAAAAAAAAAAAAAAAAAAAAAAAAAAAGAAAAGAAATTACTGGAATCGAAAAAAGACATTATGTTAAAACATGAATAAAATTACTATTTTTAACATTTTAAATATATTCTATTTTATTGCTTTGAAGTCTTATTTAAAATTTAAGATTTTTTTAAAATAATGAATTATTTAGACTTTTTTATTAATAGGCATTTTTCTATTGTGTTTTTATTTCATCAACTTCTCAAAAATGATTTGCTATGAATATTTATATGCATATACAGGGTGGTGATAAAAAAACTTTGTCGATATATCGAACTCTAGCTGCCAGCCCATTCAACCGATCGAGATAAGATTTTAGATATAGTTATTCACAGGTATGGGCTCGATATTCTATCATCGGCAACAAATTGGCGCTTGCGATTACGGTTATAGGGACAGAAACTCGGAATTTTCAAATAGAAACACACATTTTTTTCTCTCGCAAAATGCTCAGCGTCTGCTAAAAACTTAAAGAGCTTTGGTACGGTGCGTGTATTGCAATAAACGGGCACGTTATGCTCGTTTAAAAAACAGCTCTGCGAACAACCCAAAAAAAACACGATCATGGCGCACGAAGGAAATTTGCATATGACAGAGGCAAAGCACCAATTACGAAACGCCGTTTGCCAGATAATCAGCGTAGAAAACGGATAAAAAGTGGGATGGGAATGTTAGTTCTTTAGTCGGGAGCTTGCACATGCCGACGAAATGACTCTTCCAGCGAAAGTTCATGGTGAATTGATAAAACTCTATTATCAGAATGGGATGAATGCTACGCGAACCTTGCATGTTTGCCGTCTAAACCATTGCCAAATGCTTTGCCCATGTAGCCCGAAAGCTATTTGTGATTTCGTAAATAATTTCGAAGAAACTGGTTGCACATGTGGTAGACCGCAATCCAGACGACCTACTCTTTCTGAGGATACTGTTATGGAAGTACATCACATAGTGATTGCAGGACACACGCGAAACTGTAAGAGGTGCATCTTTTGTATTGGATACACCGAAATCAACGGTGCTAAATCTAGCACGCTCTTTAATCCGCATATTTCCTTACCTGTACCAGCGCGTCCAGATGATGAAAGTAGGGGACCATCAACAAGACTTTACAATCAATTTCTTATAAATATGATGGAGAGATGGACTGGCCTCTTCACTTATTATGGACAGACGGGACACGTTTCACCTTAACTGGCAATGTCAACACGAAAAATTGTGTGCAGAGGGCAGACGTGAATTCCCACGTTTTAACGCCCGTAACTTTACACAACATGAAAGTTACTGCGTTGTGCGGCATTGCATGACAAATTATTCCCGGGCCGTATTTCTTTGTAGGAAGTGATACCAAGGACATTTGTAACTTGTTCTGTAACTGGCTCCCGCTATACTGCAATGCTCCAAAATTAAGTCATACCAGAATTACTGCAGCAAAACGGCTTGGAGTGTTGTAATCAGTGATTTATGTAATGGATCTGTGTCATATGAAATTTCTTCTGTGTGCTCCAATCGGTTTTTTTTGGGGGGGGGTGAGGGTGAAGAGCTGTTTCTTGTGCGTGCATAACGAGTCCGTTTCTTGCGATACACGTAAAGCTCCAACGCTCTTTAGGGTTTTCGCACGCACTGATCATTTTTCGACGGAAAAAAATGGGTTTTACCATTGGAAAATTGCGAGTTTCTGTACCTATAACTGCAACTGTGAGCATCACTTTCTTGCCGTTCATAGAATCCCGAGCACATACTTCATAATAACTTTATCTGAAATCTCACCTCGATCGGTTGAACGGACCAGCCGCTAGAGCTCCATATATCGGCAAAGTTTTTTTTATGACCACGCTGTATATAGATACTTCACATTTAACTTCTTATTAAATGAAACTGTAGAATTTCGAATAACAAACATATTTTATATACGTAAATGTATAAAAAACATTTTTAAAACCTGTTTTAATATATCATATTAAAATATATGCATACATTATGTCACCATTATTATATGTTATGTAATAGCATTCATTACAAGTTTTCATAAAAATATATCCATCCCTAAATCACATCAGCATAGTTATCATTTTATTTTCACTTTTATAATAAAAGTTTATTTATTCTTTGGAAATCTTTCCTTTACATGAAACATCTGTTGTTCAACACATTATTAAATTGAAAACTGTTTTTTCATTTACATGTAATCAGCATAGTTATCATTTTATTTTCACTTTTATAATAAAAGTTTATTTATTCTTTGGAAATCTTTCCTTTACATGAAACATCTGTTGTTCAACACATTATTAAATTGAAAACTGTTTTTTCATTTACATGTAAATTAATCAAAATCATACCTTGTCAAGAAATTTTCAATCTTGTTGATGTAATGGCTTTAAATAGGAAATTAAAATACTGTCATAATTATACGTAAAGGTGGATATTTATTTCACATAAGCAATTCAAAATACTAGCGAAAAACATCATAAAATCTACTAAAATGTATAAATTTTACCTCATAAATTATTTTGGTGTTATGTATTTTTAATGTTAAATTTTGCTATCTTAAATCCAGACAAGACTTTTTCAGTTAATTATAAATTATGAACTGACATAATTCGAAAAAATACTTTGTCTATTTAATTGTATATGTTGTTATTTCTAAAACTTTGATGTTTTTAACTTTGATACTTTGCGAAGACTGCTTACCCAAATATAGTATTTCAGTTTTATTTTCAAAATTTCGGAGATTTAAAAGATTCATAACTATTTCTGTTGAATTATAAATTACTGTTGAATATCGTTTATCTTATTTTTCGTGTCACATTTTCTGATAAATTTTTGTCTGGATATACTGGATATACATTTTTTTCCTGGGAAAGTTTAATGTAACGTCATATGGTATATAACAAGTAAGAAAAATCAAACGTTAAGCATAGATTACAGAACATTTTGCGACGCTTCTTAAAATCTCTAGCAGGTATCTAATAACTAACCTCTCTAAATATATCCAGGGAAATAAAATGTTACTGTCCATAGTGAAATATGTATACCAATACTTTTGAACAATCTTGTATTTGATCTGTCAGTTGAAATATATACTATATAAAGGAAAAATTTAGTTTAGCAAGAAAACGCCTTGCTTGTTGAAAATTTTCTTTCAGTAACTTCTATAATAATAAATGGAAACATACTTGAAGGTGTTTTTTAACAATTTTTCTTTATTATTATGTAATGGAATTCTTTGTGTGGAACTGTAAATGAATAAAAGCTATTCTTTTCATTGCATATTTTAAAGAATGTATCTTTCAGTGCACTTCGTAGATGCATATAAATTTTAATGTGTTTGACAGGGTATTACATCTTTAAAATTCATTTCAAACAATTGTCCCCATAGGCCGTAATATAATGGGAAACTTTTGACTGTCCCTGTAAATAAAATAATTATTGCAGAAACTTCACTTTCAACATGGTTCATGCTGGGTTAACGTCAATAACTTCTAAAAGTTCCAGGGCAATACGAGTATATTTTGGAGAGTTAGAGCGCGACTAGACGGCCAGAAAACCGAAAGCATAAACACTTTTCACTTTTGTTGAAAAGTGTTAAAAAATGTGACTTGCAAGTTTGTTTATAATATAGAGTAAAATGAAAGAATAAAGCGTGGTAGATGATAATGAAAACGAACATGTGACGCTAAAATCCTATACTTTTCGCCCAAGCGCCAACATCATTTTGACTCGCCCATCATTTCAAACCATTTTCTCTTTGTTTTTATTTTTACCGACTGAAATTGTCATTTTTTGCAGGCCTTGAATGTCAAATCATTTTTACGGTCTGTACCTCTATTTACTCTCTTTAGTCCATTATTAGGTGGGTTAGTTATTAAATAAATATGTAGCATCTAAAAGTCGTCGTTCAGTCTCTCCGTCCGTGTTATAACAGAGCAAAAACTACTCAACAGAATCATTTAAATTTAAAATAGATAATTTTTGCATAATTTTGTCGAGTCATTTCAAATTTTATGAAAATTGGATGCATTATTCAACTACAGAGAAAATCAAATTTATTTCCTTACATTACTGCTAATGAAAAAAAAATATATTTTTCCTTGCATTTTAACCTTCCCACTGCCGCAACCGGATATATTCCTTTTCTAGGCTGCAGGTTTCACTGCAATTGAAGCTGTATTTAAATTAATATAATTCTACAAATATAATCCAGTTTTAAGAAATTAAGTTATGATTGATATTTTCAAAGCTTATAAGCATATACGTTACACTGTAAAAAAAAAATCAAGATGTTACTAAAATTTTTTTAGAAAATTTGTATTCCACAGAATTTTTTAGTAACCATTACAAACTTTTTTTTGCAAGTGAAACAAGCATTTCTTTTGTAAACTGAACAAAAGAATTTTTTGCATAACTAACTTAAAAATTTTTAGTATGAGCCACCAAGCAAATTTTAGTAATAGCTCCAAAATTATTTTTAATAACCATTACGTGCGCCCGAAGGGCAAGAGGTTCCTTCGAGCTGCATCCAGACTTCTGAAGCGGAAGATTTTCGGCAAAACTGCAATAGATGGCAGCACCAAACATTGCTAATTGCTCCAACAGGATTTTCATAATCCCTTTACTAACGAGTACTTACACTACATACATTCGGGGCGTATTTGGCGGTGGCCAGTATCGAACCCGGGACCTTTTAGTCTGGGGCCGTTACTATAACCACCATGCTATCAAGGTCACACCAAGTGTGTTTTAGTAATAGTTATTAAAAATATAAAACTTTTAACTCTCTTCGTTGCTAACTTTTTTCTAGTAATTCTTACAGATTTTCTTGTAACCGACTAAGATTATTAAAAATTTTTTAGTAATTACAAGGTTTTTTTAGTAAAAAGTTTTTTTAGTAGATCGACCCTTTTTTTTACAGTGTACAAAAGATGCATACCATGTTAGAAATAACATTTAATATAAATTAAGGAGAAAACAACATTACATTTTTGCCCATTTGCTCGGCAGTCAGGGGGTTTATGATGCTACACTCTTCCGGACATACTAAAAATGTATGAATCTACAATGTATGTTGGCCATTTTCAAAATTCCGTTACATATGCTGTCCGAGAGAAAAAAGAAGAAAATTCAACCATAAATTAATATTTAAAGTTAGATTTCAGCTATGAATTTGCTAAAAAAGACTATACTGAACATTTCTGACATAAAAAAATTTAAAAATTAATCAAAATTTTGGCGATATAAACCTTTAAAATTGTGATTCCTAGCAAAAATGTCTGTCCCATTCCAAATTTTATGTAGTTAAATGTTATTTTTTAATGTAATTTAACTTTTTTTAAATAGAGAGATTTAATTATTTGCCACAGATATCATATACGCACGACATTTGCATGTGTTTCTTCTCCACGCCAATTTGGCGAATATTTTGTTTTTGAATATTAGTTACAAATTGCATGCAATACCTCTATTTTTATTTCAATATAAAAATAAAATATAGTGAAAAAACGAAAGAGATTCTATTACTTTAAAAAAGAAAATAAAAATAAATAAATGATAGTTTGATATAAGAAAATATTGATATATAGTATATAATAAAAATAATTTAAAGAGTTAAAATAATAAATAACTGTAAATAAGCATGAATTTAATTAAAAAGGAAATTATAAATAAACAGTTATAAATAATGAACTTCAACAGTTATAAATAATGAACTTCATAAATAACGAAACAGTAAATATAATTTTCACAATAAATCGTAAATATTAAAATTTATAGCTACATTGAATGCATCATTTAAACAGTTACATTTCGCTGAAAACTTTCATTTTTCCCATTTTATTCCCCTAGCAAATGATATAAACTTATTAAACGTATCTTCTCCTTGGCACAGATGTGCAATGCCAAATTGGCGTGGAGAAGAAACACGTGCAAATGTGGTGCGTATATGACATCTGTGCCAATTATTTTAAATATGAACTATTAGTGTTTTATAAAAATGTTTACAAGAAATATTTTCTTTAAGAAATTAACAGAAATATTTTGTCTCTCACTTTGTGTCAAGTCCATTACCTTGTGAATATTTTAGTCAAAATAGGTTTCTAATTCTGCCTAAAGTTAGCAGAAAATATTCGACGATATATTTAAACTATTCACGCAACTACTACTTGCCATTTTTTACTCTTCAATTGTGAAGCAATGTAATAGTTGCAAGAATAAGCTTTCATCAAAGTTGGGTTTTTTTTTTTTCACTGTCAAGTCTGTTACCGTAAATTTTAATATTAAAATAATGATTTTTGTAATTAAATATTGTTTACTAAATAGTTTCAGAAAGTATGTGTATTATTATCTAAATTAGAAATTATACAAGCTAGTTCATTTCTTATAGTTTTATTTGATATGTCAAGTCCGTTACTATGAAATGTAAGCGATGAAATGTAAGCTGTTAAATAAGTTTACTAAATAGTTTTAGAAGGTGTGTAAATTATTATCTAAGTTAAAAAATATACAAGCTAGTTAATTTTAATAGTTTTATTTGAAATGTCAAGTCCGCTACCATGAAAAGTAAGCGAATGGTGAAAATGTCCCATATACTAAAAAATACATTCTGTATAACCTGTGGCGCAATGTATATCTGATATTAATGTAAGGATCCAAACACAAGTATTCCATTACACAATGTTACAAAAAAACATTGTTTGGAGCGCGGTTTACTTGCATTTAACTATTTCATATTTTAGAAAATTAATATACGTTACTAATGTTTACTACAAGTTACTTCCTATGTAATAGAAAGCAAATAGTATTTACAGGGACACACAAAAGTTTTCGGCTACTATATGGTATCCGAAGTACTGTACATTATTACTCCAAGATCTGAATACTTTTGAAACTTGGTTATATTAAGAGCGCATCTCATTTGCTACGCTTGACGTGCAATTTCCAGCATTTTTATGTGTTACATCCGCTTAATCAGCATAAATAGAGATAAATACATAGGCAAAATACTGTGACTTCAGTATGCACTAATTACTAATCGTTAAATAGATGTTAGAATATTCATATATCCTTATTAATTAATATCAACAATATTTATTATTAAAGCATGTATGGTGGTGCATTAAAATAGAGAAAACAATTCATGAATAAGCTATATATGTTCCTAAAAATACATAAACTCTGTCGAAATATAAAACATAAGAGTATAATTTCAAAACACAATAATTTTTTATACCGAGATTCTGAAAGCTATTCCCCCCAAAAAAACGTCGTTTTTAACTTTGAAACTAAGAATATTATCCGCCTTAACTGATGCATTGATTTGAGAGTTAATTAACATTAATTGTATATTAGAATCGTATTTTTTCAAGAAACAATCTCCCTTGAAAAACAAATTAAGCTGTTAGATTAGGTCCCACATTTCCCCCTTTATACTTATAAACGATGAATCCCTAAAATAGGGATTAAAGATACGCCATATTATAATAAACCTACATCCAAAATTTGAAATTGATGACCCCCCCCCCCTTCTCTCATACCTCTAAACTTAAATGTAATCTAGCAGAGTTTTAATGTGGAAGTCTTTAGAGTAAGCGAAAATTCTTGGAATTTCACTTTATTAACAATGCTTAAACACAACCATCTCTACACAACTCAAAAACATTTAAACTAAGATTGGTGCTAAAAGAATTAAATATGATTGAAACTAACTATTGATTGCACTAACAGGATGTGTATAATACACTTTGAAAATAACGGCAGTGCTAAATGAATTCGCAAGAGACAATCAGCTTTGTAAAAAACACCTTTCCATCCTCGGCCAACGTCTTAAAAAGCATTGAAAGTCATGTATAACCTTTGCATAATTCCATCTAATCGTCAAAAAGTGGAGTTGCCAAAAAATTTCTGAAAAATGAAACAATTTTACGATTGACCAAACATCGATCACACAATGACGTCAAACCAATTTAGAATACTTTTATATAGCTCTGTCGATATTCAACTAATTTAGAGTACCTTTGTACAGCTTTATCGAAATTCTTGTAATGGCGGCTGATCGTGGTTTTATAAATTACTTTGATTTCTTCAGCTGAAAAATACAACTGTTGAGATGCAAGTGAATCTGGATAAAACTAAAACATGCGAGTTTCTGCCAAAACTTGTTAAAGCATATCAAATTTATTTTTGACATTTAATTTTAAAGCCAACAGAAACAAATCGGATAATTCTGCATTAAAACTCATTTATTTAAATTAAAAGGGGCTATATCTCGTTCCCTCTTTATACTTAGTTATTAAACCACAAAAATTATAAATAGCCTTATCAAAAACAACCTTCATTCAAAATTTGGAGCAAATTTAATAATTCACATAAAAACACATTATCTAATTTAAGGGAAGGGTAATCACTCGTTCTCCCCTTTATACTTAACCAATGAACACAAAAAATTGATCATGGTGCGGCTTCATTAAAATGATCCTATATCTAAAATTTGAATGAAATCTAATAATTCTGCTTGAAAAAACACATTTTTCTAAGTTAAAGAGGGTATTATTCAACGTTCCCCTTGTTATTCTTAACCAATGAACCCCCAAAACTAATCAGGAAGCTATTTATGAGAAAAAACCTATTTTCAACATTTGAAGCAAATCGGATACATTTTTAATGAGTATCGCTTCACATGAGTTATGTACATACGTTTGTACAGAACAGGCGGACACGCAAGCTCTCAGGCTTTAAATGCCTGTGAACTGAAAATCGTTCTAAAAGTGTAAAGTCATAGCAACATTTTAAGTCTAGTCCTTCAATATAAGTTGATTTTCAGATGCATAATTGGTCATACTTGTCAATGAAAAAACAGTTGTTAGTGGTTTCGACAGCGATGGATGAGGCCATGATAAACGAAAAATGTCCCATACAAATGTAAAAGAATACATGGCAACACAATTACATAGACAATTGCCATTAATATTGATAAATTCATTCAATATCTTGGAACTTGGTAATATTTTGATTCACAGTACAATGTTACTTGCAGATCTACGAACAATATTGTAATGCTTATAACTCTAGAAATATTCCAAAACCATAATTTTACAAGCAATATAGTTTCTTAAATCTAATCGTGCAGAAAATCTGTATTTATATATTAAAAAAACATCGAGTTTATGGATAAATATTATCATTTTAATTATTAAGTTATAATTTTGATTACAAAAGTTTCATAATTTGGCAGAAATATAAATTATATTTATTCTAAAAACTATATCAAATTATCTTATTTTTTATTAGTTGCAAATAATATTTTTAATAAACCAGTCTGATGCTTAAAAAATTTGTATCAATTAAAAAAATTCATTTAAGGAAATTAAAAACATTGTTAGGAAAATACTAGAAGAAAAAAATTGATCTTTTTCAAATATGAAACAATTGCGTTTTTCTATTGTTATTTATTTCTTCACAATAATAAAAAAAAAAAATAGAGATTAGCAAATAAATGCATTGTTCACTAAATGCAATTATTTCCATAATAAAAAATACTGTATAATATATAAATACAAATACAACATTTACTTATTTTCACGGCATGCATATTTAAGGTAATTTCATTTTAGTAATCTAAATATTTGATTTAAGTAAATATACAAGATTAACTTACTGTGATTGTGGCGATTTGGCAAACAAAGAAGTAACTACATGTGGGAATATTTTTCGCATATTTATTTTTTTTTATTTCTATAAATGTTATTATTAGTTGTTTTTTTCCCTAGTATGTTACATTATTAGTTGAAAGAACAAATATATTCTATTTATTCTTAGCGATGCTATTTATTCTTAGCGATGAGACATGACAAATCATAGAATTTTGAAAAAATTATATATAATGGAACATAAAAAGTTATTAAATCTTTTAGATTTTTAAATCACAAGATATTAAGAAATACACCTTTTACATATAAACATTTCAATAAACAATTTTTTTTTTTTACTTGATAGGTGTAACGAAAAATTAAAAGCAAATATTGACATGTTTCGATTCAATCTTATAAGAACCACAATCATAAAAAAATAAAAATAAAAAAACGAATCGTTTCACGGCCAATTCAAACGGCTCGCGACAATGAGATATAAAATAAAAAATTTTTACATCTCATTACATTTGCATTTACATTTTTACTTACCCATCATACGTAGTATAGGGTAAGTCTTGCAATCGTTTTGAAAATCGAAAAATTTTTTTTGACGGATTTACACGTTTCAGATATTGGAGATTCAGAAAAACATATTTTTAGAAAAAAAAATTGCCTTCCGTCCGTCTGTGTCTCTGTCTGTCTGTAACCGCCGTGTCTCCCGAACAAATTGAGATAGGGACTTGAAATTTTGTATGTACTTAGTATGTAAGAATGGGACAAAGCCTATTTAATATCAGTAACCTCGATTATCCGTAATTATTTTTTTCGGACTCTCGAAAAATTCATTCTTATGAAACGTATATAAAAATTTTCGATTTTTTTTTTTAAGAGTGGATATAAAAGGTAATAAAATAACACAAATTTTTATAAAGAACGAAGTCGATCGGATTATTAGTTGCTAAGATACGTGTAATCATGTTTTTCACATTCTTTGATTTTTCATAACCGTGTTATTTCATTCAAATTTGAATTCAAAGATATATTTTAATTGGAAATGAGATGCTTCATCCGACGCAGTAAATTGCTAGTTAATATGATAATTATTTTTGGAGTTATAAGGATGTTTCTTTTACGCAATCTGGTATTATTAGTAATTTGGCGTTTTATATAATTTGTCGAAATTGGCTCATCAGCAATTTATTAATAAATCATTACTATGTGTATTAAGACTATTTAAATATGCGTTACAATTTTATTTTGGAATTGCAATGCATTTTATAAATAAGTTACACATGTTTTATTTTCATATTTTATATTATGCATATATATGATGGGTAAATATTACGGTGGTCTCCAACGACTAGTTTAATTTACATCTCATTGTTGCGAGCCCTTTGTATTGACCGTGAAACGATTCGTATTTTTACTTTTATTTTATTATGATTGTGGTTTTTTTAAAGATGGAGTCAAAACATGTCAATATTTGTTTTTAATTTTTCGTTACACCTATCAAATAAAATAAAATTGTTTCTTGAAATGTTTATAAATAACGGGAGCTGTTAATTAAAAGCCCGAATTAATTACAAGACCGAATAGGTATTCATAATTGAACAAAAACATGGATTTTTTATCATACTACAAGAACAAGCTCTTCCACAGAGTAAAAACACGAGTCCTTTTAGTGTCATATAAAAGCCTGGGATTTTTTTAAGGCGCGATTACCTTTTTTATTCGCATCCCAGAATTTTGAAATTAGTAAAACAAGACAAAGGAAAAAACACCTTTCATAAACTCTAAAAATTATCACGATCGTATCATAAAAACTCGAAGGCTAGGGAAACAATCTTTTATTTCCCTTCATTTTTGAAGGTGACAGATGCCTGGTGATATGTATTTATTGGAAAATGGGAAACAGGTATTGTGGATAGAAACTGACTCAAAATTTTTATACATGACCGATTTTTTTTTTAAATATCGATTTTTGAGCTACGATTTTTCGCGCCATCGAACGTAAAATTTATTTTTCTTTCAAAATATATTCCTTTTTTAATTTCGACAGTCGAAAGCGAAGATAGAAATATTGTTTGGTGATTAATGAGGTCCAGAGCGGCATTTTTTCACCGAGAGTCAACGTGACACGCAGATATTTTTTTATACTACGGTTTGATAATCGCAGTACAAAATTTGTTAACTATTGCTTTTATAAATTTTCTTTTTTCGCACCCGCATCTTTCATAAGCACATTCATAAAGTCTAAATAAAAAAAAAAAAATCCGAAGATAACTTTCCAATTTATGAAAAAAATCTCTTTTTAATCTTATAAAAGGCATCTTTTATCGCACAGACAAATGTCGGGAAATTGTTAAAATTAGGAAAGCTAAAGAATTGACCGCTTTTAAATATTAACATAATAACACATAAAAATAATATAAATAATTTAAGGTGTGTTTAATGTGTGTGTTTATAGTGTATGTATATACATGGAATTTTAGCTGGGTGGGAGGATTTTCTCCTTTTTTTTATAATATTAGCTGTTTATAGCATTTGAATGCGCTTTTTTGCTAAGCACTCCTATAAATATTGTTTCTTAATGTTAAATATTTAAAAGAGTGAAAAATTTAGGAAAATAACAGAGAGGGATTTAGGGAGATTTGATAACCAGAGAAAGCTATTTTGCATTTTTCTTTAAATTAGGAAAATTCTAGAACTTATTACCTTTAAATTTGACATATATTTGACATAGTTTATAACAGATAACAGGAATTGTATAGTTTTGCGGTGACTGGATTTTTGGTGAGGGGAGAGACAATTTTCTCTTTTTTCTTTGAATCAACTGTTTTTTGCATGTATTAACATTAAATCTTTGAAAGAGTGGGAAATTGAGGGAGAGAAAAGGGTCGTCCGTGGATGGGCTACTTTCAATCTTTTTTTAGTTTGGGAAAACTTAAGAATAGCTCGCTTTTAAACTTTGACATTATTTATAACACATAATAAGAATAAAGTGTTTTGAAAGAGATAGTAAAAAAAGCCACCGTGCGATCTGTGATATCATTTATCCACTGGTTTTACTTACCCATCATACGTAGTATAGGGTAAGTCTTGCAATCGCTTTGAAAATCGAAAAATTTTTTTGACGGATTTACACGTTTCAGATACTGGAGATTCCGAAAAACATATTTTTAGAAAAAAAAATTGCCGTCCGTCTGTCTGTCTGTAAACGCTCTATCTCCCGAGCAAATTGAGATAGAGACTTGAAATTTTGTATGTACTTGGTATGTAAGAATGGGACGAAGCCTATTCAATATCAGTAACCTCGATTATCCGGAACTATTTTTTTCGGACTCTCGAAAAATTCGTTCTGATGAAAGGTATATAAAAATTTTCGAATTTTTTTATTTTAAGGAATGGACGTAAAAGGCAATAAAATGACAAAAATTTTGAATAAAGAACGAAGTCGATCGGATAATTAGTTGCCGATATATTTGTAATCCTGTTTTCCGCATTCTTCGATTTTTCATGACCCTGTATTTCATTCATATTTCCATTCAGAGGTATATTTTAATTGGAAATGAGATGCTTAATCCGACGCAATAAATTTTTAGTTAATAGAATTATTACGTTTGGCGTTATAAGGATGTTTCTTTTACGCAGTTCGGTACTACTTGAGTAGTTTGGCGTTTCATATAATTTATCGAAATTTGTACATCAGCAATTTTTTAATAGAGCATTACTATGCATATTAACAATATTTAAATTTTATTTTGGAATTGCAATGCATTGTATAAATAGTTTTCACATGTTTTATTTTTTTATGCATATCCATGATGGGTAAGTATTACGGTGGCCCCCAACGACTAGTTTTTTATAGGCATCGTGTTACATTTTTAAAAAAACATACAATTTAGGCAGATAGATTGTTCGTTTAAATAGAAAATATATCGCATATTCCTTTTAAAATTATTTCAACCGGGGACAAATAGTGTTGTATGGAAGCTGATTTTCAATACAAATATATAAAAGAATGTTCTCGCAATTTTCCATTCCGTATCCAAATGCTATTTTTTTTTTTTTTTCAGGAAAATCGGATAATATTTGAGAAAGGGAAATTATTTAGAGATTTTTCTCAGAATTTAATATTAATCAGTAACGTTTCTGTATTATATGTATATATACATACATATATATATATATATTACATAGGCAACTTTTATTTCCATATTTATTCGGAAATACAAACAAAAACAACTTTTGTATTCAGCAATCAATTTGTAAGAAAACAAAAATATTTATTGAACGTAGCAACTTTTATAAAACTGAAAAATTTTAATTTTTGAAAAAATTTAAATCCCATAAATATTTATGCATAAGAATATTATATATATATTTATATTTTAAAATGATATAAATATCAGAAAACGTAATAAAAATAATATAAATATTGAAAATAATAACAAAAAGTAGCACTACTGTGTGCAATTTTATTAATAAATTTATAACATTTACAACGCATTTATTTTAATACAATTAGTCTTGAAACCACATGTTTAAATTGGTAATTTGTCGCTAAAATTTATGAACTTACTTTGAGTCAATATGAATGCTTTAATGCAAAACGTACTTTCTTTGTGCTTGAAAGCTTATGTGCCTGCCCGATCTGTATGTATGTATGTACGTGCGTACGTACGTAACGCGATAACTCATGATACAAATATCCGATTTAAATGAAATTTTGGATTTAGGCTTATTATGATAAGATGCTTCCCTGATTAGGTTTGAGAGTTCGTTTGATAAGTATAAGAAGGGGAAGGGGGCTATTGTCCCACCCCTTAATTTATAGAAATGGGTTTTTCTTGCAGAATTAGTAGATTTCGTTCAAATCTTAGATGTAGGATCATTTTAATGAGGTGCCTTCATGATTAATATTAAGTGTTCACTGGATAAGTATAAAGAGGGGGAATGGGGGGAGGGTAATCCCCCCGTCATAACATAGATTTTTCACGCAAAATTTATCTATTTGCTTCAAATTTTGTATAAAAGTTTATTCTGAAATAGCGCTTCCCTGATTTGTTTTTTGAATTCACTGGATAAGTATGAAAGGTGTATAGAGGAAACTACCCCTCATAATTATGTAAAGGATTTTTCATACAGAATTAACCGATTTGTTTAAATTTTTGTATACAGGATCATAGCAGCAAGAAGCTTCGCTCATTTGTTGTGATATTCTTTTGTTAATTATAAAGGAGGGTACGGGCGATTACCTCCCCCTTAAGTTAGCTAAATAGAGTTTTA